>OZ012737.1:486251049-487451049 GCA_963859935.3 Lathyrus sativus
GATGTTGGTCGAATTTCTCCAACAAGATCTAAAGCCTAGCCTCTGAATGACCATGGTTTGACTATAAAGTGTAATTCGCTCACAGGAACATGTTGAATGCCTGCATGCACTTGGCACTTTTGACACCCTTTGGCAAACTCAATACAATTTTTCAACATGGTGGGCTAATACATTCCTTGTCGAAATAACAACCACTTCATCTTATGGCCCACCTGATGTCCCCCACATGCCCCATTATGGACACTAGTTAGGCTAAATATACCTCTGATTCACTAAGATAATTAAGCAATACTCCCTCAGGAGTCATTTTAAATAATTCATTTCCTAAAAGAACATAACTTAAAGCTCGATACTTGATCTTTCTTTCAGTAGACGACGTTGGTTTTTGCAAATATTCCACTATTGGTTTTCTCCAATCTTCGTCTGTCAAGTTGTCTATTGCTAGTATCTTGAAGTTTTCTTTATCAAGATATCCTAGCTTTGTTGTTTCTAGATCTGATGGAGATAGCCTGGCCGACGCCACTCTCCCTCTAACTTCAGTTGCTTCTTGCAACTTTTCTTTTGAAATCTTATACCCAGAGGAAATCTGAGCCAGATCATTCGCTACTTAATTCTCCATTCGAGAATGTGTCGAATGCTAACCAACTCAAATCTTTTTAAGAGTCGATTTGGGCTATTACTAAGTACATCATTGATTTTCATTTATAGAGTGGTCGACTATAAAATCTACCACTACTTGCCCTTTAACGCCTTTTAATGGTATATAAGTTAAAAAATATTCAGTTAAAGTTAATGCCCATCTGCCTATTCGACTATGCAAAATTGGTTTCGACAACATATGCTTTATAACATCAAAATGTGAGAAAACAAAACATCAACAGGTTTTATATAATGCTTAAGTTTTACACATGAGAAGTACAAACACAGACATAATTTTTCTACTGTGTTATACCTAGCTTTATGCATCGTTCAAGACCCTACTGAGATGATAAATGGCTCTTTCAACGCCATCATCACCTTCTTGAGCTAACATGCTCCCTAAAGTCTTATTTGACACAGCTATATACAACCTCATACTCCTATTTGTACAATATGGAATTAGAACTGGAGGGTGCTTAAGTACTCCTTGATTTATCGAAATCCTATCGTTGAGCTAGCCCTAATTCGAGTCTTTCTTTATTGAATCAAAGTAGAGGTGAGAAAGCTGAGTTTGTTCCTAAGGTTCGAGATAAAACTTCTCAAGAAGTTAATCTTGCCCAGAAATGACTGCAATTCCTTCTTTGTTGATGGCCTTTTTGCCTCCATTATGGCCTTGGTCTTACTTATTCTGGCTTATTTTGATTCCATTTTTGTGGACCATGAAGCCTAAGAAATCCCCTGCCTGCATACAAAAAGCACTTAAGAGGATTCATTTTCAAACCATGTCTCCTCATCCTTTCAAAGGATTGTCGAAGATGGTCTATATGACCTTTCCCAAAAATTGATTTTACAACAATATCATCAATGTAAATCTGCATGAAAGTCTTAATGAAATCATGAAAAATAGAATTCATTGCCCTTTGATATGTTGCCCCAACATTTTTTAAGCCGAAAGGCATTACCACCCATTCATAAGTGCCTAATGCCCTAGGACATTGAAACGCTGTTTTTGAAATATCATCCTCAGTAATAAATATTTGATTATATCCTGAGTATCCATCGAGCATACTAAGGTATTCGTGTTCTGCGGCAAATTCGATTAGCATTTCCGCCACAGGCATCAAATACTCATCATTTGGGGTTGCTTGGTTTAAATCTCTAAAAATCTATGTAAACCCTCAAAGTACCATTTTTCTTAATAATTGGCACAATATTTGAAAGTTATTCGACATACCTGGCCATACGAATGAATTTGCAGCGCAGAAGTCTTTCGACCTCGTCTTTAATCTTTGAGAGAATCTCAGGTGCCAACCACCTTGCGTTCTGCTTGATGGGCTTCTTCCCAAGCTTGATTGGTAATTTTAATTCGACCAACTCTCTGTCTAAACTGGACATCTCATTATAATCCCATGCAAAGCAGTCTTTGAACTTTTTTAGCAATTGGATCACTTCGACTTTGAGTTGGAAGTTGATGTTGGCACTAATGTAAGTTGGCATTCTCGTGTCCCCGTTCCCCAAGTTAATCTCTTCGAGTGGATCTTGCGATAGCATTTTGATGTTGGTTGCTAATGGATCTTTCTTGAATCCCAAAGGCTCGTTATCGTATATGGTGTCGAGCCTCTGGCCTTGCACTTCATCCCGCACCTTATCAGGTGGCTCCGGGTTGAAGTCCTTACCAGGACCTTCTTGATATGATTCCTTCTTGGCTTCAACAACCATAAGTTTTACTTCGGTCTCCAAGGCCTCTTTTAATTTTTTTCCAACTAAATAAGCCACAATTCTTTCGAGTGTTGGCAACTCAGTCATCATTGCCAAACTCGCTCCCCCAACCTGTTGGATCGATTCCAGATGTCCTTATGTATTCCAGGTCATCTTTGCCCACAACCTCTCGGTCCCACTGAAAACTGTTAGCAGGGTGTAAATACAAAGAGCAATACGCGTTGTCATCTAGATTAAACGCGAAGTTGGCTAGATTGTATGGAGAAATATTAGGCAAATTCTTGTCAAAACTGTGCCTACCGATATGATTGACTGAAGCCATGAAATAACACTAATCAGCTTCAAACGTTTTCCACAATACCATTTATTCTCCAGATGGTAATTCTCTGATGCATGGGTGATGGTACGACACATATGTCATGAATCCATTCGCGTCCTAGCAACAAATTATAGTTAGTTTTCGTATCCATGACCATAAACATGGTTGGTCTGGTGATGGTCTCCACTGTTAAATCAACTTGAAGCACCCCTAAGGTAGAACCAATTTCCCCCTCATAGTTGGATATCACCATATTGTGGGGCTTTGTATTGGTGTCGAACTTCCCAATTTTTCTTAGCATGAAATGTGGCATCAGATTCACTGTTGCACCGTAATCCACCAAGATTTGTTGAATGGTACCTCTTCGATTTTTTCCTTGGTATAAAGAGGCTTCAAATGACTCTTCATAGCCTTATCTGGTCTCTCGAAGAACGTATTTTTCTCCTCCATGCAACCGTTATTCATGACATGATAATGAATTGGCCTGTGAGTGGCCATTTCTATTTCAGTGTTGTCCTCCAACTCTTCGACCTCAGTGACTTGGTCGAACTTCTGTGGTAGTATAGATACCATGCTTACCATAATGTCTAAAGATGCCTCTGAGTTTGTTTTAAAATCATCAGTAAGAATCTCATCTTCAGCGCCCACACGCTCCTGCTCCTTTTCATCCTTGTCTTCTTGAGTAGGAAACGCCTTCCCCTCCACAGGCTTCTTTTTGACAGTTTTTAATTTTATTTTCTCAGCCTTTCGATCAGGCACATTGGTGCTTGACTTAATTTTTTTATTTTCCCTAGCCTACCTCTCTGCCTTTCTTCTCCTTTTTTCTCTCCTCTTTGAGATCTGGTCATTGTATTTTTACCTTTGTAGTTTTTCCAGAGATATAGGCTAATTTCTTAGAAGCTTGGAACTTCTTATGGTACCTCGTTGATGAACCCCTATCAACCTCGAAATTTTGCTATTTTCGTTGGCCTTACTCTCTATTTTCAACTGGCTTTGCCCATTTTCCTCTAGAAGCCTCTACAGTTGGCTTGAAAGTGGTGGGTCTGGTACCTGGGAACCTCTGCTTCTCTTGATCATGCCCCCTGTATGTCCCTCTCTTATCGAAGGCTTGGTGGCTACTAGCATCCTTCCAGTTCCTTCTGGACTTTTCCAATCAAACTCCCTCAATGTTTTGGGCCGCTTTTTTGTCGAACATGGCGCTACACCTTGAACAAAGCATGACCTGCGAATTTTTCTTCTAGCATCTGTTCAAAAAATTGATCAGACCCTCTTCTTCCTTTGGGAAGGCTACCTTGTTATATTCCTCCTGACGAGGCTCCTCTTTAGTCTCCGTCGATGTTTGTTGTGAAACTTTGACCATGTTAATGTTCATCGCGACATCCTTAGCAATTTCTAGATTTTGAAATTCCATTGTAAGGCCATTAGCCGCCTTGTCCATCCGTACAAAATCGTCAGCAGACTCTTTGGTTACTATTACCAAATTGGAATCCTCAATGATTTCAGTTGAGTCAAAACTATCAGCAGTTTTGTTATTAATGACTTTGACGACTCCTTTGGTGAGGCCATCAGTAACCCCACATAGACAATCTTTCATAATTTTCTCGTCAAGATCCTTAGTAATCTTAATCATGATAGCATCATTGACGAAGTCGCTGATAACTTCGACCATGTTAACATCATGAGTGAAATCATCAGTGACCTCGATCATATTGACAACAACAGGCTCAGTGAAATGGGTGTTAGATATCTGTAAAGGGTCAGCCTTTGCTTTCTCACCGAACCTCAATCTCATGTCCTTGATGGCATTTTGAACAAGATCCCTGAAAAGAAAACATTGAGAAGTTTTATGACCCAAAAAATTATGATACTTACAAAACTCTCCTTTCTTCCTTTGCTCTAAAGGAGGTATTTTAGCACTGGGAGGCACTACCATTTGATCATCCTTAACTAATAAGTTAAAAATTTCGTCACATTTGGTGACGTCAAAGGTGTAAGTTCTCTTAGGGAACCTATCATTTTTATTAGGTTCGAGTGGATTATTGTTGTTTGAGGGAGCTAAGGCCTTACATGAATAAGGGGGACCCTACTTTAATTCAGCGAGATCGATCTCACTTTCGTCGAAGTTTGAAGGCTCATTATATTGGCCCCCATCATCTTCATTAAATTTGACGTAGGCTACCTTCTTGTTTTTATTTGCCCTAGCCTTTTCCTCTTTCTAACATTCTAATTGTCGAACCCTGTTAGCCAATTGGGTCATATCTCTTAGGTACTGGGTATCTAGTTTCTTCCTAATAGAATAATCTAGACCTCCAGCAACCATTTCGACCAGTTCGTGCTCTGGCACTTGTGTAAAACACCTGGCCTTGAGTAAACAAAATCTGTTCAAATAATCATCTATTGGCTCAATGAATGTTTGTTTGATACTGGACAATTCCTTCAAACTAATCTTGGTTTGTCCTATATAAAACTGTTCATGGAACAACCTTTCTAACTGATTCCAATTATGGATCGAGTTTGGTGGCAAGGTTGTGAACCATGTAAAATCATTTTTGGTAAGAGAAGTTGGAAAATATGTTATCCTAAGATTTTTATTATTCGAAATCTCTCCAGCCTCTATCAAATACCTAGCCACATGTTCTACAGTGGATTCAGTGGTATCCCCTGAAAACTTAGTGAACATAGGGACTTTTCATCTAGGTGGCAAGTCTGATTGTAAAATATATTCTGATAGTGGAAAAGTATAGTTTGGTCTCTGAAGACTAAAATTTACTCTATTTCGTGCCATTGTCCTTTCAGCCATGGCTGCTAGATTGTTATTCACAGCCATATCATCACATTGAATCTGTTGTACAACATTATCAGCATTTTGGTCCCTATTCACCATTACTACCCTAGGTCTCTCCTCGATAGGAATTTAAGGTTGGGCTCTAGGAATTTCGACTCTAGGTTGTTTAAGTGCCACTCTTGCATCAGCTAGATGTACATGGGGTGGATCTCTTTGGTTTTGTTGAACCTGATTAATAGTGGGATCCTCTTCAAGGGTTACTCCTTTATTTTCAAATATGTACTCTCTATGTGGATGTCGAGGAGGTTGTGGTACTCTAGAAAAATATGCAAGGCGTATCATCTGCATCGTTACTTGTTGGTTGGATTGAGTGGGGTTTGTATTAGGGGATTAAGAATCGTTCCCATTGTTTGGGCCAACATTTGGACCATTTAGTGGTTACTCTCATCCATTTGTTGCCTAATGACTACTGCAGAGTTATTGGTCAAGTTTGGCATTTTGGTGGAGTAACTTATTCCTACAGGTTGGCTATTTTGACCTATGTTTATCCTAGAGATTGACCCTTGTAATGGCAAAGTAACACTCACTACAGGTTCTGAGAATGTTGAGGCGATGTTATGCAAATTCGCCATCATAGATATTGGTATTCCATATGGTTGATCTCGATTTCCAAAAGGTATAAAGAAACCTGGGGGCATGAAAGGCCTATTCGAAGCAATCCCCACTGGTGGAGGAGTTACTGGAGGGCCCTTTGGCCCAATATAATTTAGAATGGGCTCACTATAGGTAATTGTTTGTGTGGGCATCGAACTTGCCATAGATGGAATTGGTTCTAATACATTCACTGGGACCATTGCCATCCTAATCGAAGACACTTGGGGTTGTTCTCGATTATTACTCGATGAACTTTGAGGAATTGAAACATTTGGCTAATTGGAATTCACCATTTTCTTAGTATACCTTCTCCTTGGTTTATCCTCATTACTGGTGCTACTTTGCCACTTCTCAATAACATACAACGAAATTTTCTAAGAGAAGTGATAACAAACAAAATTGCGACAAGAACACTACTAGCACCGCCCCATCGGGCGTGCCAATTTGTTTACTAGGAAAAATAGTAAACAACCGTTGGTCTTTCCAATTGAAAAAAAATTGGGTTACGTACTTGATCGACCACACAAATCCTAAGACATGTGTTAGCAATTCTTAATTTAAAGTTTAGGAAATAATAAAGATTTCAATATTATCCATGATCTAACAACTAAAAACTAGGAAATTTAGAAGAAGTAAAGTGCAGAAACTTGATCAAAGACAATTAAATAACTCGAATAATAAAGAGATAGACTTTGTGGTAAAAAGATGAAATTTTCATTAAAATATAAAAATATGGTGTAATCAAACGTACATTTTCTTCAACATGCTCATTTTCTCTACACGCGGATAATTTGAGTAATTTCAGAAACTTTGTACAAATTTTGAAACACCCCCGATCCTAACACTAAAACCTTCTATTTATAATGATAAAAAAATGACCCTAACGGTTATACTACAAACAAATGACAAGTGGAGCTCGACATGTCTCCTTGCCTTAGAAAAACTCCACGTGTCCTTCTTTACAAATCAGGATAAGAACAAAAGTTCCCTCCTTTATTTGAATTCAAATCACGCGTCGAAATATCATCTTTGTCGAACCATCTTCAAAATATTTTTTCTTCACATCTTATTCAGCATCTCCTCTTCACACAAAGGGTTGTTTCGACCAAAGCAAACAAGTATAGCCTTGTCGAAACACTATCATCACTTCACGTAATTCTCTTTATTATTTATTTAATTAAAATCAGGAGTCGAATTTGGGAGCTAACACACACCTTATCCTATAACTCACTCTCTTTCTTATGACAAACTAAACAATCATTACAAGACCTTTGTCATGAATGTATCATCGCTCTTTGAACCACAACTTCATCATTAAGCTGCCACTATCCTTGAATTTTTAGTTCAGAATCTTGGCAGTCACAGAGGCATATAATAATTATGTCCCTTTGTTGCATTATTTAATAGAGAACATGTGAGATACAAAGTAGTAAGGCCAACTAATTCTGACCTTGTACAAGAGTATATATACCAGATGAATTTCAGGAAAGTCTATTCTCGAGAACCCACCATTCTTTGGCCGTAAAATATAAGATACCGACCACATCATAATTCTGGGCACCATTTTTAATTGGCCAGTGGAGATATGATCATAGCAGTCCTCGGTACGAGGAGCTTTGAGTAACTCATTCACATAAATACCCAGTTAAAGTTCACATTAGTGTTGCCAACTGTCGCCAACGGGTCAACTTCATCATCATCTTCAACATCAACCACAATGATACCAAATAATGATTTTCACAGATCATTTGTAAACTGATAAACCTTATTACCAATAGAAAACTTGAAGCACGAACCTTGCATATCATGTAACCTAGAGTAGAATGCACAAATAAGGTCCTCATTATAATCCTGAGTAAGCTGAAGGAAATAGTTGATTTGTTGATACTCGACCAGCCTAACAACATCAGGAATATCCAAACTCCTAACCACAATCGACTTTCATACATATTGTTTTGCTACAAGCCAACTTTGATACTTTAGCTCAAAGTATTTGACATACTTCTTTGAAACCAATGTAAATGGATTCTTAGTAGCAATAATAGAGGTAGTTACCTTACCTGTTCCTTTAACATTAGCTTTGGTCTTAAGAGCCATGAAGATTTATGAAATAAATTATGCACCCCAAGTGTTTGATGAAATGTTTAAATGAAAAGTGAATTAGAATGAGATATTTATGAATACCCACACACACAACCAAGACACACAATCACAAAAAAACACAAAGAAGTGAAGATGAACCACAAACAAGTGAGAATTTCAGATTTTTGGTGAGTTTAAGTATAATAGGATTTGTGAAGGGGAATGAGAGTAATTGATGAAAATGAAGATAATTTGTTGGAATTTGTGAGTGTTAATGATATGGGGGATGAAACACGTAAGATGTAATGAGGATAGAATGTCGATGAATTGTAGAAATTTGGGAAACTTGGTGCATGGATGAGAGTGAAAGAAATGAAGATAAATGACCCAGTTTGCACTTATGAGTCTACCTTTTGAGTTACATGTCGACCTATACAGGTTATGAGTTAACACATACTAAAGCAAGTCAAAAAGGAATTCAAAAAATCATTTTATGTGCCGACCTATATGCCTTATGAGTCGACCTATAAGGTCTAATATTTGAAGGACTTTGACACATATGAATTTTTTTTAGTGACTTTGAAGAACTCAACTTGACTTATGCATAACTAATTTGTGAGAGACACATGCATATGATGGGTTTTCATGGTTTGTTGGCTAATTCCATGCAGACATGTAAATGTAGGCATGAAATAGCAAAAGATATCTATATCAAATGTGAAGACATTTTGAATAGGGTCACTATAAACAAGTAAAATGAAAACACACAATGGTCACATTTGGAATTTTTGGAAGTGAACACATATTACGAACATCATACACATAATACATCATATACCTTTGAGAAATAAATAGGTAAAAGAAATACTTACTTACAAAACAAGAAAAATGATTGAAACGATGTTACCTTGCCATACAAATGATGGAGGATGCACTTGCATTCCATAATGAAATCTCTAACGAAAGTTGGAATGAATGCAACATGTGCCACAAACATTATCAAAACAAAATATTCTCACCATTTTCCCCTTTGTACAAGTACTTGAAAGTGTGATTTATAATGTATTCAAGAGGTAATTAACTCGATGGTCATCCTTTGTTGTTGGAATTTCACTCTTGTTCAATCATGATTATTATCTTCCTTCTCCTCATGCTTCATCGTCTTAGGTTGATCAATCCATAATCTGATATACTTAAGTATGTCTTGTTGAAGATAGACCTACATCATTAAATATAATACCTTTCCAACACTTCTCAGATAGAAAACATTAATAAGAATCAACACACTTTACCAATTAACGGAACACTAAAAGTTAACCTCCTAGGTAATACACTTCATCTTCCTTGCCACCAAGTCAAAGGAATAAAGAGACGTCACCTGTATCATGTCTTGAGACTCCATAAACGAGATCCCATACTTTCTTCATAGAGCTAAGACATTTATCCTGCAAGATCAATAGATAATGCTAGGTACCCAATCTCCATTAGGTCCTTGAGGATTAATGAAACATAAGTTGCATTTAGGAAACCATTGAAAAGAACCTTTAGGAACAAAAAGTTTTCTAAACTTACACTTTGCAATAGTATAACCTTTTTTTCAACAATAATGATAATACAAATTATGAGAAGATGAGCTTTTGCTATTTTGTTTCTTTTTAACAAAACTATACCTTCTATAAGGGTAATGAGGAGGAATTTCATATTTAAAAGTATCTATAGCAAAAGTAACCTTAGGTTGCAAAGCCTTATCCAACTTAGCTTTAATATTTCTTAACTCTTTGCCAAATGTGACAAGTTTCACAACCAAACTATGAAGGTGTGTCACCCTCACTCTTATATTTTAGAATATTTAGCATATATTTCCTTAGGGCTTCCATATTCTTTTCATTTTCCAAAATTTTATCTTCTAAGTGGGAAATTATTCTTTTTTTAAGCTAATCTTTTGAAAGCATCTATGACTTGTCTTTGTAGATTTTTAAAAGATTATTATACTTGAGAATAAGAAAAGTAATGAGTAGATTCAAGTTTTGAGTGACTTACAACCTTTTTCTTCTTTTTGTTTGCCATGTATCAAAGGTTGGTCGATTCAACACTTGAATTTGAGCTTCCATCACTTGAAGAATCACTTTCACTTTCCCAAGCGGCATAAGCTCTTCTAGACTTGCTAGAGTTCTTATGGTGACCTTTTTCTTTGTCTTTCTTAATTATAGGACACTTCGGCCTATAATGGCTTGGTTTGCCACAATTGTAGCATTAATCTATGGACTTACCCTTCTTATTTTCATCTTCCTTAGAGGAGTTAGATAGCCTTCTAGATTTTCTTTGGTTCTTGTCAGAGTATTTATCCCCATGTTTCCACATGTATCTATTAAACCTTTTGATGAACATCCCCGTATCTTCTTCATTAGAATCTTCATAATCTTTAGTTTCACAATCACTATGCTCTTTTTTTGAGGATCTTGAGCTTGAAGTATTTAGAGCAATGGAATTCTTCTCCACCTCTTTGTATTTTCCTTTCTCCTTCCTCGCCTTTTTTTCATACTCTTTTTCATGTTTCCTAAGCAAGTGAGTTATTGCTCGTGTTCTTCCAATTTACCAAACAAAGTAATGATATCAAGTACTTTAAGGTCATTCACCTATTTGATAGCGGTGGCCTTTGGTTTTCATTCCCTATTTAAACATCTCAGCACCTTATTAGTAGTAATATCATTGGAAATAGGCTTACCTAGAGCATTCAATCTATTGATAAGATGTGTGAACCATTTTCGCATGTCCTCAATGGTTTCACCATGATCTATACGAAATAGTTCAAAATCTTGATTTAATGTGTTGATCTTAGATTGTTTGACTTCATTAGTACCCTCACGGGGAACTTCTAATGCATCCCACATAGCTTTTGCGGTCTCACAATGAGAGACACGATAATATTCATCAACACCAAGTACGGATGTGAGAATATTTTGTGCCTTCCAATCATGTGACCATAATTTGTTATCATTATCATCCCATTGTGCTTCCGATTTAGGTACAGTAACACCATCTTTATTGGTAATTGTAATTTCATTAGGACCATTCATGATGGTGTTATATATACCATTGTCAATCGAGTTGACATAAACACACATACTAGTTTTCCAATAGCCATAATTTTTGCTGGTGCAAATTGATGATCTATTGTGCGATCTTTTATGTTCGGTAGCCATTCTTCTAATAAGAAAATCTTAAGCATGGAATGAACCGAAGCTCGTGATACCACTTGTTAGACGATATGCTTTGATATATATGGGGGTGAATAGATCACAAGTAAAAACTTTTGGGAAATATTAACTTGAAAAGTTTAATGGCACATCGGAAACAACCTGAATCAAATTGTCTAACCGAACCTCTATTGAAAAGCTCGAATATGCATAAAGATACACAAATACATGATAATGAATACAAAATTTTCATCAACTATTAATACAAACCAATTGAATTTAAAGTTATACATAAAGCTTATTCCCAATGATCAAAGCATACAAAAACAATACTAAGGCAATTTATCAAACACTTATGTGCAATCGATATCGTTTGGAAATTTTCTTAGTTTTGTTGATATTAAAAACCAATCAAAATCAAACGGATTATGCTTATATCAACAAAACCTATTTCAAAAAATGATAAAAAAATTATTCCCAAACGAATTGATCAAATGACCAATGAATTCAATAATTTGCTAACATAAATTTAAAAGATATATATATATATATATATATATATATATATATATATATATATATATATATATATATATATATATATATATATATATATATATATATATATATATATATATATATATATATATATATATATATATATATATATATATATATATATATATATATATATATATATATATATATATATATATATATATATATATATATATATATATATATATATATATATATATAGAGAGAGAGAGAGAGAGAGAGAGAGAGAGAGAGTACACAAGCATTTATTTAGGCAGTTCCCTAATCGGCCTCGCTATAGGTACATCTACCCTCAATTCGAATTCAAATTGAGATAATTGCAATTAACCTTACTCTGAAAATATTTTTATACAAGAGATGTAGCAATAGAACCCTACAAACCCTAGGTTTGATGTTGACTCTATCAACTCCAAAACCCTTGATCAAAGATTGATCAAGTAATAAACAATGCCTCTTTAATTCACTTTATATTGGTACTTCCTTGGAAGGCACCCCTTGTCCCAAGACTTTCACCTAGTTGAATTAATCCTAAGCACACACTTATTGAAACCCAAGATTTACCAAGACGATCCATCATCTCACGCTACTCTCTTGCAAGCCACCCCTTGTACCAAGGCTTTCACTTGATCGGATCCGAATTGCGTAATCTTGACCAAAACCTTCAAATTCCTTAATGATCTTGAAGGAAAACCCCAATTAGTTTTCTTATTTGAAACCCTCAAATAACTCAACCCAGTTTATAATACAAACAACCTAAATTGGACGTTATCAACCCTAATCTAGATGGTCACCCAATATAAAAATGATTATGTGTAGTTTGATTGTGTGTATGCATAAAAGATAGGTTGAAGATGATGAGTATGCTTTGAAATCCCGGTTTCATAAAGGTTTATTCTATAACCTTACTAGAAATGATGCATGTATAAAGTATTTATATGTATGCAAGTATCAAGCAAAATAAATGCAAAAGGAATAGAAAATAATGCAAAAAATCAAGATTTTTGGTCTATAGGTCGACCTATCAAAGTCATGTGTCGGCTTATTAAGGTCTTGTGTCGATCTAAAGGAGTCAGCACATGGACATAGTCTATAAGATTTAATACTGCAGCATGTGTGTCGACCTAAAGGATGGATGTGTCAACCTATAGTCGTATGTGTCGACCTATTAGTTGTTTTCACACCCAAAACTTTGTTTTTGATGCATAACACTATTTATTGATGCTTTAATCTTTTCTAGACCATTTCAAACATGTTTACATACATCCTAATGCTAAAATGTACAGCTAGACTCAGATGATACCTCCAATGTACATAAACGCTAAATTATTCTAGTTTTGACATCATATAAAATACATGTAACATAAAGTTGCACTCACAATTTCCATACGACATTAGTGATTTACCGCTAGAGAGTGAGGTGAAGTTTGCTATAGACTTAGTACCTGGTACTAGTCCATGGTCGATGACTCCTTACAGGATGTCTGCTTCAGAACTGAGTGAGTTAAAGAAACAGTTGGAAGAGTTGCTTGAGAAAAAGTTTATTCGGCCGAGTTCTTCATTGTGGGAGCGACGATGTTGTTAGTTAAGAAGAAAAATGTAGCATGAGGTTGTGTGTTGATTTATGACAACTGAATAAAGGGATTATCAAAAATAAGTATCCTCTTCTAAGAATTGATGATTTGATGGATCAGTTGGTTGGTGCTTGCGTATCCAGTAAGATTGATTTGCGATCGTGTTATCATCAAATTCGAGTGAAACCAGGAGATATTTTAAAGAATGCGCTCAAAATGAGATATGGTTACTATGAGTATTCTGTGATGCCATTTGGTAGGATTTTCCATCCTTATCTATATCAGTTTGTGGTTGTGTTTATTGATGATAGTTTGATATATTCTAAAGTCTGATGAAGAGCATACACAACATATGAAAGTTGTGTTGCAGACCTCAAAAGAAAAAAAAAAGTTATATGTGAAGTTATCCAAGTGTGAGTTCTAGTTACAAGAGGTGAATGTTCTCGGGCATGTAGTTTCTAGTGGTGGTATTGTTGTTGATCCATCTAGGTTTGGATGGTTCTTACAGGAGGTTTATTAAAGGCTTTTCGAATTTGGTGTTGCCTTTAGCTCAGTTGACTAAAAAGGGTTAAAATTATGTTTGGGATGTGCAGTGTGAGGAGATTTTTAAGGAACTCAAGAGGAAGTTGATGTTTACTACAATTTTGATTTTGTCAAGTCCAAGTGAATCATTTGCTGTGTATTGTGATGCTTCTATAATGAGTCTAAGTGGTGTGTTAATGCATAATGGTTAGTTTGTGGATTATGCTTCTAGACAGTTAAAGTTCACGAGAGGAATTATCCTACGCATGATATAGTGTTAGCATCCATGGTATCTGCGTTAAAATTTTGGAGGTATTATTAGTTTGGTTCTAGATTTAGAGTGTTCAGTGACCAGTAGAGTTCGAAGTACTTGTTCGATCAGAAAGAGTTAAATATAAAGAAGAGAAGGTGGCTCGAATTTCGGAAGGATTATGACTTTGGTTTGAGTTACCATCCTTATAAAGATAATGTTGCAGCTGATGCTTTGAGCAGAAAGTCATTGCATATGTCGATACTTATAGTTCAAGAATTGGAGTTAATCGAGTAATTCAGAGTTTTGAGTCTGTTGTGTGAAGTGACTCATAACAGTGTGAAGTTGGGTATGTTGAAGCTGACTAGTGGTATTCTCAAGGAAATAAGTGAATGTCAGAAATTGAATTTGGAATTGATTGATCAGATAATGTTAATCTATTAAGGTAAATAAGGTGATTTCATAATAGATGAGAATGGTGTTATGCATTTCCGTGTCAGAGTTTGTGAACTTGATGTGCCAGAACTTAAGAAGAGTATTCTTAAAGAAGGTCACATAAGTAGTCTGAGTATTCATCCCGGTGCTACTAAAATGTATCAATACTTGAAGAAAATATTTTGGTGGCCAGGAATGAATAAGGATATAGTTGAGTTTGTTTATGTGTGTTTGACTTGCTAGAAGTCAAAGATTGAACATCAAAAAATGTTGGGTTTGATGCAACCATTGTATATTCCAGAATGCAAGTGGGATGGTATTTCCATGGATTTTGTCATGAGTTTGCCTAATAATTCTAAAGGGAATGATTCTCTTTAGGTTATAGTAGATAGATTGACTAAATTAACTCATTTCATTCCGATTAAGATCATTTACTCATTGCAAAATTTGGTTGAAATGTATATTAAGAAGGTTGTTAGCTTGCATAGTATTCCTTCGCGTATTGTTTTTGATAGAGATCCAAGATTCACGTCAAGATTCTGAGGGAGTTTGCAGGAAGCCATGGGTATTACACTAAAGTTGAGTTTTACCTATCATCCGCATACGGATAGTCAGACAAATAGGATTATCCAGTCTTTAGAGGATTTGTTGAGAGCTTGTGTTTTGGAGCAAGGAGGTAACTGGGACAGTTACTTACCGTTGGTTGAGTTCAGTTACAACAACACTTTCCATTATAGTATTGGAATTGCACTGTTTGAGGCTTTATATGGTAAAAGGTATATGACACCTTTGTGTTGGTATGATTCTAATGAAAATGTTGTGCTTGAACTTGAGATTGTTCACCAGACTACCGAAAAGATCAAGATGATCCAAGAGAAGATGAAAGTCTCACAGAGTCACCAAAAGAGTTATCATGGTAATAGGAGGAAAACACTTGAGTTCTAAGAGGGAGATAATGTGTTCCCGCAATTCACTTTGGTGATAGGTGTTGGTCATACTTTGAAATCTCAAAAGCTCACGCGCATTTCATTGGCCTTTATCAGATTATGAAGCAAGTAGGAGAAGTGGCCTACAAAGTTGCTTTTACCACGGTCTCTTTCAAATCTTCACATTATGTTTCATGTGTCCCAAATTCAGAAGTATGTTTGAAATCTATGTCATGTGGATCAAATGGATGATGTGGAAGTGAGAGATAACTTGACTGTGGAGGCACTACTAGTGCAAATCAATGATAAAAAAGTGAAACAACTGAGAGGTAAAGAGAATGCCTTGGTGAAGGTTGTTTAGGGAGGACCTGTTGGTGGAAGCATGTCGTGGCAGATGGAGAGTTGAATGAGGGATTCTTATCCAAAGCTGTTTCGTTTAGGTAATTTTCAAGTGCGAAAAATTCTATAAGTGGAGAAGAGTTGTAACACTCTGAATTTAATTAATTAATTTAATTTAATTTAGTTGCATTTTATTTAAATTATCAAGTGAATTATATGCTTTTGGTTAATTTTTGGTGAATGTGTGTAGTATGTGGCATGTGGTTGGGTTGGTGAGAGTGGTAGAATTAATTAGAATTTTAATTATTTTATAATAAGAAGAATAATTGAAATATTATAAGTATTAAAAAAATAAGTAAAATTATAAATAATTATTGATTAATATTATTTTGGTGAAAATTAGATTTAGTTATAAAATAAATAAAAAAAATAAGGTAGTAAGGGTAAAGTGGGGATTGAGGAGATAAGTGATGATAGGATAGGAACAACCTAAACAAGGGAAAGTAGGTTTTCTATTAAAAAGGGAGAAAAGTGTGGGAAGTTAAGTTTTCACTGATCATGAAATTGAGTTTGGGGGAAAAAGAGAAAAAGGATTGAGAGAGGTTAGGGCTTTGAAGAAGAAGAAGGAAGTCACCATTGTTGAAAAGCTTTTGTTGGAAATTAAGGAAAGGGGGAAAGAGAGGGGGACTACTGTAAGTATAATATTTGGTCCTGCATCTAGCTTTTAGTTTTGATGATACTAATACATTATTTTTTTAGAACAATTTTGTACCCTAATGGTTTTGTCTAGTGTGTAGCTTTTGCTAACAAGTTTTGACTCTGAAGATTTGGCGTGTGACATCATCATATTCTGAACTCATCACACTTTGCCTCTGAAGAGATACAAATGTACGCTTTATAAGATTACGTCAAGTTCTAAAATGCTATTAGGCAACGATTCTGATGAATGTGCTAAATCTTCTGACCGTGGCTCTGATAGAAGAGCCTCTAAAGGTTTATCAAGCTTTCAAGATTTTGAAGACCAAGTTTCGAGGATTCTGAAAACCAGGTACTGAGGAACTATGTCAAGAATCTGGAGACTAAGGTTCTGAAGTTTCTTTCAAACTAGACTATTGATCCTTCTAAACATGCTTCAACAACATTTTCTCAGAAGCCTCTAAATATCAGAAGATAAGATCACAAGGTTTTACGTGAGAAAAATAGTACATAGTACAAGATCAAATATTCCTTCCACTATGCTGATTTTATGGAGTAAGGATTTTACTATTGTACCATATTGTCTCCCACCTTTACAAACCTTTATGCAAGTTGACAAATCATTTATGAAGATTTCCATTCTACCCTCCAACGAATCTTTTCATTGCCTATATAAAGGAGACTTGGAAGAATGAATGAAGTTGTTACACTACACTAGTTTACGAGAATTCACAATGCTTTTGCTGAACATAATATTCTTGTGAATATAGTATAGAAAACACACATAAAGCTTTTGTCCATTTTTGTGTGATTATTTCATTATACTTAAACTTTGTGTAATTTGTTTTCTTAGAAGCGACTTTGTAAACACATTTCTTGTATCTCATTGTTTAAGGTTGTATTCCTTGAGAGACTAGGGGAAACAATCATGATTCTCGAAAAGACATTTACAAGTAGTCTTTGTGTGTCTATAATCAGTTAATTATAGTGGATTAAGTCCTTGTTGATAAGGAGAAATCACCTTGGCGGATGGACTAGGACTAGCTTCGTTAACAATAAACTAGGATAAAAATATCCGCGTTCATTTATTTTTGTTCTTGTTTGATCTTTTAGTGTCTTGGGTGCGAAAAAGCTTTATCTTAGAAACCCAATTCAAACCCCACTTTCTTGTGTTTCTTGTCACCTTCAACTACTTCGTATGTTGGTGTAATTTATGAAAGGTAGAGAGGGATCCACACCCTCCTCTAGGTTTTCTTGATGTGTAACTATGTACTCGTGATGTAATGATTGCATAAATTAGTATGTGAAACCCGATTTTGGCATTTTTATTGTTAATGTGTTGTGTTAGTGATGATGAACATGAAAGTGATTTTCATGATGCATTGTTGATGATGTTAAATTGGTGATGTTAGATGTTAGTTGGTAGGTTTAGGATGTAATAACAGTAGATAATTGATATAAGATATTAGATTTTCGAAATAAGTTGTTATGGCATGCTAGGGTGTGTTTGATTGGGTGTTAGGAATAATTGGTTTTGCTGAACGTGTTGTAAAATTGGTAATTTTGAAATAATAGCTTATGTCAATCGATTGCACCATAGTGTCAATAGACTGATCCTTCTAAAAATTTGAAAAACCGAAAGCAATTAATTGATTAATTGGAAGAAGCAACCGATGGCATCAAGCCAATATGTGAAAAATAAAACAAATAAAATGTATAAGAAAGTGAGAACAAATGATTGATGGGTGATGAGAATCAATTGATGCTATTAAAAAACGTGAAAAATAGGCATAAGAGCGATAACAATCAATTGATGGTCCCTTTCAATTGATTGCACATGTGTAATTTTTTTCAAATATTGTTTTGATCATAACTTGAGATTTCCGACTCCCTTTAGAGCGCAGTTCGAAGCGTTGGAAAGCTAATGTGTAACATTTTCCCCCATTAATGTTTTAGGGAGCTGAATGTGAATTAATTATATGGTTATAATGTTTTATTTAGGTGCAATGTTTGGAATGTGTGATTGATTCAAGATGAATTGTTAAGATAATTGATGATTAATTATATGGAGAGTACATTATCGTTATGTATTGTGGTGGTTGTTTCGAATGGGGATTTATGTTGTTACTATGTTGCATGTTATTTATGGTTTGAAGAGGGATCATAATCATGTTATTTTTATTGTTGTATAAATTGTATGCCATACATCTTTTGTGTCATTTTTGTGAAAGAGACGAGTTACAAGTCTAGAGGGGTGGGCGAGTAATTTGTGTCGAGTCTAGAAGGGTAGACTCGGGGTTTAGAAGGGTGAACCCGGTTCATATGAAGAACCATCATTGATTAGTACGACATGCATGGTGTTGATGTTGTGAGTCACATTGCATGCATGTGTATATATTATGATGGAAAAGTGTGAGATTGTAATAATGTGGTTTGTGTATTGAATGATTGATGTGTTAGTGTCTATCAACCCTCACATTCTTTACGTTATTTTATATAGAAGTTTATTCTCACCTCTTTTGCTTTATCTTGTCCACCATGGACCTCTTGCAGATAATCGGGAATAGAGTTTTGTTGTTGTGAGTGGAAGATAGCTTATTGGAGCTTACTTTCGTTTATTCATTATTCTATTGTATTTTAGTGATTTAGTGATTTGATCTTGTAACATCGGGGATGTGACACTTTTGTTATGTCTTGAGTTGGTGTCGAATTGTGATGTTAAAGTTTAATACTTTATTTGAGAAGTTCAATTTGAAGTTTTTATTATGTTAATTTTCGTTGCATGTTGTTAAATGTTTTTAAAAGTTTTGTTAGCTGGTTATCGAAGTGACACCTTCAATTGTCGAGTAATTCTTTTTATATAAGTTTCAGGGTTTATGGTATTACACTAAAATATTGATAGGTCCCAAGTGCATTGTTCTATTAGAGTATTATAAAAGTGTCGTCCAACCGAGATCTATTTAGAGTACAAATTTGCTTAAATTTTTAAAGTTCTAAGATTGATTACAATATTTATGAAGTTAAATTTAGGACTATGATTTCTGCTTTGAACTTGGTCACGTAAACTATTGTTTATCTATATGTTATGAGAATTTGTGTGTTTGCATCAATGAATAGATAAAAGTGATCATACTTCCTTTTAATACTGTATGATATTTCCTTAACCAAAGAATCACATACTTTTATAACATGATTCATTTGTTCAAGATCCTCTAAGAAAAAAATCTTTTTCAAAAGAGTTTTTCTCGATTAAACCATAGAAACTTTTGTAGCCTTGATTTAACAGTGTAGTCTTTCCAGTTCAGAAATGAGTCATACTCTTTCAATATACAACTAATATCTTATAATATATCTACTTTCATAAAAATATTTATGTTAATCCTAAAAGGCCAAAGAAAAATTATAAATTCTCATAGCAATGCATTGAACTCGAACTAGGTATTTAGAGATGGAATTCTCACCTCTGGTAATGGATTTGAGTTCCGAATGGAATTCACGAGATTTCACGTTGGTGTGCGCGAAGACGTATTTGTGAATCTCAGCTCAGATCTAATGAGATTGCACACATCGAACAACGCGTGAAAACATCAAATCCGAAGTAACAAATGCCAAACTTTCAAAATCATTGGTGCAATCTTCATTGCTCAAATAACACGGTAGAATTTCAAGATTAACGAGAAATCGATGAAGATTGTGAGTATAAATAATACCTTCTATCTGTTGTTTTCATGATCGGAAGTTGTTTTCGTTGAGTTTGAAAGTTACTTGTTGCGTGAAGGTTTTGAAGATGTTCTTCAAGTTGAAATGCGACACCGATGGCGTTTTACACGCCGTATTCTTTATGGTATTTGCAAAATTCTCATCGAAAACCATGACCGAAGATCATATTTAAGTTTTAGATTCCATATTAGAAACAAAGTAAGTAAAATAGAGTGAAAGAGAGAAAAAGAAAAAAGAGAGAAATTTTGTTATGAATTGAATATTAGTTATAGTTCAATTAAATCTGAACATTGATACCTAATCCTACCACTTCAATAAATAACAAAAAAAAAAATTTCAAAAGAATTTAATACTATTATGCATATAAGACCGAATTTAAATACTGACATTTAATTAAATTAAAAGAAATTCTTAGTAATTATAAAATTATTCTTAGTATTCAAAAGAAATCCTTAATAAACTTTCTTACAAAAGAATTAGTAACTATAAAATTATTCTTAGTATTCAAAGAAATGAAATCACAAAGTGTAAGAATTTAAAAAATAAAAAATGATGTCTATGTAAAAAAATTGCACAACTATTCCATTTTAATTATACGCTTCCAAAAATCTTTATTTTCTTAAATACTAATTATTGCCTTTCATTCACCTCTACAGTAAATAGTTAAGATATTATTGAAAAAATAACTGTTTTTATTATTTTGGAATACTTTCACACACTAATTGAATTTTGGTTCTCTATTTTCATTTTTATTTTTATTTTTTGTTTTTATTTTAAAATTTGGAATTTTTACCTTTTTTTTTTTTTAAATCTTTTTACTATTTTAAAATTCAAAATTTTGATCTTTTTATTTTAATTCTTTTATTCCTTTTTCACTTGAAAAGAGAACTAAAATCTAAAACAAACTTAAAATAGAAAATCAAAAATAAAATAAAAATAGAGAGATTAAAATTCCAAATTTTAAATTAAAAATTAAAAATTAAATTAAAATTAAAAACAAGAAAATCAAAATTCTAAACTTTAAAATAAAAACTAAAAAACTAAAAATAAAGGACCAAAATTATAATTAACCCTTAAATTTTAAAAACACCAATAAATAAGAATATTTTTCTTTTTCAAAAATAGATTTCAAAATTAACAGAAGGAGTAAAATATTTGTAAATGGTATTTTTTTTATTTTATTATAAAAATTATATAAATTGAATCATCAGCGTTTTCTGCGTGCGCAAAGTCGCTGGTTTTGGTTCCCAAATTTTCATGTGTGCTAAATTTCTTATCTTTCCAATTAAATATAATCCAATTAGGGTTTTCAAAGTCTTCTCCTTTTCTTTCGTTTTCCAATCCCCAATTTCCAACGATCCCCCAATCAAGTAACCAATCTTTCCCTTCACCTCTTTCAATTTTCAATTTTTCTTTTAATTATCACAATGCTTTTACTTTTTCTGAATTTTGGGGTTTAATTGGGTTTTTGGGTATTCTTAGTTTATCCTTCAACAATCTGTTAGGTTATTGTAATTGCAATTGTAATTGTAATTGTTTATTATGGGTTCCTATCATTGGAATTGTATATTTTATCTTATTCATTGGTCTCCCATAATTCCTTGTTCTTTTTTGTATCAGCTGCAGCTAGGTTGGTCATAAGGTACATCAGACTTTATATCATATGCTAATTCATAAATTCATTGGATTTAATTGGACTGACATTTTTCTGGAATTTGATATCAACAAACAAACATTTTTTGATTTAACCCGATAGAATAGAAGCTAATGGAGTTGTAGTTTCTGGGTATTTTTGATTTGGGGCTGGTGGCATAGAGAAAGTGTTCCTTCATTTTGAGGGATATGTTACACATGGCTCCAAATCTGAAGTTAAGATTAGGGGTTTCCTTGTTGTTTATACTGTTGAGCTTTCTTGTAATTGGAAATTCGAATGCGGAATTAGAAAATGAAGTTTTGCATAGTAAGGTAAGAGCTGCTCCACATAAGGATGTTGGATCCGTTGTAATTGATGGTACTGGTGTAGAGAATGCCTATAAGGTTGAGAATGGAAATAATGTGGTGGGTAATAAGAAGGGTGGAAGCAATAGAGTTTCGGTTTCGACGGTTGCGTTATTTACATTGGCAATGGCAGCTGCCACTGGTTTAGGTGCAGTGCCCTTCTTCTTTGTAGAACTTGATCCGCAATGGGCTGGGTTGTGTAACGGAATGGCTGCAGGTGTTATGTTGGCTGCAAGTTTTGATTTAATACAGGAAGGGCAGGAGTATGGTTCTGGAAGCTGGGTTGTTACTGGAATTCTAGCTGGTGGAATCTTTATTTGGCTATGTAAGAAGGTGATAATGATTATTCTTGTTCTCTGTCTGCCATTCTTTCTCCATTGTTGTTATTCCTCAGCAGTGATACTATGCACGTATATATATGTATATGTCTTGTGATGTTTTGATACTACACTATTGATATAAATAAGCTCTATATCCTTGGCGATTTTTTGTCAAAAAAATAAATACTAGGGGTTTTCTTATTCACATCACATTTGCATTGTGCAAGTCATTCATATTGATTTTTGGTGAAATTTCAAACCAATCTACTCAAGGAACAGGAATGTTAGCAAAATTTATGAACTAATCAGTTACTAAAAGTATCATGTATATGACCTTGTCTTTCTCTATTTTTTCAGGATGCATTTTTGTTGGTTAATTTTCAAATTTTACTAGTAGAGTATATTTTAGATTTATAGTATTCTCATTTTTGTCTTGCATGGATTTCAGTTTCTTGAGCAATACGGGGAAGTAAGCATGTTGGATTTAAAAGGTGCTGATGCAACCAAAGTTGTTCTTGTTATTGGAATAATGACTCTTCATTCTTTTGGGGAGGGATCTGGGGTTGGGGTCTCCTTTGCTGGCTCAAAGGGTTTTAGTCAAGGCCTGTTGGTAACCTTGGCTATTGCGGTACACAACATACCAGAGGGATTAGCTGTGAGCATGGTGCTTGCATCAAGGGGTGTTTCTCCACAGAATGCTATGTTATGGAGCGTAATTACATCTCTACCGCAGGTAAACTCTAATTTAAGCTTTAGTAATCCTACATCGTTAAAAAGAATATTATTCTGACTTTATTTGGCACATCACTTTGAAGAGTTTCCTTTTTACATTTTATACAAATCTTGATTAATACCATCAGCCACTCATTGTAAGCCTCGTGCCCCTGCTCACATTATCCACGAGAACAAGGTTATGATTGGATAGCTTGTGATTGTTTCACTCTATTTAGCTATATATTTTATCATTTTTTAATGGTGAATATTAGTGTAGTTAATATCATGTTGAGGGCGGGGTTGAACCCTAAACCTCTGTTGAATACTGACTTGATACAAAGGACTAAACCCTGATCCCTATTTAAAGGAATACATTGACTATACTCTAAATCAAGAGAAAATCATAATAAAATAATTGTTGTAGTAGTATCTGTAGCTGTGTTTTTCACAAATTGGCTATATCATTCAATCTAAAGGGACAGATCTGTCTATGTACTATGGTATCACTTAGACACTCAGATTTGGTAGTGTCTTTTGAGTTATTAATAATCCTATAAGTAATGGAATCACATCTATGGGGAAATTTCTTATAATGTGAAGTTGCATTGGCAGTACATACCTAATATAGGTTGCTTTTTTAATGACGAAACTTTAACTTTAAGCTAGTCTAGCCTAATTAATATTGTTAATAGGTCTATTTATGTATGACTATATGTTGCAGACACAAACACTGGCCTAGACACACTGATGTCTTTGACTGTAGCCTCTTAATATCTTACTCTTAATGTTAATGCAGCCAATTGTAGCTGTTCCTTCTTTCATTTGTGCGGATGCATTCAGCAAGTTTCTTCCTTTTTGTACGGGATTTGCTGCTGGATGCATGATTTGGATGGTTATTGCTGAAGTACTCCCTGACGCATTCAAGGTTATTTACCTTTATAATCTTACACCAACAATATTGTGATGTGTTTGTTTACAATAGCATTTTCGAGATGTAAAAGTTTATTTTTGTAACTTTACTATTTTAATTTTTTTTAGTTGTTGTTGAGAGAGTAAGTCCTCAATGCTTAAGCTATTAAAGAAAGGCTATGTATAGTTTTATATCTTTTACTGTTCTTCTAAAGCAAATCTTCTTTTCGCGTAATGTGTTAACAGTGTTCTTTTTCTAAACCACTTTACCATGTGTTGAAATTGAATTCTTAACAATTGGGATGACAAGGATTAAATTGCTGACCTCTTGGATAACATGTTGAAATTATAAGATGGAATCAGAAGAATAGAAACCCCAAATAATTGATAAAATGATATGATATGATTGTGACGAAACACTAGCCTAATTCTCTTTATTTTTATATATTAATAATCTAGGCCATGTACCATCCAGCTCAACCCTTTATGAGCTCACATAGCATATGAATAACCTTTATATTCTGAGCATGAAATGTGTCTTTTTCTTTGTGGTAGGAGGTTAACCTTTTATATAATCCTTCTCTTCACGGAATTTGCAAGACTTCATCTCCTTGAGGCATACATACATTTATATGCTATTATCTTCTGTTTATCTTTTGTAGAGTTGTCTATTTATATATATCTAAATCATCTTCTCTTTCTTTTTGGCTATAGGAAGCTTCACCTTCGCAGGTTGCATCAGCTGCAACCCTTTCTGTAGCATTTATGGAAGCTCTCAGCACCTTCTTTGAGAACTTCACCCATGATTACAAGTGAGTTTGTGTGTGTGTGTGCCCGTGTATATATATAGTATTATCAGTTATATTTTGTTGTTTGGGTTTGTTTCTTTGACAAATAATGTTAAGTTTTCCCTTTGCGTTTGACTGATGATTTATTTGTTGCAGCTCTGAGGATGCTTCTGGCTTCTTTGTTTCATTACTTTTTGGCCTTGGCCCGTTCCTTGGCGGGATTTTACTGGTTGCATTTGCTCTTGCTTTTCATCTCAAGCACGCTCTTCTCATGGGCACTGCTTGCGGTATTGCCTTTGTCCTTGGTGCATGGCGACCCTTACAGCTTATTTTGTCTTCAAAATTGGGACTTATTCCCGTCACTTCTCTCCTTGCAATGGGAGCCGCTTTGATCCACATGTCTTCTTCTGGTGTATTGAAGCTTGCTGCTTCAAAAAAAACCTCAGCCCATAGCTTACCTACAATCACCGGCTTCCCACTCAGTATTCACACCCTTCAATCTTTCATATCATGTGGCACAGTTGCTTTTCACGCTCTGGCCGAAGGACTTGCATTGGGAGTGGCTGCACCAAAGGCATATGGCCTTGGTCGTTATATGGTCCTTCCAGTCTCCTTACACGGGCTTCCTCGTGGTGCAGCTGTGGCTAGCTGTATATTTGGAGCCACTGATAGCTGGCATGGTTCTCTTGCCGCAGCTGCCATAATTGGATTCATGGGTCCGATATCTGCAATCGGAGCTATTCTTAGTGGTATTGATTATAGTGGTCTTGATCACATTATGGTTCTTGCCTGTGGGGGATTAATCCCTAGCTTTGGCAGTGTAGTTAAGAGATCGCTTAGTTTGGATAAACGGAAAAGCACTTTGGGCCTTATCATAGGTATCGGTTTTGCTACTTTATGTCTAACATTCACTAGATTGGTTTGCTTACACACACCATACTGTAATTCTGCGCCAGAGGCTGTTAGATAAGACATTATATGCTGCATTTCCCGCTTGGTCTTTGATTATTGTTCCTGCAACATACACTTCTTTAGTTCAATCTCTCAAGATATGGTTGCACAAATTTGACGAGATTCTCAATGAAGAAAGAAACTAGAAACAGCAAATGACAAGTGGAAGTTCCACACGAAGAAGGGAGAATCTACCGAGTGACCAAGTTTTAATTCAGAACTTGTCCATGTGTAATATTTTAGTGTTTACTTGTATATAAGGTTTTACACATGATTTAACTTTGTTTTATAGTGTAAAACTATTGAAAAGTGGATCATGTATTATTCTCTTTTTTTCTTTCTTTCTCCCTTTTATTGGTCTTATTTGTTTGTTTAACAGAACCCTGAGTAAAATGATATTTGAGTTATGATGTTTGCTTTGGGATTGTGTTATCGAAGATTTAGGACTTCTTTTTTTCCTTCCGAAAATACGTATAAAAATCAAATAAATTATGGATAGTATTGCAGAAAATGTTATGCCTGTAATACTAGTAATTGGTCTATAATTTTGCTTTCCTGCAATATATTGCAGAAAATGTGCTTGTGGAACATTTTGAATAGTATATTATATCTTGTATTTTGAATTTGTCTTTATTATTAATAGAATTTGCTTAAAAAATAAATCATGCAAAGGAAATGTTTGCTGCAGAAAAATGATAACCTCCATTTTAAATTTGTTTGCAAGTTGAGAATTTTTTTTTAATATAACAACTATTTAAAAAAAAAATTCAAACAAAATAAAAATTCAAACAATTTTCTAAAGTGACCAACATTCAACCTTAGGTGGTTTGGTTGGGTCGCCAAACCATTTGGCGAATGCACCTCCCTTTGTAAAGAGTCGTCAGTCTAAATGGCGAATTAGTTTAATGGCCTTCAACAGATTCGTCAATCCAATTGATGAATCAGGCCTGTTCACTTTTTTTTTTTTTCGTTTTCAATTTTTTTTTTTTTTATTTTTTTTTTATTTTTATTTTTATATATTTTTTGTTTTATGTGATATATTTAAATTGATTTAGTTCCACATTGTATTTAAATTATCAAACACACATAGTAAAAAAATATTTCTTCCACATTGTATTTAAATTCTTTTCATTTTATTTGTTTATTATTTTAATATTTTTTGTTTTTCATAATTTATATAAAAACTTTTCTATTTAATTAAAAACTTATTTATTTAATTGTTTCATATTTTTATATTTTTTGTTTTTTTATAATTGATATAAAAAAATGGATAGAATTTAAATAATATAAATAATCTAAAAAAATAAATGGAAGAAATATTAAAATATATTAATTTACAATAGAATATAAATTACAATTGAAAAAAAAAACTAATGGCCGACTCTATCCAAACGATCACCGGTGCCACATTGTGCAGGATGCGCGCGACGACGAGGTCTACCACGAGGGTGTTGAGGTGTGTCTGGTCTTTGGGTGTTGAGTTGTGGAAGAGGTATTTGTTGGGACGTCCCCGACGTATCAGATAAATTTTGAAGCATTTGACCCCAATAGTCGGGAGGTCCATTATCAACGACGCTTCCGTAGTTAAGCCCAATGCCCATGTGTTCGTAGGATTGTCGGGGAGGTTGAGTGGAGTATGGACGATATGGTTATCCGAATTCGTACATCGAATCGGGTTGGAAAGGGTGTGTTGGTTGTTGCGGGATTTGGTAGTCAAACAGTGGATAGGTGGATGGGGTAGGGTCTGTTGCGGTGAGAATCGTGATACCAAGCTATTGATTAACTTGAATCTTAATTCTTAAATTCACAACTGGACTTTAATTTATCCAAAGGAAAGGTCTAAAGAAAGAAAGAACCTTTTGCGCGATGTAACAACAACGCTAAGAGATTCGGGGATCGGGGGTTGGTTATGCATAGGGTAGGTATTTCACATCCTAAACATCTGTAGTACTCTACGGGAACCTTTTGTTTGTTTGCATGCTAAGTTTGTTAAACGTTTGTTATGGATTGGGATTGGGTAAAAGGTGTAGGTTAAGACCTAAAGATAGTTTCTAAGTTTGCTTGCAAAGACCTCGCATCTTCAGCCTACGTATCCTTACTAGGATAGAATCAGAGCAATCGTAGTTCACCTCACTAAGGTTGAAGAACACTTGATTATGATCAAGGTTCAAAGGGGAACAAACATATCCATGCTTGTGTAGAGTTTATCCAAACTCTCTAGATCTATGTTGAACTCTCAAGAAAGGAAAGTAAGTAATCATATCCATGATTCTTACATAGAGTTAACCAAACTCTATCCTAAAGTTCTACGTGTGAGACCAATTGGTTCTATCCAGACCAAAAGGTGGGAGAAAGGGGAAGGTTGCTCATCAAGATATCGCATCTTGTGCCTACGTATTCTCATTATCCAATGAGAAATTAGAGCGGTCGTAGTTCGGGCACGAACTACAGAATAAGGATCTATTGGTTCTTTCCAAACCAAAAAGAGGGAGAAGGCTCTATCTAGGCCTAATGAGTTAAATCCCATTGGTTCTATCCAGACCAAAAGGAGGGGAAGGTTCTATCCAGACCTATGATGTTAATCCTATTGGTTCTATCCAGACCAAAAGGGGGGGAAGGTTCTATCCAGACCTATGATGTTAATCCTATTGGTTCTATCCAGACCAAAAGGGGGGAAGGTTCTATCCAGACCTATGATTATGTTGAGCTATCTATGACCCAAGGGTCAATATAGAGGCTTTCCTTTGGAAGGAGAGGGGGAGGCAACCGGACGAGAACTAAAGAGTTCCATCACCTTGGGGAAATAAACTTAACAAAGCAAGTGAATAAAGCAAGAGGAAAAAGATTACAATCAAGTAAGCGTGCATATTACAATAAGCAAGTATTTTCAGTCAGGATGAATTGTTATAACCAAAGCAAGCATTTAAGATATTACAATATCGGGAAATGATTTCAATCACGATAGATGGTCAGAACCAAGAACAAATCTTAACAAAGATGGAAGGGGATCTTATCAAAGACGAAAGTATATCTTAACAAAGATGGGAAAAGATGAAAGTTACAACCATGTAAACAAATCACAATTTGAAAGTAAACATGTTATAAATTCAAGATATATCAAGTGTGACAACAATATGTATTTGATGACAATCAAGCACAAGTAAATTAGTTTAATCTCATAATTTAGGAGGAAATCATCTTAACAAAGATTTGAGGCATAATAAAGGTAACCACCATATGAATAAATCACAATTTGAAAGTAGGCAAGTCATAAGTTCAAAGCATGGTAAATGTGACAACAATGTGCATAGATGACAATCAAACACAATTAAATCAGTTTAAATCTCATAATTTAGGAGGAAATCAAAAATAAGATTATGGTGACAACCAAAGCAAGTATATTATAATATCATGAAATGGGGAAGTTCTTACAAGACTAAACACAAAGGGTGAAAACCACAGACATATCTTGACAAAGAATGGGGTGCATCTTAATAAAGATGGAAGGGGATCTTAACAAAGATGCATCTTAACAAAGATGAGGCTTCAATAGGGCTTACAAGATGACGTGTATACTTACAGGCATCATGCCTAAACAAATAATGTCACAACAATGTAAGGAGAAAAATGGATATAAATGGTTACAACCAAGGGAGAACAAGCCCTAACATGTTAACTAACATATGGGAAATAAACACAAGCAAAATCTCACAAGACCGTTCAAGCGTGATTTAAAGGAATATGACAGTATGCGAGATAACAGTCTTAACAAAGAACCAAAATTTCACATAGACAAAAGGTATCATAATCATGAACAATTTGGAATATTTTTTGCATCACATGAAATTAGACATTAAAATAAGCGTGTTGCAAAAAGAATGAGTTAAAAAGGATGAAAAATGAACAAGTTACAAATATTTGAAGTTGAAATGATTTATGACAAAAAAACCACACAAATGAATAAAAATAAGGAGAAAGGGCCAAGCTGGGAGTTGAACCCAGGCCCTTTTGTTTACAAACACACACATCAACCACAAGGGTACACACATGCGCTGGTTATGAGAATGGAAGGAGTGAACAAAATGAAATTCAACACAATTGGAAAATAAAACAACAAAAAGGGTTGATCCCAAGGATCAAACCCTAGTTTGGCAAGTGAAAGGCGCATGAGAGAGTAAGGTTTCTACCACTGGGGTGGCTATACATCCATGTATTTAGCCACCCCCATAAATATATATGGCATATTTTTATGGATTTCTGGGCAACTTAAACGCAGCAAGAACAAGGAACAAACATGGATGCATTTTGATTCACAACTTGGCCAAAACTCCATCAAATTTAACAAAACAAAAGTCTATCTTGAGTGGATTTTAACAAGGATTATGATGGCATAAATGGTTTTTCAAAACAAGGCATGGAAAATAAAACACAATGGCAGTTGCAAATATGATGTTCAAAATGCATATTGATGAACATAAGCTGAAACAGTGAGGATTAGAATTGAAAAAAAACTTGAGCAAACCATGAAGGTGATATAGAAAGTGTTCTAACAAGAAATTGATGTAAAGCAGGCCTGAAATGAGAACTGGTATATGAGTTGCAATGTGTACATGGTATGATGCATTTGAGAAACCAAAACACATATGGAACTGATTCAAACTAGACAAGCTTTATACATACACTAGAAATATATTAACAGAAAGTTTTCACACTCAAGAGTCAACATGAATTAAGTGAAACAGGCAGTTGATCAATGATTTGCAAATTTAACATAACAATGCATGATGCCTAGCTGTGGAATTCCAAATTGAGCAGGTTTATGTCCATACAAACAGCAGATGCAAATCTCAAATATGTTGGCTAATGTTCCTAAACTCATGGATCAAGTAAAATCATGTTTAAACAAGGAAGTGGTAATGTATTGCAGGCTGTGGCAGAAAATGAAAAATGCACATGGGTAGTCCATCATGGAAACATCAGTTCAATTGCAATCAAGTCATGGAAATAAGGTATACACATCATGCATATGAGGATATATGATATTGAATTCAAAACTGAGGCATACTTTAATCATATCAACAAATGGCATGTTAGTGGAAATGCAAACAGTTTTGGATTGATGATGCAGTAAGTGAGTTTTCAAGCAATGAGGTTTCAAACCAAAACAAAAGTACACACACATCATATACATGATGACATATAGGATGAACCAAGAAAATCAAGCATAATGCACTTAAAATAGAAATTGACATGTTGGTGGGATAGCAAAAACAATCTTGATTATGCAGTGGGGATTTGGCAAATGGAAATGGTTTCAAACCAAAACAAAAGCACACAAACAACATATATGTGACAATGGATGAGATTGAGTTCAAAAAAATTAGCATATTGCATCTACAACAGAAATTGGTAAGTTTTGTGGCAATGATGTTTCAAAGTAGTTTGACAGCAGATGGTACAAATATGGTCCAGCTATGAAAATGATCCTATCTTGACAAACATTACACACACATCATAAATGTGGGAAAGAGTGAGTTACAACTCAGAAAATATGCATATTGCAAGCAAACCAGAATTTGGTACACTCATGGTAGGTTTTAGCTTAAAAGGAGCAGTTTAAGGGTGAAATGCAAATGCAGGCAATCATGGATCAAACCAATCATCAACACACATTAGAATCAAGTATATAGATGAGTTACAACTCAAAGATTAGGCACAGTCCAACAGGACAACAACTTTGGCAATGTTGTGGTAGGAAATATGGAAAAAAACTGTCTTGGCAAGAATGTTGTAGCAGTAGGTGGTGTTTTTCAAATTGTGAAGTTTTAAGCCAAAATAAGAACATACACACATCATAAATATGATAAGGAAAGTGATCATGCATTAAAATTAAGCTCATTGTAGCTGGCACATAAATTGACATATTGGTTGCAAGAACAAGTTGTTTTGAAACAGGTTTTGGTATAGCAAGACATTTTTGGCAAGCAATGAGTTTGTGAAGGAACCAATGTTATGCACATACCATGAACATGCTAATAGATGAGGATATGCTCTAGAAATGGATGAAAACCTTACCAACAGAAAATAGCATTTTGGAGCTCATGACATACAAAAACAACAACTTAAATATGCAACCAACAAATTCATGACAGTTGGGAATTTTGATAGCACATACAAATTTTAAGTGAGTAAGACAGTGATTCTATGTACATAGATCATGTAGAATGCAATTGAAACAGAATATGATATGTGTTTGGCATCAATGAGGTTTGAAATGCAAGTGAAGGAACCAAAACAGTTTGAACACATAATGGAGATTTTGAACTTACAAGCACCTCATACAATCTCAAAACATGATGACAAGTGAGTCCACAATCTTAAAATCAAACAACAACTGATCCAAAACAGAAATGATATGTAAAACCAAGTTTGACAGCAAAAACACAAGACTCACAGCAGGCCCTAAAGTTCAAATATCATGTTCTCAATATTCAACCAATCAAACATCATGAGCAAGATCAAGTAAGCATTAAACAATGATTTAGAACAATGAGATGCAATTATGGCAAGCACAACAGTCCACTACACAACTCATGGTAGTGATAAGCAGGATGACACCAAAATAGCATAAGAGAAAAAACAAGAGCCACATTGATTCAAACATGATCAAGGGCAGGGGGATCCTATGAGTAACTTACAAGTTATCCACATCTCACTAATGAACTAAAACTAACAAGCCTAGGGCAAGTTCATCAATATTTCAATATTGGCTCCTAAAACTACTATATGACCAAAATCTTCACAAGCAAGTTAATCATGATATCTAAGCACAATCTTGTAACACATTATCCATATATCATTTACAAATGAAAATACATTAACTACAACAAATATCATGACCATGAAACAAGAGTTCTTGACAAAGAACTAAAATGGGGCAGCAAGACTACATTTTACAACAAGCATCTCAAAAATCATACAACATGATAATGTATGATCAAGAAAGGGTTTGAATGTCACATACCTCTTGTAGAAAAGTCTTGAGCAAGCTAAGAAGCTTATGTTAGAACACAGATTGGTTCTTAATAATTACTCTTTATTTTGATGATAACTGTTAGGAAATTTATATTTAAGAATTATATACTCTAAAATTTGTTTGAGAGTTTTACTGCAGATTGAAATAATATTAACTCTCTAGAAGCAAATCTGTTTTGAATACAAGAAGTTATTCTGGCTCTGAAGCGCCAGATACACCTTACAGAAGAATCTGTTTGCTCTTTACAGAAGATCCTGAGCGTAGTCTCCAGAAGGATCTGAAGCAAGAAGCTCCAGAACATTCTGAGTCAGAAGCATCTGAAGATAATCAGAAGCATCTGAAGCTGAAGCATCTGAAGCATAGAAGAATATTGATTAAAGAGTTTCTCAAAGCATTTGTCTACAGAAGTTTCTGAAAGTACCAACGCTGCCAAGTACTGAAGTTCTGTGTCAAAAATGCTCTGATGATCAACACGCTAGAAGCACACATGCTGCAGAAGACTCTGATACAGCATAGTTCTGAATCTCATTAGAAGACTCTGATCCATTCAGACTCTGAAGAACTTGCTGAAAACTGAAGAAGCAATTTTCAAGAATATATCCGTTGGAGTTGTTCAACGTCTCTTTCCTCATTTGTGCTAGACACACTTACACAGACAAAAAGGATTTTTCTGTGCCATCTACTTCTAGGAAAGGTCAGTTGATGTGAAGACAAAAAGGCTCAGACCTTTTTGGGACTCTCTTTTCAACGTTCAGCTTGCATGATTCAGCTGCCTATAAAAGGAGAACTTCACTACATTCTTCAGTTACACTCTTTGCTAAAAAGAAATCATAATATTCTAAAGCTCTCATTTATTCTTATTCTTCTTAGAATTTTATTGTACTTAAACTTAAGAGAAAAATCACTGTTGTGATAAAAGCTTTTTAGAAGCATTAATACTCTTGTATTTAATTTACATTGATTGTAAAGGATATTCCTTAAGAGGATTCAGTTAGAATCAGTAGCTCTTGAGAAGACTAAGAACTGTTGTTCTTAGGTGATACTATTGTAATCAGTTTGATTTAATAGTGGATTAAGTCCTTGTTGAGAAAGGCAAATCACTCTAGGTTTGGTGGACTGGAGTAGTTGTTAAACGAACCAGGATAAAAATAATTGTGTGATTATTTTCAAGTCTTAATTTTCCATACTTATTCAACCCCCCTTCTAAGTATTATCTCACCTTCAGTTGGCATCAGAGCTCCGGTTCTGAGTGTGCTACCACTTAACAGTGTCAGTAAAGATCCAGAGAGATATACTTTGATAAATATATTTATTTGTTATCATGGCTGATAATTCAATGTCAAATATTAACAATAAATATGAAGAGAGGGATAGGATCAGCACCAAACCCCCAATGTTTGATGGGGAGAAATTTGACTACTGGAAAGACAGGATTGAGAGTTTTTTCTTAGGATATGATGCTGATCTATGGGATCTTGTCATAGATGGATATGTACATCCCACAGATGGGGATGGCAAAAAGATTGACAGAAAATCTATGACAGATTCTCAGAAGAAAGACTTCAGAAATCACCATAAAGCCAGAACCATATTACTGAATGCTATTTCACATACAGAGTATGAGAAAATCACAAACAGGGAGACAACTTTTGATATGTTTGAATCCCTTAAAATGACTCATGAGGGAAATTCTCAAGTTAAGGAGACAAAAGCTCTGGCTCTGATCCAGAAGTATGAGGCTTTCAAAATGGAAGACTCTGAATCTGTTGAAGCCATGTTCTCCAGATTCCAGATACTCACTGTTGGGCTGAAAGTTCTGGACAAGGGATATTCTACGTCAGATCATGTAAAGAAAATCATCAGAAGTCTGCCTATCAGATGGAGACCAATGGTGACTGCCCTGAAGATGGCCAAAGATCTGAACAAGATCTCTCTAGAAGAACTCATCAGCTCACTAAGGAGCCATGAGATTGAGCTTGAGGAAGATGAACCTCAGAAGAAAGATAAAGGTAAATCTGTAGCATTAAAATCTAACAAAACTGCTAAAGCTTTGCAGGTCATTCAAGAAAGCTCTGAAGAATCTTCTTCTGAAGAAGAAGATGAGTTATCCATGCTGTCCAGAAGAATTAACAAACTCTGGAAGCACAAGGGAAAGAAGTTCAACAACTTCAGAAGATCTGACAACAGAAAGGAATCTTCTAGTCACAGAAGATCTGCCAAGAAAGAAGTTGTGTGCTATGAGTGCAAAGAACCTGGGCACTACAAAAATGACTGCCCCAAACTTCTGAAAGAAAAACCTAAGAAGAAGTTCAACAAAAAGAAGAAGGTTCTGATGGCAACATGGGATGACTCAGATGAGTGTGAATCATCTTCTGAATTAGAAGAAGAATGTGCAAACGTTGCACTGATGGCCAGGATAGAGGATCAAGAGGAAGGTACCTCAGGATATGAATCAGAATCTGAATCTGATGATGATGCAGAAGAGGTAATGGCTAAACTTACCAAAGAAGAACTCATTAAAGTTTTAACAGAAGTTCTTAAAAGTTATAACAACATCAAACTCAAATACAAGAAGCTGAAAAGCAATCTTGAATCTGAAATTGATCTTCTGAAAACTGAACTTGTTGAGCAAAAAGAAATAAATTTGAAAATCAAAAATGACTTTGAAAGAACTCAACAAGAATCTGAATCTGAGACTAAGTCATGTGAAAATATTTTAGAAAAATATGACTCTAGTTTTCAGAGATTTCTCACTAAGAGCATAGACAGAAGCAAGATGGCTTCCATGATCTATGGTGTTAATGGAAACAACAGAAGAGGCATTGGATATGAGTCTTCATCTGGAAGCAATCCAAAACCTGTTGACAAACTTTTCATCAGGAAGACACCTCTGTATTCTCAATTCAAATTTGGTCACTTGAATGACATTAAACACACAAGCTCTGAGAAGAGTACTTATGTGTTTAAACCTAAGGCAAGTCAGAATAAACATTATGTTGCAAAACAGAAGTTTAGACAAACCTACAAACCAACTAACCCCAAAGGACCCAAGAAGATCTGGGTTCCTAAAAACAAAATAATTCCTGTTGCAGATGTTCTTAGCAGCAAGGTCAGGACACCAATCATGGTACCTGGACTCTGGATGCTCACGACATATGACAGGAGAAAAGTCTATGTTCCAAAGCCTGGAACTTAGATCTGGAGGTGACGTGAAGTTTGGAGGGAACCAGAAGGGCAAGATCATTGGATCTGGCACTATTGGAAATGGTAAACTTCCCTCTATTACTAATGTTTTACTTGTTGAAGGGTTAAAGCATAACTTATTGTCCATAAGTCAATTAAGTGACAATGGTTATGATATTACCTTTAATCAAAAATGTTGTAAAGCTATTAGTCAGAAGGATGGCTCTATCCTATTTAGTGGTAAGAGAAAAAACAACATTTATAAAATAAATCTTTCAGAACTTAAAGTTCAAAATGTTAAATGCCTCTTGTCTGTTAATGAAGAGCAATGGGTCTGGCACAGAAGATTGGGCCATATTAATATGAGACGTATATCTCAGATTAATAAACTTAATCTTGTCAGAGGACTCCCTAATCTGAAGTTCACTTCAGATGCTCTTTGTGAAGCATGCCAGAAAGGGAAGTTTTCAAAAACATCTTTCAAATCAAAAAATGTTGTTTCTACCTCTAAACCATTAGAACTACTTCATATTGATCTGTTTGGACCAGTGAAAACTGCATCCATCAGAGGCAAGAAGTATGGATTGGTCATTGTTGATGACTTTAGCAGATGGACATGGGTAAAGTTCTTAAAACACAAGGATGAGTCACATTCTGTGTTCTTTGACTTCTGCAAGCAAGTCCAGAATGAAAAGAATTTCAAAATTATAAAATCAGAAGTGATCATGGTGGTGAATTTGAAAATAAATATTTTGAAAAATATTTTTCTGAAAATGGCATTGCTCATGATTTTTCCTGTCCTAGAACTCCATAACAGAATGGGGTTGTAGAGAGGAAAAACAGAACTTTGCAAGAAATGGCCAGAACCATGATCAATGAGACAAATCTGGCAAAACATTTTTGGGCAGAAGCAATCAATACAGCATGCTACATTCAGAACAGAGTGTATGTTAGACCTCTTCTGAAGAAGACTCCTTATGAATTGTGGAAGAACAAAAAGCCCAATATTTCATATTTTCATCCTTTTGGATGTATCTGTTATATGTTAAACACTAAGGAAAATCTGAGCAAGTTTGATTCCAAAGCACAGAAGTGTTTCATGCTTGGATACTCTGAACGCTCTAAAGGCTACAGAGTATACAACACTGAGACACAGATTGTGGAAGAATCCATTCATGTCAGATTTGATGATAAGCTTGGCTCTGAAAAGCCAAAGCAGGTTGATAACTCTGCAGATAGGGAAGTAGTCTTTATTGACTCTGAAGTACCAGAAGCAGACAAACTTCAAGTGAAGGAACCAGAAGCAACTCCAGATGCTACTCCCTTAACTTCTCAGATGAATAATCTAAAAATTTCTGAAGAGTCAACTATCAGAGGATCATCATCCAGAATTAAAGCTTCTCATCCAGAGGATGTCATTATTAGAAAGAAGGATGATCCCATCAGAACAAGATCATTTCTAAGATCATCTGAAGCATCACTCTTTGGACTAGTGTCAGAAATTGAACCATCTTCTGTTGAAGAAGCTCTGCAAGACAATGATTGGATTATTGCCATGCAAGAAGAGCTAAACCAATTCAGCAGAAATGATGTATGGGATCTAGTTCAAAGACCTCAAGGATTCAATATTATTGGTACAAAATGGGTCTTCAGAAATAAGATAAATGAGAAAGGAGAAGTTGAGAGGAACAAGGCAAGGCTGATTGCTCAAGGATACAGTCAGCAAGAAGGTATTGATTACACTGAGACATATGCTCCAGTGGCAAGGTTAGAATCTATACGCCTTCTTATTTCCTTTGCTGCACAGAATAACATCACTCTGTATCAGATGGATGTTAAAAGTGCCTTTCTTAATGGTATTATAGAAGAAGAAGTTTATGTCCACCAACCTCCTGGTTTTGAAAATGAAAAATTTCCAGATCATGTTTTCAAATTAAAGAAATCTCTATATGGATTAAAACAAGCTCCCAGAGCTTGGTATGAGAGATTGAGTAATTTTCTTCTGGAGAAGAATTTCATAAGAGGCAAAGTTGATACAACTCTATTCTGTAAAACAATAAAGAAAGATCTTCTAATTTGCCAAATTTATGTAGATGATATTATTTTTGGATCAACAAATATTATGCTTGGAAAGGAGTTTGCTACATGTATGCAGGCAGAATTTGAAATGAGCATGATGGGAGAACTCAGATTCTTTTTAGGAATCCAAGTTAATCAAACTCCAGAGTGCACCTACATACATCAGACAAAGTATGTTAAAGAACTTCTGAAGAAATTCAACATGTCTGACAGCAAGCTGGCAAAGACTCCAATGCATCCTACTAGCTCACTTGGCAAAGAAGAGGTAAGTAAGAAAGTAGACCAGAAGCTCTACAGAGGTATTATTGGCTCTCTTCTTTATCTTACTGCTTCTAGACCTGACATATTATTCAGTGTTTGTCTGTGTGCTAGATTCCAATCAGATCCTAGAGAATCACACTTGACAGCTGTCAAGAGGATTCTAAGGTATCTGAAAGGTACTTCTAATGTGGGTTTGTGTTACAGAAAATCTGATAATTTCAAATTAGTTGGATTCTGTGATGCTGACTATGCTGGAGACAGAGTGGAAAGAAAAAGTACTTCTGGAAGTTGTCAATTTCTAGGAAGAAATCTAATCTCCTGGTACAGCAAGAAGCAACCCACAATTGCACTTTCAACCACAGAGGCTGAATACATTGCTGCTGCTGGATGTAGCACGCAGATGCTCTGGATGAAAAGTCAACTAGAAGATTATCAACTTTTTGAGAGTAACATTTCTATCTTTTGTGATAATACTTCTGCTATATGTTTGTCCAAGAATCCCATTTTACATTCTAAAGCAAAACATATAGAAATTAAGCATCATTTCATCAGAGACTATGTTCAGAAGGGAATCATAAACTTAGCCTTTGTTGATACAGATCATCAATGGGCAGATATTTTTACAAAACCCCTTGTTGAAGATAGATTCAATTTTATTCTGAAAAATATTGGTATGGATTTTTGTCCAGAATGATATTTATCAGAAGCAAATTGTTGCAGATGCAAAAATGCTTAATTCATCTGAAGTATTTCTTCTATTTATTTAATCTATTATGATTAATATTTCTGATGTGAAACTCTGAACTAACCATCTTTAGAAGATCTGAACGTTGGCTAACGTTTCATTTCTTGAGAGATTTCAGAACAGCACGCAAGCAAACACGTGTCACACAAAATCTGAAGAGGTGGCGTGTACATAACTGAAAAGACGTTTGAGGTGAAATTTTGAATAGTAAATATCTTGGTTTTCCCCCCAAAATTGTCAGAAGCATTTATTATTTGAAATGATTTTATTCTCTTCATTTAATGCTGCTCAAACGTGTGTTTTTTTTTCTGACTTTTGATGTGCCTAAGTGATTAGTATAAATACTTGTTGTGTATTCACTTTCACACTTTTCACTCTCAGAATTTACATGCGTTTTCATCTCTTGTTCTCTCTGCATAAAAACTCAAAACCTAAGTGTTTGAAAAAGCAATCTTCAATGGCGTCTTCTTCATCAACAACTGCTCAGTTTCAATCTACAATGGCTGCTGTGACTTCAAATAACTTAGGTGTTGCTCCATATTCTCCTCCCAAGAGAACTCTTCTCACACCTATTGATAAACTAGAAGTGTTGTGTGAATCCATGGTTGAATTTGATTCTCTGGCTGACAATGGGTTTGATTTTCACTCCATTGTTAGAGCTCAAGGTTGGGTGAAATACTTTGATAGACTGTTTGGACCAGTTTACCCTCTACTTGTTAAGGAATTCTGGATTCATGCATCTGTGTATCCCAAGTTTATTTTATCATCTGTGCTGGGAAAGGAGGTCATCATCACAGAGGATCTGATAAGAAGATTGATTGGTTATGAAGAAACAGATGGTGTTTCCCACCTGCCAGCTGGACGTGTGGATATGGATGAAGTTTATGAGGAAGTTATGACTGCTGGACAAGCTTCTAACAGATTCAAAGATCTGAAGCCTGATTACAAGATCTGGGCCAAGATCTTCATGGGTTGCATACATCACAGGAAGTCAACAAATTCCCCAGATTATGTCAATAATGAACAGATCTATTTTATGTACTGCCTTAGTCAGAGCAACAAGGTAGATCTTCCTTACATTTTGTTCATGCATCTGTGGAATCACATCAATGCATCTAGAGAATCTGTAAAAGAAAAAGGCCAGAAGATCAGGACTTGGATTCCTTTTGGAAGGTTGCTCTCAGATCTTCTCACTGAAAATGGTTTAGTGGCTGCTCTGTATGATGCTGGGGTTACAGAGGAATTGGAGTTCATTATGGGAAAGCCTCTGAACGCTAAAAGTCTTCTAAGACTCAAGATTGTAGATGAACTCACTACTGCTCCAAAGAGATTAAATATGTCTGATTTGAATAAGAGGGTTCCAGTATCTGACTTTCCTCTATTCTTTGCTGAAGAACCTAGACATATAGTGTTGATGTATATAGAGGAATGCAAAAAGGAAGGAGTACCTGTTCCAGCCAATGTGTTTCAGCTTGTCAAACAACCACTGCCAGATGCAGGAGAAGAAGAAGAAGTACCACTTCAGAGGAAAAGGTCTCAGCCTGCAGCAGAATCTGAACCTGTCCAGAAGAAGGCTAAGATTGCTGAGAAACCCAAGAATCTCTTAAAGAGAAAGGATTCTGAAGAAGCTGCCTCTGCATCTGCTAAGAGGATTAAACTCAAAGGTACTAAAACTTCTGTTATTTCTAAAAATGTTGTTATTAATGATTCAACTATTAAGTCTGTTCCCAAACCACCTGTTACTCAAACAACTTCTGTTGCTGCCCCTAGTTTTGTCTCACCTCAAAAACAAAACACTGCTTCTGTATCAAAACCACCTCACACCAAAAAACACATTAAACACTTCACTCCACGTCCATCACCATCAGCTTCACAACCAATAGAACCACAACAAACAGAACCACAACCATCAGAACTACAACAACCTTCTGATAAACAAAACTCTGATCAACCACAAACAGAAAATCAACCACAAACCTCTGAACATCCAGAAAAACAAACCACAAAAGATCAACCAGAAAAAGACTCTGTCATTCCACCATCAAACATTCCATCTTCTGAACCTGTTGCACATGTTACTTCTGAACCCACAAAAGTAACTTCTGCTCCTATTTCATCTGAACCACCTTCTCAACAATATGATATTCCTTCATAACCTTCTCATATCCCTGAGACAGAAGTTCTTGACATCACTCCATTAAAAACAGTGTTTCAAGTCTCTTCTACCTCTTGTACACCTACAACATCCTCCAACTCATCAGAATCAGAAATACATCCAGATTTTCTAATTAATCCATCTGACAAATACCCTGTATATGAACCTGAACCTGAATCAACCTTACCTGCTAAAACTCCCATTTCAGACCCTTTGCCTCCACCTGCACCATCATCTGAGATGATTGTTCCCACTTCCATTCCATCATCATCTGGTATATCTTGTGCCCAAGTGTCTTCTCTTTATCATAATTTATCTTATGGTTTCAAACTAAAAGATTTTTATGATAGAGTTGAACCTTCTGAACCCCTGAAACCTATGAAACCAAAACTCAGACAGGCCCTTCCATCTGTAATCCTTTCATATATTCAATCTATGAACAATGAAGGATCCTTAGCAACAATATCTGCTACATCTGGTAAAGCTGTTGTTTCAGCTCTGCAACCTGCATCTGATAACAAAGTTGCATATGATAAACCATCAACCTCTGCTTTCATACCATATTCTAATGCACCCTTTGATGTTGTTTACCCACGCACAAGACCACAACCTAAACTGCTTAATGCTTTAAACAGATCCTTACCTCAAAAACCAAAAATTCCTTTCATTCCATATTATCCCCCTCCTCTGATTTCTATCCCAAAATCACTGATACCACCAACTCCCAAACCTAAACAAATGACTCTGGAAACCTTGCTTAAACCACCACCCAGATTTAATATTGATCATTTATTTCAAACGTTTTTGCAAGAAATACAAATGTCTTTAGGTACTGTTCAGAAGAGATGCTCTGAAACTATGGATGTAAATGAAACTGACATCATCTGGAAAGGATTTATCAATAGATTCAACACTGTTGCTTCCAATCTGAAGAACATCTGTTCTGATGATGCAAAGCTCAGAGCTGAAAGAACTCAATTCTGGATTGTCAACAAGACTGAACCTCTGCTTTGTTTGGATGCTCCTCCTCCTCCTCCTCCTCCACCAGAACCAACTACCGATGCATTGACTATGACTCTGGTAGAACCCTCTTCAGGATCTCCAGAACCTATGGCAATTGACTCTGTTTAGGCTGCAGAACCTCCATCTTCTTCATCAGAGATAAAAACATAACATCCAGATTTTGGAGACAAGATTGCTGCTCTGGAGGCTGGTCAATCTGAAATAAAATCTTGGATGGCGAAGCAAGACAAGAAATCTGAGGACATGTCAGAGTGGATGTCAAAACAAGATGAGAAGAATGAGACAATGACTAAGTGGATGTCAAAGCAAGAGCAATCTTCATCTGAGATTACAGACCTATTGAAGATGCTTTTGTCAAAACACTCTTAGATTTTTTTTCTCATGTTTTTGCATCTGTTGTTTTGCATCTGAACTTTATTGTTATATCTTCTGATATTTACCAATGTACTCTTGCTCTGTTTTGTTAAATGAATCAGTTTGTTTTTCTCCATTGAATTATCTATTTATTGTTCCTTTTATTTGTCTTTATTAAAAGTTTTTACTTTTTGCTTATGACAAAAAAGGGGGAGAAAATAAAGATCTGAACTATTTAATATAATTTCACTAGAATGAATCTTCAGACATATCTACTCTTTCTAATATCTAAATTGACTATTTCAGAACATTTGATAAGAACACTCTATAAAAGAATCTCTGAGTTTCTCAGATCATTTGCTTTTCTATCAAACTCTGAATCTCATATCTGCAAGATATTCTGACCCTTAATTATTGCAAAGACAAACAAGATCTGACTCTGAAGATTACTCAAGATAAAAAGGGAAGTTTCTATTCCTTTTTCATATTTAACTCAGGGGGAGATTCATCATCTCAGGGGGAGTTATAATTCTTTATGTTCAATTAAATAAAATTTCTGATACTTTTTGTCATCATCAAAAGGGGGAGATTGTTAGAACACAGATTGGTTCTTAATAATTACTCTTTGTTTTGATGATAACTGTTAGGAAATTTATATTTAAGAATTATATACTCTAAAATTTGTTTGAGAGTTTTACTGCAGATTGAAATAATATTAACTCTCTAGAAGCAAATCTGTTTTGAATACAAGAAGTTATTCTGACTCTGAAGCGTCAGATACACCTTACAGAAGAACCTGTTTGCTCTTTACAGAAGATCCTGAGCGTAGTCTCCAGAAGGATCTGAAGCAAGAAGCTCCAGAACATTCTGAGTCAGAAGCATCTGAAGATAATCAGAAGCATCTGAAGCTGAAGCATCTGAAGCATAGAAGAATATTGATTAAAGAGTTTCTCAAAGCATTTGTCTACAGAAGTTTCTGAAAGTACCAACGCTGCCAAGTACTGAAGTTCTGTGTCAAAAATGCTCTGATGATCAACACGCTAGAAGCACACATGCTGCAGAAGACTCTGATACAACATAGTTCTGAATCTCATTAGAAGACTCTAATCCATTCAGACTCTGAAGAACTTGCTGAAAACTGAAGAAGCAATTTTCAAGAATATATCCGTTGGAGTTGTTCAACGTCTCTTTCCTCATTTGTGCTAGACACACTTACACAGACAAAAAGGATTTTTCTGTGCCATCTACTTCTAGGAAAGGTCAGTTGATGTGAAGACAAAAAGGCTCAGACCTTTTTGGGACTCTCTTTTCAACGTTCAGCTTGCATGATTCAGCTGCCTATAAAAGGAGAACTTCACTACATTCTTCAGTTACACTCTTTGCTGAAAAGAAATCATAATATTCTAAAGCTCTCATTTATTCTTATTCTTCTTAGAATTTTATTGTACTTAAACTTAAGAGAAAAATCACTGTTGTGATAAAAGCTTTTTAGAAGCATTAATACTCTTGTATTTAATTTACATTGATTGTAAAGGATATTCCTTAAGAGGATTCAGTTAGAATCAGTAGCTCTTGAGAAGACTAAGAACTGTTGTTCTTAGGTGATACTATTGTAATCAGTTTGATTTAAAAGTGGATTAAGTCCTTGTTGAGAAAGGCAAATCACTCTAGGTTTGGTGGACTGAAGTAGTTGTTAAACGAACCAGGATAAAAATAATTGTGTGATTATTTTCAAGTCTTAATTTTCCATACTTATTCAATCCCCCTTCTAAGTATTATCTCACCTTCAGCTTAGAACCCAGAGATCCTCCTTCCTTTGCAAAGAGATAAAGCTTGCTTCCTCTTGAAGCAACAATTCACTTTTCAAGACAGTTTGAGTTGTGTGATTTCCAGCTGGTTTTTTAGGGCTTGGACAGTTGAGATATGATGTATAGGAGGTGTTGGGAGTGTTAGAATGGTAGGAAGTTCTTTGAGTGAGGATTTGGCTTTCAAAATGCAAGAAAGTCAAACTACTAAGGTGTGAAGGTTGACTTTTGTGAAAATGAGTTTTTTGAGTGGTTTGAATGTGTGGACACCTTCTACACAATGTTTAGGGATTGTGTGGATGGTTTTGAGTGGCTTAGAAGTGGTAGAACTGACCTTGAGCAGAATTTTGCTCAAGACAGCTTTTTGGTGAAAAATGGAGGTTTTGAAATTTTGAGATTCTTGAGGAAATGAAAGGGAATTGAGAGCTATTGTTTCTCTGGGTTTTGGAGATTGCTCTGGTGTGTTTGAGCTCATAGAGGAGGCCTCTATTTATATCCAAACAAGAATGAGGGCAGCCTTGGTCATTTACCACTTTTGGAGGGAGATTTGTGAAGTTTTGAAGTATCTTGCCAAAATCTCCATACATCAGTTCCATGGACCAAAGAAGATCAGAAAATCAAGTGGAGAGGTGGACATGAAGTGACTTAGGTGAGATTAGGTTGTAGGGGACTGCAGCTGCTCACATCAACCAAAAGTTTATCTTTCTTCCTTACATTTGAATATAATAATGCCAAGTTGCAACCTACCATCTCTCTCTCTCTCTCTCTCTCTCTCTCTCTCTCTCTCTCTCTCTCTCTCTCTCTCTCTCTCTCTCTCTCTCTCTCTCTCTCTCTCTCTCTCTCTCTCTCTCTCTCTCTCCAAACCTTACATTTTCTGCATTTCCTTTTCTCTACACATCTGAATATCATATTGGATCATGATCCAAGGGTTGAGGATGTCTCAAGTTGTGAAAATCTGAGTTTGAGAATTCTTGACAAAGTGATTTCAAGTGTGACAGGCCCAACTTCTATGATGCATAACTTCCTGCTCATACATGCTATTGAGGAGTTCTACCATAATTTGGAAAGCCCTTAAGTAGCTCTACAACTTTCATGTTTTGGGAATTTCTAAATTCTTGATGGAACTAGGTTGAAAACCCCTTCAAAGTTCCTGAAAAAACCACTTAAAAGTGCTAAATAACTTAGAATTTTTCTAAGTTATTTCCCCTTCAAAAATGAATTTTGCTATAACTCCAATTCTATGCATTTTTTGATCATGGACCACTTTTAGGATTTTGTAGGATTTGCCAAGAGCTTTCCAATGAGCTTTGAACCACTTCATTTGGATGTGTGGTTGAGGAGTTATGGTCTTGCCCCTTTCGAAACCCTAATTCCCGATTTTTGCAATTACTTCTTAACCCTTGATCCAATGGTAATGAAATTTTATGGGGAGGTGTAATATGATATAAGGAACATTTTTTATTCACACCTTGAAGTCAAATTCCTTATTGTTGAAGAGTTGACTTTTCGATCAAACGTTCGATCAATCGGTGACTACCGAGTCCACTGTCGATGATCCGGACATCCTGAGGACTTGAAACTCTTTGAATGGACTTTACTAAGCCATAGGAGCTTAATGGATCAAAATCACACCATTGAAATAGTCTTTAAACCAAAGTTCAAACTACAGTTGACTTTTCCTGATCGGAAAACCCTAATCGGGCGTCTTGAATTGCACTGTTCTCAATTTCCGGGTGACCACCTCAAATTGAATCCATACTTGATCCAATATTGTATTCTTGATGATGTGGAGACTTATTTGAAGTTGAATCAATCCAAAATATTGATTGATCAGACCACCGAAATCTTGATTTTGACGGTACGGAACCCTAATTCATCTGCATCTTAACAAAGATAAACTTGAAATGGGTTAAGGTTAGTTAACCAAATGAACATGATCCTACAATGATGATGAGGATCTAAGGGGTCAAAATTTGGGGTGCAACAGATGCCCCTATTTAAATATCTTCACTAGACGATAATGAGAGATGACAATCCTCATAGAATCGTAGTGAAAGGTATTAAAATATAGCAAACTAGAAATTTTGTCCCTTAGATCTGATGGTATGCAAAAGGACAAATGCAAATATGCCATGAATCTAAATGATGTTATATGATGCTTGAATGCAAGACAGATGCAGAGGCACGAGCAAATATAAAAGAACGGCAATACAACGAGTAACCACTCACGAGGGGTCCAACACACTGGGGAAAGATTGAAGACCAAGTAAGCAAGGTAGTTCAAACATGACTAAGGATGCTTGTTCAAGGAAATCTTTCACGCAGGGGGCACAAATTCCACCAGGGAAGACATGCCTTCATTGGGGAAAGGAGATATGAACCTCAATGGGGATAACCAGATGAGGAAGCCCACCGGGGAAGATAACAATTCTTCACTGGGGAAACGAAAGAAAAGAAATGCAAACCACACTGGGGAAAAAAATCCACTAGGGAAGCACAACTTCAATAGGGAAAAGACGGAACGGAGACTCGAATCACAATGGGGATAACCAGATGAGAAATTTCCTATAACAAAGAGTTCAAACGGGATCTTCAGGAAAAGGTTAGAAACAAGGCCGGACGCGCCGGGGAAACTAGTATCCACTAGTTCTCCGAGACTCGACTGGAAAATCAAAAGTTTCAACTGGGGAGACTGGTGATGACCAGAACAACAAATAGCTTCAAGCAGTGCTAGTTTCCACTAGACTTACTGGGGATATGGTGACAACCTAGTCGAAGTTCCAATTTCAATTGAGAATTTCCAAACGAGATTAATAAAACACAGGACTTCAAACTGGGGAATTTGGTAACGATCAACTAATAACGATTAGTTTTCAAGCAATGCCAGTGACCACGGGATTTAGAAAGAACTGGATTTTCAAAGAGTTTGGTGACGACCAGGTCTGTAAACAGGAAGCATAAATATATCACTCAATACTTTAGGAACAAAAGCTAAAATCCTCAAAGTGTTAGGGTACAGCAGAGACACAACCCTCAACACGTTAGGATTGTACCCAGGCTCTCAAAACATTAGGAACGAAAGCTGAACATCCTCAATGCATTAGGATATAGAAGAGACACAACCCTCAACACATTAGGATTGGACAAAGACCCTCAAAACCTTAGGATCAAAAACTAATATCCTCAAAACATTAGGATATAGAAGAGACACAACCCTCAACACATTAGGATTGGACGAAGACCCTCAAAACCTTAGGATCAAAAACTAATATCCTCAAAACATTAGGATATAGAACACTTCACGTAAATGCAACCATTTTAGTCTCTGGGAATTTTTGAACTCGGGATTCAAAGTATACATCTCCAAAGGTACACAACCTGTGCTCGGGATGGCAACAAACATCTTCCAAAGGTACAAAACCTGTGCTTGGAATCAAACAGTACATCTTCCAAAGGTACGAAACCTGTGCTTGGAATCAAACAATACATCTCCAAAGGTACGACACCTGAGCTTGGGATCAAACACTTCATCTATCTCCAAAGTTACTCAACCTGTGCTTGGGATAACAATACATCTTCCAAAGGTATAAAACCTGTGCTTGGAATCAAACAATACATCTATCTTCAAAGGTACAACCTGTGCTTAGGATAGAAACAAACCTCTTCCAAAGGTACGAAACCTGTGCTTGGAATCAAACAATACATCTTCCCAAGGCACAAAACCTGAGCTTGGGATGGCAACCATCGTGTCTTAGTTTGGAATTATACACAACCAAATTGTCAGTATTTGTTGTCCATTGATTTCCATAACGCCAGTTGCCAACGAGCCTTTCTCGAAATATGATTGGTCATAACCAAAATTACTTATACCAGTATCCACTGGATTTTCAAACAATGTTGGTTACAACCGTGCGTCGACTTTAAGATAAACTTCTTAAACGAGACTGCCTACTTATTGTTGAAGACGATTAAACTTCTCCGAAGAGACTGCCATTTATCGCTGAGGATGGTTAAACTTCTCCAAAGAGACTGCCATTTATCGTTGATGAAGGTTAAGCTTCTCCCAAGAGACTGCCACTCACCTGTTGAGGACGATTAAACTTCTCCGAAGAGACTGCCATTTATCACTGAGGACGATTAAACTTCTCCGAAGAGACTGCCATTTATCGTTGATGAAGGTTAAGCTTCTCCCAAGAGACTGCCACTCACCTGTTGACGACGATTAAACTTCTCCGAAGAGACTGCCATTTATCGCTGAGGACGATTAAACTTCTTCGAAGAGACTGCCATTTATCGTTGATGAAGGTTAAGCTTCTCCCAAGAGACTGCCACTCACCTGTTGATGACGATTAAACTTCTCCGAAGAGACTGCCATATATCGCTGAGGACGATTAAACTTCTCCGAAGAGACTGCCATTTATCGTTGATGAAGGTTAAGCTTCTCCCAAGAGACTGCCACTCACCTATTGATGACGATTAAACTTCTCCGAAGAGACTGCCATTTATCGCTGAAGACGATTAAACTTCTCTGAAGAGACTGCCATTTATCGTTGATGAAGGTTAAGCTTCTCCCAAGAGACTGCCACTCATCGCTGAAGACGATTAAACTTCTCCGAAGAGACAACCATTTATCGTTGATGAAGGTTAAGCTTCTCCAAAGAGACTGCCACTCACCTGTTGATGACGATTAAACTTCTCCGAAGAGACTGCCATTTATCGCTGAAGACGATTAAACTTCTCCGAAGAGACTTCCATTTATCGTTGATAAAGGTTAAGCTTCTCCCAAGAGACTACCACTCACCTGTTGATGACGATTAAACTTCTCCGAAGAGACTGCCATTTATCACTGAAGACGATTAAACTTCTCCGAAGAGACTTCCATTTATCGTTGATGAAGGTTAAGCTTCTCCCAAGAGACTACCACTCACCTGTTGATAACGATTAAACTTCTCCGAAGAGACTGCCATTTATCGCTGAAGACGATTAAACTTCTCCGAAGAGACTGCCATTTATCTTTGATGAAGGTTAAGCTTCTCCCAAGAGACTGCCACTCACCTGTTGATGACGATTAAACTTCTCTGAAGAGACTGCCATTTATCGCTGAAGACGATTAAACTTCTCCGAAGAGACTGCCATTTATCGTTGATGAAGGTTAAGCTTCTCCCAAGAGATTGCCACTTACCTCTATTGATGACGATTAAACTTCTCCGAAGAGACTGCCATTTATCGCTGAAGACGATTAAACTTCTCCGAAGAGACTTCCATTTATCGTTGATGAAGGTTAAGCTTCTCCCAAGAGACTGCCACTCACCTGTTGATGACGATTAAACTTCTCCGAAGAGACTGCCATTTATCGCTGAAGACGATTAAACTTCTCCGAAGAGACTGCCATTTATCGTTGATGAAGGCTAAGCTTCTCCCAAGAGACTGCCACTCACCTATTGATGACTATTAAACTTCTCCGAAGAGACTGCCATTTATCGCTGAAGACGATTAAACTTCTCCGAAGAGACTGCCATTTATCGTTGATGAAGGTTAAGCCTCTCCCAAGAGATTGCCACTTACCTCTATTGATGACGATTAAACTTCTCCGAAGAGACTGCCATTTATCGCTGAAGACGATTAAACTTCTCTGAAGAGACTGCCATTTATCATTGATGAAGGTTAAGCTTCTCCCAAGAGATTGCCACTTACCTCTATTGATGACGATTAAACTTCTCCGAAGAGACTGCCATTTATCGTTGATGAAGGTTAAGCTTCTCCCAAGAGATTTCCACTCACCTGTATTGCAATATAAGATGTTCTTCTTGATAGTGCAAAATAAATGCACGTCCAGGTAGGTTCGGCGACCGACACTGACCGAAGTTCAATCTAGGATCAAGCTAGAAAGAAATTGTCAAACAAGACTCCAACCATTGAGAAATGAACTCGAATGGGGACTCACTTTATCCAATCATGGAAAAAGATAACTGAAGCAACCATTATCCACGAGGATTAAACTCTATGGGGAATTGATAAAGGATGGACGTTTTATGCTTAAGGGCTGACAACTCTATTAGAGAGAGACAACGCACCCAATCACTGAGGAGGGAACCAAAGTGAAATAGGAACAAGTAGCAATCGGAGATAGCAACGATGCACGGATGCTATGCTTTATGCCATGCTTATGTTTATGCTGATGAAACAGGCAAAACAAAATAGGAGATGAAGTAAACATCTCGACACAGAGACCCAACCAAACTTTACCAAGATTGGACATCAAAGGGATGATCATGAAGAACAACAATTCCACTTCAAGGTTACCACCTTCTTTGGGAGAGAGTAATCTTCTTAGGCCAAAACCTCAGAACTTCACTTGGATTTCCATCATGAGTTTGAATTCTTTGTTGAAGGAAAATTACATCGAGAGATTCCCGAATCAACTGAGGTAACCACTTAACTGGAGAGCTGACAAAGGGCATCATGAGAACAAAACATTTATGCCCCATTATGACAATAGTCATTTTTCAAGTGAGCAACGACTCTTGCGACAAATAGTCTTCAACTTTTTCTGCCCCAGATTGCACAGTCTGTGAGAAGAAGTCATAAAGGTACTTTTAAAAGAAACGGCATAAAGATGCTTCAATGTCTTCAAACACTTAGAGAGATTTTCAAATCTCGACGTGATTGCCCCAGTTTAACGGTGCTTGCACAACAAAGTCTTCAGACTGTGGAAGTAACGACTGGGTAACAAACTTGCCCCTGCTAGTTGGTAACTGCAAAAGTATTGCCCCAGACTAAACTGTTCATCGAGAGTTTCATCTGATCTTGACCTGGTTGGCTCTGATTAGCTGAACGTTACAACAAATGATTAACAAATCCTTCAAATTGGTTGCTCCAGGCTGAGCTTCCTTTATCAAGTCAAATTCCCTAGCTGACAGCACTTGTTGGGATTCCTTTGATATTGGATTGTTTTGCACGCACTGCTGTTCATTAAAAATAGGCAATTTTCAATGTAAAATTCATGCAATCTTTTGAAAACATTTTTTTATGAAACACACACAGCGGAGTGATTAAATGATCAAAGTGAAAGTGATCCAATCATTTTACAAATGATGGATAAAGTGATGAACACACATAATTAACAAAGATCATTAGGAGTCAGGTTATCCAATCTTGCTGTAATATGCTTTCAAGACAACCTTACCTCAATTAGGTCTTTTAAGGGTTGTAACGTGGCTTAGTTCATGGTTCATGAAACAAAGGATAAAGGCTCAAAGTTATTTGGTCCCACCCACTCTCCATGATGAACTCCAATCCTACGCTTAGTTAACTCAAACTACACATTCAGGTTCTTACATACTTAAGAATTGAACTAATGATAGTTGGCGATGGTTCACAAACCTAGGGTAGTCACAACTCCCTTACAGTATTAGATAGCTTTTTGCTATTTGAGGATAAGAGTGATAACTCTTAGGATTCCTCTTTTTTGTTATCCCTGACTTTTGTCTAAACTTCTTTGTTCGGTTATACAGTCAATGGGATGCCCCATTTTTGCCTAAGTCTCCTTCATAGGTTTTGACTTAGCGGGGATTTTTTTTCTTCTTCTCTCTTTTTTTTTTTGAGAAAGGAGGTGACTACCTAGCTTAATGGATATGACGAACCATCATCATCTTTTATGATGAAAAGCATCTTCGACACTTTCTTGTTGTGTACGAAGGAAAACCCTGAATGCACCACCTTTATATGAAAAGTGTTTTGTATGCACATATCTTCAAGTTAACTGAGAACTACCCGCCCCAGGTTTGAGATTTAAGGTTTTGTTTTTTGTAACGAAAGAAAAACTCCTGCTTCTAGGCTCGAAGGGGTTAACGAGGGATTATCTTCCTTATTTCTCCAGTGTTTAGGGATTGAAACAATGCCTTACATCATCGGCAAAGTTAAATTGAAAGCATATCAACAACAGTTATGGGTATAATTTCCATCATCCTCCCCAATCTTTGCTTTAAACAACAGTTTAGTAAACAAAAGAAATTTTTGCATTTTTCGTTATCTCATAACAATGAAAAGAAAGAGAAAGAGTGAAACGAATGGACTTAATCAAAAGATGCACAAACATTTCATTTAATCTTGCCAATTCAAATAAACAACAGCTTACAAGCAACACAAATGCGAAGAAAACACAAAAAAAATGCTGAAACAGTCTACAGCTGCCAGCCTTAGGGAATTAAAATTGTTTAACAAAACAAATTTCAAATTTTAGGCCCATGCGGGGAAACACCTTCAACAACCACATGCTCCTTGTGATATAGAATTATGAGGGGTCTCACGGGTCCTTTTCCTTTAGATTCAGGAATCGCAGCACTGTCATTTGACTTATCCTCCTGAGGTTTCAGCAACTCTTGCAGTCTTAGTTTAAAACCTTCACATTCTTCAACTAGGTGCCCTGTTGTTCCAATATGATATCGACATTCCACTCTTGGATGGTCTTCCTCGGGGATCAAGCGTTTGTCAATGATTAGCTCTTGCACAAGATAACTCAATGATATACATGCATCCAAGTTGTGTCCTTCGGCTCCTTTGTGAAATTCACATTTTAGGTTCATATTATGCCATGGTCCTGGCACCGGATTGGATAATCGTGGAGTCACTAGTGAGTTCTGAATCAGTAGCGGGTAAAGTTTGCTTAACGGTACTGGAGTTTGTCTACCGCAAGTCTTATCTTTCTTGACATGATCCTTCTTGTTCAATTTTCGGCTTTGACAAGCTTGAGGAGGAACAAACACTGAGTGTTGGGCGTACTGACGCGATTGACGGTTATTTGTTCGTTGATGCCGAGGATGTCCTTGAGTTGGAGGAACCATCGGAGATAATGCATCCCTAGTTTCTCTGGACGCAACATGGTCAGAGTGACCCTTTTTCTTCATCATATTCTGCAATGTCTCAAGCACCCAATTCATATGACACTTGAGAATTTTGATGTCCTCTTTCAGCATTTCCTGAGCTTTCAAAAGTCCCTCCATTGTTGCCATTTGTGCTAGATATCCTCCCTCTCTTGTTAACGGAATAGAGAATGAACCAAAAAGACCAATGCAACGAAGTATGATATGTAAAATGTTGATGCAAGTGCAAAAACGCAACTGGTTTTACAAAACTCAGAAGTTTGATTAGGTTAAAACCCTCATTCCATTGATCGTTGAAAAAGTTACAACTTTTAAAAATACTAGAGATCGACTGAGTTTTACAAAACTAGTTGCGACATGATATGCTTATGGTGATATGATGTGATGATGCACACATAACACACAGACAAGTATTCACAAATACAAAGCATATACAAAGACATTCTAGGCTCAAGATCAAAGCAAGGAGTCAAAGGTCTACCCATCCCCAAGGATTTGTACTATGGATTGATTTGTACCTGCCGAACGGGTTCTACAAAGTTCTCAGAGTCATCAACCCATCTTTCGAATATTATCAATTTCCCAAATCACTTGGTAATCGATAATATTCTCAAGAGAATCTCGTCTGAGTGTAGTATCACGTATCAACTATTTCGGAAATACTTCCTTATAGCCATCGCACTACGTCCTAATAAGGCCAAAGTCGGGGAGAATGTATTCTAAAAGTCCACAGTGTCATGGGCTCCTTCGTCGAAAGTAGCATTGTTTTCACGAATACTCGATCAACAATACTAAACTTTCAAGAGGGCCTACATTGAGCGGTGGTTTCTCAAGTTAGCTTGGTCGAGAATCAACTCCCTATAAGCCTTCTTGAATATACCACCATCCTATCATAATTACACTCAATTCCGGGTATAGGACCATCTCACCACTCAAAGCACCCAATACCCAACAGTTAAACAAATATATTGACAAATATACATGTTAAGCAAATATTTACAAATATAGCATGCAATTAAACAAAATAGGCTAAACCCTCAAGTTAAGTAATTTTCCCCAGTGAAGTCGCCATTTCTGTTGCGGTGAGAATCGTGATACCAAACTATTGATTAACTTGAATCTTAATTCTTAAATTCATAACCGGACTTTAATTTATCCAAAGGAAAGGTCTAAAGAAAGAAAGAACCTTTTGCGCGATGTAACAACAATGCTAAGAGATTCGGGGATCGGGGGTTGGTTATGCATAGGGTAGGTATTTCACATCCTAAACATCTGTAGTACTCTATAGGAACCTTTTGTTTGTTTGCATGTTAAGTTTGTTATGGATTGGGATTGGGTAAAAGGTGTAGGTTAAGACCTAAAGATAGTTTCTAAGTTTGCTTGCAAAGACCTCGCATCTTCTGCCTACGTATCCTTACTAGGATAGAATCAGAGCAATCGTAGTTCACCTCACTAAGGTTGAAGAACACTTGATTATGATCAAGGTTCAAAGGGGAACAAACATATCCATGCTTGTGTAGAGTTTATCCAAACTCTCTAGATCTATGTTGAACTCTCAAGAAAGGGAAGTAAGTAATCATATCCATGATTCTTACATAGAGTTAACCAAACTCTATCCTAAAGTTCTATGTGTGAGACCAATTGGTTCTATCCAGACCAAAAGGTGGGAGAAAGGGGAAGGTTGATCATCAAGATATCGCATCTTGTGCCTACGTATTCTCATTATCCAATGAGAAATTAGAGCGGTCGTAGTTCGGGCACGAACTACAGAATAAGGATCTATTGGTTATTTCCAAACCAAAAAGAGGGAGAAGGCTCTATCTAGGCCTAATGAGTTAAATCCCATTGGTTCTATCCAGACCAAAAGGAGGGGAAGGTTCTATCCAGACCTATGATGTTAATCCTATTGGTTCTATCCAGACCAAAAGGGGGGGAAGGTTCTATCCAGACCTATGATGTTAATCCTATTGGTTCTATCCAGACCAAAAGGGGGGAAGGTTCTATCCAGACCTATGATTATGTTGAGCTATCTATGACCCAAGGGTCAATAGAGGGGCTTTCCTTTGGAAGGAGAGGGGGAGGCAACCGGACGAGAACTAAAGAGTTCCATCACCTTGGGGAAATAAACTTAACAAAGCAAGTGAATAAAGCAAGAGGAAAAAGATTACAATCAAGTAAGCGTGCATATTACAATAAGCAAGTATTTTCAGTCAGGATGAATTGTTATAACCAAAGCAAGCATTTAAGATATTACAATATCGGGAAATGATTTCAATCACGATAGATGGTCAGAACCAAGAATAAATCTTAACAAAGATGGAAGGGGATCTTATCAAAGACGAAAGTATATCTTAACAAAGATGGGAAAAGATGAAAGTTACAACCATGTAAACAAATCACAATTTGAAAGTAAACATGTTATAAATTCAAGATATATCAAGTGTGACAACAATATGTATTTGATGACAATCAAGCACAAGTAAATTAGTTTAATCTCATAATTTAGGAGGAAATCATCTTAACAAAGATTTGAGGCATAATAAAGGTAACCACCATATGAATAAATCACAATTTGAAATTAGGCAAGTCATAAGTTCAAAGCATGGTAAATGTGACAACAATGTGCATAGATGACAATCAAACACAATTAAATCAGTTTAAACCTCATAATTTAGGAGGAAATCAAAAATAAGATTATGGTGACAACCAAAGCAAGTATATTATAATATCATGAAATGGGGAAGTTCTTACAAGACTAAACACAAAGGGTGAAAACCACAGACATATCTTGACAAAGAATGGGGTACATCTTAATAAAGATGGAAGGGGATCTTAACAAAGATGCATCTTAACAAAGATGAGGCTTCAATAGGGCTTACAAGATGACGTGTATACTTACAAGCATCATGCCTAAACAAATAATGTCACAACAATGTAAGGAGAAAAATGGATATAAATGGTTACAACCAAGGGAGAACAAGCCCTAACATGTTAACTAACATATGGGAAATAAACACAAGCAAAATCTCACAAGACCGTTCAAGCGTGGTTTAAAGGAATTTGACAGTATGCGAGATAACAGTCTTAACAAAGAACCAAAATTTCACATAGACAAAAGGTATCATAATCATGAACAATTTGGAATATTTTTTGCATCACATGAAATTAGACATTAAAATAAGCGTGTTGCAAAAAGAATGAGTTAAAAAGGATGAAAAATGAACAAGTTACAAATATTTGAAGTTGAAATGATTTATGACAAAAAAACCACACAAATGAATAAAAATAAGGAGAAAGGGCCAAGCTGGGAGTTGAACCCAGGACCTTTTGTTTACAAACACACACATCAACCACAAGGGCACACACATGCGCTGGTTATGAGAATGGAAGGAGTGAACAAAATAAAATTCAACACAATTGGAAAATAAAACAACAAAAAGGGTTGATCCCAAGGATCGAACCCTAGTTTGGCAAGTGAAAGGCACATGAGAGAGTAAGGTTTCTACCACTGGGGTGGCTATACATCCATGTATTTAGCCACCCCCATAAATATATATGGCATATTTTTATGGATTTCTGGGCAACTTAAACGCAGCAAGAACAAGGAACAAACATGGATGCATTTTGATTCACAACTTGGCCAAAACTCCATCAAATTTAACAAAACAAAAGTCTATCTTGAGTGGATTTTAACAAGGATTATGATGGCATAAATGGTTTTTCAAAACAAGGCATGGAAAATAAAACACGATGGCAGTTGCAAATATGATGTTCAAAATGCATATTGATGAACATAAGCTGAAACAGTGAGGATTAGAATTGAAAAACAACTTGAGCAAACCATGAAGGTAATATAGAAAGTGTTCTAACAAGAAATTGATGTAAAGCAGGCCTGAAATGAGAACTGGTATATGAGTTGCAATGTGTACATGGTATGATGCATTTGAGAAACCAAAACACATATGGAACTGATTCAAACTAGACAAGCTTTATACATACACTAGAAATATATTAACAGGAAGTTTTCACACTCAAGAGTCAACATGAATTAAGTGAAACAAGCAGTTGATCAATGATTTGCAAATTTAACATAACAATGCATGATGCCTAGCTGCGGAATTCCAAATTGAGCAGGTTTATGTCCATACAAATAGCAGATGCAAATCTCAAATATGTTGGCTAATGTTCTTAAACTCATGGATCAAGTAAAATCATGTTTAAACAAGGAAGTGGTAATGTATTGCAGGCTGTGGCAGAAAATGCAAAATGCACATGGGTAGTCCATCATGGAAACATCAGTTCAGTTGCAATCAAGTCATGGAAATAAGGTATACACATCATGCATATGAGGATATATGATATTGAATTCAAAACTGAGGCATACTTTAATCATATCAACAAATGGCATGTTAGTGGAAATGCAAACAGTTTTGGATTGATGATGCAGTAAGTGAGTTTTCAAGCAATGAGGTTTCAAACCAAAACAAAAGTACACACACATCATATACATGATGACATATAGGATGAACCAAGAAAATTAAGCATAATGCACTTAGAATAGAAATTGACATGTTGGTGGGATAGCAAAAACAATCTTGATTATGCAGTGGGGATTTTGCAAATGGAAATGGTTTCAAACCAAAACAAAAGCACACAAACAACATATATGTGACAATGGATGAGATTGAATTCAAAAAAATTAGCATATTGCATCTACAACAGAAATTGGTAAGTTTTGTGGCAATGATGTTTCAAAGTAGTTTGACAGCAGATGGTACAAATATGGTCCAGCTATGAAAATGATCTTATGTTGACAAACATTACACACACACATCATAAATGTGGGAAAGAGTGAGTTACAACTCAGAAAATATGCATATTGCAAGCAAACCAGAATTTGGTACACTCATGGTAGGTTTTAGCTTAAAAGGAGCAGTTTAAGGGTGAAATGCAAATGCATACAATCATGGATCAAACCAATCATCAACACACATTAGAATCAAGTATATATATGAGTTACAACTCAAAGATTAGGCACAGTCCAACAGGACAACAACTTTGGCAATGTTGTGGTAGGAAATGTGGAAAAAAACTGTCTTGGCAAGAATGTTGTAGCAGCAGGTGGTGTTTTTCAAATTGTGAAGTTTTAAGCCAAAATAAGAACATACACACATCATAAATATGATAAGGAAAGTGATCATGCATTGAAATTAAGCTCATTGTAGCTGGAACAGAAATTGACATATTGGTTGCAAGAACAAGTTGTTTTGAAACAGGTTTTAGTACAACAAGACATTTTTGGCAAGCAATGAGTTTGTGAAGGAACCAATGTTATGCACATACCATGAACATGCTAATAGATGAGGATATGCTCTAGAAATGGATGAAAACCTTACCAACAGAAAATAGCATTTTGGAGCTCATGACATACAAAAACAACAACTTAAATATGCAACCAGCAAATTCATGACAGTTGGGAATTTTGATAGCACATACAAATTTTAAGCGAGTAAGACAGTGATTCTATGCACATAGATCATGTAGAATGCAATTGAAACAGAATATGATATGTGTTTGGCATCAATGAGGTTTGAAATACAAGTGAAGGAACCAAAACAGTTTGAACACATAATGGAGATTTTGAACTTACAAGCACCTCATACAATCTCAAAACGTGATGACAAGTGAGTCCACAATCTTAAAATCAAACAACAACTGATCCATAACAGAAATGATATGTAAAACCAAGTTTGACAGCAAAAACACAAGACTCACAACAGGCCCTAAAGTTCAAATCTCATGTTCTCAATATTCAACCAATCAAACATCATGAGCAAGATCAAGTAAGCATTAAACAATGATTTAGAACAATGAGATGCAATTATGGCAAGCACAACAGTCCACTACACAACTCATGGTAGTGATAAGCAAGATAACACCAAAATAGCATAAGAGCAAAAACAAGAGCCACATTGATTCAAACATGATCAAGGGCAGGGGGATCCTATGAGTAACTTACAAGTTATCCACATCTCACTAATGAACTAAAACTAACAAGCCTAGGGCAAGTTCATCAATATTTCAATATTGGCTCCTAAAACTACTATATGACCAAAATCTTCACAAGCAAGTTAATCATGATATATAAGCACAATCTTGTAACACATTATCCATATATCATTTACAAATGAAAATACATTAACTACAACAAATATCATGACCATGAAACAAGAGTTCTTGACAAAGAACTAAAATGGGGCAGCAAGACTACATTTTATAACAAGCATCTCAAAAATGATACAACATGATAATGTATGATCAAGAAAGGGTTTGAATGTCACATACCTCTTGTAGACAAGTCTTGAGCAAGCTAAGAAGCTTAGAAACCCAGAGATCCTCCTTCCTTTGCAAAGAGATAAAGCTTGCTTCCTCTTGAAGCAACAATTCACTTTTCAAGACAGTTGGAGTTGTGTGATTTCCAGCTGGTTTTTTAGGGCTTGGACAGTTGAGATATGATGTATAGGAGGTGTTGGGAGTGTTAGAATGGTAGGAAGTGCTTTGAGTGAGGATTTGGCTTTCAAAATGCAAGAAAGTCAAACTACTAAGGTGTGAAGGTTGACTTTTGTGAAAATGAGTTTTTTGAGTGGTTTGAATGTGTGGACACCTTCTACACAATGTTTAGGGATTGTGTGGATGGTTTTTAGTGGCTTAGAAGTGGTAGAACTGACCTTGAGCAGAATTTTGCTCAAGACAACTTTTTGGTGAAAAATGGAGGTTTTGAAATTTTGAGATTCTTGAGGAAATGAAAGGGAATTGAGAGCTATTGTTTCTATGGGTTTTAGAGATTGCTCTGGTGTGTTTGAGCTCATAGAGGAGGCCTCTATTTATAGCCAAACAAGAATGAGGGCAGCCTTGGTCATTTACCACTTTTGGAGGGAGATTTGTGAAGTTTTGAAGTATCTTGCCAAAATCTCCATACATCAGTTCCATGGACCAAAGAAGATCAGAAAATCAAGTGGAGAGGTGGACATGAAGTGACTGAGGTGATCTTAGGGTGTAGGGGACTGCAGCTGCTCACATCAACCAAAAGTTTCTCTTTCTTCCTTACATTTGAATATAATAATGCCAAGTTGTAACCTACCATCTCTCTCTCTCTCTCCAAACCTTACATTTTCTGCATTTCCTTTTCTCTACACATCTGAATATCATATTGGATCATGATCCAAGGGTTGAGGATGTCTCAAGTTGTGAAAATCTGAGTTTGAGAATTCTTGACAAAGTGATTTCAAGTGTGACAGGCCCAACTTCTATGGTGCATAAATTCCTGCTCAAACATGCTATTGAGGAGTTATACCACAATTTGGAAATCCCTTAAGTAGCTCTACAACTTTCATGTTTTTGGAATTTCCAAATTCTTGATGGAACTAGGTTGAAAAACCCTTCAAAGTTCCTGAAAAAAAACCACTTAAAAGTGCTAAATAACTTAGAATTTTTCTAAGTTATTTCCCCTTCAAAAATAAATTTTGCTATAACTCCAATTTTATGCATTTTTTGATCATGGACCACTTTTAGGATTTTGTAGGATTTTTCAAGAGCTTTCCAATGAGCTTTCAACCACTTCATTTGGATGTGTGGTTGAGGAGTTATGGTCTTGCCCCTTTCGAGACCCTAATTCCTGATTTTTGCAATTACTTCTTAACCCTTGATCCAATGGTCATGAAATTTTATGGGGAGGTGTAATATGATATAAGGAACATTTTTTATTCACACCTTGAAGTCAAATTCCTTATTGTTAAAGAGTTGACTTTTCGGTCAAACGTTCGATCAATCGGTGACTACCGAGTCGACTGTCGATGATCCGGACATCCTGAGGAATTGAAACTCTTTGAATTGACTTTACTAAGCCATAGGAGCTTAATGGATCAAAATCACACCATTTAAATACTCTTTAAACCAAAGGTCAAACTACAGTTGACTTTTCCTGATCGGAAAACCCTAATCGGGCGTCTTGAACTGCACTGTTCTCAATTTCCGGGTGACCACCTCAAATTGAATCCATACTTGATCCAATGTTGTATTCTTGATGATGTGGAGAATTATTTGAAGTTGAATCAATCCAAAACATTGATTGATCAGACCACCGAAATCTTGATTTTGACGGTACGGAACCCTAATTCATCTGCATCTTAACAAAGATAAACTTGAAATGGGTTAAGGTTAGTTAATCAAATGAACATGATCCTACAATGATGATGAGGATCTAAGGGGTCAAAATTTGGGGTACAACATGGTCAAATGAGTTATCTGGGCTATAGGTGGAGGGGGTAGGGTCAAAAGACGTATCAGGGCTATATTGGTAAGGTTGTTGTTGTTGTGATTGGGTTGGTGGCATGTACGGGTCATGGTAATGTTGTTGTTGTTGATGTTGGGCATTTGGTTGCATGTATGGGTTATGGTAAGGCTGTTGTTATGGATGTTGGGCATTGAATTGTTGTTGTGTGTTTGAGGAAGAAACACGTTGCCTTGGGTCAATCAAATAGGTCGGCTCAGATAGAAATGGTTGTGATGTTGTAACCGACCTAAACCAAGTCATATATTGATAACTTGGCCCAGCCCCTTCCATAATATGGTCGGTTAAGATGTGTTGCCTTCTGTTCTTCCAATGCTGACACATCTCCTTCGCAAACTCCTTCCAATGACCGACACTCCACTGTGAGTCCACCCGTTGCTGATGCCACTGTCCCAATGACGTCGGAGCATCTGGAATATTCTGATGCATCACAAACTGTAGCTTCACCCGGTCACTTTGGTGCATCTCCACCGTAGTGAACCTAATGATGGGTGTTTTGGATGTCCACACAACAACATCATCGGCGTCGGGCTGGTGGTCGAAACCATCGTACGACATCCAGACAAACTACAATAAAGGTAGATAAATTAAGTTAGACAAAGTTAGACAAGTTTATGCATATAAGTTAGACAAAGTAAAGGTAGATAAATTACATCATTTGGCCCAATGTGTTCGATGAGGTTCCGATACACGATTATGGAGTTCCTGGGACATCTTTGATAATTCATCCTCGGAACAGACCACCTAAAAAAAAAAAGAAACACAGATAAGTTAGACTCTAAGACACATCTTACAAAATATTAAGTTACAAAGAAACTTTGGTTATTAAATAGTCTTGAAAAGAAACTTACTTGTTAGCGTATGGGAATGTAAACGGATTACGGTTTACTGGAGCAAGCGTTGGCATCCTAGACCAACCCCACGCTTGAAGGAGATAAGCGCAACCATAAAAAGTACAGGAATTTTTTTTGGAATTTTTACACAGTGCACTATATAGATGGGCGAGGACAGCTGATCCCCAACTATATTTGCACACTTTGTTTATGTTTTGTAGAAATGGTAAATACATAATATTTACGGTATTTTCAGTGCCCTCTAGAAATAAAAAATGACCAAACAAAATCATAATATAGCACCGAGTTTTAAGTATTTTCTCATACTCGGTGGACTCCTCACTTAAGACAATACTGTTGTAGTGTTGTCTGAGGTATTTAAGATTTATACCCTGACCCCTTGGGCGACCCTCGCGTTCTGCTTCAGTTGCATCCACACAAAAAGGGGCGCCCAATAAATCTTCGCAAAGTTGGTCGTTAACACCAACTTTGTCGTTGATGGCCTTACCGTTGATGTGTAGGCTGAGCAACATGTAGACATCCTAAAGAGTCACGGTACACTCACCGAAAGGTAGGTGAAATGTATGTGTCTCTGGTCTCCAGCGTTCTAACAATTCTAGAATGAACTTGGCATCAAGTGAGTATGATTTGATTTTAATCAAATCACCAAACCCGCAATGTTTAAGGTATCCCTCTATGAAAAGGGTCGTATGGTATGTAGTCATGCACACGACATCTAAATCTTGATGCATCCTGCAAAAGAAATTAAGTGTCGTTAGTTTTAAAGGAGAACTAAAGATTGTAAACATAGAAAAAAAATACTTACAAACTCGGCGATGTTCTCAACTGTGCCTCTGTGAGAGTTGCCCATTGTGAGTAGAGACATTGTGGTTTAAGAATTTGTTGGGTGAAGAAGAGTTTGAGAGTTGGGATGAGAAGAGTTTGGATGGTGAAGAATCTGAGAGTTGAGATGAGAAGGTTTTGCCGGGATGAGAAGAGTTTGAGAGTATGAGGATGAGAAGAGTTTTCTCGTATGTGAAGAGTTTGAGAGTATGAGGATGAGAAGAATTTGCTGGGATGAAAGGAGATTGAGAGTTAAAGAACCTCTATTTATGATTCATGAATGCATGTGACCTGTAAATGTATGCAGAGTAAGTGTCAATAATGCATGTGACCTGTAAATGCATGCAGAGCAAGTGCCAATAATGCATGTCACCTGTAAATACATGCAGAGAAAGTGTCAAGCATGCATGTGAGGCGTGCAGGTTTAGTCTTGTCTTGGAAGTGCATGCTGTGGTGTTGTCATGCATGCAGAGTGTCGTCAGGCATGCATGTGACATGTATTACGGGAGGCGTGCAGGTTTAGTCTTGTCAAGCATGCTGCAGGCGACTCAAATAAACTCAGTTATTAGGTTTAATATATTTTTAATTTCAAATAACACAACAGCAAATATATTCAACATTTATTAGTAAATATATTCAACATAATATTACAAATAACGCAGCAGTGAATATATTCAACATTTAATTTCAAAAATGCATGTTATGGTGTTCAGTCTTGTCATGCACGCAGAGTACAGACGGTTACTGTATCCATGTGACATACATTTATTAGTAAGAATCTCGTAGGCCTGCATAGAATTGGTAGGCATGCAGGGAATTGGTTACTATAGACGGAGTGCAGATGGTAGCTAGAGTGTTGTCTTGTCAAGCATGCTGCAGGCGACTCACACAAACAAATGCTTTTCTCCGTTTGTTGTACACATTCAAATGTTTTCTCTATCTAATTTTCAACCTCTTCTTCTTAGGTTTACTCGTTATTAGGGCAAATAAAATTAGTTGTGTATTCTATTAAAACTTACTCGTTATTAGCTTTATTATATTTTTAATTATAATATTTTAATAATAATATTGGGTTAATAAATGCAAACATAATATTTTTAATGTTACTATTCTTTTTAGTAAGAATCTCGTAGACCTGCATAGAATTAGTAGGCATGCAGAGAATCGGTTACTGTAGACTGAGTGCAGATGGTAGCCAGCGTATTGTTTTGTCAAACAGTTTACTGTGGCGCGCAGAGTGTTGTCTTGTCATGCAGCTCACTCAGTAGTCACGCAAAGTGTTGTCTTGTCATGCAGCTCCCTCAGTAGACACGCAGTGTGTTGTCATGTCATGCACCTCCCTCACCAAATTGTTATTAATACAGTAGGAGATCTGAATTATTATCATATCAATTAATAAAACAGTCCCTCCAAACACAATTTTTGCTATGTCTCAAACACCACAATACATGATTAGTGCACATCTGAACGATGAAGTTTTTGAATGTGACATAGCCGGTTACAATTTCAGAAACACTGATGTTACGAGATTTTTAATTGACAGAAGGTCAAATTTTTTGCACTTGAAGTCAAGGTTAGAAAAAACTGCAATGTGGTCCAGTTGGCCAAATAATATACAAAAATCCAGTGTTTTTTGGTGGGCATAGTGAATGCAAAATTTTCCCACGGCGACTCTTTGACCTAATGCTAGGGTAAAGGGCGTTTTCGTCCACGGCGGGACCTAGGCTATTAGGGTTTTGAAACGGTAAAAAATTAGGGTTATTGACTCGGCGGTCAAACTGCTAGACCTAATTCCTTCGGAGGAGAAAATTAACGGTAAAACATGCAAACATGGAAAATATTATATGACAGAAATTAAAGTGCGGAGAGTAAAGAAAGCGTCGCGACGATCACTCGCGTAAATTACAAACCCCAATAAAAGGAAAATAAAATAAAACCGCGATGATGGCCTCGCGTAAATTACATATATGGACCAACATAAATTAAATAAACTAATCAGAATTTAAGTATAGTCTGAGGAGAAAAACAGAGAACATTTGTGAGAAGGGTTAGACAGAAATATGGCAAAAAATGAAACAGTTAGTATTGAAAGAAAAACAAACTACAATTTGGAATTTTTATTATTGTTTTATTAGTTTTGAAAAAGGATTTTAGTTTTAATTTTGAAGAAAAGAATTTTAATCTTAGTTAAAAAAAGGTTTAGTTTAAGTTTTAAAAATTTGTTTTAGTTTTAAATTTTAACAAAACTCTAATTTTAATATTTTAGAAAAAACAAAATTTAATTATTATTTTGTGAGGAAGAAAGTTTTAACTTTAATTTTTTTAAAAATGTTTATCAATTTTTAAAAAAAAGTTTTATACTTAAAAAAACAAAGTTTTAATTTGTATTTTAAAAAAAGGTTTTTATTTTATTATATAAAAAAGTTTTTATTTTAGAAAAACTTTTAAGAAAAAAATTTTAATTTGTTTTATAAAAGTAGAACATTCACTTATTTTTAAAAACAGAATTTTCAATTAAAAATAAATGTACTACTAAAACAACAAAAGGGAAAACAAAAATTGGGTTGGATTATGGTTATTGCTGCATGCAGCGCCGCTTTCCTTGTTGTCTATTGAAGCTTTTTCTTCTTTTTTGCATGACCACGATCCCTTCTTCTTTTCCTGCAAAGTTACTCACCTTTCACGGGTTTGCCGCTGTCCTTGTTGTCTGTTGAAGTTTTTTCTTCTTTTTTGCATGACCACGATCCCTTCTTCTTTTCCTGCAAAGTTACTCACCTTTCACGGGTTTGAAGTGGTTTTCTACGATGTAGTTCGTTGATGATGAACGATGATGGTTTTTTTCAAAAATCTCTCCTCTTCTGATAAGTCGTGAGAACGGCCGCCGTTTTTCTCTTTTTTTCTCCTTCCTCTTTCTCAAATACAACTTATGTTTATATAGGTAACAAATTAGGGTTAACTCTAACCTAATGTCCACTTTAAAGCTCAACTTAAATTAATATTAAAACTAAATAAAATTTAAACAATTTAAAACAAACTTAAAATTCTATTTATTTATACTAAACTTTAAAAATATTATAAAAAAAATAAAATCTTTTCTAATATTTTTAATTTTATGATTTTGGGATGTTTTTATGAATAATATGGAAAAAAGTGAAAAAATAATATTTTTTTAAAAAATAATTTAAATAAAATACGAAAATAATAATTAAATAATAAAAAAACTATTTTTGTTAGAATAAATAAAACTATTTTAATAATTAAATAATTAAAATAGAAAAGTTAGAATAAAAATAAAAGAAGCAAAGCAAAAAGTGAAGAATGTAAAATTCGAACTCTTGACCTCTCACACTGGGTCTCTTGCCAATTGTACTATTTTATTCATTCAATATAAAGTGGCACTAGAAACCCTGTAAACTAAAAGAGCGCGCAACATGATATTTTCTTACAACAATCAACCAACTGACTAACCCGTTAGTGGTTAGTTTAAACGCAATGCAAAATGAAATGGGATGCAAGATGAAACGACTAATCTTAGGGCAAAATTTAGGGTATTACAACAGTCGTATTTATAGAAAAATAAAATAGTACGTGCGTCATATGATATGTCTTAAATACCCTTACAAAATTTATATTTTTTTTTTCAACAAATACCAAATTTTTTCAACGTAAAATATAAAAATATCAAAATTCAAACGTGACCTACTATTATATATTTTAAATTTATATATTTAATTATATATGAATTATATTTTAAAAATATATGTTAATCATATATTTATTATGTTTTAAATTTTATACCTATTTATATTTATTATGTTTAAAAATTATATACAACTATATTTATTATTTTATAAAACTATATCATAAAAACTATATTTATTATGTTTAAAAATTATAGACAAATATATTTATAATTTAAAAATTATATTTATTGTTTAAATCAATTTAAATCAATTTTTATTTTAAATCACAAATATATTTAAAATATATTTAAAAACTATATCACAAATATATTTATTATTTTAAATATATTTAAAACTAAATCAATTTAGATATATCACATAAAACAAAAAATATAAAAATAAAAATAAAAACAAATAAAAAGAAAATATAAAAAATTGGAAACGAAAAAAAAAAAATGAACAGGCCTGATTCGCCAATTGGATTGGCGAATCTGTTGAAGGCCATTAAACTAATTCGCCATTTGGGCTGACGACTCTGTACAAAGGGAGGTGTATTCCCCAAATGGTTTGGCGACCCAAGGTTGAATGTTAGCTACTTTGAGAAATTGTTTGAAATCTTATTTTATTTGAAATTTTTTTAAAAATAGTTGTTTATATTAAAAAAAAATCGCAAGTTGATAATCGCAATTGTTTTTCTCAATTTCTAAAACTATTTTCAGAAACAATACTGCCAAACATTTTTTAAATTTTGTTCTTAAATATAATTTTTTTAAAGTGATTTATAAAATAGTATTTAAAAACAAAAAGGTATGTAAAAAACATTGAATTATGCCATCAGTTTTTCCCTATGGGGAGGGGCAGCAATGTATGTTTAATTGGTGGAGAATAGAATTCATGGTTTGGACATGGGGCTACAATGCATGTTGAATTGGTGGAGAATAGAATTCATGCGTTGGACATCTAGAGAGAAAATCTTTAAATTCTATTGTAAGAAGAATAAATCTGATTAAACATGAGAAAATCTTTAAATTCTATTGTAAGAAGAATAAATCTGATTAAACATTATGACAGAAATTAATTTATGTAATTGACTCCACTTAACATTATGGTTGCTTCCAATATGAAAACAAAAATAAATTTTAGTTGGTAAAAGAAAATGAATGCCACTCTAAATTAATTTTACATGATCACGTATCCTACTAAATCAGGCCAAAATTTTCAAATAATTTGTATGAAAATCATGTAAAATAATTTGTATGACAATCATGTATTCCTCTAAATTAGATTGGAATTTTTAAATGACTTGTCATTTTCATTGACAGTTACACAGTCAATGCATCTCCATTCAAAATTTTTTTATTTTAATCAACAGTTAAAATTTATTTCAAAAATTAAGCCAACAAAATCCTATTATCATAAAAATACTTAAGTAAAAAACAAAATACACCAAAATAAGTAAAATTGCACAATTTCACAATATCTTGCTTATGCTTTATTTAGCCAACACTACAAACAAGATCTTTGCTACGAATACGATTACAATGACACAATAATAACTTGTCTAGAAAAAGACAACAAAAGCCAACTCAGACAATAGAAACAAAAACAGTAGCTATAACATTTTCATTTTAACAATGGTGGGGGTCCAAAATCCAATACATGGCCAAACTAATTTGTCACCTTGTTTCAGGTTGTTATTTTCAGCAACATAACATCAAATCCTGCCAGAAATTAGTACCATTCATTCTTATTTGTAGCTACCAAAGTTTATGACACTAGGAAAATCTACAGAAATTTCAGAAAAAAACTAAAAAAGCACTCATCTATCCAACAACCTTAGTCAAAGCAATAGATATAAAACCAAATCAAATGATTCTATTTCACTTTGTATGTGTTGTTTGGCTGCTACTCTCCAAAGCCTCTTCTTCCCTTTCCCTTTCAGCTTTCTCAACTAATCCAACCTCCAATTCTGACGGCTTCTTTTCACCGGAACTTTGTGCTCCTGTCAACCTTGCCAAAACCACAAAAGACATTCCTCCAAGAACATTGTTCGCAACCCTAAGCACCAACACGGAGGCCTTGAACACCAAAGGATTAAGCGCTCTCTCCAACATGAACTCAGCACCGTTTAGTGTTTGGTACCTAAAGTTGCTGCTGAGACCCATATGAGCAGCCCAAGTGAGAGAATTGAGCAAAGTAGGAGGCGCTTTGTTCGGTGTTTCAAAGGTTGGATCCATCTTCTTCCTCAGCTTAATCAACCCATTTGAAAGCGCAGTCCCAGCAAGACCAGCACCGAATCCAACAGCAGAGAAAATGGTTCCTTTGTAGACCAAAGTACCTAACCGATCCAATAAACTAAAAGCACCGGGTTCAAACATGTGACTCTTAGGACAAGATGCAAAGATTGCAGGCAAAGTAGCTGAAGCAGATCCTAATGTTGGTGCTAACAGATACATGAGTGTGAAATTGAGAATAGCACCAACAACAAGAGTTGAAAAAACAAAGTCGAGTTCATTCAAACCGAAATTAGGCCTCGAAGCCATATCACCTAAAACACATGCAGTAACACCAACCAACTCTTCCATCAAAACCTTGAAAGGAAATTGTGGATCAGCAGCAACCCTTGATCTCCAACCATTCAGAAACAAACCCAAAATCCCAAAAGATGAATCTTTTGAATTTGAATTAGAATTTCCATCATCCTTATCAGCACCACCCCAATTACCACCTCCACCACCTCCACCACCACTACCACCACCACCACGACCAACCCCATCACCACCAGCGAAAGAAAGTTTCAATCTTTGAGGCAAATGGGTTGGTTTGGTGAGATACAAAGAACGGTTATTCAACTGTGGAGGTGATGATGATGACAATGGTGATGAAAATGGAATTGCATGGCTGTTAGTTTTACCAGAGGAGGGTGTAAAACGCAAAAGAGCCATAGTTGACATTTGATCTGCAACAAATGAAACATGAGAAACTAAAAAACCTAAACTTTGGAATAAAATCAACACTCTAGCATCATTTATTCATCATTCATGAAAATAAATAGATCGATACAATCAATAATAAGATCATGAAAATAAAAATCAAATTTATAATTAGATTATCAAAAAATTAAGAAGAAAACTGATCAAGTGTTTGTTTACCTGGATCTGGATGATGCGATCGGTGAAAAAGCGGAAGGATCGATGAAGGTTTGGTGAGAGTGTGAAAGTATAAGCTTAAACCTCAAAATGAAGAAGAAAAAAAGCGCTTTTTATATTAAGTTGTTATTTTAACTTTTTTTATTTTTTTAAAATTTTATTTGAGAGTGAAACTTTGGGAATAGAAAAAATGACAGGAGTGTGAGTAAATTCAATGTTCCGAGCGTTAGAGTATACTACCAATGTCGTCAAACCGGTTTGGTCTGTCTGTTAAAACCCGGGAAAACCGGAGTAACACAGAAACTGAACCGGTCTGATCCGGTTCAGTAAAACGTTTAAAAGTTGAACTAAGAAAATATAATACAGTACAATTAAATAACCAATGCATCTTTACTATTATATAGGTTAGATACAATGCATCTAAGAAATACAGTATAGAAAGTGTTTTGAAGATTTAACATATCAAGATTAAAAATAATATTAAATCTAAAATATAATACATAGAAAGTGTTGTAATAAATTCAGAAGTTATTAAGAACTTTAAATGTTTGGTCAAAACTAATAAAGCAAGTATTATTAAAAATATTGTATAATAATAGTATCGTCCTATTATAAAAATTTATACTATTTATTTTTAAATTTTATGATATGTTTGTATTTTAAATATAAAGGATTTAATTTAAATACATTATATGTAACAATAATTATATTATTAGTCAATCACAACAACTCTTAAATTATTAAACCTGAATTTTTAAAACCATGTATGAATCTGAATACAGGAGAAAAATACTCATTAATTTAAACCTCCTATTTAACGTCTTATTTTTAAGGTTCTAGAATTCTTTAACCCTTGTTTTGATGCTTTCTATTAAATGAATATTTTTTTAGCTTCTTCTTTTTATATGGTCTAATATTATTATTTTCTAAGGAGTTTAAATTAGGCATGACGAGACGGAACGGAGACTGGTTTCATCTTTTTTTTTTTAAATTAAAATGTGAATTTTTAATAAATATTTGTGATCTGTTTCCGTATCTATCGAAGATAAAAAAATTAAACTCTAAATAAGTTTCAAATGGATCCGAATTGAGTTTAGGTATTCCAACCTCAATCTCATCTCTTCGATGTAATAATTTTTTTAATAAATATAATCTTTTTCTTTAATATTAAAGTATATTACATATTAAATAAAAAAGCCAAATAATATCAAAAATTTTCAAACATATATTTTAAATAAAAAAAGTAAAATTCAAATTTTAAAAGGATTGACGACACAAGTATTATTTTAAATTATTAAAATTAAATAATAAAATAGAAAACTTATATAAATAGGGTGGGTTCGAAAAGAGTTTAAAAATATAAAATAAATATATTAAAAAAATTAGATTCAACAAAAATTTAATTATTAAAAAAAATTGGAAAAGACTTATAGTGAAAGTAGGCATGTTCACATATTTAACTGGAGCATTCTTACCACTCCTAAAAGGTGGTTGGACTAGGCTCGAAGAATTTAATGGTCAACAACAAGGCTTATTTTCTGAAATTCAGGTGGAAGTTTATGAGTGAGAACGATAAATTGCGATGTTAGGTGTTATTGAGACGAAAATATGGGAGAGGTAATGATGATCCTAGACAGATAATTACAAAGACAAACGACTCCACCTAATAGAAGAACTTTGGTAAGGACTAGAATAAGTTGCAAACACTCATCCACTGAGACACATGCAATGGGAAAAAAACTAATGCATGAAATGACATGTGGATTCTCTCAGGAGCTCTCAATGAGGTAATAGTAGCTAGCCAGTACGATTTTCAAGACATCAAAGTTGTTGACCTCGTTTAGGAGAATGGTGACTAAAACCTGGACCTTCAATCTAGAATGTTGCCTATTAACATTGTCAAAGAGATTATGGTCATTCATCCACCCGAGGCTAATATTAGAGATGTTATTTGTGTGTGGAGCGGAACAAAGTCTGGAGATTTCTCGGTCAGAAGTGCATATTGTAACACCTTAAACCCCAAAACATGAAATTAAGCGAATATACAACAACTACACACATATGGTGTCACTCAAAACACAACATAAACTTGGTTTGTAACACGGGTTATGTAAAACATGCATTAAATTAAAACCTAACATCACATGATAACCTTTACATAGGCTCATCGCAACGGAGTAATCAATTTAAATAATCTAACAAACAATTAAGTATCATAACATAAGCATGGTTATGGCAATTGTCTTCAACATCGCAAATGATAACAATGACAAAAAACAAATTATTTCCCTCTAAGTGTTACAAACCAGAGCAATGGAATCTAAAATAGCGCATAAAACGGAAAAGAAAGAAGAACAACCTCAATGCCATCCTTCAGCTTCTAAGCAGCTACTCATTTACCCGCTCGTCTGTACCCCAAGAAGGAGCACAAAACCACACAAATAATAAAGGGGTGAGAATATGCTCATAATACATAATGGTGCAAACTCATGCAAGGGTAGCCAAAATGAAATCAATAATTATTCAATACAATTCAATTACACACATCACCAAAGCTTTCTCAATCACCAATACCAATAGAATGCAAATAATGGCCATAATGCAATGTTTCACTAAAACATTCACTACATATGCAAATAATAAATGCAAATGTACTTAACACTTTGACTCAACAATTCATGTGGTACCATTATGGAAAACACGTGTCCATCTCACTCCTGATTCCCTACCATAGGACCAGATCATACCAATCGTTATCATCACCATAGGTAATACTTCATCAATTCTCATATGGAACCAGTTACTCACTCCTGAATCCACACCATCAGACTAGAGCAAACCAAAATTCATTGCTATCACCATAAGCAATGCTTCACTAATCCCTCATTGAAATTAGCTACTTGCTCCTAAATCCATGCCATAGTTCTAGAGCACACTAAAACTAGATCGAAGCTCGTACACCATGATGCATGACTCTTAACAACCTGCATTATCACCAAAATAATTACCATGCATTTTTCACCATTATGCACAACATCATTCATTATACACAATAATTAATCAATGTTAAGACAATTAACAAACAACACTAAACAACAGCAACTCAATAAATGCATATTCATAAGCATCCAATCATGTTAATTCATTATAACATCAACACATTATTAGGCAAACACAACTATTAACTAATAGATCATACATGTCATCACATGCATTCCAACAGTAGACACATGACTACAACTCAATCATTTCACCAAGCACTACCAAGAGGTAGCTTTGCATGTTATCTTTCCAACACTTTGAATAATGTATCATTTGAACCTACAGAACTCAAGTTGCGCTCGAAAATGTCTCACTTGGTATGAAATCCAGGGAGCTACTATGACCACCCTTAGAAGTTGCTACAACCCGTAGCACTCCCCAAACATCTCCCCCTTTGTGCACGCCTCTAGTACAAAAACCAGAGGGTTTTTACGGCCGCCCGTAGTAGCTACTACGACCCGTAGCAGTGACAAAAACCACAAAATTGTTTCGCAATTTTGTTTGATCGCTCTTGTTTTTTAACCATGTATCATCCCCCAAACCTTTATTTTTAACTTCTAATAGTCCCCAAACATACCACACATAATTGTACATGAAAACCTATGAATTTTGTCATATCCTTTAACATCTAAATCAACAATACATCATCAACTATCTAACAACTATCATGCAAATCACTCACCTAACTATGCATTTGACATGTTTTGTTCATCAATTCATAACAATATATGAATAACAATTCATACCAACATTATCCACAAGAACACATAAATTCTATGGCAAAATAGTACACAAACTTCACATCATACATCATACAAGTCATGTTATCAGATAATTTACATCATGTTCATCTTTCATTCAAAAAAAGGAAAAAGATATGAAAACCTAAAGGGATTAAGGACTTCCCTCCACCCAATTCATGCAATCTACATCATATTAGATGTAACCCCTCTCTCACCTTAGATTTTCTAGCAGCAAGTCTCTTCTCCAATGGTTTTCTTCTTCTCGGCTAGCTCTAGGGTTCTCTTCTTGCCTCTTTCTCAAGTTCTCTAAGAATTGGATGATCCCTAACTCTCCCTCACATTTTAGAATATATAAATAGGATTTTCTACACAACTCCTTTCAATTACCTCATTAGACCTCAACACTTTTAATTCACACTATCACCCAAAACTCTCATTATTCTATTATTAAACTCATATTAATAATAAATTAAATTTTCCACCCAATCTCTTATTTTCTCATCATATAATTATTATCCTATTATTTAAATCAAATAGAACTATTCTAAATCCCGATAAACTCAATAAATACACATTTATTCCAATAATTCACATATTCATCATAATAACACAATTTCACATATAATAAAATATGGATAATTCACTGAGCATCATAAAATAGTATAAATCAAAATTTGGTGTATTACAACTCTCCTCCACTAAAATAATTTTCGCTCTCGAAAATTATCTTAAGAAAACAAATCTGGATAAGACTCTCTCATCCGACTCTCTAGCTCTCACATCGCGATTCCATCTGTTGGTCCTCCCTATACCACCCTCACCAAGGCAATCTCTTTACCATGAACTTGCTTCACTTCCCGGTCCTTTATTCGTATGGGTGATACCTCAACAATCAGGTTCTCTCTCACTTACACATTGTCCACTTGGATCACATGAGACAAATTTGATATGCATCTCTTTAACTGAGACACGTGAAATACATCATAAATATTAGCAAGCGGCGATGGCAAGGAAATTTGATAGGCTACCTCTCTTATCCTCTGCAAGACCTAGTATGAACCAATAAAATATGGTGTAAGCTTTCTAGGCTTCAAAGTTCGACCAACACCAGTTACCAGAGTAACTCGCAATAACATATGATCCCCCTCTTGGAACTCAAGTGTTTTCCTCCTCTTATCATGGTAACTTTTGTAGAGAATTTGCGAAGTTTTCATCTTCTCTTGGATCACATTGATCTTCTCATAAGTTTGTTATGCAATCTCATGTCTAATCACCACACTCTCGCCTGATTCATACCAACACAGAGGTATTCAGACCATATTTATGACCTTCCTCAAGAATACTCTTCTTAAGCTCGGGTACATATGGTACACAAACCCCGTGTCTAAAGCTCAACACACCATTCTCGTCCATTACCTTGATTGATTAACACTAGCCAGTCAACTAATCCCACATCGATCTTGTAACCTTCTCTGATCTCTTCAAGGATACCACTAGTCACCTTCACCATAACTAACTTCACATTATTATGAGTCTCTTCACACACTAGGCTCATGTCTCTGAATTGCTCAATCAATTATAACTCTCAAACCACCAGTATCGATATATGCAACAACTTTTTACTCAACATATCAACTACAATATTAACTTTACCCGAATGGTAACTCAAGCCAAAATCACAATGTTTCAAAAACTTAAGCCATCTCCTCTGTTTCGTATTAAACTATTTCTTATCGAATAGATACTTCAAACTTTTGTGATCGCTGAACACCTCAAATCTGGAGGCAAACAGACAAAGTCCCAAATCTTCAACACAAACACCACAACTACCAACTCTAGATCATGCGTAGGATAATTCCTTTCATGAACCCTCAACTGTCTAGAACCGTAAGCCATCACCTGACCATTCTACATCAATGCACCACCTAGACCCATCTTCTAAGCATCACAATACACCACAAAGGACTCACTCGGATTTGACAATATCAAAATTGGAGCAGGCGTCAACTTCTTCTTGAGATCTTGAAAACACTCTTTGCAATTCACTCTCAAATATAAACTTGACCCTTTCGAGTCAACTGAGTCAAAGGCAATGCTAATTTCGAAAAGCATTTGATAAACTTTCTGTAGTAACCAGCCAACCCAAGAAAACTTATAATCTCCACAACAGACTTAGGAGTCTTCTATTGAAATAATGCATCTATCTTTGATGGATCAATAACAATAATACCACTTGAATTCATATGACCAAGGAAACTCACTTCTTGCAACCAGAACTCGCACTTGAACAACTTCGCATAGAACTTCTTCTCTTTCAAGGTTGTAACACAACTATTAAATGCTCCACATGCTCTTCATCAGACTTTGAATATATCAAGATGACATCGATAAACACAACCACAAAGTGATCTAAATACGAATGGAATATTATATTCATGTACTCCACGAACACTCCATGGGTATTAGGCACACTAAAAGGCATCACTAAATACTTATAATGACCATAACTTATTTTGAACGTAATCTTCAGAATATCCTATGACTTCACATGAATCTGATGTTAACCCGAACGCAAACCAATCTTGCTAAACACACAAGCTCCTACCAACTTATCCATCAAATTATCAATCCTAGTAAGTGGATACTTTCTCTTGATAGTTACTTTATTCAGTCGTTGATAATCAACACACAATCTTATACTACCATCTTTCTTCTTGACTAGCAACACCGATGCACCCCACGACAAAACACTTGTCAGAACAAACTTCTTCTCGAGTAACTCTTCTAATATCTTATTCAATTCACTCAACTCTAAAGTATACATTCTATACGGAGCCATCATTACAGAACTAGTACCAGGTACCAAGTCTATAATAGACTCAACTTTATGCTCTAACGGCAAGTCACTAATGTCATATGGGAAAACTTCTATAAAATCATACACCACAGGTAGCTCGCCAATTGCATATTTTCTTTCGGCCTTCCTATAAGATATTATCTTAAACACCTCAATATCATCCTTCATGAACTCATCCACTTACTTTGCAGATAGAAACAACTCATCATTTGCATCAAACTCTGGAAATGATACCGACTCATCCAAAAACCAACACTCTTGCAGACAGAGGAACTAAGATCCAACTTTCCACACCAGAAATACCTCATAGAAGCAGAAACTTCTACCCCACTTTCTTGAGTCCTGATCTTATAAGTAAGCTGTTAGAAAAACAAATGAGAACCGACAATGTTTCAAACATATGTCACATACTATGGAACAAACATTATAAAACCTAGCCGAATGGACCGACCTGCTTTGATACCACTATGTAACACCCTAAACCCTGAAACACAAAATAAAGCGAATATACAACAACTGCACACATTGGTGTCCCTCAAAATACAACATAAACCTGCTCTGTAACACGACTTATGTAAAACATGCATTAAATTAAAACCTGACATCACATGCTCACCTCTACACAGGCTCATCGCAGCAAAATAATCAATTTAAATAATCCAACAAACAATTAAGTATGTAACATAAGCATGGTTATGGAAATTGCCTTCAACAACATCGTAAATGATAACAATGATAAAAAAAAACATTCACCCTCCCAGTGTTATAGATCAGAGCACTGGAATCTAAAAAGCGCATAAAACAGAAAAATAAGAAGAACAACCTCAATGCCATCCTTCATCTTCTAAGAAACTACTCATTTATCTACTCGTTTGTACCCCAAGAAGAAACACAGAACCACACAAATAACAAAGAGGTGAGAATACACTCACAATATATAATGGTGCATAAGTATGAAAAGGTAGCCTAAACGGCATCAATAATTATTTAACACAATTCAATTGCATACATCACCAAAGCATTCTCAATCATCAATATAAACTGAATCATTCATTAGATATATAAATAATGAATACAAATTCATCCCCGACGGAGTTGAATATTTTTCCGTGGAGTCTTGCTTTGTCGAGTCTGTTCCTCGACAATTTCTTTTTTCTATGTCGCATCGTTCCGTATTTAGTTATCCCCCTGTGACATCATTCCCCACAGGATCTTCGTCTTGCATTTCATATCATTGCATATCATATGCATCATGTAGCATCTTAAGGCCAAAATTCGTGCAATGTTTGTATTTAAGTCCCTCCTATCACGTCAAGACGAAGACTTCAATCTCCATATCTCTGGATAAAATAAACTTAAATAGGGGCATCTGTCACACCCTAATTTTCGATCCTAAGATCCCACCTCTTTGTGCATCATCTTGCATAGCATCTTCAGGACATAGGCTTTAGGTGCATGTTCATTGTGACTAACCAGTTTGCGTAGGTGCAGTAATTTCAAGTGTAGACCCTTACAGGCAAGCATTTCAGGGTGTTACCATTGAATTCTAATTCAAAAGATCCTAAGATTATCTACTGGTCACTTTCCTCCATTTTTTTGCTTCAAAAGCTTCAGTGTATTACCCAAGAAGAATCAAGGTTTCCTTCCTATTTTGTTGCTAAGTATGAGCATGTGAGGATTATTTAGGGCTTTCCTAACAAGTTGCATCACAAGGATTCCACGAAGCATGATTCTCGTATCAAATACAATCTTTAACTATGAGGATAATAGGGCTACAATAAGGTTTTGAATCATGGTTTGAGTTCCTTAGGAGAAGGGATGTGGACTTCCTTGATAGTTTATGATCAGTATGCTTTAAAGTACTATATTTAAATTCGTTCAAGTTGCAATGTTCAAGAGTTTCTGGATAAGAATATGAAGAATGATTCAAATCTCGCCATAAGAATTCAATATTCAAGAGTTAAAGTTACAAATAGGTCTTATGTGGTTCACATCAGGTTTTAACTTTAAGATTCAGTATTGCAAGGTAAGCTCGGATTAGATCAAGATTTCTTCAAATCAACGATGTCCATTATTATCCAAGATACAAAGGTCCATTCAATTCTACTTCAAAATTGGAAAATATGACAAAAGGATTCACAAGTCTTAGTAGCTTCACTACAATGTGTATCATAAGGATTCACAAATTCAAAGTGTTCTTTACAAAACACCATGATATACAAGTCATGACATAGTTTCCAAATCCACATCAAGGATAAATTTCAAAACCAAATTCACTTTCAAGACCATTTCCATTCATAGTGATCCAAAGCAATACTCAAATTTTAGAGCGCAATTCCTTTAAGAGTTCAAATCCAAGTTATCTTTTAAAAATAGATTTTTGTTGGTTCTAAGAGATTCAAGATCCATTTGTTCTACAAGACAAGCTCAATATGGTTATGGGCCAATGTATAATGCAAATTCAAAAAGAACAACTCCAAAATATAAGAATTGAAATTTCACAATTTTAGGCCAAGTTCAAGACGATTCCAAGGATAAGAGGATTCATTACAAGATTAAGCATGGAGATTTAAATTAATATTATTTCACCTTTAAAAAATTCAAGATTTACAAAATGAGAGGTGGTTCACATGTTCACATTAATTTTAAGTCCATATATTCTTTACAAATATTTTGAAAGCTACACAATAGAGCATACAAATAAACCAAAACCAACATGAGGAGTTGGTATACACCAAAGATGTCAAGACACACGCCACGGTTCCCAGTCATTAGGCACAACAAATATTTGGCCGGGTAATGGAGAAATATCTCCTGATTGGAAGTATAGGCCAGGATCTTCTAGCCTTATGGAAAAAGATGCACATAATAAGTGTAACACCCCCTTTCTATACCCCCAAATAAACAATTAAATCATTTAAGCGCTTTAATAAAATTTTATCAGAGTATAACTTAACGCATGGTATAAAAGAGGTACGTCACAATATCCAGGAAATTCAAAACACATACAACACCTGCTCATAAAGATATGAAACAAAGGGTAAACCAACACAAAGGGACTCAGTCCTCAAAACCCACACATTAATATTTAGAATAAAAGCAGAAACATCTAAACATTGAATCACTTCATTCATATAAATATTGTATACATCAACCGTTTAATTCAAGTCATAAATCATGTTTACAAAACATTCCGGAAAATACATACACAGATGCATCACAAAAGAACCAATAGAATTCCTATCTACCCGGTGCTACATATCAGAGCCAACCGACCAAAAAGAATAAAGCCACGCTTCACAAAAGACCTCCAGCCAACCTACTCTGCAATGCCTCATAGAGCACCATAAAACAACAGAAGGGTGAGAAACATTATCATAACAAATAATGCATATAATTTATATATACACAAACATAGAATACACGTAACACATTTATCACCGCAGTGCATCAAAATTCAATCATATATACATCGCAACACATATATAATTCACCTAGCATATCCACCATGCAAACATTCACCACTAAGCACATACCATTATGTTTAGTTCAACACTTCACATAAACATACACAATTATGTTCATTCCACCAATATATCATATGAAGATAAGAATGCACTCATAGAGATCGACTCACGACTCTATGCAGATGCAAATGCGGTACCGACTCATTCAGCAGGTTCAATTGAAGAACCAAATGAACCATCGCTCGTTACCGAAGTAACTCCCCATCGGGCCTACGATGTTCACCCATCGCTCACACCCCACATGGGCACACGATGTTTCAGGATTGCTCACACCCCACAAGGGCACACAATCGTTTTGCAGATTCTCCACGGAATCAAAATAAACTATCGCTCACACCCCACAAGGGCATACGATGTTTCTGCAGATCCTCCTAGGGATCAAAGACAAACCATCGCTCACACCCCACAAGGGCACACGAGGTTTCTGCAGATCCTACGCGGGATCAGACACACAAAATGCAATCATGATGCGTCATAAACAAAACGACTCCATACATACTTGAAATGCATACATATACACGAATATATAATCATGCATTTTCACTCAATTCAAACAATTGCACAAAATTGCCAAACGGCCACACTTCACGATTCACAGTCTAGGATTCACGCCATACGGCTACCCACAACATTTCATATCACACACACAAATATGCATAATACGAAGGATTAATCACACTTGAATCGAGAAATCAACATGGAAGTGAAAACACAATAAAATAACACTCTGCTACGCTCGCTACCCTGTTTGCCTAGCGAACTCCTAGTGAGTGCTCGCTACCTGTTCGCCTAGCGAACAAGCTCGCAAGAGCAAACAGAAGCTTCTGACTTGGTTCGCTACCACACTCGCTTAGCGAAGGCCTAGCGAGTCGCTCGCTACCCCTTTCGCTACCAGCGAAGAACTCCAAAAACCATTCTGCCCAAGTCTGGGACCGTTCGCTACTGGCTCGCCACAGCGAATGCTCGCGACTTGCTCGCCTAGCGAACGTGCTAGCGAGGGTCTGCGAAATCAGAATCCCCACTGTCAAAAACTCCAAAACTCACCGAAATCTACCCGATTCAATCCCAACTCGTCTCAGCAACTTAGTCCAACGTCCCACAACTAAATTCTACCACTTATTCTCATTCTTAACCATGAAAACTCGGTTTCTAACGATTTACTCAAATTCGACCTAAAACGGAAAATGAGTAAAACTCTTCCCAATCCAAAAGCAAACTAATAGAAACATACATAATCATATACATTGAAAGAATAATAAGGTTTCACTCTCTTACCCGATTAATCGAAGCTTAGAAGTTTGATTCTTGATGATTCTAGGTTTTCTCCTCTTCCTCCTCTTCTCTCTTCTCTTCTTCTTTCCTTTCTATTTCTTTCTATCTCTTTTCTTTTCTCTCTATTTCCACTTATACTATTCCTATTCTATTTCTCTCTAATATCTACTAATTAAGAATTATTCTAAAACACCCTCTAATTAATTCCCAAAACTCTCCGAATAATGAAATAACATAATAAGCACACATAACATATTAATGTTCACATACCACAATTAAAAGAATAATTCAATCAAAATAAATTAAGAGACTCAACAAAATGGAAAATTCAGAATCGGGGCGTTACAACTCTCCCCTACTTTGGAAATTTTCGTCCTCGAAAATATTACCTGATCCAAACAATTCCGGATGCGACTTCTGCATCTTACTCTCCAATTCCCAAGTCATGTTGCCTTCTGCAGCACCTCCCCATGCTACTTTCACGAGCGTAAAATCCTTGCCTCTTAGCCTCTTAATCTCACGATCCAAAATCCTAACCGGTGAAACTTCAACCGTAAGATTATCTCTTACTTCAACCTCGTCCATAGGAATCACATGTGACGGATCCGGAACATACTTCCGAAGTTGAGAAACATGGAACACGTCATGCAAATTCAAAAGATTCGGAGGCAACGCCACACGATACGCCATAACACCCACTCGTGCAATAATCTGATACGGACCTATACAACGAGAAGTCAACTTCTTCGACTTCAAGGCACGACCCACACCCGTAACCGGTGTAACTCTCAAAAACACATGGTCTCCCTCTTGAAACTCAAGATCTTTCCTTCTCTTGTCATGATAACTCTTCGGCCTACTATGAGAAGCTTTCATCTTGTCTCGAATAAATTCACCTTCTCCATCGTTTTTTGTACCACCTCCGGCCCAACAACCGACTTCTCACCAGTTTCATGCCAACACAAAGGTGTTCGACATCTCCGACCATATAAAGCCTCAAATGGTGCCATACCAATACTTGAGTGAAAACTATTATTGTAGGTGAACTCAATCAATGCTAAATAACTATCCCACGCACCACCTTGTTCTAGTACACAAGCACGCAACAAATCTTCCAATGACTGAATTGTTCTCTCGGTTTGACCATATGTTTGTGGATGATAAGCCGAACTCAATCTCAGCTTAGAACCCAAAGCCTTTTGCAAACTCTCCCAAAACCTTGAAGTAAATCTAGGATCTCTGTCTGATACAATACTCTTAGGGACTCCATGCAACTTCACAATCACACGAACATAAATTTCGGCTAACTTCTCCAAAGGATAACTAATATCAACCGGAATGAAATGAGCAGATTTAGTAAGCCTATCAACAATCACCCAAATAGCATTATGACCTCTTTGTGTATTCGGAAATCCTGTAATAAAATCCATTGATATACTATCCCATTTCCACTCTGGAATATCCAATGGTTGCATCAATCCACTAGTCTTATGATGTTCCACTTTAGACTTCTGACAAGTCAAACACGCATACACAAACTGAGCTACATCTCTCTTCAATCCGGACCACCAAAATATTTTCTTCAAATCTTGATACATCTTATTCGCTCCCAGATGAATACTCAAGTTACTCTGGTGTCCTTCCTCCAATATCATCCTCTTCAACTCCGCATCATCGGGAATACAAATACGACCACGAAATCTTAAAACTCTGAAATTATCAACCCTGAAATCCTCATTCTCATTTGTCATCAAATTAACGAACTTCAAGTCCAACTTTTGCCTTTCACATACGGTAGCAAGAAAATCATTCGTAATACGAAGCATACCAAGCTTCACACTTCTCGGCGTCATTTCACAAACCAAACTCAAATCTCTAAAGTTCTCCAAAAGTTCCCATTCTCTCATCATCAATGTAGACATGTGCAACGACTTCCGACTTAAGGCATCGACCACCACATTTTCCTTACCCGAATGGTAATTCAAACCAAAGTCATAGTCTTTCAAAAGCTCTAACCACCTCCTTTGCCTCATGTTCAATTCCTTTTGGTCAAATAAATACCTCAAACTCTTGTGATCACTAAAAACTTCAAATCTCGCACCATAAAGATAGTGCCTCCACATTTTCAAAACAAACACCACGGCCGCTAACTCCAAATCATGCGTATGGTAATTCTTCTCATGCACTCTCAACTGTCTCGAAGCATAAGCCACAACTTTTCCCTCTTGCATCAACACACCACCCAAACCTGACAAACAAGCATCACAATAAGCCACAAAAGGTTCCGTAGGATTCGTCAAAATCAAGACTGGCGCTGTTGTCAATCTTCTCTTTAACTCAATGAAACTCTCCTCACAACCAGCATCCCAAATGAAAGCCTTTCCTTTACAAGTCAACTGCGTTAGCGGAAGTGCCAACTTCGAAAATCCTTAAATAAACCTCCGATAATAACCTGTCAAGCCCAAAAAGCTCCGAATCTCCGTAACCGATTTAGGACTTTCCCATTGCATTACCGAATCAATCTTGGATGGATCCACACTAATACCACTACTATAAATAATATGTCCGAGAAAACTCACTTTCGACAACCAAAATTCACACTTTGACAACTTAGCATACAATTTCTTTTCCTTCAAAATCCGTAACACAACCCTTAAATGCTCTTCGTGCTCCTCTTGAGACTTAGAGTAAATCAGAATGTCGTCGATAAACACAACCACAAAACGATCCAACTGCTCATGAAAAATATGATTCATGTATTCCATAAACACACCCGGTGCATTAGAAACTCCGAATGGCATCACAGAATATTTGTAATGACCATACCGTGTCCTAAAAGCCGTCTTTTGGATATCTTCCTCCTTAACCCGAATCTGGTGATAACCTGATCTCAAATCAATCTTGATAAATACACGCGCTCCAACCAATTGGTCCATCAAATCATCAATTCTTGGAAGCGGATACTTATTCTTAATTGTTACCTTATTCAACTGCCGATAGTCAATGCATAACCGCATACTCCCATCCTTCTTCTTTACCAACAATACCGGCGCACCCCAAGGAGAAACACTTGGTCTTACAAATCTCTTATCCAACAATTCATTCAATTGCTCCTTCAGTTCTACCAACTCTGATGCTGACATACGATACAGTGCCATCGAAATCGGTCTAGTACTAGGAACTAGATCAATAGAAAAATCGACTTCCCTTTCCGGCGGTACATCCGTAATCTCCCCCGGAAATACTTCTAGAAAATAACATACCACTGGAAACACATCAAGCTCCACTTCGCTCTCCACAGACAATGATGCAAACAAGCCGAACAACCGAGCTTCATCCGCTAAAAGCTTCTTCAACTCTTTAGTGGATAAAAAACTCTCACCTTCATCATCTTCCAAAGAAGGAAACCTCACCAACTTGTGATAGCAATCTAAATGAACTCTGTTAAATTGTAACCAGTTCATACCCAAGATCACGTCTAAACCTTCCAACGGCAAACACACCAAATCCATAATGAAATCTTTACCATACATGGTCAAAGAACAACTTACACACACCAAGGAAGTAGTTACCGACCCTGAAGCAGGAGTCTCAATAACCATGTCTCCACTCATAGAAACCATGCACAAACCCAAACGCTTAGCATACTCAAGAGAAATGAACGAATGAGTCGCTCCGGTATCAATAATAGCAACTAAATGCATATTATTAATAAATCATGTACCTTTAATCAAGCGATCCGCATTAGTAGTGTCTGAACCTGCTAATGCAAATACTTTTCCGTCCGACTGAGCTTGCTTTGGTTTGGTACACTTGGTGCTAATATGACCAACTTCCCCACAATTAAAAACATTTTACCATATTCCTTCTACAACCAGAAGTGGCATGTCCAAGACTTCCACAATTAGCACACTTATCCACATGCTTCCCACATTCAAAAGATTTATGACCCATCACACCACACTTGTAACATTTGAACGCACCCGAACTTCCTCCCCCGAGTCTCCTATCAAAGTTTCCCTTATACTTGTCTTTATCAACAGGCGTCATATAAGATCCACTCCTTACTTGCTGCTTACCTTTCTTCTCACTCAGACTCTTATAATGAGTAGATCGAGCCCTACTGTCTTCTTCAAAAATCCTACAACATTCGGTCAAGTCCGAAAATCTTCGTATCCTTTGGTATCCTACCGCTTGCTTTATCGCAGGATGCAAACCATTCTCATACTTAATGCACTTAGAGAACTCTGTCGTAACTGCCGCATAATGTGGATGAAACTGAACTAATTCCACAAACTTAGCTGTGTAGTCCACCACCGATATATTGCCTTGCTTCAGCTCAAGAAATTCCATTTCCTTTTTCCCCTTTACACTCTCAGGATAATACTTTCTCAAGAATTCGGTGCGAAATAAATCCCAAGTTATTTCCTCATCATCGACCTCAAGAACTTGCCTCATACCGACCCACCAGTCGTCGGCATCTTCTCTCAACATGTGAGTTCCAAGTCTCACCTTGTTTCCTTCAGCACACCCCATAACTTTAAAGATTCTCTCAACCTCCTTCAACCAGATTTGAGCACCGTCCGGATCAAACCTCCCCTTGAATACCGGCGGCTGATTCTTTCTAAACTCATCATTAGCGTTCGAATTCGGTGTACCTTGCACCGCCCTAGCCATAGCCTCCAACGCCGCAGCCATAACAGTGTCATTACAACCAGCCATATTCTGATGATTCCCAAAAATAACAACAAGGTTAAACAACCGTTCAACCAACACAACAACAAGACAGACACAACTGACTCAACACTGGCTCTGATACCACTTATTGTAACACCCCCTTTCTATAACCCCAAATAAACAATTAAATCATTTAAGCACTTTAATAAAATTTCATCAGAGTATAACTTAACACATGGTATAAAAGAGGTATGTCACAATATCCAGGAAAATTCAAAACACATACAACACCTGCTCATAAAGATATGCAACAAAGGGTAAACCAACACAAAGGGACTTAGTCCTCAAAACCCACACATCAATATTTAGAATAAAAGCGGAAACATCTAAACATTGAATCACTTCATTCATATAAACATTGTATACATCAACTGTTTAATTCAAGTCATAAATCATGTTTACAAAACATTCCAGCAAATACATACACAGATGCATCACAAAAGAACCAAAAGAATTCCTATCTACCCGGTGCTACATATCAGAGCCAGCCGACCAAAAAGAATGAAGTCACGCTTCACAAAAGACCTCCAGTCAACCTACTCTGCAATGCCTCATGGAGCACCATAAAACAGCAGAAGGGTGAGAAACATTATCATAACAAACAATGCATATAATTTATATATACACCAACATAGAATACACGTAACACATTTCTCACCGCAGTGCATCAAAATTCAATCATATATACATCGCAACACATATATAATTCACCTAGCATATCCACCATGCAAACATTCACCACTAAGCACATACCATTATGTTTAGTTCAACACTTCACATAAACATACACAATTATGTTCATTCCACCAATATATCATATGAAGATAAGAATGCACTCATAGAGACCGACTCACGACTCTGTAGATACAAATGCGGTACTGACTCATTCAGCAGGTTCAATTGAAGAACCAAAGGAACCATCGCTCGTTACCGAAGTAACTCCCCGTCGGACCTACGATGTTCACCCATCGCTCGCACCCCACATGGGCACACGATGTTTCAGGATTGCTCAAACCCCACAAGGGCACACAATCATTCTGCAGATTCTCCACGGAATCAAAATAAACTATCGCTCACACCCCACAAGGGCACATGATGTTTCTGCAGATCCTCCTAGGGATCAAAGACAAACCATCGCTCACACCCCACAAGGGCACACGAGGTTTCTGCATATCCTACGCGGGATCAGACACACAAAATGCAATCATGATACGTCATAAACAAAACGAATCCATACATACTTGAAATGCATACATATACACGAATATATAATCATGCATTTTCACTCTGTCGCGGTGAAAATCGGATACCAAACTATTGATTAGTTTGAATCTTTTATTCAATTTGCAACCGAACTTTGATTTGTCCAAAGGAAGGGATAAAGATCGAAATTCCCACAATGCAATGCAAATGCAAGGTTAGAGAGTTTTAGGTTCGGGGGTCGGTTAAACTTAGGGAAGGTGCTAGCATCCTAAGTTTCTGTAGTACTCTACAGGAACCTCTTGTTTTATGTTGTTTATTGCTAAGGTTTATCTGCTTAATGGTTGAAAGACCTAAGGGTTTAATTTCTAAGTATACTCGATAAGATATCGCATCTTATGCCTACATATCCTTACGGGAGTAGAATCAGAGTATTTGTAGTTCCCCTAAAGGGTTTTGAGGAGTTCTTTGACTGTGGTCAAAGTTCCTACGTGTTTAGGGTAGTTGGTTGATTGATTTTAGGAGAAAAGGTGAGTTGTCATTTTAAGAGAGATTTAACCGCCACAAATTGTAGGAATGTAATCTTTGCATCGTCTTAAGAGAAGGGCTCAAGTACTCGGATAGGGATCGACGAGGTACGCCTCTATCCCTCTTAAGGCAAAGTTCCTACGGTATTGATTGTATTAATGTGGGGTGGAGATTCTATCTCGCTTAAGATGATTTGGCATCTTTCTCTAATGTGTTTGAATGATTGTTGTATTGAGTTGAATTGTTTTGTTTCTAAGTTGTAAAGAGAAGGTCCTTCCTATGGGGTAGGATCTATCTTAAAGATCGACTTGAATGGGATCAAGGATCAAGGGGATTATGATGCAAATGAGATGCACTACACACAATTGTTGAATCATGTGTAGGGTTTTCCTTTGGACGGAATGCAAGGCGAAAATATAAATGCGGTAATATTAAATTGCAGAAAGTAAAGCCATACACATACGCATGAAAGCGCTGAAGTGTGTGAGAGTGAATGTGCCGTGAATGTGATTGTGCACGATTAGGTTGTATTTTTTTACGCTGTTGGTTTTAATTGATTGATTTTAGTTTGAATAAAATGTTGATTTGAGTGAGTTGATTTTAGATGGAATTATCTATAACTACAATAACTTTAATTTTATTATAAAAACCTAAGTGGAGTAATATATTTCTATTTTGTTATAAAAGGAACCAAGTTATTAGTTATGGAATAATAAAAGATGTTCATTATTATTTTTAAAACTAAATTAAATCAAACGCCAAATTATTTTATCATTGACAAAAAATGGGGTAATTATTTATGGAAGTTTCATTAGTGGATAAATATTTATTTCTTTAAAAATGTTATTAAAAAGTTAACATTAAAATTAGCCAAATATTTAATAATAAAAAAAAAGTTTTTAAAGGTTGTTTTAGTTATGAAAAGGTCATAAATTTTTGGATTGGGATTAAAACTTAGACTAATCAAATAATTAATTAAGAAGGTAAAACTAATTTATTTTAAAAAAAAGTCTGACTAATTAATTAAAGGTTAGAAATTGATTAGAGAAAAGTATATTAGTTAAAACAGATTAAATAATAAACAAAAGATTAAAGAGATTAAGGGGGGGGGGGGTGATTAGCGGTATGTGTGATGTGAGTGTATGTGCGAAAGACCAAACGCAAAAAATTGAAATGGGAAACGGTATGAACCCTAGCCCCCAAATTCCCTTTTCGTCCCCAAATCGCCCGCTTCCATCTTTTCTCTTCACTGCGAATCTCTCTTTCTCCTTCGATCGTTCCGTCTTCTTTCTTTGATTCACATAAACCTACAACAATCACATCAAAGCGTCAATGCCACAAGAAATTTTAACATGAAAGATGGTTTTACCGAGATTTGGGAACAGTGGCTGGTGGACTCGTGCGGCGAAATGGCGGTTGTGTCCTTCAAATCTGCGGCGCCGATGACGGTTTGCGGTGAACGGAGATGACTTTCGAGAGCTGGACAGATAAGTTTCCTTGCTCCAATTCCTAGGTTGTGAAGTTAGGTTTTCTTTGCGGTAGTTTCAGTTTCGTATGATAGGGTTTTTTCTGTGTACCGTTTCCTCTCCTCCTCATTCATCTTATATAGGCTCTTGGGAATTAATGCTTTGAATGCCTGATTGAAACTTTCTGTTTTGGTTATAACTTGATTCGAAAAAATTCATTTTCTGTGATTGTATTAATGAGCCACTTAATTGATACCTCAATCTCTGATTTAATTTCGAGATTGGATTTGATTTCTGAATAGGATATTCTATCCTCAAAGAAAAATATTCTCTAACCGTTATTTTCTGACTTGGCAGGTACAGGTGGCGAAGGTTTTGGGCTAGGAGACGGGTTAGAAGCCCAGAAGGAAAGGTTCATGTTTGATGCGTGTGGTGGGAACTTCACGAAGAACTGATGATGAAGAACAGCAGTCTCAAGTGTTTGCAAGGTATACTCCTCTCCTTTCAATCCCTATTCCTCTGGTTCTGAGATTGTTTTTCTTCGCTGATACATTTGGTGTTTGCAGCTACCTAGCATGTGAGGGAGGCTTTGGAACGTATCCCTCCATTTCAGTCTAACTTGGAGTATATCACTGCATCAGATTATGGACCGAAAGGTTTTATTCCCCTCTTTACTCCCTTCTGACTTTACGTTGAATTTGTATCATTAGGACGTCTACTTCTCTTGGCTAATCTGAATTCATCACTGCTAGTAGACTTAGATGGTATATTATTGCTTGCCAATGTCTCTTTTTCATCTTTGTTTGGAATGAGTCTTCTCTAAGATGGTGTCTTGAAACAGGCGACCAGCAGATGACTTCAGCAACAACATCAATACTGGCAGCGCAGAGACTGCTCCACTTTAAATGGGGAGACGAACCGAAAAGATATCCCATCATCATGCTAACAAGTTTGTGATATGGTGCGAACGGGCCAACACATGGTAAGTCTTTCAAACTAGAACTTATTTAAGAGTAACTCGCAAGCTTCTTTACTAACTTCATCATTTCCATCTTTAATGCGAGGATGATTTTGTTGAGAATAAGAAAAGCCTTTGAGTTGACCTCCTCTCTCAAGCTAATCCTCACAATGTGTACCATCAACATGTTGGAACAAACAAACCGACTTCTAGAAAAAAAACGACTGCGGTTGGGGGCTTGCAGCAGCTTCACTTCCCTCTGGTTGACTGTAGTCCCCGTGGCTTGTGTTCTTCTTGTGTTCTCTGACCCTATGTTGACTAGTACTTGTATGACCATTGCCCATATTTTCTGCGTTTGATCTTGGCGGTTTTTATTGATAGGTGGAATTCTTTCAGGACTACCATTTTCTCGCAATTTGCTTTGGGAATACTCTCGTTACACTTTGCCTGATCAACTTTACACTTGGATGATTTCTGGGAAGATCTGACTCCATTTTGCACAGTTTGCTGAAAGATACAAACAAACCCTTTCACTTTGCTCAGATAAGTAACTTTAACACCATCTTTCTCATCAAAATCAGAAAGGACTTCGACAAACTCAAATTGATATTCTGCATTCTTTTCAGGTTTAGAACCCCATCCTATATCTCAATGTTTGGAAATTGCTCAAGTTTCTCCCTTCATGGGATATACCAGATAAGAACCTCTAGCATTCCCTTTTACACAATGCATCCTGTGAGAGAACATAATAATATCTTTAGTTGTCTGAGTACTTCCAAGTCTGTACTTTCCACACGCAATAGGCAAATTTGCATCATGCCATTCAATCTCATCATTGAGATCTGGATTTGGTTCCAGCCAAGTATATTCCAGTTTGAAAAGGGAGTGCACCTTGTTGCACCCCAAAATTTGCTCCACCTATTTCACTTAGTTTATGTTTCAATTGCATTGTCATTTGCATACTAAGTCATGTACGTAGTCTAATCATTTGCATAACATAGCATAACAAGGCATCTAACAAGGGATCAAGTGGCATTTTCATCAGAAAGAGGCCCATCAAGGGTTTTATTCAAGATCAAGATCATCCAAGTAATCAAGAAATGAGTTGAATCTTTGAGAAGTTTGAAGGTCAACCAGTGGATTTCTCTCCCAATCTGGGGGATATGTTGAAGATCATCAATGAGTGTGTAAGCCATGGAAGGTGTACAAAGATCATGGAAGACCTAGAGGGTCATTTTAAAGATGAGACAAATCATTAATACAAGTACCAGAGCTACAGTTGAATACAGTCAACTAGGGTTTCATCTGGGTCAACCCTAGGTCAACCCTAGGTCAAATGATTGATTGAAGAGCATCAAGGCCTACTTAGGGTTGTGGAATTCATGAATTGGTATGTGGATGCATGTGTGGTGTTGTGCCAAGGAGAAATCAAAAGGAATCAAGAAGAAGAGGAGTTACTAGATTAGGGTTTCAGTGTAAAAAACCCTAATTCAGGCCTAACTTCCAAGCTAGATAAGTCAAAATGCAAGTTTCAAATGAAGTCTTGGTCAACATGAAACTTTTATAACATCTCAATAGCTTTAATTTGAGTACTAGAAGTCTTCGAGGATATTTATAGAACTCAAGTTATGGGTCCCCAGAGGATACTGAAATTTATCTGTGAACGTCACTTGACTTCCAAGCAACTTTTGCCCATCAAGGAGTTTTCAAATGGATTCTTGGCCAACATAAGAGTTGTAGATCTTGATATTAGCTTTAATTTTAGTACTAGAAGTCTTCAAGATGATTTGTAGAACTCAAGTTATGGTCTTGGCAATCCAGGGGTATTTTGGGAAAGTTGAATTACAGGTCATTTTTGAGCATAGGTCAAAATCTCCATGTTCCACTTCTCAAATGAAAAATTGTTCAACATGGAATGTGCTTAAAATGATGTTCTTAGGTCAAATAAGTCATCATGGTGGATTGATCGGCTTATTTCAAAAAAGTCACTTAAAATGGCCTAAAAAAAGGGAATAAGTCAAATAAAGTTTGGTGGAAAAAATCAAATTTTGGGTTAGAGGTCACAAACAAGCCATATGACATACCAATTTGATTGTAAAATGCATTTTAAAGACAATTACATTGCCACAATTTTGAATTGAGGGTTATTTCAAGGACTTGCTTTGTAAATTGGTTACTTAAACCATAAGGCACAATTGCAAAACCACACTTCCAAGCAAATGCAAGGCTCCTTTCCATCCATACACCTCCAATATCTCATTTGGAGAGAATTTAAACTCATAACCAAGTGAATTGCAAGCCAAAAACATGAGATGGTATGTGCATAGCATAAGAAGAGATTTTCATGACATGAGAAGTTGATTTTCTCCTTGGATCAATCTAGAACTTTCTAGGGTCTTCAAATACTTTCTCTTTGGATCAATCTAGAACTTTCTAGGGTCTTCAAATACATTCTCCTTGGATCAAGCTAGAACTTTCTAGGGTCTTCAAATACTTTCTCCTTGGATCAATCTAGAACTTTCTAGGGTCTTCAAATACATTCTATATATACTTGTGAAGAGGTTCAAAGCAAGGGTTGGTGATTCATTTGTGCAAAAGCCATAGATTGACATTGGAGTTTGGAAGAGAAAAAGTGAGAGATCAAAGCATTTTCAAGAGTTATCAAGAATTTAATCTTCTCCAACAAACTTCAAAGGTTTTCCGCACTTTTTGGCAAGGAAAAAACGAGCTCCAACTACTCCGTTTCGACGCTCCGAAGCCGGTATGTGAAATTTAATTTAATTCATTTTCGTTCTTTTTTTTCCGTTTTAATAGCTGTTTGGATTAATTGCGTTAAAAACAGTAAAAATGATCGAAAAATTATGAAATTGTTTTTTGTAGATCTTGATTGTCTTAAGAAACTGTAGGAGTTGAGTTTGCATTTTTAGGATTTTATTTGAATTAGTTACGAATTTTCTTTTGTGCTAATATCCATTGTTATGCATAATTGATATTGCTGTTTGTTTGATTTTGTTCTCTTTGATGCTTTATGCTTTTGAGCTGATTCTTTAGATATGATTTAGAGGACATCCATAGGTTTCCCCAGGAATTTTCTTAGAATTTGTAAAATTGATTAGATTTTGTTTTAGGCGTGTAGTTTAGAACCTTCCCAAATAATGGTTTCCTATGACCAAATTTCATTTAGTAATTGTTTAGATGACCTAGAAATTGATTTAGGTCCTGATTCTGGAATGTTAGAATGTTCAAACAAGCATGTTCACATAGAAATTTTATTAGAATTTTACAATATAGTTTGCTATTGTTTTTGGGTTTTGCAAATTGGTTGATATTGGTGTGTTTCCCACTTGGGATGTTGCTTTGTTTGTGGGGTTTTGGTCATTTCAATTGGGTTTGGGGCTTGGGCTTTGCTTGTTGGAGTTAATGAAGACCTTGAGTGATGATTGAAGACAAGGGATAGATCTTGATGCATGAAGATTCCTCTCCTGGAGGATGGTTTTTGAAGACATAGGAAATAGGAGAAATAGGCAGAGCTTTAGATTAGACTGAATTTTTCCACAAACATGGAAAGCATCTTGTGCTTCCATTCCTCCCAATGACTAAAAGTCCTTCTAATATATTCACATCCCTCCTTTGGAGGGATAAGTGGCTTATCTTAGAAGTAGAACTTTGAGGGAACCTGTCTCTCATAATGTTAAACACTTATAGGTTTCCTTTGGTTGTCAATAAGCTGTTTAGCATTCAACTTATTCTGTTAAGTGATTCTCTTCTGGAGTGCTTGCCTTGAAGATAGAAGTTCATTGAAGATGAAATTCATTGCATTAAAGATTGATAAAGATGATACCTGTTCATGTCAAAGCTGCTCAACTGTTGAATTAGGGTTTTACTGCTGTCTGAAGCTGTCAACTGTTGGGGTTCATTGTTGGCTCAAGCTTGGTGTTGCTTGGAGTGTAGGGGATAATTGAAGAGTTGATTTTGGGGTTCATTTGAGAAGGTTGTTGTTTTTGTTCTTTATCAACTGTCAGAGTTTGATGTTTTTTCAGAGCTGCTGCGGTAGGAGCTGGTGTGCTGTCAGAGCTGGTTTTGGGGTTTTATTTTCTTTGCTGTATTATTTGTTAATTTTCCCATAGGTTTGAAGTGAAGCTGTTTCACTTTGCCTATTGTTTTCCCAGGTTCGAGGTTGAGTGAGACTCCCTTGCCTCGCTTGTATTGCTGCATCTCATGCATTTTACTGCTTTACTGTATATTTGTTGTTTCTTTTCCGTTTATCCCCTAGGATCTCTGTTTCTCTCTGCGCAAGAGAGAAATATGACAGAAATTAGGTGTTAATCCATGCATGACAACATTAGGGTAGTTTTGGTTCCCATTTCAAACCCTAGGTTTTAGAGTTCTTTCTCTTCTCATCTCGAAACAATCAAAAATACAATAAGAGGTCAAACCTCAATAAAAGACAGTTCTTGCGTAAAAGACTGAAAACCAATCAAAGTGTCATTTTTGTCCGCTTGGACCAGTAATCAGGAGAAAACCTTTTTCAGAAGGATAAAAAACAGTCAGACAAATTTGTGTCTTCCGTAGCCCGAACTACGTTTGCTCTGATCTTTCATGCTGTATGAAAGTACGTAGGCATAGGATGCGATATCCTAGCGAGCAACCTTCCTCTCCTGTCCCGTAGGTAGGCGAACTACGTTGACTCTGATTTCTCGTTCCAGACGGGAATACGTAGGCATAAAGTGCGATACTTTGTCGAGTAATTTTATTTTCTTTTAACCCCAGACCTGTAGAGTAGATAGAATAACAATTCGTACTAGAAAACAAGCGTGGATCCCATCGAGTACGACGGACGTGAGGGGTGCTAATACCTTCCCCTTGCGTAACCGACTTCCGAATCCAGGATTTGGTTGCGATGACCATTCCTTTCCCGTCTTCGCGGTAGGTTTACTTCGAGCGTTTCCTTTCCCTCCGTTGGGATAAATAACGCACGGTGGCGACTCTTCTGTTCAGCCGACGCCGATTTTCGCAGTAGCGACAACTGGCGACTCTGCTGGGGACTCCAACGGTTCCCTACGCGAGTCAATCCTAGCGCTTGTTTTCCCGTCGTGGGTTTTGTATGGATTTACATTTTTGTATTTTACATTCAGCATTATATTATTGTGATTATTGCTGTGGGTATGAGGGGGATCTATGATTGAGAGATAAGCCGGACCTGGGCTTGAGTGCACCTAGAATTAGAGTGGAAATTAGTGGGCGTGTGCTTGCTTTGCAGGCACTAGTGTCTCATGAAATCCACGCTCGGACGAGGTTCTTCTGGTTGACTTCTTTTTCAACCCTTTGGGTTGAGGGGGTTGTTGGTTAGTTGGATTGTCGACTCCGGGGACCGATCATTTGGAAGTTGGCTAAGTGAGGCCTCTTCAGGACATGATGATGCCACACCTTCTGGGTATCGTATCATCAGTCTTGAAAGTCTGTGATGCCAACGACCGCATAAGATGCCATACCTTGTGTCAGTTATTAGGACACCTACCTGTGAGAGGGGTTGGGACATGCAGGTAACTTGACCTCCAGATTACCGGTTTTCTTGATTGAGATTCAGTGGTGTGATATTTGAGGACAGTGTTATTGGGTCTGTCAGAGACCAAGTTGGAGCATTGGGGATGGTCTTGAGCAGTTTGTGGGTCTATTTGAGGCCAATATTGTGGATTGGACTTCTCAGCCAGGGGCACTTGATCCCTTGTTGCATTGCTTGCATATTGCATTATTTGCATCATCATGTGCATATCATTAACGTGTGTCTGTGCTACAGGTGCATTTTCATACTTCCCGATTCTAGTGCTCCGGACATCTATCTGTCACCATGAGTACTTTGAGAAAGACGGTTGCATATAAGTTGCCTACCCCTGATGTGACTCCTCTGTTGGGTCTGATTTCCCTAGCTGACGATGATGTGAAAAGAAGTTTTAGAAAGATTTATGGGAAGCTACTGAATTTGGTTTGCAGACCAACCACATACGAGCTGAATGGGTTATACACATTGATGCAGTTATATGATCCCTCCTTGAGGTGTTTTATGTTCCAGGACTTCATTTTGGCTCCAACCATGGAGGAGTACGCTGAGTTTCTAGAGTTGCCAGTTCAGAACAAAGTGCCCTTCATTCACTTTGATGCTAAGCCTAAGCTGGAGGACTTAGTTGTTCCCTTGCATATGGATCCTGCAGAGTTGTTGTTAACTTCCTGGCATGGAGTTTCGGGGTTTTCTCTCAAACTTTTGGTTGGCAAAGCTCAAGAATATGCCAAAAGTGGCTGCTGGATCGTGTTTAACGTTGTTCTTGCCTTGTGCATCTATGGGATTATACTGTTCCCTAATTTGCCTGAGTTCGTTGAATTGGATGCATTCCACTTGTTTGCTGCAGGCAACCCGGTTCCTACCTTGATTGGAGATTTCTATCATTCCCTGCACTACAAGAACGAAAACAGAAGGGGGAAAATGTCCATTGTTGTGTACCATTGCTGAATATGTGGTTTGAGAGCCATCTGCCCAAGAAGGGTCCTTTTGTTGAGTCTGCAGATACAGCTGAATGGTCCGAGCGTCTAATGGGACTTTCTTCAGAAGACATTGTCTGGTTTGATAGAGATTTATTGGGGTCAGAGATTATCTTCAGTTGCGCCGGGTTTCCCAACGTTCCTTTGATTGGAAGGAAGGGATGTATCAATTACAACCCTTCATTGTTGGTTCGATAGTTTGGGTATGCTTTGAAGAGTCCGCCGAAGGAAGAAGAAATACAGGAATCTCTGTATTTCACTGGTGACCTGAGTGGGGAATTATTGGCCAAGCTTCAGCATGCTTGGAACCAAATTTGCAGAAGGGGAAAGCCATTACTAGGCAAGAATGATTGTCAAGCTTATATGCCTTACAAGGTATGGATTCAAGAGAGGGTAAGACAGGTGCAGATGCCTTTTCTAGCAGTATCACGTCCTGGTCCCATTCCAGTTGAGGAACCGACTTCTGTGGCTATTGAGGTCTATGAGCAGGTAGTAAAAGAAAAAGAAGACTTGATAAAAATCAATGAAGAGTTAGAGAAGGAATTGGCTCAAATCCGGAGGGAGAAAAACGAAGCTGTGTATTCCTTCCAGCAGCAGACTGAGTTGGTAAGCAGGTTAGGTGCTGAACTGGCAGAAGAGAAAAAGAAGCGTGAGCGCCTGGGAAAAGACTTCAAAAGCTCTCACGACATGTTAGAGTCCAAGAAGAGGTCACTCGATATCGCCTACCGTGAGATCTCTGCGTTCAACAAAACCTGGAACGCCACGCTGACCGACAATAAGGAAAGAGAAGACAAACTGAGGCTGCAGATCTCTGAGCTGGAGGGTCAGTTGAAAGCCAACCAGAAGAGGTTGGAAGAAGAGGTTACGCGGAGGTATGATGTCCAGAATTCCTTGGACAAAGTTATCAAGTGCAAGAAGGAGTCTGCATCCCAGAAACGGAAGTTAGATGACTGCTTTGGAGAAGGGGCATGGGAGGAATCTATTGGTGATTTACGACGTGTTCTCAAGCGAAGAGATCTACTTATCGAGATTGCTTTCTCAGCCAGACCATCAAAAGACCAAAAGGCTGCTGGAAGAGTATCGGGCGTATGGCCGCACGTGATCGTTTTATGTACTATTGTGTATGCTTTATTTGCATCGTGCTGACCATCACCAGGATTGTTGGTTGAGGTCATTCCCCCTTGTTATTGTATATTTTATTCCCGGTTTGGGGGGCCCTTCAGCAATAAATGAGTTGTTTCTTATGTGAATGTATCTGAGCTTCTTATCACCGCATTGTCACAACACTACACGACACAAAAGCACATTGGCACTAGAATTAGGGAGTGATATTCCCTAATGCACAGACACATGTTGCATTTGCATACACATTCATATTGCACTACCAGGTAATTATTGAACCGTATCTCATTTCCTGCATCTCGCCAGGTTTTTCCAGGATTGAAAGTCAACGTCCTCACCGATACTCTACTCGTACTAACTGCAAAAGAGTTATGGACCAGATGCAAAACGAGATGCAGGAGATGCGTGAAAAGCTGGCGCTGTTCATGTAGACGATGGAGACAGTTGTGAAGGGGCAGGAAGGCCTGCAGATTTTGGTGCAGCCATTGCTGGCGAAGACTACTGGGAATGGAAACGAAGACCACAATTCTGTACGTGTTGAAACCATTCATGGGGATGGTACTCCTACGCCTGTAGCTCTACCTGTGGTGAATATACCTGTTGTGAATGTGAACAATGGCGCTGGCGCCGGGAATGGTAATACAGGAATTGGTAATGAGACTGTCATTAACAATGTTGGATTCAGAGACGCCAATCTGGGCGGTGGTAACAATGGAGGTAATGGCTTTGGAAACAACGGGTTCGGCTATAACGATCAGGGGTTTGATTATGTCAATCAGGATAGGAAGTTCGGCTTCAACACCCAGGGTTTCGGATATGATGGTTTTGGTAATGCTAATTAGGGCTATGGTGGATTCGGTAACGGAAATGGTGCTGGACTGATGCATATCAACGCTGGGTTTGGACCCGCCAGGGTCAATCAAGGGTATGGTAACAGAGGACGAGGTCCTACGAGGAATCAGCCAGGATTCGATCGTAATTTTGGTTATGACGGGTACGGAAATGAAAATATCAATTGGAGTGAAGACCAACAAGAAGATGCCTTTTCGGGTAGAGGTATTGAAGGGCCTGTGGATCTTGTGCAGAGAATCAAAATGTTAGAAGAACAAATGAAGGGGGTTGTTAATCAGAATACTACTGGGCTAGACATGACTACAATGGGCTTAGTGCCTGGGCTGAAGGTACCGCCGAAGTTCAAAGCGCCCACATTTGATAAATATAAGAGGGACACTTGTCCAAAGGTGCACGTCCACTCTTATTACAGAAGAATGTCCGCGTACTCAGATGATGAAAGAATGCTGATGCATTTCTTTCAAGACAGCTTATCCGGACCGTCACTTGAGTGGTATATGGGGCTGGAACCCACTCAGATCAAAACCTGGAAGCAACTGGCTGATGCGTTTGTGACACATTACAAGTATAACAGTGACTTGGCACCGAACAGAGTCCAATTGCAAGGCTTGTCTCAGAAAAGTGGGGAGAGTTTTAAAGAGTACGCGCAAAGGTGGCGCGATATGGCAGCAAGAGTGCATCCTCCCTTAACTGAGAGGGAAATGAATGACATGTTCATTGGGACATTTACGGGGATATTCTACGAAAAATTGTTTGTTGTGGCGCTGGGCAGTTTCTCAGATTTAATTCTTATGGGGGAGATGATCGAGAACGGGATCAGAGTTCGAAGGTTCCAAGCAAGTGAGTCTACCTCGGCTGGAGGAACAAAGAAAGCCTTCGGTGGCAGAAAAGGAGAAGGGGAAACGAGCTCTGTGTCCAGCTCCCGTGGAAGAAGGAGGAATCAACGCTGGGACAACCAGCAGCAACAGGTCGCTAATGTCACCATTCCCGTGGCTCCACAGCAGCCGCAGAATCAGCAGGGGTATAGGAAGTATCCAGTCTGGCCAGCAAACAGACATTTTGACACACCAAGCTCCTCCTATGCTGAGCTACTCCAAACCTTGTTGAGATTACAGCTTGTTCAGAAGAGAACCTTGACACCCTTGATAGGGACGCCACCACCTGGTTATGATGAGAATGTGCAATGTGAGTTTCACTCAGGGGCACCTGGTCATTCAATTGAGCAATGCAAGGCCTTTAAGCACAAGGTGCAAGACTTGATTGACAGCAAGGCAATCAACTTCTCCGATGATGTCCCCAATGCGGCGCAGGGTCACGGACAAGCCAGAGTCTGAATGACAAAAAGGGGTTCTTTGGTTTGGCAGGGCCGTTGAAAGAAGGTCAAGACAGCAACAGGCTACCTCTAACATTGGTCTGAGGATGGTTGACTCGCCAATAAGTCAAAGTGCAAGAAGTCCGGTTCTGAGACACTGACATTGTTCATGTTATCTTGTTCATGTCTTTGCATTTGTAGTTGCCTTTCTGTTTAATTGCAAATTTCGTTTGTAAAACTTGTTGTTTTCTCAACTGATATTGATAAATGAAATAAATATGCATGTTTGAATTAATCCATTCGTGTTCACTAATTGATTTTTACAGATATCCAACGCTTGGTTAAGCGGAATCCGGGGAGGATGACGAAAATGAACGACATGCAAGCTTCTGATATTGTATGCTTTTGAAATAAAACCTGCTGATGATGTACAAGCATTGTTTCAAATCCCTAAACACCAGAGATATAAGGAAGATAATCCCTTGTCAACCCCTTTGAGCCTAGTTGTAGGAGTTTCTTTCTAAAAGTGATAAAACCTAAATCTCAACATGGGGCAGGGTAGGTGTCAGTTAGTTTGCCCAAGCGTTCAAATCGCGAAAGGAGTATCCGTTCAAGGATAAATTACATCTATATAGGTCGTGCCTAAATACCATAATGGTTAAGGCTCGCCGACCCAAGAGTGAAACAGTCACATTATCCCACAAAGATTCAGACAACCGGTGTCACATGATTTGTTCAAAAAGAAAAAATCAAAAGAAAAAGCCCACCAAGTCGAATCTTGAGAACAAGCGACTTAGGCAAAAAAAATTAGAGCATCCCGCTGGACTTCAAAAGCAAAAGATACTCAAAAGAGTCGGTCCAGGCAAAAGTTAGGGAACGAAAAAAACAAAAGACAAAAAGGACTATCAAAGAAAAATCCTCGAAAAGGACAAAGTCGTATGACTCTAGGCACCCAAAGACGAAAAAGTAAGTGACTGTCCCTCCGAAAAATGTGTGGTATCCTGAACCATCACTCCTATCGTTCCACCTTTAGTAGGTGAATGCTGAAGTTAAATTAGCTGAACATAGGATTCGAGAACATCATGGAGAATGGGTGGGTTAAAATAAAACTTTGAGCCTATATCCGTCCTTGTTAACCGTGAACCTGACCACGTTACAACCCGAAAAAGTCCTAATTGAAACAAGTTTAGTTCGAGAGCATACTTCGGTAAAAGATCACATAGAAACTAACTCCTAAAAGGGTTCCTCTTATCAGCATTAATATTGACATTTTGATTCATTATATGTCACAAAATTTTTTCCAGTGAACAGACTTGGATTTTTGAAACTGTCATATGCATTGCATTTAATATATCTTTTATGCAGAACAACTTGTGTTACTTGCGAGTAAGCGCATGCCGGCAGGAAAGGTTCCTACAGTGGAAGGCCTGATCAGGACAGAATGCAGAAGGCCCGAATGTTTCATGAGCTGGGGCAAGATATATCGATTAATCCAGTAAAGTCAGCTATCCAAGAATCAGCCAATCTGGGGCAATCAGGTCGAGATTTGGAAAATCTCTCGCAGTTATGGGCGCTGCTCCACAAATCAGTCAATCAGGGGCAAAAGATTATTGCAAGACTGGGGCAGGTCACCCTAAGAGCATGAAAGCTGTTTTGTTGGAACACCTCTTCGAGGTTTGAGATGCAGAAGCAGTTCATGTCTGGCCGTCAGGGTACAAAGACTGTAAGGTCTGTTTCAAAATTGTCGCAGATTCAGGGGCAAGCTATTTCAAGATAGTGTCCTGACCAGGGTTCCTTTCGAGGAGAAGTATTCCAGAATTCAGACTGGGGCAAGAAGGAATGGAATTCATGTTGCCCTAACCAGAGGCTTTTGATGAAAAACTTGACTTTATGCGATGCTAATCCCCATGCAGGTCGTACTTCGTCCCCGAAGTTGAGATAATGATAGCCTTTACCGAAGGAATGGATAATCCCCCAGAAGAGTATCCTCATGAAAGCAGTCTACAGGATGTCTCCAGCAAGTCGAATCAGTATCCCAGGCAGGGTGGACGCTCCCCAGAGAGAGTATGTGCAGGCGCAATCCCCAGCTAAGAGGATTCCAGCGGTGTTTAACCAAGTCAGGGTTGGTTCAGAAGGATTTTTTTACCGTAGAAGATGGGTTCCTTTCTCCCCACAGGTTGTCAGGCCGGTGATCAGGATGTTTGTCCTCAGCAGACTAATAACTCCAAAATGGTAGACCGTGCTCACACAGTATTGTTTCCTCCAAAAGGATGCCCTATCCCCAGTAGGGTTGTTTATTCTCCCCAGCGGAGTTGGTTAATATTCCCCAAGAGAGCCGTTTCTTCCCCAGCGGAGTTTTCTCTCCCCAGCAGGTGTTATTCTTTCCTCCTAGTGGAAATCGAAGGTTTAAAGCTCTCCCCGGCAGAATTGGTTGTATGTCCTGGCATTTATTTTGCCGGAATACTTGGTGGTACCCGTTCATTCCCCAGCAAGGTGGTATTTGTCCTCAGCGTCCGTGTTGATGAAGCAAGCTTATCAGAGTTTCCCCGGCAGCCTGAACCTGCATTTTCATTTGCATATAATCATATTTGCATCCACCCAAAACGCGTAGCATTTCCATACTATATGGAGCATTACGCCATTGTCAAACATACGCATTTGGAAACACAAATCAGGTTAGTTAACCTTTTGCTTTCAGGCGTGTTTCTCAACAGGAGTGTGGAGTTCTAAAGCTCAGACAGGTTTCCAGATATTCGAGGTCTCACTGTGAGACACGGGATGATATAGTTCATCTTCTTATATTCCCCACAGAGATTCTTGGTTAAGTTTCTCTTGCCCTCAGCGGAGTTGGGCTCATATCCTCCAAAGTTGTTCAGAGGTATTATCCCCAGCATGGAGTTGTGATATTCCGGCTGTTCGTTGAGTGTTCTGACTCCGATGATTGTTGTTTGTTGAGTGTTCTGGCTCCGATGATTGTTGTTCGTTGAGTGTTCTGGCTCCGATGATTGTTGTTTGTTGAGTGTTCTGGCTCCGATGATTGTTGTTTGTTGAGTGTTTTGGCTCCGATGACTGTTGTTTGTTGAGCGTTCTGGCTCCGATGATTGTGGTTCGTTGAGTGTTCTGGATCCGATGATTGTTATTCGTTGAGCGTTCTGGCTCCGATGATTATGGTTCGTTGAGTGTTCTGGCTCCGATGATTGTTGTTCGTTGAGCGTTCTGGCTCCGATGATTGTGGTTCGTTGAGTGTTTTGGCTCCGATGATTGTTGTTCGTTGAGTGTTCTGGCTCCGATGATTGTTGTTTGTTGAGCGTTCTGGCTCCGATGATTGTTGTTCGTTGAGTGTTCTGGCTCCGATGATTGTTGTTTGTTGAGTGTTCTGGCTCCGATGATTGTTGTTCTTTGAGTGTTCTGGCTCCGATGATTGTTGTTCGTTGAGTGTTCTGGCTCCGATGATTGTTGTTCGTTGAGCGTTCTGGCTCCGATGATTGTGGTTCGTTGAGTGTTCTGGCTCCGATGATTGTTGTTCGTTGAGCGTTCTGGCTCCGATGATTGTGGTTCATTGAGTGTTCTGGCTCCGATGATTGTTGTTCGTTGAGTGTTCTGGCTCCGATGATTGTTGTTCGTTGAGCGTTCTGGCTCCGAGGATTGTTGTTCGTTGAGTGATCTGGCTCCGATGATTGTTGTTCGTTGAGTGTTCTGGCTCCGATGATTGATGATGTTGAGCGTGCTGGCTCCGGTTGTTCGTTGAATGTTCTGGCTCCGATGATTGTTATTCGTTGAGTGTTCTGGCTCTGATGATTGATGACGTTGAGCGTGCTGGCTCCGGTTGTTCGTTGAGTGTTCTGGCTCCGATGATTGTTGTTCGTTGAGTGTTCTGGCTCCGATGATTGTTGTTCGTTGAGTGTTCTGGCTCCGATGATTGTTGTTCGTTAAGTGTTCTGACTCCGATGATTATTGTTCGTTGAGTGTTCTGGCTCCGATGATTGTTGTTCGTTGAGTGTTCTGGCTCCGATGATTGTTGTTCATTGAGCGTTCTGGCTCCGATGATTGTGGTTCGTTGAGTGTTCTGGCTCCGATGATTGTTGTTCATTGAGCGTGCTGGCTCCGATGATTGTTCATTGAGTGTTCTGGCTCCGATGATTGGTGACGTTGAGCGTGCTGGCTCCGGTTGTTCGTTGAGTGTTCTGCCCTCCATGATTGTTGTTCGTTGAGTGTTCTGGCTCCGATGATTGATGACGTTGAGCGTGCTGGCTCCGGTTGTTCGTTGAGTGTTCTGGCTCCGATGATTGTTGTTCGTTGAGTGTTCTGGCTCCGATGATTGATGACGTTGAGCGTGCTGGCTTCGGTTGTTCGTTGAGTGTTCTAGCTCCGATGATTGTTGTTCGTTGAGTGTTCTGGCTTCGATGATTGGTGACGTTGAGCGTGCTGGCTCCGGTTGTTCGTTGAGTGTTCTGGCTCCGATGATTGGTGACGTTGAGCGTGCTGGCTCCGGTTGTTCGTTGAGTGTTTTGGCTCCGATGATTGATAATGTTGAGCGTGCTGGCTCCGGTTGTTTGTTGAGTGTTCTGGCTCCGATGATTGTTGTTCGTTGAGTGTTCTGGCTCCGATGATTGATGACGTTGAGCGTGTTGGCTCCGGTTGTTCGTTGAGTGTTCTGGCTCCGATGATCGTTGTTCGTTGAGTGTTCTGGCTCCGATGATTGTTGTTCGTTGAGTGTTCTGGCTCCGATGATTGTTGATCATTGAGTGTTCTGACTACGATGATTGATGATGTTGAACGTTCTGGCCCCGATTGCTGCGTTGAATGTTCAGACTCCGGCAAAATCAAGCCAGGGTCTAGACCCCTATTTGGTATTCGTGGCCATTCCAGCGAGTACCCAGGCTCCGGTAATTTCCAGTTTGTATTGATTCGTTCTCTCATCGAGTATCCTGACTCCGGTAAAGCCCGTGTGATGTGATATTGATAAGCAGTTGTAGTATTCTCTTTTCGTCGGACTTGCTTCGTTGAGTAGCCAGGCTCCGATGCATTATTGTTTCGTTGAAGTTTTCTGGCTCCGATAGTTGTTACGTTGAGCGGTATGGCTCTGGTTGTTATTTACTTAGAGTATGCGGGCTCCAATGGTTCGTCGAGCATTCTGGTCCCAGTTATTACGTTGAGTATCCCGACTCCGATAGATATTCATTTTTGTGACGTGATCATGCTATTACGTTGAGTGCTCAGACTCTGGCTAATTGCTTAGAAAGATTCAAACTTTGTGCTCGTTGAACATTCAGGTTCCGACCTTTCCCAGTTGCCCCAACAAAGGTGGTCGGTTAAGATTTGTGGTTTTACCAGACGATTGATCAGTTGTTGCTGTAACAACCAAGATTCAGTTCTTTGATTATTCTTCCCCAAGCGAGTGTGCAGTTTATTTCTGCGGTTGGCAAATTTTAGGGTTTTATTTTATATTCAACCATCTTCCACCTTTGAATGTTTGAAGGCTGTTCGCTCTTCAACCCTTCAGGTCCAAGCCGTTTGAATAGGGGCAGCTGTTGCACCCCAAAACTTGCTCCACCTATTTCACTTAGTTTATGTTTCAATTGCATTGTCATTTGCATACTAAGTCATGTACATAGTCTAATCATTTGCATAACATAGCATAACAAGGCATCTAACAAGGGATCAAGTGCCATTTTTTCATCAGAAAGAGGCCCATCAAGGGGTTTTATTCAAGATCAAGACCATCCAAGTAATCAAGAAATGAGTTGAAGCTTTGAGAAGTTTGAAGGTCAACCAGTGGATTTCTCTCCCAATCTGGGGGATATGTTGAAGATCATCAATGAGTGTGTGAGCCATGGAAGGTGTAAAAAGATCATGGAAGACCTATAGGGTCATTTTAAAGATGAGACAAATCATTAATACAAGTACCAGAGCTACAGTTGAATGCAGTCAACTAGGGTTTCATCTGGGTCAACCCTAGGTCAAATGATTGATTGAAGAGCATCAAGGCCTACTTGGGGTTGTGGAATTCATGAATTGGTATATGGATGCATGTGTGGTGTTGTGCCAAGGAGAAATCAAAAGGAATCAAGAAGAAGAGGAGTTACTAGATTAGGGTTTCAGTGTAAAAAACCCTAATTCAGGCCTAACTTCCAAGCCAGATAAGTCAAAATGAAAGTTTCAAATGAAGTATTGGTCAACATGAAACTTGTAGAACATCTCAATAGCTTTAATTTGAGTACTAGAAGTCTTCGAGGATATTTATAGAACTCAAGTTATGGTTCTTGCAAGTTATGGGTCCCCAGAGGATACTGAAATTTATCTATGAACGTCACTTGACTTCCAAGCAACTTTTGCCCATCAAGGAGTTTTCAAATGGATTCTTGGCCAACATAAGAGTTGTAGATCATGATCTTAGATTTAAGTTTAGTACTAGAAGTCCTCAAGAGGATTTGTAGAACTCAAGTTATGGTCTTGGCAATCCAGGGGTATTTTGGGAAAGTTGAATTACAGGTCATTTTTGAGCATAGGTCAAAATCTCCATGTTCCACTTCTCAAATGAAAAATTGTTCAACATGGAATGTGCTTAAAATGATGTTTTTAGGTCAAATAAGTCATCATGGTGGATTGATCGGCTTATTTCAAAAAATTCACTTAAAATGGCCTAAAAAAAGGGAATAAGTCAAATAAAGTTTGGTGGAAAAAAATCAAATTTTGGGTTAGAGGTCACAAACAAACCATATGACATACCAATTTGGTTGTAAAATGCATTTTAAAGACAATGGCATTGCCACAATTTTGAATTGAGGGTTATTTCAAGGACTTGCTTTGTAAATTAGTTACTTGAACCATAAGGCACAATTGCAAAACCACACTTCCAAGCAAATGCAAGGCTCCTTTCCATCCATACACCTCCAATATCTCATTTGGAGAGAATTTAAACTCATAACCAAGTGAATTGCAAGCCAAAAACATGAGATGGTATGTGCATAGCATAAGAAGAGATTTTCATGACATGAGAAGTTGATTTTCTCCTTGGATCAATCTAGAACTTTCTAGGGTCTTCAAATACTTTCTCTTTGGATCAATCTAGAACTTTCTAGGGTCTTCAAATACATTCTCCTTGGATCAAGCTAGAACTTTCTAGGGTCTTCAAATACTTTCTCCTTGGATCAATCTAGAACTTTCTAGGGTCTTCAAATACATTCTATATATACTTGTGAAGAGGTTCAAAGCAAGGGTTGGTGATTCGTTTGTGCAAAAGCCATAGATTGACATTGGAGTTTGGAAGAGAAAAAGTGAGAGATCAAAGCATTTTCAAGAGTTATCAAGAATTTAATCTTCTCCAACAAACTTCAAAGGTTTTCCGCACTTTTTGGCAAGGAAAAAACGAGCTCCAACTACTCCGTTTCGACGCTCCGAAGCCGGTATGTGAAATTTAATTTAATTCATTTTCGTTCTTTTTTTTCTGTTTTAATAGCTATTTGGATTAATTGCGTTAAAAATAGTAAAAATGATCAAAAAATTATGAAATTTTTTTTCTGTAGATCTTGATTGTCTTAAGAAACTGTAGGAGTTAAGTTTGCATTTTTAGGCTTTTATTTGAATTAGTTACGAATTTTCTTTTGTGCTAATATCCATTGTTATGCATAATTGATATTGTTGTTTGTTTGATTTTGTTCTCTTTGATACTTTATGCTTTTGAGCTGATTCTTTTGATATGATTTAGAGGACATCCGTAGGTTTCCCCAGGAATTTTCTTAGAATTTGTAAAATTGATTAGATTCTGTTTTAGGCGTGTAGTTTAGAGCCTTCCCAAATAATGGTTTCCCATGACCAAATTTCATTTAGTAATTGTTTAGATGACCTAGAAATTGATTTAGGTCCTGATTCTAGAATGTTATAATGTTCAAACATGCATGTTCACATAGGAATTTTATTAGAATTTTACAATTTAGTTTACTATTTTTTTTGGGTTTTGCAAATTGGTTGATATTGGTGTGTTTCCCACTTGGGATGTTGCTTTGTTTGTGGGGTTTTGGTCATTTCAATTGGGTTTGGGGCTTGGGCTTTGCTTGTTGGAGTTAATGAAGACCTTGAGTGATGATTGAAGACAAGGGATAGGGCTTTATGCATGAAGATTCCTCTCTTGGAGGATGGTTTTTGAAGACATAGGAAATAGAAGAAATAGGCAGAGCTTTAGATTAGACTGAATTTTTCCACAAACATGGAAAGCATCTTATGATTCCATTCCTCCCAATGACTAAAAGTACTTCTAAGATATTCACATCCCTCATTTGGAGGGATAAGTGGCTTATCTTGGAAGTAGAACTTTGAGGGAACTTGTCTCTCATAATGTTAAACACTTATAGGCTTCCTTTGGTTGTCAATAAGCTGTTTAGCATTCAACTTATTTTGTTAAGTGATTCTCTTCTGAAGTGCTTGCCTTGAAGATAGAAGTTCATTGAAGATGAAATTCATTGCATTAAAGATTGATAAAGATGATACATGTTCATGTCAAAGCTGCTCAACTGTTGAATTAGGGTTTTACTGCTGTCTGAAGCTGTCAACTGTTGGGGTTCATTGTTGGCTCAAGCTTGGTGTTGCTTGGAGTGTAGGGGATAATTGAAGAGTTGATTTTGGGGTTCATTTGAGAAGGTTGTTGTTTTTGCTGTTTATCAACTGTCAGAGTTTGATGTTTTTTCAGAGCTGCTGCGGTAGGAGCTGGTGTGCTGTCAGAGCTGGTTTTGGGGTTTTATTTTCTTTGCTGTATTGTTTGTTAATTTTCCCATAGGTTTGAAGTGAAGCTGTTTCACTTTGCCTATTGTTTTCCCAGGTTCGAGGTTGAGTGAGACTCCCTTGCCTCGCTTGTATTGCTGCATCTCATGCATTTTACTGCTTTACTGTATATTTGTTGTTTCTTTTCTGTTTATCCCCTAGGATCTCTGTTTCTCTCTGCGCAAGAGAGAAATATGACAGACATTAGGTGTTAATCCATGCATGACAACATTAGGGTAGTTTTGATTCCCATTTCAAACCCTAGGTTTTAGAGTTCTTTCTCTTCTCATCTCGAAACAATCAAAAATACAATAAGAGGTCAAACCTCAATAAAAGACAGTTCTTGCGTAAAAGACTGAAAACCAATCAAAGTGTCATTTTTGTCCGCTTGGACCAGTAATCAGGAGAAAACCTTTTTCAGAAGGATAAAAAACAGTCAGACAAATCTGTGTCTTCCGTAGCCCGAACTACGTTTGCTATGATCTTTCATGCTGTATGAAAGTACGTAGGCATAGGATGCGATATCCTATCGAGCAACCTTCCCCTCCTGTCCCGTAGGTAGGCGAACTACGTTGACTCTGATTTCTCGTTCCAGACGGGAATACATAAAGTGCGATACTTTGCTGAGTCATTTTATTTTCTTTTAACCCCAGACCTGTAGAGTAGATAGAATAACAATCCGTACTAGAAAACAAGCGTGGATCCCGTCGAGTACGACGGACGTGAGGGGTGCTAATACCTTCCCCTTGCGTAACCGACTCCCGAATCCAGGATTTGGTTGCGATGACCATTCCTTTCCCGTCTTCGCGGTAGGTTTACTTCGAGCGTTTCCTTTCCCTCTGTTGGGATAAATAACGCACGGTGGCGACTCTTCTGTTCAGCCGGCGCCGATTTTCGCAGTAGCGACACACCTTCTTGATGTGAGCATAGAATCTTGTCACAGAATTAGTATCATCATAAATAGCCCAGTATTGATCAGCAACAAAACAATCCTCTATCCTAACCTTATCAAAATCACTGAATTCTGGATCAGGACAGAATATGATATTGGGTTTGGATGTCTTCTTTCTTTTTGGATTCAATTGCTCAACTTTCACTTTTTTCCTTAAAGCTGTTTTTTTTTCTTCAGGTTGGCCGTGAAGGGTGCAGACTCCTGGTGCGCTAATTTTGAGACCATAAACCTGCCTTACTTTAGTACTGTCATCGTGGTAATTAGTGCTCTGATTAAAAGAGAAAGCAATGCTTATGCTTTGCATACTATGGTTACCGGCAACCTGCCCAAATGTTCTCGAATCACCCAGTGATATGTGATATTACCATGCTGTTGCAGGTTGAGCAAAAGTGGGATAACATCAGCGGAGTGGTCCCGGAGGTCGACAATAGGTAAACCGGTTACGACACCCTTTGTGTACCAAATTACTGCATACTTGGATCTTTTGCAGCAAAAGTACTGAATTTGTACTGAATGACCGATGTTGCGGTTTCGTTCTCTAATTAAGCGACTCTTTAATCTGCAGGTTTCACCGCGTTGTCGTGATTGGTTGACGACGGATGGATCTTTCGTTTCTAGAACAAAACTGTGATTTGCTGCTGTGAAGGTCTTCACTCATTTCAGGAATTTGAACTTCACAATATAATGTTTCAGACTTCGACTTATACAGTATAATAACCTTGGACAGATTTCCTATATGACCTGTAACTGTTCAGTATTCCTACGCGGGGTTCCTTGCTAACTTCGTGGTTGTATCAGCAATTGTGTTTGTAGGTGTATGTATGTTAACGCAATCTTCGCCTCTGAATTTCATTTTGAGGGAAAAACTTGCCGAGTAATATTCTTGATCCATGTTTTGTAGGTGCATAGGAGTTGCCGTACGCGAGAAGGTTTCCAAAATCAGTGATGATGATGTAGCTTTCCACAACTCTGGTATGTTATTCTTGGAAATTGTTGTATCCTTCTTATGTTGGGTTCTCCTGATGTCAATGACCTCTTCTTAAACGGATTATGAGTTTCTAGCATGGTTTTACCACTGCAGCTCGCATATACAACACTCATCGCCCCAACCGCCTCTGAAGTAAACAAGTTGTGCAACGGTTGTGGGAATTCGCGGGGTGCTTGGTATCGGCCCTGAAGAGTCGCAAAAGGCTGTTGTGGAGTTAGAGTGAAACAGGGAGTCCTGAGGTCCTATATGAAACACAACTCGAAGCTCCAATGTATTGGTGTGATATGAAACTTAACTTTCAAACATATAAATCTAATTAATGGATAACCAAGTATATTAATCGAACTGCCTTTGTCTTTGTAGTGATGTCTTAACCATGTTGGTCCCTCTCATTAAATGGTATTGGAAATAAGGCGCCGGTCACAATAAAGCTTCTTGTGAAGCTTCATTTATGATGATGCTGCTGTAGAGATAGACTTTCTTTCATTAGCCATTGCTTGCATTTGTTATTCCTTCATTAAATGGTAATGTTTTTAGTTTCCTCTTAGGGGAAACTGATGAAGCAGGAGGAGGTATTGTGGGATACTGTCGACGACAAGACCGTATATCTTGAACTTTGGTAAGTGCTCCCAGTTTTTTAGTATTGTCATTGGCGTCTTCATTTATGCTATGTTCCAAGTTTTGGCGGAACTCTGACGAATCTTATTGTCTTGCAGGGTCATGTCGAGGTACGAGTGTCGTTTTGGTCGAATGTTTCAAACATGGTTACTGCCGCAGAAAGTGTGTGGTGCTCTGGTTACGTCAACAAATGCTAGTACCTGGGGAATGTTGGTAGCACACTAGTGGTGGTTCAGATGGCTTCCGCATCAGGGCCCGAGCATGGGATTCTGGCGCACCCAGTGTAGGAACTTTAGTCCTTCTAAGTCGTAGGATTTTCTTGGCTGTATCGAGTAGTGTATACGAATAGTATTTAGTCCAAAATTATTCAACACCAGGAATGTAATACCCGTCTGGGAATGTAATAAAGTGAGCAGTTTGGAGGTAGAACAAATGTTATGTATTGCTTGCTTTTATGATCAAATCTTTATTCTTCAACTTTCTTCTTTCAAGTCTAGGCAACTCAAAAAGATTTTGGAGGTAAGGTAACAAAATTGTTTTGTGAACCACCTTGTATTCATTCCTCGGTTCATTCTAAGTTGAGAGCTTAGGATTAAGATGTGGACGGAGTCTCTTGGTGTCATTGCCTTTATGTTGATTTAATCCTCCTAACACACTTGCAATCATAAAAGCCGGTAATTCCACAATGTAAATTGACAATATTCAAGATAGTCCTCTTCGAAAATTGCTAAGGATGCCGCAAGGCCACTTTTTAATTCTTTGAGATATGACGGTACCCTTTATCAATGTTTCTTAGGACATCTTCCAAAAATTATGGATTCTCAATGCATACGTAAGGTCTCTCTTTTGGATAACATTATATACCTTGAATCCTTATAAGGTAACTTGAGTGGCATCTGGAGAAAAGAATTGCACTTGCACAAACAAACTCCTTGCTTGAACCTTAATGCCTTCTTTAGATTTGTGAGAATGGTTGTTGGTCCATTAGGGATTAATGCATCTGCACCAGTTGGTTAGTCGCAAAAAACATACATATTAAAATAAAGTCAAACAACAATAGAAAAAATGCGCAAAAAAGAGGTGGAATCTTACGGTCAAAAATTAGGGTGTGACACACTCAATTCAAACAATTGCACAAAATTGCCAAACGGCCACACTTCACGATTCATAGTCTAGGATTCACGCCATGCGGATACCCACAACATTTCATATCACACACACAAATATGCATAATACGAAGGATTAATCACACTTAAATCGAGAAATCAACATGGAAGTGAAAACACAATAAAATAACACCCTGCTACGCTCGCTACCCTGTTCGCCTAGCGAACTCCTAGTGAGTGCTCGCTACCTGTTTGCCTAGCGAACAAGCTCGCGAGAGCAAACAGAAGCTTCTGACTTGGTTCGCTACCACACTCGCTTAGCGAAGGCCTAGCGAGTTGCTCGCTACCCCTTTCTCTACCAGCGAAGAACTCCAAAAACCATTCTGCCCAAGTTTAGGACCGTTCGCTACTGGCTCGCCACAGCGAATGCTCGCGACTTGCTCGCCTAGCGAACGTGCTAGTGAGGGTCTGCGAACTCAGAATCCCCACTATCAAAAACTCCGAAACTCATCGAAATCTACCCGATTCAATCCCAACTCGTCTCAGCAGCTTATTCCAACGTCCCTCAACTAAATTCTACCACTTATTCTCATTCTTAACCATGAAAACTCGGTTTCTAATGATTTACTCAAATTCGACCTAAAACGGAAAATGAGTAAAACTCTTCCCAATCTAAAAGCAAACCAATAGAAACATACATAATCATATACATCAAAATAATAATAAGGTTTCACACCCTTACCCGATTAATCGAAGCTTAGAAGTTTGATTCTTGATGATTCTAGGTTTTCTCCTCTTCCTCCTCTTCTCTCTTCTCTTATTCTTTCCTTTCTATTTCTTTCTATCTCTTTTCTTTTCTCTTTGTTTCCACTTATACTATTACTATTCTATTTCTCTCTAATATCTACTAATTAAGGATTATTCTAAAACACCCTCTAATTAATTCCCAAAACTCTCTGAATAATGAAATAACATAATAAGCACACATAACATATTAATGTTTACATACCACAATTAAAAGAATAATTCAATCAAAATAAATTAAAAGACTCAACAAAATGGGAAATTCAGAATTGGGGCGTTACAATAAGCATGGTATAAGCCAAGACGATGCATAGTTAGCCATCTCTGAACAGAACAAAACTCAGCTTGCTCCAGGATAAAGCAGCAACCAGAGTGCACATAATGTAAATCCCTTGCATACTTCCAGCAGCCATTGCAGTTGAACAAAGTCAAGCGAATGTTCGTACTTATCCTTCAAGAGAAGGAACTGTTGATGCTACCCACATCTAAGAAGTATCCACTAAAAAGAGTACTCTGTGGAATCTAATATCATACATTTAGGCTTATCACAGGTTGGTTCAATAAATCCTCCAACATAAAACTTAGTAAACAATGAGCAGCTTGCTCCTCCCGGATCTTTTAGCCTAATCACTTGAACCAGGTCAGCAGAAGCCACGACTATACTACCTTAAATCTCCACAGTTTAAAGGATCAGTTTTCTTAAATGAATACTCAAGACCTACAAGGAAATTTATGACAAGAAATTTAACCAGTCATCATAGCATCCAAACTAGCAAATATTTGCACACTATTTTAAAGCTTCAAAACATTTGGCTATGGCATTCACTAGCTTAACTTGATTTCATTATAACCAAGTGAGCTTAACCTTTTAATTGCATAACACTCACTAGAAAATATGACCTTCAAGCAGTTACGCTCCATAAAGATACCAGATTGTGTTTGTTTGCCCATCCAAGTTTATTTTTTGAAGTGGCGTAAATCCACCCTTTTCCCGCATCAGAAATAACTGCAGTTTGTTAGTCAATTATATGCAGCAACAATAATTCAGAAAGAGAGACACAACATAAATGAAAATCAAAAGCATCAATTCACCAAGAAATCATGTTCTAGACACAATCCAACAAAAAAGGAGGGTTCTCTAACTTGTCCCCAGACAGGTCAGGGCGAAAATGGAAAGCTCATTCAAGTCACAAATCCACAGCAAGGAAATACAAATTGGACAGTCATTACTTCCTTCCCAAAATAAAACCGACAGCATAATCTCAAGAAGGAAAGGTTGATTGCAAATCAGTCTATAAAAAGAGGATACACGAGAAATAAACGATTCACAAAAAAGAGAAATTATACACAAAGAGAAATATACAAGCATAGAGTTTCCAAACAAGAAAGCTACGCGCTACAACTTGAGTTTGACGAAGGGGTAAGGATAGAGGAGAATTACCGTTAAAGACGTCGACGTAACCGTGATACCATGCCGAAACTCCTCAGAGGTATGATAACTTTCTCTATTTCTGAATTGGGTATGTCCCGTACATTTTTTTGTCTACAATATGATTGATTAAGTTAAAGTATGAACTGAACTTGAAACAAAATTACCCATTGAAAACCAATGTGAAATTAAGAGCGTAGCTCACCCCAATTCGAACCAATTTCGAATTTGCCGTCATAGGGATCAGCTGAGTTATAGGTTGTGGGTGCGATTTGTGTTTCGTGGTTCTCATTACTTGAGCGTCTACGTAAGGATTCATTGGCGTACGTTGAAGTCGAGAAAAGGATGAGGATATTGATGCGAGATAAGCGCGACAACTGGTTTATTGATGTTACGTCGCGAGGAGCAGATTTCGTTCCGATTATAGAGGAGTGCGAGATTGCGGCGAAGTAGATGAGAGAGGGAACAAAGAGGAGCGAGAGGTTTAGGATTCTGATTTAGGGTTCTTTGCACTAGGCATGGCAATAAAACCCAGACTCGTCGGGGCCCGCCAGGACCCGCCCCGAAATTAGCGGGGAAAACCCGATTTGAGTGGGTACAGGTGCAGGTGCGGGGAAAACCCGATTTTTAATTACGGGTGCGGGGAGACACTAAGACCCACCCGCACCCCGCCCCCGAATAATGCATTTTAGTTTAATTCTCTTATTTTACTTATTTTAATATTCATTTATTAATTATATTTTTAATTAAATTATTAATACCTTTATTGCAATTAAAATAATTAAATTAATATTTATTTACTAATTAAATTTTTAATTAAATAATTAATTAATTTATTAAAATAATCAATTTTTTAATTAAATTATTAATTTTTATTGCAATTAAAAAGAAATTAATTTTTTTTTTCGGGTGGGTGCGGGTGCACCCGTTCTCTACTAGGGGCGGGTCTGGACGGTAAATTTTTACCCCCGATTGGGTTTGGGGGCGGGGGCGGGTGTGTTACATGTAGGCGGGTGCGGGTATAGTAAAACCCGCCCCCGACCTGCCCTGTTGTCATCCCTACTTTGCACTTTGTAGTTCTGTTTTGTTTGCAATGATATGTTTGGTCGTTGTGGTGTGGGCCAGGCGGGTCGGGATTGGTACCCGACTTGGCTTCTTTTTTTTTATTTTATAGTTTTTTAATAAGTTTCATGGGCTCTTTGTTATTGGCCCAACTCTTTTTTTTTCTTTTTTTAAACAAAAAAGAAGTTTATCTTTATGTTATTTATTACCTAACTTATTTATTTAAAGCATTTAGTTTTTAATTAAATCTACAATTGGGATTAAATTAAAATTTAAGGGACTAACTCAAACTTGTATTTAGGGGTAATTAGTGTTCTAATTATTTTTGGATTCAAGTTTTAGTCAATCATGATTTGTTTATCTACCATTTTTATAGAAGTTGATACACTCGTATAGTTTGATTCACATGTCCCTTGGAGTATTGTGATTCTAGTTGACTTTTGATTAAACTGAATTAAGAGTAGACTTTGATCTCGATCCTATCGCATGATAACATTAGGCTAGAATTTCCTCTTTTTTTACCTCAACTTCACGATCATCCTTGGTCGAACACATATATCGACTGCCTATTTTATTTGATATGGTCCTTAAATCTTTATTCTTGCTCATGCTACATGTCCAAGGGAAGAACATGTGCATGAATTTTTTTTTAGTTATACGCACTGCATTATTCATCTGCATCATTTTCCCTCCGCTAGATCCCTGACTCCATTCAGGTTGATCAACTTAGGATATATCCTCAAACTTTTAGGAGACGTTTCCTTTAGATTTCAACTTAGACAACTTACAGATTAAGTTCCCATTCTCCCAAGAGAATTGGACATGATTCATCCATATAGTTGAGATATTATTCTCCTACCCCATGACATAATCGAGAAAGATGTAGAATCTTTTCCGCTTGAGAGAGGTATGTGGCATACTCGTCGATTAAATCCAAGTTGGGGCCCTTCTCTCAATGCGATGCAAAGACCGTCTTCCATACGTGTGGTGGTTAAGTCGAGTGTTCTCCCTAAGATGATGACTTGTCTCTTCTTCTAGAATCAATCAACAAACCTTCTTCCCCTGGAACCTTAACCATAGTCAAGAGTTCCTCACCCTTATTAAGGGGAACTACGAATACTCTGATTTCATTCCCGTCAGGATACATAGGCACGAGATGCAATGTCTTGGGAACATACTTAGAAATAATACCTTAGATCTCCTTTTACTTTTTCACCCTTTAGCAGACAAAATAAAAAATAACACAATAAAAAAAAAGGTTCCTGTAGAGTACTATAGATACTTAGGATGCTAGCACCTTCCCTAGGTATAACCAACTCCCGAATCTTAGATTCTCTAGCTTTGCATTGCATTGCATACTCATGGGTTATTCGATCTTTTTCCCTTGGACAAATTAAAGACAGGTGGTGAATAGCGATTTGCGATTCGTGTTAATCAATAGCTTGATATCCAATTCTCACCCCGACAATACCCCAAAATAATAATAAGATATTTTAATTAGAAAACATAACCACAAGGGTGTCACACACATCAAAACACATAACCTGCTCCGTAACACGGGTTACCACATAAATAAATTCAATAGTACATATTTATTTCTGGGATGTTACACGACATCCAACACATCTGATTTGTACTTGGGATGTTACACGACATCCAACACATCTGATTTTTGGTCAAGTACTCATATAATAAGACATTTAGTACCTGTCATCGCATGCTCACCCAAGAGTTTACGGTATCATCGCAGCGAAATCACTAATAAACATACAACAATAGCATTGTAACCAAGGTTGTCAGAATCTAGTTTTTACCTTGACTCGTTTTGGCTAGGTAAAATTGAAACGTAAAATCATAGAGTTTACCTCATTAAAATAATATTAAATATAGATTTATATAATAAAAATAATCAAATTTAATTAATAAATTTTAACTAAAAGAGTAAGACACTAAAATAAATTTGTCAAAAATATACACAATAAATCAAATCAACTTCTATTAGGTTGGTATATTAAAATAGTAAAAATAGAAGGAAAAAAAATACTATAACAATCACTTAGATTACAAATCATAGTAACATTCAAAGGTACAGAATAGCAAAACTAGAAACATTGTAACAAACATAATAACAAGTCAATATTATATACAATCACATAATAACATAGTAACATAACATTTCTCTGTTTTTTATTTGTGAATAAAGCTCACTTTTTAGATACTTACCAATCAAAGAATAAAACTCACAAAATATTGTCGTTGAAGTTTTGGTCCGGTGTCATACAAGTGAAGTGACGTTAGGGTTTAAAAGTTTTTAATTTTCATTGCTCTGCTAAATGAAAGGTCTAATGTCTAATGAAAAAAGAAGTTATTTAAAGTGAATAAAATAATAAAGTGGGAGAAGTTTTATTGGACTGAGTTTTTTAAAATTTCAAGAAAAAAGGGTAAAATCAAGTCAAAGAGTAAAATCCAAAGATTTTACATGATTTTACAGATTTCAGAGAGATTTAAGTCGTGTAAAATCGTTCCACTTTACGATTTTACTTAAACACGATTTAAAACCAAATGCCGATCTGGAAACGTAAAATCTAAGAGTTTAGGTTTTAAATTGCTATTTTAACAACCTTGATTGTAACTCAAGACATTAAGTCTCATGAATTTCAACTTGATATCATAATAAAAAAGGTGTGACAATCAACTCAAAACAACTTCAAAATCTCCACAACACAAAAAAATTGAAACTTCAACAATAATACAAAAATCAAATCAAGCATTTATCCCAACCCGATGTTACGTGATCAGAGCAAGGAATCACTAAATAAAAGCGATAAACTATGGAACTAGCTTCAAGGTTATCTTCCACTTACTTCTGCAATGCTACTCATGAGTATCAGCATGATGCCCATGTAAAAGCAACATTCAAATAGAAGGGGTGAGAATACGATTCAATAATAATGGTAAAAGACAATCAGAAGTATATTAATCTAACAACTTCACACACAAAATACAACAACATAGGCATAGCAAGTATTCTCATACACATAACATAACATCAAAATAATCACCAAATGCAACACAAATGCAAATGTACTCGACAACTGACTCAACATGCATGTGGTACCAAATTATGAACACTTAGGTCCATTTCACTCCACGAACCACACCATAGGATTGATTTTCTCTGGGAACCAGAGCACACCAAAATCTACCATCACCATAGATAACGCTTCACTAATTCCTCAATAGAATTAGCTACTCGCACTTGATCCCCATCATAAGATCAAGACTCACCAAAATTGGACCGAAGTCCGTACACCATAATGCATGAGTTCCAAATAACATGCAATATCACCAAAATAATCATCAAATTAATCACCAAAATTATCATTCAAGAGTATAATCAAAATTATCATCCAAAAATTATAACTCGAGAGATTTCCCAAAGAAATCTAAACAACTCTACATTAATCATTACAACTCTGAAACAACTCTAAAGTGTTCAAAATTGTTCTACTGACAATTCTTATTCATAAAGATAATTCTTATGGACTCAATCAGTAACTCTAACAATCCTATAAGTTGGTCAAATAATCCAATTATTTATATCTAATTCAAAATTCCAAAACATATTATACTAATAATACTAAATTATTATTATTAATGTTGTTATATATATATATATATATATATATATATATATATATATATATATATATATATATATATATATATATATATATATATATATATATATATATATATATATATATATATATATATATATATATATATATATATATATATATATATATATATATATATATATATATATATATATATATATATATATATATATATATATATATATATATATATATATATATATATATATATATATATATATATATATATATATATATATATATATATATATATATATATATATATATATATATATATATATATATATATATATATATATATATATATATATATATATATATATATATATATATATATATATATATATATATATATATATATATATATATATATATATATATATATATATATATATATATATATATAACGATAAATTAACAAACCATGTTTTATAACGGTATGTAAGGAGAAAGATACGAAATTATCAATTCTTTATATCATGTGACTTGATCAAATTACAACACAGTAACCATTCCTAACAACTATCTAGCAGCTACCACATACAAAAATAAGACCGTCACCACTATGATGAACGGATTGAGATTTATATCACAAATAAAAATCTGATTTCACGACACATAAATATGAAAAAAAAAAAAAAAAATTTACAGGAAGTGAAGACTAATTAGTTTCTATCTTTTAAGCATACACCCATAGGGAAAGTCCTTTCTCCTCTATTAACTTGTAATTTCAGAAAATTTAGTAAGATGATGTTGAATTGATCTTTTTTCTTAAGCTCTAGAATTTCTTTTCCAAAATCTTGTTTCTCTATTCTCTTCTTTTTTCACCTAACGATAGAATAAGTCTGTTTCCCTAATTTTTAGAATATATATTATTCTAATTATTATTATTGTCCAACTAATTTCAACCTGTCTCCTCTTACCATATATTTCTCTTAAATCACACAATTGACCCCAATTATTATATTTCTATTTTATTTAAATAACCCAAATATAATACTATTTATTTTAATATTAATTATTTCTAAATTACTTCTATTCACTTCTAAGTTCTCTCCATAAGGGAATATAATCCACAAACATATAATAAGCAATTTAATCACATAAAATACATTAATAGATTAAATAAAATAATTTAACAAAACGAGGTGTTACAGATAACTCCCGTCATGCACTAGGATGTATCCATCTTGATAGTAGGAAACTTGGTATTTTTTAGCTGTTTTTGTCCTTTTTCGTTGTTTCATCACGCAGAGACTTTTTTCTACTAAGTACCTGAAATACATACATACTACCAGCATAAAACCACACAAATTCATAAATCTACTAAAATAAATGTGAGTCAAACTAAACAAACGGTGCACTTCACAAGTTATCAACCCCCCCTCCACTTTAAGCGTTTTTTGTCCTTAAACAACTTAGTTTGCATATAAAAATGTAAAGTGCAACAACTATGCATAAAAGGACTCAAGAAAAGCAATCATCATAAGTATTCACACGTGACTCCAAAATTAGATTGGCTAAAGGATAATTTAATAGGTACTAAAATCGACACTAAGGATATTGTGACAACACAAATCGAAAAGTAGACTAACCGATTTGATCCATCATTTAAAAGAAAGACTTGTCGCTTCTCTTTCATGTTTGCTATTTGATTGAAAGTTAGCTACAAACTTCATTTGTTCTTGTATAAGGGGGTTCGAGAGTTCAACCAACTAAGAACTCTTAAGTTTATTAGATAGTCTCAAAATTAATTCTTGGGGACAAGGCTAAGTTGTGCTTGACTGAATCTGTATAACTCCTGGTGTTTTCTCTCTTCCCTTAAACTCTTTTCTTCCCGCATTTTATATTTTGAAAATTTATTTTTCGTTGCATAACTCTAGAAATTTTCTAAAAATATTTTCAAACTCTGATTTTAATTCTCAAAATTTTTTAAATCCAAGTTTTTTTAAACACACAATCCACCCCATTCCCCCTCTCTGCCTCTCTCTTGTGTGCGAAATCACATGTCCAACAATGCATGAACTCCATAAGTTAATGTCTCTGCATCAAATGAACTATGACCGACTGGTCATTGCAAATGTAGGCCTTTTCCCTACGAACTGATGCATGTTGCAACACTCTGCCGAATCTCGATATTTCTTGATTATCAGCCATAATGCATATGATTAAACCACATAAGCATACATAATAAAAAAGATCAATTCCAGATGAAACACAATGAAAATAAAGACAAACTGTAAGTGCTCTTGATTGGCTGCATTTTCTGGCAAAACTTTATAATGTGCATGTATGTCATACTGATTGTTCGGACATACTTAATGATGTGTGTGCAGGGTAAGTTAACTACAAATTAACTTAGTTAAGCTGAATGTCATACAGAATGTCATAACACTATTCGTATGACATCCAGCAGGCAAGGTAGTTTTTCTAGTATTCAGAATGAGGATTCTCAGGCTAAAAATCAGGAAACCTTATAGGAGCTCAAGCTGGGATTCAGGAAACATTTTAGAAGCCCTAAGCGAACTAAAATGTCCCAAAATGAATTGGCAAGTGGGCAGACAATTAAAGGAGAGGTTTTGTGATGAAAAACCTAGATTGTGCGTCCAGGCACAAGGACTAATCTGCTGCTATAAATAATAGGGGAAGCAATCCTAGAAGGCAGCTGTTGAAGATAGAGAAACAGAGAAATCACCATAGTGGTTTAGAAGTGAAGAGGTTGTTCTTCACGATTGTGTCTTAGGAACACTTGTAATCCAAGCAACTGTTGATTGCATTAGTTAGGTAGATTCTAGGTTGTGTGTCACTCAAAGCTGTTAAGCAAGAGTGTGTGTCCTTGATCAAAGCTTTGAACAAGATCAAGGTGTGTGTAGTTGAAGTGGTTCTTCATACTACTGTTGAATTTGTAAGTGTAATTGGACATCACTGAGGTGGTTGTAGGGAGTGAGTGGGTATACTCAGGTCTAGAGCGTCTCTAGGTTAAATTGTCATTGAGTAGGTTTTAAGTGAGGAGTGCAAACTGGAGGTTTGAGTCTGAATTAATTCTACTGATAGTGAAATTTCTTCCTGGCTTGGTAGCCCCCAGATGTAAGTGTGTTGCACTGAACTGGGCCAACAACCAACTGTGTTATTTACTGCTTTATAATTACTACATAATAGTTGGTTTGTAGTGAATGTTACAGTGGATGTTATAACTTTGTGAATAACATTCATCGTGTGCTGGCCAGAATTTTCAATTGGCATCAGAGCAGGCACCCTGCCTGTTTATTCTGGGTGAGATCTAGGGAAATTAAATTCTGGTACTATGGATAAAGATATTGGATTCACCAATTGGAAGCCTAGGATGATTGCTTTCCTAAGGTCCTTAGACAGCAAGGCTTGGAGAGCTGCAAACTCTGACTGGGAACATCTTGTGAAGACTGACAAGGATGGAGTATCTGTGCAAATTCCTGAAGAGGAATGGACCAAAGAGCAAGAGGAATTGGCTCTTGGAAACTCTAAAGCATTGAATGCACTCTTCAATGGTATAGATAAAAACATCTTCAGACTGGTCCACCACTATGAACTAGCAAAGGATGTTTGGGACAATCTGAAAACCACTCATGAGGGAACTTCCAAGGTAAAAATGTCTAGACTTCAAATGCTGACCATAAAATTTAAAAGTCTAAGAATGAAGGAAGATGAGACTATTCATGACTTTTACATGATTGTTCTTGAACTAGCTAACACCTCAGGAGCTTTGGGAGAAAAGATGGCTGAAGAAAAGCTTGTAAGGAAGATTCTAAGATCATTACCTAAAAGGTTTTCCATGAAGGTAACAACCATTGAAGAAGCTCAAGACATATGCCACATGAAGGTGGATGAACTCATTGGTTTCCTCCAAACCTTTGAGATGGGGATGTGTGATCAGGCTGTGGAGAAAAAGAGCAAAAGTATATCTCTTGTCTCAAACACTGCTGAGGATTCAGATGATGAAAAAGAGGAAAATCTATCAGAGGTAATTGCCATGCTTGGAAGACAGTTCAACAAACTGGTCAAAAGGATAAATGCTAAGTCTAAACCTCATTCCAAAAGCTTGCCTGCTGACAAAGAAAAATCTGAAGATAAAGTCAACCAAATCAGAGGAGTACAGTGCCATGAGTGTGAGGGATATGGACATGTTAGAAAGGAATGTCCCACATATCTCAAAAAGAGGGGAAAAGGTCTAACAGTCACTTGGTCTGATGAAGATTCTGACAGTGGATCAGAAGGAGAATCTTCCAAACATGTTACTGTTCTTAACAATGTGAGTATTTCTGATGGTGAATTGAGTGAAGAGGAACCGACTTTTGAGGAACTTACAGTCTCATATCAAAAGCTTCACATCAGGTGTACTGAACTGTACCAACAAGGAGAGCTTCAGAAGGAAGTCATCAAAGGGTTAGAGGCTGAAAAGAAAGAGCATCTAGCCACAATAAACACACTCAGAGGTGAGGTAAATGATCTGAAATATAAGAAGGATCAAATGACTAAATCCATAAGGATGCTCAACTCTGGGACTGACACCCTAGAGGAAATCCTTCATAGTGGTCAGACTGCAGGAAATAGGTCTGGTCTAGGATTTGTTGAGAAACAAAATCCTGTCTTGAAACTCAAGAGGTTACAGCCTGAGATTCAAATGTTAAAAAGGATGTCACGACCAATGACACAACATCCTCCACACAGAAATTGGAATCAAGTCAAGAGAAAATTCCAAGGGCACAGATGCTACCACTGTGGAAAACTTGGGCATATAAAAGCAGTGTGTTTCTGGATGCATGGATTTCCTAGCCAAAGCAAGACCAAACAAAGTAAGCATGGAAAAATGCAGCAGCATGCTACACATGGAAAAAGACAGCATCATGCCAAGCCTGGCAAGAGGCAGCATCAGGCTAAGAAAGAAGTGCATAACAAGCAAAATCAATGGATTGCCAAGACTGTTGCACTAGCAGTACACACTTCTCCAAAGATGCCTACCAATGAAGATTGATACTTTGACAGTGGGTGCTCCAGGCATATGACTGGAATTGAGGATCTGTTGATCAAACTCAAACCTCATTCATCTAGTCATGTAACCTTTGGTGATGGAGTTAGAGGAGAAATCACAGGTGTTGGACAACTTGACAGTCCTAAAGCTCCAGAATTGAAGGATGTCCTGTTAGTTAAAGGATTAACTGTTAACCTAATAAGCATAAGTCAACTATGTGATCAAGGTTTAAAAGTCCATTTTTCCAAAGACAAGTGTGTGGTGATAAATGAAGAGGCTAAGGAACAAATGAGGGGATCTAGATCCAAGAATAACTGTTACCTATGGGAGCCCAGAAGTAACATAAATGGATTGGTTAATGAGGAAAAGAAGGACCACCTAGGGCTAAAGAAAAGAACCAGGTCCAAATCATCAGCAAAAGGATCCTCAAAGTATGCTTCAGAAAGAAGGACAGGTTGTAAGAAAAGTCATGTGGGAAGGCTAGACAAGAAGGGACACCCAAAGATTGGTCATCAGGTAAAGCTAGATAGGCTATATTGGAACCTGATGGAGTCCATGGAAGCTACCCTGCAGAAAAGAAGCAATGTCACTCCTAATGTCATGACCTTGTTCTGTGACATCTAGCGCACCATTCAAACAAGTCCTGGTGAGTCCAAAGGAGGCATGCTCAGGGGTCACTCATGTAAAGGGCAAGGGATTGGTGCAATACCTGATGAGGATGCAATGAATAGGACTGAAATTGGTGCATGGAGTGTCAAGGCCCATAAAAATGATTCACAAAAATTGAGGCCTTTAAGTAATGGTGAGTTATAGCAACTAATGGGAATAGGGAATTATAATTTAAAATTCAATCATTTACTGATTGGTCAAAACATTAAGTTCCCTCCTTATTTACTATATCACCTAGTGAGCCCCTCCATATCAACCTCCTACTCAACTTGGTCCACTATCAAATGGTTCATCTTCCCTACAGCCTTCAACAAATGGAAACCCCTGTTCACACGATCAACGCCCTGTACAATGTCTCAACATTCACCAAAATCCTCTCCCTCCAAAAACATACCCACCAACGAGTCTGAGATAGGAACTGAGTCAAGCAACCCTAACTCAGTGCTTGAAATAGCACCCCTGCGCATGATGACTCTAGAAGGGGTTCTGGTAAAAAAATCCAAGGAGACAACATGCAAGAAGGTCCAAGGACCCGTCTCAGGTAAAACTCCTACTCCGACAACTTCTGATGTTAATGATGATGGAGCCAAGAACATGCACAACATCATTGTTGGCATGGTAGCTAGGGCTCTGAACATCCCTATTCCACCCAGCAATGAGGGGTCTGGTCTAACTATGCATGATCAAAGTGATGTTATACCCAATGCTGGAACCTTGAAAGATCGTACTTCAGAAGAGAAAAACAAGGGTATAAGAGGTGATGAAGTGCAAGACACCAAGAATGCGGAGTTGGTGGACCTTGATGAATATTCTGATAACGAGTTAATTGCAAACATCAATCCTGGCATAGCCAAAAGGCTTATGACAAGGAAAGATAAAAAGGTGGCTGAACAAGGTTTCCCCAAGAAAAAGGCAGTTGAACAGGCTGTTGAGCAAGACAACCTCACAAAGAAGAAGACAGTTGAACATGACACTCCCTCAAGGAAGGCTAGGACTAAAAGAAGACCAGTTGGACCTCCCAAAGCCTGGAGCAAAGTGGTCACCAAGAAAAGAAAGGCTGATTCTGGTACTGAATCAGAGACTGAGTCAGATGTTGCTGAAGATGTCACTGACATTCAAAACAAGAAGAAACCCTCCAAGAGCAAGCTGGCTGAAAAGGTCCATGAAGTTCCAATTGACAATATTTCATTTCATTAACCCTCGTGTGTTAATAGGTGGAAGTATGTTGTTTAGAAAAGGCCGGCAGTGGAAAGGGAGATGAGACAGAATGTGCTTGAGAGTAAAGAAATCATGAGACTCATTAATGATGCAGGACTAATGAAAACAGTTAGTGAATTCTCTTCATGCTATGAGCTACTTGTCAAAGAATTCATAGTTAATCTCTCAGAAGAATGTGCTGACAGGAAATTTAAAGATTTTGGCAAGGTGCATGTGAGAGGGGAGTGCGTTACTTTTACTCCACCAACAATCAATAAATATTTGGGAAGATCAGATAGAGCTTGTCCTGATGTAAATGTTTCAGAAAACAAAATATGTCAAGTGATAACAGGCAACCAGGTACAAAGATGGCCATCCAAAAGAAAACTAGTTGCCGGCAAATTGAGTATCAAATATGCTATTTTGCACAAGATTGGAGCAGCAAATTGGGTGCCTACAAACCATAAATCTACTGTGGCAACTGGTCTTGGTAAAATCATCTATGTTATTGGGACCAAGGCCAAATTTGATTTTGGAACATATGTGTTTGATCAAACTATGAAGCATGCGGGCAGCTATAGCATCAAGGGCCCCATTGCATTCCCTTCCCTCATATGTGGCATCATTTTGAAATAGTATCCCAACATTCTCAAAAAGACTGATGTTGCAAGAAAACGAGAAAGCCCTTTATCATTTCATCCCAAGTTGTTTCTTGGAAATCATGTTCCTGACCTTGTTGCAACATCAGCTGAGACATCACAATCTACATCAACAAAAGCAGAAGTGATTGTCAAGCTAAAGGAAACATGTCAAGAGATGGATGCGAGGAAAAGAAATCTTGAAGCACTAATCAGGACCCTTGAGCAAAATGACAAGGCTGAGTTCACTGATGAGAACAAGCAATACGATGGTGCAGAAGAGAGTGATTATCAGGAAGCTGATTCAGAGAAAGAGAGAGAGAATAGTGATGAAGATGGATCCCCTGAGGCTGAGGAGACTAGTGATGGAGAATCTGACAAAGCTAGGTCTAGTTCTGCATCTGAAGAAGAAGAATGACATGTGCTGCTAAAGTGTTGTGAAGCTCATGCTGATTGAGCTGGGTTTGTGAACCGTTGTGTTGATGTTTGTTTTGAGTTAGTGTGGGCAGACCTATTTGACAGCAAGAATTGCACTGGTTGGTTAGTGCTCTCTATGAGCAATTTTGTAATGTAACCCCAAACATATGTATTGGTACACTTTATGATCTATCTTATGTGTTAGTTGGATCTTAATTTGTGGCTAAAAAGGGGGAGAGAGTGTTAGATAAAAGCATGAGCAGGTACATAAGATGGAAGAATTGGTTGATAACCAATGTGTACCACAGGTTATGTGGTAGTGGTAGTAACAGCAGGTGGAAGAACAAGACAACCATGAGTTGTTCTTGAGCTTATGCACCATGGTGCATATGATATTAGGATTTACAGGGGTAACTACAGGTGCTGATAATGAGATGTATGTGTATGATAATAGCTATTTGGGTTGTTACTGATGTGATATGTATGCCATGTATGCTAGAACTAGGAACTATGTGCTAGTGACCAAGTGTCAACCTTAGGAGCAGAATGAGAGCATAGTGCATCCCTTCAGGGGGAGTAGCACAACTGTGTGACTTCAGAAGGTTACTCTGAGTGTCATAACATCCAGATCAGACTGGATGTCTGTAAAACTGAAAGGTATGCAGGCACAATGGTCAGCTGATGAGATGCATCAATTGAGGGGGAGTGACATCTGCAGTGAGAACTGTCAGATGGTTAACAGAGTGGGCTTAACAGGGTTGAAAGCCAACTGTGAGGACCCTAATAGTTTGAGCGAGCAACTATCCTGCATGACAGGACACATCATAAGTCTTCTGCTGTATGTAAACTCTGATATGCTAACAGGTTGTTTTAGCCAAAAATTTGCCAAAGGGGGAGTTTGTAAGTGCTCTTGATTGACTGCATTTTGTGGCAAAACTTTATAATGTGCATGTATGTTATAATGATTGTTAGGACATACTTAATGATGTGTGTGCAGGGTAAGTTAACTACAAGTTAACTTAGTTAAGCTGAATGTCATACAGAATGTCATAACACTGTTCGTATGACATCCAGCGGGCAAGGTAGTTTTTCTGGTATTCAGAATGAGGATTCTCAGGCTAAAAATCAGGAAACCTTGTAGGAGCTCAAGCTGGGATTCAGGAAACATTTTAGAAGCCCTAAGCGAACTAAAATGTCCCTGAATGAATTGGCAAGTGGGGGGCAGACAATTAAAGGAGAGGTTTTGTGATGAAAAACCTAGATTGTGCGCCCAAGCCCAAGGACTGATCTGCTGCTATAAATAACAGGGGAAGCAATCCTAGAAGGTAGCTGTTGAATATAGAGAAACAGAGAAATCACCATAGTGGTTTAGAAGTGAAGAGGTTGTTCTTCACGATTGTGTCTTAGGAACACATGTAATCCAAGCAACTGTTGATTGCATTGGTTAGGTAGTTTCTAGGATGTGTGTCACTCGAAGTTGTTAAGCAAGAGTGTGTGTCCTTGATCAAAGCTTTGAAGCAAGATCAAGGTGTGTATAGTTGAAGTGGTTCTTCATACTACTGTTAAATTTGTAAGTGTAATTGGACATCACTGAGGTGATTGTAGGGAGTGGGATACTCAGGTCTAGAGTGTCTCTAGGTTAAATTGTCATTGGGTAGGTTTTAAGTGAGGAGTGCAAACTGGAGGTTTGAGTCTGAATTAATTCTACTGATAGTGAAATTTCTCCCTGGCTTGGTAGCCCCTAGATGTAAGTGTGTTGCACTGAACTGGGTCAACAACCAACTGTGTTATTTACTGCTTTATAATTACTGCATAATAGTTGGTCTATAGTGAATGTCACAGTGGATGTTATAACTTTGTGAATAACATTCATCGTGTGCTGGCCAGAATTTTCACAAACAATGCAGACAAACCAAATCAAAAAAGGCATTTTTGGATTTCTGGAAAATCACATCTTGAATGAATACGAAAGTGCATTTCTGCATTAACTTACAACTCATAAAGAACAAAAATGACAGAAATGCATGGAAATCAAATTTTATAAAATAACCTACTCAAGTTATCGATTACACAAGTTAATGTTCAATTTCTACAAATGCATGTATATAGAAATCAAATGTATAAAGAATTTTTTTTTCCAAATGTGAGTTTGATGTTGAGCTTTTTGATGATTAGATGTTGAGAGTAGAAATATAAAATTAAGTTGATAGATTTTGAGAGTTTGAGAGTTTGAGAGAGTAAAATAGAAATTAAGAAAGAAATGAGTATGACATATGTTTTGTTTAAAAACTCGTCATGCATTTCTGTAAGTGATATGGAGATGTATTTTCGTATTATTTTTTGACATAAAATTAAAATTTAACTCAATAACAAATGAGTCGTGTATGTGAGATATGTCTGAAAGTACATTTATGAATTTCATGAATAATTTTACTTTTTCACTAAAATGTGGGGGAAAGTCTTAAATTAATGCCAAAGCATGTTTAACACCTTCAAGATATCCTTGCATTTTACTTTCAAAGGATGTGAAAAACGAATACAGTCAGACACCACTCTCATTTTGACAAACAAAAACAAAAGGGATGTAAGCTCAGAGTATGTCTAAGAGGGGGGTGAATTAGGCTTTAGAAACTTTTTCCGTTTTTTCGATATTCTTGAATTTTACTTGGTTATGATCTTGATGATGAAAGCAGTAAAAGCAGAATGAAAAATGGACACAAAGATTTATAGTGGTTCCATTCACAATCTGAAGGTACTCCACTCCCCTTTCCACATGAAAGAGAGTTTTCACTATAGTTTTAGAATGTACAACCTATCACACCATCAACCAGTGAGGTCTACTATCTAATAACTATTTCAACAACTTAGTATGCAAGAACAATCCTTTTGCAAGCACTGACCCTTGTGTTCAACAATCCTGAATCACAAGTCACAATAGAAATAATTCTGTAATTTGATTTGAGAGTGATATAATAATAATATCAATACAAAGATTGATCTTCTCCTTTTGATCAAAACTCACTTTTCAATATCAATACAAGTGTTCAAAAATTCTGGATATGAAATGGTATGAATAGTATGAACACTTTTTGAAATATTTGAAAATATTTGAAAAGTAGTGAATTTGATTGAATGATTAATTTGAAAATTATTGGAGGTGTTTTTCAATTTGAAATTTCCAGAATTTAAAAGAGTCAAAACACCATTTTAAAAAGGTATAATTGAGTATGAATCAAATAATGAAAAGGTATAACATTCAAACAAGATTTGAATTTAAAAAGAAATAATTTTTCAAAATTCGTTCAGTGTTAATCGGTTAACCATATAGGTTAATCGGTTAACACATGAATGTTAGCCTTGAGAATTTAAAAATTGAGGCCGTTAACCGATTAACCCATATGGTTAATCGGTTAACACTGTTAAAACTCAGAAAAACACTTGAGTTAAAAGTGTTATACCAGATCCAATTGATTTTAAAATCATGCAAATGTAAAATATTGATATGATAAATTATTTGAACACTTGTATATCAATTAAAGGAGTTAATATTGATATATCAAAGCTTTGAGTCCAAATCTTGAAAGTTATATGATCATTTGCACATGAAGCTTGATTTGCATGACGACATTCCATAATCTTGATCTTGATCAATTTTGAAAGTTTGACTTTTTGCAAACATGGAATGAGCTTAGGTATTTGTTGACATCATCAAAACCTTGAGATTGAAGTGTGCTTCTACATTCTCCCCCTTTTTGATGATGACAATCAAATGAGCCTGTGCGATAACTTTGACGATGTTTTGATCCGTTATTGGTTTGCTTCTCCCCCTATGTCCAGCAACTCCCCCTATCTAAACAGAGGTAAAAATTATGCACAGAGAGATATTAGAAAACCAAGCTCTTCTCCCCATTTGTCATTAGCAAAAAGGAAGGAGCTTTCAAAACAAACAAGCAATATCGGCATACATGACAACATATAATCAAGCACGGCATAATATATCAAAATAAAAAATGCAGCAAATAGAAAATGCAGCAAATATTGTACGGTTACAAAAGAAATTAACAACTTAAACAACTTAAACATTATCCGGAAATAAAAATAATAAAAACAACACATAAAAACACGTTTACCACACTCAATTTTCCAAAATTTGAATTAATTTTTCGTTTCTGATTTTTGACCATTTTAACAGTGTTAATCGGTTAACACATTAAAAAAATTAATTTCCAAAATAAAAAATATCAGTGTTAATCAGTTAACCATATAGGTTAATCGGTTGACACATTAAAAAAATAAGTCAGAATTGAAAAACTAACAGTGTTAATCGGTTAACCCTATAGGTTAATCGATTAACACACACGAATTTTGGAAAAATGCTTAAAACAGAATGCACAAACATTAGAAAACATATATTATGCATACATAAACCAGAGACAAAGATCAGATATCGCCTTCATCGAGAATCCCAAGTTCTCGTCGAATTTTGAAGAACGGTTCTTTCGCCAATGGTTTGGTAAAGATGTCAGCGAGTTGATTATGTGTATCGACGAAAGTAACATCTACATCTCCATTAAGTACGTGATCTTGAAGGAAGTGATGTCAGATATCTATATGCTTTTTCCTTGAATGCATGATTGGGTTCTTTGTAATATTGATGGCACTTGTATTATCACATCGAAGAGGAATGCAACCGAGATCTACACCGTAATCGAGGAGTTGTTGCTTGAGCCACAGAATTTATGCACAGCAACTTCCTGCTGCAATATATTCCACTTCGGCTGTACTGAGTGCCACACACGCTTGCTTCTTGCAGGCCCATGACACTAGTGCATTCCCGAGAATGTGACACGTACCACTCGTGCTTTTTCTATCGGTCTTACATCCTGCATAATCAGCGTCAGAATAACCAATTAAAGAACAAGTACTACCTTTTGGATACCATAATCCGACGTTCGTTGTCCCTTTGAGATACTTTATGATTCTCTTCACGGCAGTGAGATGTGATTCCTTTGGACTTGCTTGAAAGCGTGCACACAAACAAACGCTAAACATAATGTCAGGACGACTTGCCGTCAAATATAATAATAAACCAATCATACCTCGATATTTTGTAATATCAATTGGAGTACCGGATTCATCTTGATCAACGTATGTTCCGGATCCCATAGGAGTGGACATCACCTTGCAACTATCCATATCGAATTTCTTCAACAATTCCTTGCAATACTTGGATTGGTTGAGGAAGATGCCATCCTTTGTTTGCTTGATTTGTAGTCCAAAAAAATAGTTTAATTTTCCCATCATGGACATCTCGAATTCTCCTTGTATCATAAGTGAAAGTTCTTCGCAAAGCTCTTTGTTTGTTGATCCAAAGATGATGTCGTCGACATAGACTTGAACCAATAAGGTGTTACCCTTGATCTTCTTTATGAACAGTGTCCTGTCGACCTTTCCTTTTGTAAATCCTTTTTCACATAAGAAATTGCTAAGGCGGTCATACCATGCTCTTGGTGCTTGTTTCAGTCCGTAGAGTGCCTTTTTCAGTTTGTAAACATGTGAGGGATTCTTGAAGTCTTCAAAACCCAGAGGTTGTTTGACGTAGACTTCTTCATTGATGTATCCATTCAGGAAAGCGCTTTTGACATCCATCTGGAACAACTGAAAATTCATAGAACAAGCATAAGCAAGTAATAGTAATTGCTTCTAACCGTGCTACCGGAGTGAACGTTTCATCAAAATCAATTCCTTCCTCCTGGTTGTAGCCTTGTGCGACCAATCTTGCTTTGTTATGAACTATGATCCCATTCTCGTCAAGTTTGTTTTTGAACACCCATCTTGTTCCTATGATGTGCTTGTTGTCTGGTTTTGGTACGAGACTCCAAACTTGATTCCTTTCAAATTGGTTGAGTTCTTCTTGCATCGCTACAATCCATTGGTCATTGCCTAAGGCTTCATCAATCTTGGTTGGTTCAATTTGAGACACAAAAGCCATGTTGAGACAAGCATCCTTAAGATTTAGTCGAGTTGCAACGCCTTGGATAATATCACTAATAACTTTATCTATCGGGTGATCTCTATGAGTTCTCCATTCCTTCGGAAGATCTTGATGTTCTTCAATGATTTGAGTGACATCTTCTTGTGGTATTGCTTGATCCTTTGAAGTCTTTTCTTGTTGTTGTGAAGAACCTACTATATCATCATCTTCATCCATAATAATATTATCCTCTTTCGAGGGGTTAGTCTCATTAAAAGAAACATGAATGGATTCTTTAATAGTAAGAGTTCTTTTATTAAAAATTCTAAAAGCTCTACTAGAAAGAGAGTAACCAAGAAATATACCTTCGTCGGACTTCTCATCAAACTTACCGAGATTGTCCTTATTGTTGTTGAGAACAAAACATTTGCATCTGAATATGTGGAAAATGCTATGTTGGTTTCCTACCCTTGAACAGCTCATACGGAGTCTTCTTGAGAATTGGTCGAATATTGACACGGTTGCTTACAAAACACGCCGTGCTAACTGCCTCTGCCCAGAAATATTTAGGAAGATTCAAGTCGCTAAGCATTGTTCTAGCAAGCTGCACCAGTGACCTATTCTTCCGTTCTACGACACCGTTCTGTTGAGGAGTCCTTGGTGCGGAAAAATTGTGAGAAATTCCATGCTCTTCACAAAAATCTTCAAAATCTGAATTTTGGAATTCTCCACCATGGTTGCTTCTTATGGAGGCTATGGTGAGTGACTTCTCGTTTTGAATTTGCTTCGCATACTTCTTGAATGCTTTGAAAGCATCACTTTTCTGCACTAAAAACAATGTCCATGTGTATTCAGAGAAATCATCAACAATAACTAAAGCATAAATACTACCTTCGAAGCTTTTCGTTCTCGATGGATCAAAAAGATCCATGTGCAACAATTGAAGTGGTCTTGATGTAGAAACCACTTGCTTGGATTTGAAAGTTGTCTTGGTCTATTTCCCTTTTTGACATGCGTCGTATAACTTATCCTTGATGAATTTTATCTTCGGAAGACCAACAACTAGATCATGCTTTATTAACTTGTTTAAATGCTCCATGTGAATGTGAGCAAATCTTTTATGCCATAGCCACGCCTCATTGTTGTTCGCCATAAGATATTTTACCTTCAAGGATGAGTCATCAAAAGAAATCATAAAAATATTATTAAATCTTTTACCTTTTAGCAAGATGTCATAGATGAATTCATGTTCTATCAAACATTCATCCTTTGTGAAATTGATTCGGAACCCTTTGTCACACAATTGACTTATGCTAAGTAGGTTGTGTTTAAGGCCTTCCACATAAAGAACGTCTTCGATGATTGTACATGGAGGTGCACCAACGGTTCCAACTCCAATAATTTTTCCTTTATTATCATCACCGTAAGTAACGTATCCTTTGGCCTTTAATAATAGACTTGAAAATTTGTTTATATCTCCCGTCATATGCTTATAACAACCGCTATCAAGATACCATTGATTAGAAGTTGTTTTCAAGCATACCTACAACACAAAATCAAGTATTGTTAGGTACCCAAATTGCTTTGGGTCCTTGATAGTTAGTACCCTTTTCAACCCACACATAATGCCCTTTAGCAACATCAATGTTGCGCACATAGTAAGCATTAGGTGTATGGCCTTTGATTCCATAATAAAAACAAGTAGGTTGAAAATGACTTCTATATCTAGGAACATAATTCTTTTTCTTCACAATTCTTTTCTTTTTATGACTTTGATGCATAGTTTTAGAATTGTTTGCCTTTTCTTTAACAACTTGTTCACTTGCTTTCACAAAAATGGTTTCATTTGTGCTTGGTTTGGAAAACTTAGAATATCCTAATCCACTTTTATCATTAGAATATATTTGGTGCCTAAGAATTTCCTCCAAGCCAATTTGACCTTTTTCGTATCTTTCTAAAACTCTTTTAAGTTGAACAATTTGAAAAGATAAGGATTCACAATTTTTGCATACAAGACTTTGTTTTTCATCCATCAATTTTTTATTTTCATTTTCAATATTTTTTATAAAAGCAGTATTTTGTTCTTCTAAAGATGAAATTCTTTTCTTTTGGGATGAGATGTTTTTATACAAAGTCTTGCATTCTTTTAGAAGTTCATCTATGACTTCTTGTGCATCATTATCATAAATAGAAAAATCGTTACTAACCTCATCAATTTCTTCATCGGAGTGATGTGATGCCATAAGAGCCACATTTGCACATTCATCGCTTTCTGATTTCGATGATGAACTTATCTCATTATCGTCCCAAGCAACATAAGCCTTTTTATTTTTGAAATCCTTCTTGCCTTTGAATCCTCCTTTCTTTGTAAGTTTCGGGAAATCCGGCTTTATGTGACCATACTTCCCACATTCATAACATGTGACTTCTTGATTCGATGTGGATGCATCCTTTTTCCTGAAATGTCTATTCTTTTTAGGAAAAGAGGAATTTTTATTATTAATTAAAAAACTTACCAATCTTCTTTACAAGAATCATGAAATTTTCATCTTCGGAAGTCTCGTCGTCTTTGTCATCCTTTGTGTCAATCTTCAAGGCAATTCCTTTGGACTTCTTTTCTTGACTTTCGTGCTTCTCGAGTCTTCCAAGTTCCAATTCGTGCTCTTGAAGTTTGCCAAATAAGGATGCGGATGTCATCGTTGAGAGACTCTTCTTTTCCGAAATAGCGGTCACTTTCGGTTGCCATTCTCTTGTTAAGGATCTTAGGACTTTCAGGTTGAGATCATCATTAGTGAAGGTCTTTCCGAGAGCAATCAAGTGATTTGTTAGATGAACGAATCTTTTTTGTAAGGCAACAATAGGTTCACCGAGCTGCATACAGAACATCTCATATTCTTGACTTAACGTGTTGAGTCTTGATCTTTTTACTTCTGCGGTTCCTTCATGCGTTTCCACCAAGGTGTCCCAAATCTCTTTTGCCGATCTACACTGTGATACACGGAAGAACTCGTCCATACTAAGAGCTCTTTGGAGTATGTTGATTTCTTTCTTTTCATTAAGAATCTTTTTCTTATCGTCTTCATCATACGTGCTTTTCAACCTTGCGGTTCCAACGCCATTGACCATATTTACTGGGTTGTGTGGTCCTTCTTCGATTGCTTCCCATATACCTTCTCCTTGGGCTTCAAGATGTGCCTTCATTCTGATTTTCCAGAAATCGAAATATTCTCCAGAGAACAGTGGTGGTTTGTTACTGCCTCCACCGTCTTTGAAAACCAGGTTGGTGCTAGCGGAAGCCATACTGAATCATTAGGAACGGGTTACCTTAACATGCTCTAATGTCAATTGTAAGTTAAGAGTATGCCTAAGAGGGGGGGTGAATTAGGCTTTAGAAACTTTTTCCGGTTTTTCGATATTCTTGAATTTTACTTGGTTATGATCTTGATGATGAAAGCAGTAAAAGCATAATGAAAAATGGACACAGAGATTTATAGTGGTTCCCTTCACAATCCGAAGGTACTCCACTCCCCTTTCCACATGAAATAGAGTTTTCACTATAGTTTTAGAATGTACAACCTATCACACCATCAACCGGTGTGGCCTACTATCTAACAACTATTTCAACAACTTAGTGTGCAAGAACAATCCTCTAGCAAGCACTAACCCTTGTGTTCAACAATCCTGAATCACAAGTCACAATAGAAATAATTTTGTAATTTGATTTGAGAGTGATATAATAATAATATCAATACAAAGATTGATCTTCTCCTTTTGATCAAAATTCATTTTTCAATATCAATACAAGTGTTCAAATATTCTGGATATGAAATGGTATGAACAGTATGAATATTTTTTGAAATATTTGAAAATATTTGAAAAGTAGTGAATTTGATTGAATGATTATTTTGAAAATTATTGGAGGTGTTTTTCAATTTGAAATTTCCAGAATTTATACGAGTCAAAACACCATTTCAAAAAGGTATAATTGAGTATGAATCAAATAATGAAAAGGTATAACATTCAAACAAGATTTGAATTTAAAAAGAAACAATTTTTCAAAATTTGTTCAGTGTTAATCGTTTAACCATATAGGTTAATCGGTTAACACATGAACGTTAGCCCTGAGAATTTAAAAATTGAGGCCATTAACCGATTAACCCATATGGTTAATCGGTTAACACTGTTAAAACTCAAAAAAATACTTGAGTTAAAAGTGTTATACCAGATCCAATTGATTTTAAAATCATGCAAATGCAAAATGTTGATATGATAAATTATTTGAACACTTGTATATCAATTAAAGGAGTGAATATTGATATGCCAAAGCTTTGAGTCCAAATCTTGAAAGTTGTATGATCATTTGCACATGAAGCTTGATTTGCATGACGACATTCCATAGTCTTGATCTTGATCAATTTTGAAAGCTTGACTTTTTGCAAACATGGAATGAGCTTAGGTCTTTGTTGACATTATCAAAACCTTGAGATTGAAGTGTGCTTCTACAAGGGACATCCCACATATATTCATTTATGTCTGAACTAGGCCGAGACTAACCCCTCAGTCGGGCATGCCCAATACAATACTACGTTAGGGAGGCCTAACAAGGCTCAATTCCCCCTTTGTCGGGCACGTGTAATACTGTCGTCGAGCAAATCACTACCTACCACGGGGAGCTCCCACACATCTTCCCCGCGTTCTCCACGTGCCCCCCACGCGGGAACATATCATCAGGCAGCTATCCACTTCTGAAAGATCTGATCAGCCCACCTTCCGAAGATCTCGGGGCCGTTGATCCAGAGCAAAGACCACGAGCTGGTCTTCCCTACGCCACGTAAGCCCTGGGAGTTACTTGGGTTGGGCCTGGAAATCCGGTTCAATGCAATGTAACCGTTGGCTCTGCGCTTGGGGCGTATTATAAATACCCTCTTTCACTAGAGGGTCATGTATTCCATTCTACACACATAATCTCTATATACTTGCTTTTCTAAAACTTTGTTACTCACTTAAACATCGGAGTACCTTGCAGGTACATCCCCTCCTCCTCATCAACACGTGTGAACACAGGAGCTCACGACGCGTTGCAGGACGTTGATTCCTTTCTAATCAGGTAAGATCAGTGGCGCCGTCTATGGGAAACCTTTGCTCCCCCGTTCTTTCTCCTATACAAGCGTAGGAGCTCAAGAAACAAAGCAACATCCAATTTCTGTTTGATCATGGCTAGCCCACGCAACGACAACGCTCCGAAAACCGCATTCGTCCCCTTCACCAACGGTGACGGCCACGATTCCAATGTGACAGCTCATGTCGAGGAGGGCGACTCCAGGGATGGGCACACCACTTCTCCCTCCTCGGAAGACGCGACCTTCAACGCCTCCTACCACTTTGATAGCCCGACTGTCTACCAGCTAATCTCGGTGCCACCTAGCATCGACCCCACCATGGTGTCCCTGTTCTATACGATCAACCAGACCAATCTGATGATCTTCCAACAGAACGAGCGCATAGGGATGCTCGAGAAGGAGCAAAAATCACGCTCTCCCCCATAGAGACATCGTCGCCCCATCTCTAGCAGCCCTTCTCCTCCCCCGCGGAGGACGCAACACAACAGCTCTCGGAGCCCTTCTCTTCGACCTACTGGATGTCGTCCTCGCTTGGAGTGGCCTCAGCCAGTGGCCTCCCAAAAGCGTAACTGCTCACCTCCCTGGAAGGAGCGACTCTCCCCTGTGTAGAAAACAAATAAAGCTGAAGGAGGCACCAGGAAGCCAAAGAGTCGCCCAAGGAGTCCTTCCCAGCGAAACAGAAACAATCTCGATGACCTTTCCCCTTCTCGTTCACCTATCAGGAGCAACGAGGATGACCAACGCTCACCACTATCCAAGGCCATCAGGGAGACTCCATTTCCCGTCGGGATGGAAAGCCCCCGCCCTTGGCAACATACGATGGCACGACCGACCCAGACGATCACATAGAAAACATTGATGCGATGCTCGACTATCACAATGTACGGGGAGCCATCAAGTGCAGGATTTCCCCACTACCCTGAGGAAGGGTTCCATGACGTGGTACAAACGCCTCGCGCCCGAGTCCATCACCTCCTAGGGAGAGCTGAAGAGGCAGTTCTTCAGGCACTTCACAGCTTCCCGGCGCCATCCAAAGACAGAGGCAGCCCTGGAAGCCATCATCCAGGGAAAGAATCAACCTCTTCAGGACTATATAGAGAGGTTCAACCGAGAAGCTGTCCAGGTGGCCACCTCGGACGACATGAAGAAATTCCTGATCGAGCAAGGATTGCGTCCTTGCATCGACTTCGCCAAGGCCGTCAGGATCGAACGACTCTGCACCTTTAAATGCTCTCCTCCTCAAGGCTCAATCATACATATATTATGAGGAAATAGAGGCCACCACAATGCCCGTGAAATGCGGAATCAAGAGGGCGTCAGGGGTTCCAGGCACGAGGATGTCGCTGTTCCTCGAAGAGGCGGAGAAAGAAGAAGAGAAGATTGACCCCGTGAACAGAGGGGGCCGGAAGGCTGGTTCACTAAGTACAATCTACTCACAGCTCCCCGTGAGCGCATCCTGGCTAAGTGTATCAATTTAGAGTTTCAAAGAGGCGGTGTTCGTTTCCCGAAATTGAAGCCCAACGCCGACAAATCCAAATACTGCCGATTCCACCGGAGTCATGGACACGTCATGGAAGGTTGCATCCACTTCAAGGATGAAATCGAGATCCTAATCAAGGAGGGGCACTTGAAATAGTACACCCGGAGAGGCGAGGCTCCTCAACAGGAGACCCGCGAAGCCAAGAGGGTCGAGGAAGTGTCGTCACCCTCCAAAGAAGCTAGACTGCAAGTCGCCCTATGTGTCTCCCGGCCAGAGGATTTTCTCCTTCTCAGCGAGCCTGCCACACAACCATCCGCCCATAGTCCATGGGAGGACTTCCCTGCCGCCTTAGTCATATATGGTGGGGGCCCAGAAAGCTCTCAGTGGGGTCAGTTAAGAGAAAGTTCGAGGAGCTGATCGACAAAAGCTCGAAGACGAACGCTACCCTCGACAAGTTCAAAGTTCAATCGAACCCGATTACCTTCTACCTTAAAGAGCTCCCCGGGGGTGCACCCAACTCCGTCATCCCCCTCTTGATCAAGGCCCGGGAGGAAAACTTTGACGTGCACCGAATCCTAGTCGACCAAGGGAGTTCGGTGGACATAATATACACCCATCTGTTTACGACCCTCCAGCTCAACGAGAGCCACCTGACCCTGTATGTAATCTCTGACCTATAGGGCTTCAATGAAACCACCACAAAGCCTTGGGGATACGTGGATTTACTCATCACATTCGGAGCCGAGGAGACTGCCAGTTAAGTAAAGGTTTGCTTCTTGGTGATCGAGTGCCCTTCTCTATAACAATGTATCTTGGGAAGACCGACTTTAACTGAACTAACCACAGTGCCATCTACAATACACCAGAAGATGAAGTACTACACGACCAGAGGACGATTCGTCATCCTCCACGGGGATATTGAGGCGGCCAGGAGATGTTTCGAGGCAGTAATCAAGGGCCTCAACTCAATTAACATCACCCGTAAGACGACCGACAAATCAGCCCGAGCTGTGGAGCAAAAGGGCTGGAAATGAGTCGAGTCGATTCGAACTCACCTCAGCTCGGCTCGACTCGTTAAAAATTGTTCGAGTTCGACACGAACTTTTTTTTAATCTCAAACTCGACTCGTTATAAGTTCACGAACAGTTCGGTTCAACTCGTTAGGTTTATCTCACATGATTCACGGACTTAAAAACTATTTTTTAAAATATATATATTTTTTAGTATATTTGACATTTTAAATAAATATATTTTTTTAAAATAAAAGTTATCATATTGAAATTTAACTTTATCTTCGAAATCTACTAATTTAAAACCTACACAACTTTCAAGAGATACATTTGAGAGTCTAATTCAAAAACTACTAAATTGAAGATTAAATTTGCCTAAGATTTGGAGTAAATATTTAAACCTAATCTTAAAGACAGTATAATTTTTCTCATATGTAATCGAGTTGACTCATGAACCTAACGAGTCGAACTATGTATAGTTCAAGTTCAGCTCATTTAGTTAATGAACTTAACTTTTCGCTCATACTCAACTCATTTGGTTCATGATCCTAGTTCAACGATTTAATTGTCGAATCAAATTCCGAACTATTTTCGAGTTGGTTCGGTTCATTGTCAGCCCTAAGCAGAAGCCACTATCCTGCGTCAACTCCGTCGACCTCGACAGCCGGTTCCCCAGTAAGAAGGAGCAGACCGCAGAGTCTGAGGACACACCTCCAGCAGAAAACGGGCAACCTCCCCACCCAACGCTCCCCATTCCAGACAGAGAATTTGAGCTCATCGTGCTCAAAGATGACCTTGGAAGAAGCATGAAGATTGGCATTGGACTCCCCGACCTGGCGAGGAAGCAACTAAAGGTCTGCCTCCAGAAGAATGCTGACTTATTCACATGGAGTGTTGTTGAGATGCCCAGCTTCAACCCCGACGTAGCATGCCACCACCTCACCATAGACCTGGCCGCTAGGATTGTAGTCCAACATAGGCGTAGGCAGTCTCCCGAGAAAGCAGAGGATGCTGAAAAAGATGTAAAGGACCCCCTAGAGGCAAATTTTATATCGGAAGCCCAGTAAATAATATGGTTGTCCAACGTTGTACTAGTTAAAAAAAATAATTGAAAATGGAGGATGTGTGTTGACTATACTGATCTCAACCGAGGATATCCCAAAGATGCTTACCCGTTACCTAACATCGATAAACTCGTCGACAATTCTGCAGGTTTTGAACTGTTGTCATTCATGGACACATACTCGGGGTACAATCAAATCCACATGGCGAAGGCCGAAAAATAATACACGACCTTCATGACCAAGTCGGGAAATTATTACTACAATGTAATGCCCTTCGGTTTGAAGAACGTCGGCGTGACCTACCAGCGGATGATAAACAAAGTCTTCCAGGGAGAAATCGAGGACATGCTCGAAGTTTACATGGATGACATGATTGTCAAGTCACGATAAGAAGTCGATCACACCACCCATCTCAAGAAGGTCTTTGATACGGCGAGGAAATGCAGAATGAGGTTCAATCCGCGGAAGTGCACCTTCAGTGTACGGGCAGGCAAGTTCCTCGGGTTTTACTTGACAGAACGAGGAATAGAGGCGAACCCGGACAAATGCAGAGCTTTCTCTGAGTTTGCAATGTCGGACACGAAGAAGTTCATCTATTCCTTAAACAGGATGCTCGCGTCACTATCCTGTTTCATCGCCAAGTCTGCCTAACACACCGCCCCTTTCTTCAAGCTCTTATGCAAAGAGGCCGCGTTCAAGTGGACCGAGGAGTGCGAACAGGCCCTCCGCCACCTCAAACAAGTCCTCTCGGAGCCAGAGGTACTATCGAGGCCCAAGGTCGGGGAAACCCTGTACATGTACCTTGCCGTCGCGACCGAGGTCGTCAGCGCAGCGCTGGTATGCAAAACCCCCGAAGGGCAGAAGCCGATATACTTTGCATGCAAAGGCCTCAAAATCAGGTACCAGTAGATTGAGAAGGTCTCTATGACCCTCATCAACGTGGTCAGGAGGCTACGACATTACTTCTTGGCCCACACGGTCATGGTCAGAACCGACCATCACGTCAAGTAGCTACTTGGACGGCCGAACATGTCAGGAAGAATGCTCAGATGGTCGCTCGAACTCTCAGAATTCGACGTCCAATACGAGAGCAGAAAATCCCTAATAGCTCAGGTCCTGGCTGACTTCGTCGCGGAGATAACTTCCACAGAGTCCCCGACACCCAGAGCACACAAGTGGACCATCTTCTTCAACGACGCCTCTACCTCAACGGAAAGTGGAGCGGGCATCATCTTAGAGAATGAAGAGAACATATTAATAGAAGTCTCCCTCGCCTTGGCATTCTCAATGTCGAACAACCAAGCCAAGTATGAGGCGTTTCTCGCGGGACTCTGCCTGGCCAAAGACCTCAGCGCGAAGGAGGTAAAGATCTTTACCGATTCCCAGCTCGTGGCCTCCCAGGTGCAGGGAGAGTACCAAGCCAAAAATGAAAACCTCGCTGAATACCTCGCCTTGGTAAAAGAAAAAATGAAGAGCTTCGACACCGCAGAAGTACGACACGTTCCACGGAACACAATACCAGGGCAGACATCATGTCAAAACTTGTGAGCACGAAATAGAAATGTGAAAATAAGTCTGTAATACATGAGGTTCTACCTCGCCCGAGCATTGAGAAGGACACGACGACTGTCAAGGGTAACGCTATTGACGAAAGTAATTGTTGGATGACCCCCGCATACACCTACCTTAGCACAGGGCGACTGCCCGGCGATGCCAAGGAGGCCAGCATGGTCAAGCGCCGAGCCTGTTCATATGTCTTGATTGAGGATAAATTGTACCAGCGAGAATTCTCCATTCCCCTCCTCAAGTGTGTCGACGAGTCCAAGGTGTCGGGCATACTCTAAGAGATTCACGAAGTAATCAATGCCCAACACCTCGGTGGGAGATCACTTTCCCGTAAGGCTCTACGGGAAGGGTACTATTGGTCTACCATGCAGTAGAGCGCTAAAGAGCACGTCAAGAAGTGCAACAAATACAAACAACACGGGGACATGCACCTGCCCCTCCCAACGAGCTCAAAACTCTCTCTTCTCCATGGTCGTTTTCCTGGTGGGAGATGGATATCCTCGGGCCCTTCACCATAGGTTCGCATCAAAACAAGTATTTGATAGTCGGTGTCGACTACTTCACTAAATAGATAGAGGCCAAAGTCTTGACCAAAATCATGACCTAAAACATACTTTGCTTCTACAAAAGGAATATACTTTCCTGGTTTGGCGTACTCCAGGACATCGTCACCGACAACGGGACTCAGTTCACCGACAGAAACTTCCAGGACTTTGTTACCCGGTTGGGCACGAAGCAACACTTCACCTCAGTCGAACACGCGCAGACGAACGGGCAGGCCGAAGCCACAAATAGAGTGATTATGCATGGTCTGAAGCGAAGGTTGAGAGACGCCAATAAGAGGTGGGTCGAAGAGCTACACAACGTACTCTGGGCCTACCGGATTACCCTGCATTCGACAACCGGAGAGACCCCATTTCGACTAACCTACAGAACTGAGGCAGTGGTTTATGTGGAAATAAGAGAGCCCTCCAGAAGAACCGAGTCTCCCCTTGACGAGGAGGCAAACAATGAGGCCTTAAGGGAGGAACTCGACCTAGTCAAGGAAATCAGGTAGGGGGCATCCCTATGAGAAGCCTCGCTGAAACAAAAGATAACTTTGCGGCATGACAACAAAGTCATCAAGTGTGAGTTCCAAGTAGGCAGACTGGTCCTACGAAGAAATCAGAAGGACTCGCGTGAGGGCAAACTCGCTGTGAACTATGAAGGCCCCTATCGATTCTGAGACAAAACGGGGAACAAGGCCTATTACCTCAAAAATCTGCACGGGGAAGAACTTGCTCAACCACGGAACACTGAACAACTCAAGCAATACTACAATTAGACACTTCCCGCGATCCACTAGCGTCGTGACCACAAGGGGCGCGACATGGTACAAGCGCTACTCCTAAATTGAAAACAAAAAGACAAAAGTCTGCCCTTTGTATGTGCAAGCAGACTTTTGATTTGACAGGGATCCCTCAATCGAGCTCCACTGTTGTCGTACCAGTAAGGCAGAACACCCAGTTCGTAATGGGAAGTTCACGCCGTGAAGCAAGGACCTCGATTGAGGTCTTAGCTCCGTTATCAATCGAATACCAACTCTGATCACCCGACCAGTTTCCTGCACGGTCTGTCACAATATATGTCAAGCAAAACCCCGATAACGAACAGACAACATACACTATTTCATATGCATGAAAAACAAAAAAAATAGGGCACACACAACATAAAAACAAAATATTGTATTTCCAAAAGTGCGGGCAGAGCCCATTGTTCGAAGGTTACAAGGCATGGCACGTAGGCCAGAAACAATTACATCAAAATATGACATGCAAGCCAAAACAACTACATCAAATATGGCGCACATGCCAGAAAATAGAAATACAACAAAAAAAGCACTAAACAGACACATTCTCCTCGGGTTGGTCTCCCACCACGGCTTGGCTGTCATCTTCTTACTCGACTTCTGGCGCAACCACGCGACCATGGACCACCCGATGATAAGGGTATGTCCCTTAGGTGACGAGCTAAACATCAGAGTTCACGGTCTGGAGCTGTTCCACAACACAGTTAAAACCGACCTCAAGAGCCCCTAGACAATCATGCTCGAGCTCCCGAATCTTCAACACCAGATCAGCCTGAGATGCCATGAGCTTCTCTTCAGCGGACTCATCCTCTGTAGGCTTAGCTTTAGCCTCCAGCTCAGCCACCTTGGTCTGCAGTCGACCTTATTCCTCCTTTGTCTCCTTCAGCTCCTCCCACATTTCATTCATCTCATGAAGGAGGCGCATGGTTTTCATACCTCGTCTGAGCCTCATGCAGGTCGTTCTTCGCCTTGTTTTTCTCCGTCTTAAGGACGGAGTTCTCGTCTCGCAGCTTCTTCAGCTCAGAGGTAGGGTTGGTTTTATCTTTAAGGACCAAGGTCGTCGCAAAAATCCTCATCATATAGGCCATGTCCGCAGTCAGTGTTTTCCTTTGGGCCGCCCGGTCAATCCCCATGATTGCCTTGGTTTCAGCCTTGGCCACCGTCGGGGGGTGGTCCCTAGAGAAGAAGTCCCGCTAGGTGTGGTAAGGCGGTAGTGCAAACTTCTCAGCGAGTGCACTCTCCTCGAGGTCGACTAGCACAAGTCCCTCGGTGCGCCGCCTTTTTGACGAAGTATCTTGCGTGGGAGGAGACTAGCTGCATTGAGGGGAGGAAGAACCACTGGATCCCTGGTTGGGCCCCACTATCTATTGGACTTGGGAGACTCTACTCTTGCCTTTCTTCCCGTCGTTTGTTGTCACGAGCTTTAGTATGTGTTCTTGCGTGTTCGACATCTGGCCTGCAACAATGGACAAAGAAAACCAAGTCAGTAACAAGAGAAAAAGGACGGAAACCCTGCCAAAGAACAGACTTGTTACCTAAAAACCTCAAGGCCTCCTCGCGAGATCCGCACTCGAGGAGAGCCTTGGTGTTAATCAGTCGAGCCTCGCGACAAACCTCCCTGCGCTCGTTGAGGATGAAATTCCCACCCTTCTGGACACACTTGGTGGGAGTGAAGTCCGAAACAAAATCGACCATATTTTGGTAAGCTAACCGGTCATCAAGATCCAGGTCGACATGCTTCACGATATAATTTTTCGTGCCCTAGTTGAAATAGTCATCGACCCACTCAAGCGAAAATTTCGACACCAAGGTTTCCACACGCTCCTCGTGCTCCTCTATGAGTCAGCGGTCGCGCGCGACACGGGCTTCACAATGTAAAACGTGTCCTTGAAGGTGTGGGTAGAATCTTGGTACGCTCGAAATAGCTTCCTCGGCTGCTTCAAGGATACCCAACTATGCCTACCTTCGAAGTATTGACGCTGAAGATGGAAGGTGTGGAAGAACAGGGGAAGTGTGGCCCCAATATGAAGATACTCACAGACGAGCTCGAATGCCTGCACAAACGCTATGGCATTTGGGTGCAGTTGCGAAGGTGTCAGGCAGAGCCACCGGAACACTCCCCCTTGAAAATTGCTGAAGGGGAGGCGGATCTCCGCTTTACGAAACGCAAATTCATACATAGAGAACCTCATCTCCCTGAAACTCGAGCAGATGCGGTGTTTTTCCTTGAGTTTATAGACCATCCAGCTCGCAAAGGAACCTTCCAGACGGTCCTCGACATTGGTAAAAGCGTCTGTGTCATCAAAGGTGAAACCCGACGCTATAGTAAAAGGGTCCTGCTCGGCCCAGTCCACGTGCATACGAACTGGTTCAGCTCATTTGACCTCGACGAGAGTGTCGGGCTCGAACTCGTCGTCAATGTGGATGACGCCCTCAATCCTTACAGTCATTTTACCTGAAAGGAAGAGGAAAATGGTGAATTCAACTTCAAAGATCAAATTCATCCTTCCACCATAAATCAAGTGAAAGGGCAAAGGGAGAAACGGGAAGCCCGGAACAATAAGCCCCCTCCTCGAGGAGGCTCATCCAAGAAGCAACCCCGACGATGACTCCACACGGTGAGCCTCCTCGACAGCGGTTCGTCCCTAATTGGGAGGACCCCGACACGTGCGGGGAGACCCTGAGTGAAACCTCCTCGACAGCGATGTTCCCCAATTGGGAGGACCCCGACACGTGCGGGGAGACCTTGAGTGAAACCTCCCCGACAGAGATGTCCCACAATTGGGAGGACCCCGACACGCGCGGGGAAACCCTGAGTGAAACCTCCCCGCGATGGCCGCACACTTACGAGGAGTAATGCTCCCCGAGGCGTTCATCCTAGCTCCCTGAGACCTTCATCACAGGTCCCCGAGGCATTCATCAACAACTTTATAAAGATCCTATAATCTTCATGAACTTCCTGACGTCCTCGCCGAAAAATTCAAACCTTGGCCAGAAACTTCATAAGACAGACCGGGAAATTCATAGCTTTTTCGAAAATTTCATGAGTTATCGGAAAACTCATAACGCTACAGGAAGGAAACGAAAACTTACTTGTAGGAGGAGGATATGGACGACGGAGAGTGGTGACGGCAAAGGAGACGGCGACGACGACAAAAAGAGCTTGGAGAAGATTCTAGTAGATATGAAGGGGAAATGTGCAAATGAGAGGAACTTTTCCCCTATTTATAAGCCTGACACGGGAAGCGAGGCGGCACTAAGCACTCAAGTTCCCCTACGCGTAGCCGCCCTAGACATTAATTACACATGACATGTGGCTCTAGGGGACACCACGCGCATCCCCTCGGCTTCCCTTCGTGCTCGAAGATTAAGCACGCCCGTCCATTTTCCATCTCCTTGCGGCCTACTGTCTTGTCGGGCATCTATCGCTCCAGGCCGCGCGCTCAGCCCGAATCTGTATGCCAGACGAATCCTCGACACTCTAACTAGCTCTTAAATCATTACTCCTCCACTTATGAGCAACGAATTTGGGGACTCATGTTCTGGACTGGGCCGATACCTGCCCCTCAATCGGGCAGGCCCAACCCAATACTTCGTTAGGGAGGCCCAACAAGGCCCAATTCCCCCTTTGTCGGACACGCGTAATACTGCCGTCGAGCAGGCCACTACCTACCACGGTGAGCTCCCACACGTCTCCCCCACGTTCTCCACGTGCCCCCCACGCGAGAATACGTCATCAGACAACTATCCACTTCCGAAAGATCTGGTCAGCCCACCTTCTGAAGATCTCGGGGCAGTTGATCCAGGACAAAGACCATGAGCCAGTCTTTCCTACGCCGCGTAAGCCCTGGCAATTACTTGGGTTGGGCCTGACAATCCGGCCTAATGCAATGTAACCGTTGACCCTACGCTGGGGGCACATTATAAATACCCTCTTTTACTAGAGGGTCAGGTATTCCATTCTACACACCTAATCTCTTTGTATTTGTTTTTATTAAAACTCCGTTACTCACTTAGACATCGGAGTACCTTGCAAGTACACCCCTTCCTCTTCATCAACACCAATGAATGCAGGAACTCACGACGCGTGGCAGACCGCTGATTTCTTTCTGATCAGGTAAGGTTACTACTAATCCATGTTTCTTTTCTCTTATCTCTATTTTATTCAATCCTGTTTTCTCTTATATCTATTTTATTCGATCTCATTTCAATTATGTATTAATGAACTTTTTTTTTCCAGTGATACATGTGAAAATTTGAGTATCATTTTCCCTTAATTTTGGCAACATCATTAATCAAATGCACATTGTATATTGTATGTTCCCTTGTCCCAATTTTCAATATATATTTGTTTCATTTTTCATTTTTGGTGTCAAATTCATTTATGAGGACTATAAACTGCAAACTTTTATTATTCTTTGTCAATACGAAGGAATAAGGGACGAATTTTATACATTAGCAATATCAATATGTAGTTTATGTTGTCCTTTTGTTTGTGTAGTCTTTCTCCTTCAAATTTTGAATTGGGATAGAGACATGTTATGTTTTTATGGTTGTTCTTAAATATATTTTTTCTTTTTCTGTTTTAAAAGTAGAGTTTTTTTGGTCAAGTTTCATAGATTGTTCACATGTTCAATTTGTTTATTGCTAAGTATGTATCTCAACTCAAAAACCAATGTACTTCATTGCATAATTTTAAATCCTGTATGAAACAAGATTACTTGTAGTTCTGAATCCATATATCTCTCCATAATATCACAGAGTATGCCTAATTTGTACAGTTTATATTGGCGTGAAACACTCAAGTAAACACATTTAATTTGAAAATAGTTGTAGGTATTTGTTAATAAATCATTAAAAAAAACATCAAGATAATAATGGAGAAACAAGAACTCTGTAAATTGAAAAATCTCAAAGGAATGTAAAGAAAATTGTAGATCAATGAGAGAAAATAAATTAAACAAGAGAAAAGGAATATATAAACATGTGCAAATAAATTAAAGGAAACTTCATACATGAGAACAGCAGTGAAACTAATAATAGAAACTTAGTTTGTAACATATCGATGCCCGATGACAACAACAAGGAGACAAAGGCCGGAATAGAAAGTCAGGGGTTGCCGGAATAGAAAGACAACGGTTGACGACATGAACAAGGGGACGAAAGCCGGAGTAAAACAATTGAAAGTTACTCTAAAGTTCCCATGCAAACATTAGATAATCTGGACCGTCAGAGGTGTCGGTGTTATAGAGCTACTAAAAGGTGTGTGAAATAGCGTGTGAAATAGCTTTTGGTATTATGTAGTGCAACATATAAATCAATTATCTACCAATTGCTATTCTTGTCTATATATATGTTCAACTACCTGATAAACTTGATAGTACTTGCAGTGCATCCATATCAAATGTTGGTACTTGCAAAAATACCCTGCTACATCAAAGAAATGGTGTAATATTTGGTGACCTTAAGTAAAGGCTCAAGAGACTATTACAGTTTTACTAGCATATAAATTGTTCCTCTAAAATCTAAAAGTTGTGAACAGAAATCAATGGTTGTATAAGGGAAGAATTGCCAATATTTGTATTGCTGCTACAACCCCTGAAATCACCTCTCTCTGATACCACAAACCAGCATATTCTGTCATTATAATATACAGTTAAAATGAGTTCCAAAGTAACTAATCATAAACCCCTTTTAAGAATAACTCATTACAAAACTATATGATAGCAAACTCTAACAAACTAACTAATTTATAACAGGATTCATATTCTGTAACATGAAATGACCCCATGCTAATGAAAGATGCAGATTGATCAATCAAGTTTGATTTACGAACCGAGTACAAGATACTATAAGCCTCATTAATGGAATTGAGCTGCCAAGCTTTGAGATTTTTATCAAGAAATGTTGCAATTGTCCCAAACTGCACAATACCAAATAAGCAAGTAAAAGCAGAAACAGTGAGTTGTGCTGAATAATTTTTCAGAACAAATGCTTGCATCATAATCCAACCAGACCAACTCCAACAGTGACCAACTCAAATAGCAAAATATTTTTGAAGACAACTAAAGGTAAACTTTCATCGATGAATTTCCAACAGAATTCTAAGTCAATCATCATGGATTTGACTCCTCCTAAATGCAAGACACTTCAGAAAATAAAATGCAATTGGAATTTTGCTATTCAATTACTACAAAGTCCAGTGACACCAAAATTGGAAAAGTACTTGTGTTGCACACACGACATAAACACCCGCATGATACAGTTAAATACAAATCGAGGGAATATTCTGACTTTTTTTCAATAGCAAGGTATGTTTGGGATACTATATTGGAAAAATTTAACCAGACTGAAAATAATCCCTCCCCCCAGCAAAAACTGAAATAAACAAAAAGAATTAAAAATAATCCCTCCCCTCCATTCTACTTAACCAAACAGGCCCTAAAGATAAGTTGTATCTTTTTGTTTTCCGCAAGACAAAGTGAAGCAGGACATAAAAGAGTTCACCATGCATTGCAAAGATAGATATACGGTGAACAGACACAACACATGTTTGAGCAGTTCTTCTATGATTTCCTGAGCCTGTCTTAGCCTTATTTCAACAATATTAGCAGGTTAATCAACCTCAATCAAAATGTGTAGAGGGTTCATTGAGATGCTCGTAGTCTGTTCATCCTCACAATTTTTCTTGCGTAAGATTGAAAGATTAATAATAATCTCAGTTGATATCAGAAGTAAAATTAAGTCTACAAATCAAATGCAAAATAATTCATATCCTTTAGAGATTTTGCAAATAGGGCCAGGAAACTTAGATTTTTATTCATTACCTTGTATGGATCTTTTATCAATCCATTGCCTCTAATATGACTGCGGCAACCAGTACTATCTTCTACCAGTTTCAAAGAATATGCGTTTAATTCTGAATCCTTAACCACATGTGCCAACCTAGTTATCCAATATCCTAACAAATATCCTTAAAAATCTAAAATTTTATAAATAAAAATACTCAATAATTGATGTTAAACATAATATCATTATCTAATACCATTTAGATAATACTCCAAACAAGATGTATGATACTTTTACAATGATACTTGGTCTAGAAAGTAACAACTAAATCCTAATGGTTTATCAGAAACAAAAACAGCAACATAATAGGCAAAACATTTTCATTTGGGCAGGTAGTGGGAGTCCAAAATCCAATACATGGTCATATTAATTTGGGATAGTTATTGTTTCAGGTGGTTTGTTTCAGCAACAGAACAGCAGCACCTACTACAAACTTGTTCCAAATCTCCCATCTCAATCTACCCTTCATACTTATTTGTTGCTGCAAGAGTTTGTAAGTAGAAAACCTACACAAAACTCAGAAAACTAAAAAGCCCTCACCTCTACAACAACTTTGGTCAAATCAAGAGACAAAACCAGACCGAGTAATGCTATCATTTTGATGTTATTTGGTTGTTATTCCCCAACAACCCTTCCCTTTCCACCTTCTCCTTCTCACCTAACCCAACCTTCACATGTGATGGCTTCTCTTCAGCAGCACTCTGCGACCCTGTCAACCTTGCCAACATCACAAAAGTCATTCCCCCAAGAACATTGTTCGTGCACCTGAGAGCCACAACTGAGGTCTTGAATACCAAGGGATTAAGCACTTTCTCCAACAAGAACTCAACACCATTCAGAGTTTGGTACCTGAGGTTGCTGCTGAAACCCATATGAGCCGCCCAAGTGAGACCATTCAGCAATGTAGGTGGAGGCTTATTTGGGGATTCAAAGCTGGGATCCATTTTCTTCCTCATACTGACCAACCCATTTGAAATTGCAGTTCCAACAAGACCAGCACCGAGCCCAACAACAGCAAAAATGGTTCCTTTATATACCAAGGTTCCAAACCTATCCAACAAACTATACGCACCAGGTTCAAACATGTGACTCTTAGGACAAGATGCAAAAATTGCAGGCACTTTGACTGAAGCAGATCCTAATGTTGGTGCTAATAGATACATGAGTGTAAAATTGAGAATAGCCCCAACGACAAGAGTTGAAAAAACAAAGTCAAGTTCATTCAACCCAAAATTAGGCCTTGTAGCCATGTCACCTAAAACCGCAGAAGTGACACCAACCAACTCTTCACTCAGAACCTTGAAAGGAAACTGTGGATCAGCAGCCACCCGTGATCTCCAACCATTCAGAAACAGACCCAAAATCCCAAACGATGAATCATTTGATTTCCCCTCATCACCTCCCCAACTTCCATCTCCACCACCACCACCCCGACCAATCCCACCGCCGCCAACCCCTCCGGTGAAGTTAAATTTCAATCTATGAGGCAAATGGGTTGGGTTGGTAACATTTATAGAACGGTTATGAAACTGAGGATACGATGATAATGGTGATGGAAATGCAACTGCATGGCTGTGACCAAAGGGAGAATTAAAATGCAGAAGAGCCATAGTTGCCATTTGATCTGTGACAAAGCAAACATCAAAGTCAGAAACTTTGAAATGAAACCAATAAATCCTACATCATGCATGCATTCATGAATCATAACCACAGCAAGAAATCATTATTCATTCATAATCACATAAAAAAACAAATTTTTGAAAAAGGGTAGCATGATGGATGTAGTGTTTACCTAAACCTAGATGGTGGAAAGAGTGAGAGAAGAGCAAGCTAAAACTTCAAAATGAAAGTAAAAAGAAAAAGAAAAAACCCTACAAAATTAATGAAGATTATGAGAAGTTGGAAGTTGAGAGTGAAACCCTAGGCAATTGAATATTATATAGTAGGGTTTAGGAAATCAGCATGGTCTTCATCTATTGGTGGTAGTATGATGATGAAAAATGCGACCAACACAGACCACAAAAACTTGAAGCCTTTGGATTCATCTGATCCTTACATAGCTACGGTGTATCATCCGTAGCAGATTCATTCTCCCCCATGAAAATAGAAATGGAATAAAAAAATGTGAACAAATGGAATAAGATCACATAGGCAATCTTTGTCTAACCATTTTAAGTAAGTGGAAGTAACTAAGAAAAGAGAACTTACAAGAACAGCGGCGGTGGTGGACGGCGTCGACGAGCACTGGTCGTTCCGTCGTCGTTCGTGGTGGTGGACGGCGTAATGGCGCTGATGGGAAAACTGAGACGAGAAAGAAGAAGTCGTGGTTGCCGTTCGTGGTGGTGGTAGCGGAGGGTGTGAAATGGAACGGTAGAGAAACAAGAAAATGCAGGGGCAGCAGCACTGAGTTGGAAAGAAGAATTTGTTCACAGCAGAGACAAGAGAAAAGTAAATTTAAGGTTGAATGGCAAACTTGTAATTCTAAAATTTAAGTTGGCCAATTTAGTAGTTTGACAATTACTATGAGACCTCAAAAACATGTATAAATTTATTTACTACAATATAAAATGTGTTTAGATAAAGGATGGCAAAATGAATTGTCTTTGTCTGCTCTATTCAAAGTCCAAAAAAAAGAGAAGGGCGGACATGCGTGTCAAGTTGAAATGAACATAAAAATCAAGTTCGTCCTGTCAAAGTGGTGGGTTGGCGGGCAGCGGGTTTGTCTGCCTTCTTTTTTTCTTCAGTTTTTTAAAAAATTAAAAGATTTTTTTTATATATATTTTTTAATCAGAAAACATCAAACCAACAATTAAAAAGCATAAATGGCAAAAGACTAAAATCATAAAGCATTAACCTTCAACCAAAAATAGAACTTTCACAAATATTCACCTAAAATAGAAGTATAACCATCAATAAGTATTAACTTCCAAGTCCAACCAACCAAAATAAATATTAAGTTCAACCATCAAGCAACCATTAACTTTTAACCATCAAGCAACCAAAATTTAAGTTCAAACAACCAAAATCATAATAAATATTAAGTATAACATTAAAGTTTATTATCAACCAACCAAAACCATAATAACATTGTCTAACAAAATAAAAGTGAAGTATTCTAAAATTTAAATCCTAATCATCAGGGTCAAGAATATTATATGCACTCTTAGAACAAGTTGGGTCATCTTTTTCATCTTTATTGTCATCATCATTTCCATCTACATTACAAAACAATGAAATACATTCAATGGTTACTAAGCAATATATTAAAAAAATATTAGATAACTGATCTTACCTGATCATAAAGGAATCAGCGGTATGCCACGCGTCGTGAGCTCATGCGTTCACCAGTGTTGTAGAGGAGGAAGCGGTGTACCTGCAAGGTACTCTGATCCTTAAGTGAGTAACGGAGTTAGAAAGCGCAAGTACAGAGAGAATAGGTGTAGATGATAGAATACCTGACTCTCTAGTGAAATAGGGTGTTTATAATGTGCCCCCAGCGCAGGGCCAACGGTTACATTGCATTGGTCCAAATTGCTAAGCCCAACACAAGTAACTGTCAGGGTTTACGTGGCATAGCGAAGACCAGAACGTGGTCTTCGCCCTGAATCAACTGCCTTGTGATCTTCGGAAGGTGGGCTGACCAACTCTTTTGGAAGTGGATAGTTGTCTGATGACGTGTCCCCGCGTGAGAGACACGTGAAGAACATTAGGAAAGCGTGTGGGCTCACCTCACGCCAAGGAGTGGTCTGCCCGACTAAGGGGCCTTGTTGAGAGGCGTGTCCGACATGAGAGGATTGGGCCTTGTTAAGCCTCCCAAACGTAGTATTGGGTTGGGCTTGCCCAACTGAGGGACAGGTCTTGGTCCAGTCCAGAACAAGAGCCCCCTAAGTCATTGCTCCTAAGTGTAGGAGTAGTGACTTAAGAGCAAGTTAGGGTGTCGAGGACTAGTTTAAAGGATGGTGGCTTGCCCGACAAACCGAGTTGAGGGTTGTGTGCACGGCCAGGAGTAGCAGATGATCGACGAGGCAGTATGTCGGGGAGGAGGAAAATCAAATGCACGAGGAGAAGCTTGAGGGACACTCGTGGTGTCCCCTAGTGCAACGTGTCGCGTGCAATTAAAGCCTGGGAGCAGCTACGCGTAGGGGCACTTAAGTGCCTAATTTTGCCTCGCTTCCCGTGCCAGGCTTATAAATAGGGGGAGGCCTTCCTCATTTGCACATTCGCTCTTCCTATCCGCCGGAATCTTCTTCAAGTTCTTCTTACCGTCGCGTCGCTTTCGTTGCTGTCACTGATCTCTGTCGTCTAGGTCCACCTCCCACAAGTAAGTTTCAATTCCTTTCTGTAGTATGATGAATTTTTTGGCGAATCTCATGAGCTTTCCGGGAAAACTATGAATTTTCCGACGGGCAGCATGAAATTTCCAGTCGAAGCATGAAGTTTTCAGCGAGGACGCTGGGAAGTTCATGAGGATTCCGGGATCTTCATGAAGTTGTTGATGAATGCCCCAGGGACATGCGATGAAGGTCCCGAAGAGCTAGGATGCACGCCTCGAGGAACTTTTCTCCTTGTCAGTGTGTGGCTATCGTAGGGAAGTTTTACTCAAGGTCTCCCTGCGTGTGTCGGGGTCATCCTGATTGAGAGCCTCGCTGACGGGGTGGTTTGTCGCGTAGAGTCGTCGTCGAGGTTTCTTCTTGGAAGAGCCTCCGCCAAGGAGGGGCCTTGGTTTCGAGCTTCCTCGTCCCTCCCTTCGCTCTTTCACTTGATTTATGGTGGAAGGGTGAATTTGATCTTGAAGTCGAACTCACTGTTTTCCTCTGCTTTTCAGGTAAAATGGTTGTATGGATTGAGGGTATCATCTATATTGACGACGAGTTCGAGCCCGACAACCCCGTTGAGGTCGAAGAAGTTGAACCAGTTTGCACGCCCGTGGACTGGGTCGGGCAGGAACTCTCACTATAGCTTCGCGCTTCACCTTCGATGACACCGACGCTTTTGCCACTGTCGAGGACCGCCTAGAAGGTTCCTCTGCGAGCTGGATGGTCTATAAACCCAAGGAAAGACATTACATCTGCTCGAGTTTTAGGGAGAAGGGGTTCTCCATGTACGAGTTTGCATTTCGTGAAGCGGGGATCCGTCTCCCCTTTAGCAATTTTCAAGGGAGAGTGTTTCGGTGGCTCCGCATGTCCCCCTCGCAACTGCACCCAAATGTCATAGCGTTCGTGCGGGCATTTGAGCTCGTCTGCGAATATCTTCGGATTGGGGCCTCTTTTCCCTGTTCTTTTGCACCTTCCACCTTCAGCGTCAATCTTCCGAAGGTAGGTACAATTGGGTATCTTTGAAGCAACCAAGGAAGTTGTTCCGAGCGTACCAAGATTTTGTCCGCTCCTTCAGGATAAGTTTTACATCGTGAAGCATGTGTCACACACGACTGTCGACTCGTTGTACGACCTTACAATCATGGAAGAGAATGGGAAGCCCGAGGAGACCTTATTGTCGAAATTTCCACTTGAGTGGGTCGAGGACCACTTCCTCCTGGGCACAGATAGCTGTATTGTGAAGCGTGTCGTCCTGGATGCTGACGACCAGCTGGTTTACCAAAAAATTGTCGACTTTGTATTCGACTTTACCCCTGCAAAGTGTGTCACGGAGGATGGGAATATCATCCTCGACGAGCGCGGGGAGATCTGTCGTGAGGCTCGACTGATCAATACCAAGGCTCTCCTTTAGTGCGGGTCCCGCGAGGAGGCCTTGAGGTTTTTAGGTAATGACACTTTCTTTTGGCGGGATGCCTGCCCATTTTCTTTTGTTACTGAATTTGTTTCTCTTTTTTATTGCTGCATGCCAGATGTCGAACATGCAATAACACATTTTGAAGCTCGCGGCAACAAAGGGCGGGAAGAAAAGCAAGATTAGGGTTTCCCAAGTCTAGCAGATGGCCAGGCCCGACCAAGGGGCCGGTGGTTCTTCCTCTCCTCAATGCATCCAGTCCCCTCCCGCTCATGATGCATCCTCCAAGAGGCGGTGGGTCAAGGAACCAGTGCTTGTCGATCTTGAGGAAAGCGCGCCAATGGAGAAGTTTGTGTTGCCTCCTTACCACACCCAGAGGGACTTCTTCTCCAGGAACCACTCTCCGTCGGTGTTGGAGGTCGACACTAAGGCGATCATTGGAATCACTCGAACAGCCCCGAGATAATTATTGATCGAGGATATGACCGCCATGATGAGGATCTCTTCGACGACCCTGGTCTTGAACAACAAAACAAGCCCTACCTCCGAGCTGAAGAAGCTGCGGGACAAGAACGTCGTCCTTGAGGCGGAGAGCGACTTGTAGGAGGCTCAAACGGGGTATGAGAATCACATGTGTCTCCTTCACGAGATGAACGAGATGAGGAAATAGTTGAAGGGAACAACGAGGAACGTGATCGACTGCTGACCAAGGTGGTCGAGCTAGAGAATAAAGTCAATCCTGCTAAAGATGAGTCTGCCGAGGAGAGGCTCATGGAGTCTCGGGCTAATCTGGTGTCGAAGATCCGGGAGCTCGAGCAGGATTTCCTAGGGGCCCTCGAGGTGGGTTTCAATTGTGTCGTGGCACAGCTCCAAATTATGAACCTGGACGTCCATCTCGTCACTAAGGGGATGGGCCCTTATCATCAAGTTGTCGAGAGTCACATTATCGCGTCAGAAGCTGAGGAGGAAGATGACGACCAAGCTGTGGAGGGAGACCAACCCGGGGAAAATGAAGTTGTTTAGTGTTTTTGTTGTATTTCTGTTTGCTGGCATACACGTCATATTTGATGTAGTTGTCTCTGACCTGCGTGCCATGTTTTATAATCTTTGAACAATGGGCTCCCATCGCAATTTGGAAATGTAATATTTTACTTTTATGTTGTGTGTGCTATATTTTCCTTGTTTTTCATGTGTATGAAATAATGTGAGTTGTATGTTTGTTATCGGGATTTTTGCTCGACATATATTGTGACTGACCGTGCAAGGAACTGGTCGGGTGATCGGAGTTGGTATTCGATCGATGACGGAGCCAAGACCTTGGGCGAGGTCTTTGCCCCGCGGCGTGAACTTCCCATTATGAGATAGGCATTATGCCTTACTGGTACAGTAACGGTGGAGCTCAATGGAGGGGTTCTCGTCGAATCAAGAGTCTGCTCGCACACACAAAAGGCAGACTCTTGTCTTTTTGTTTTGAACTTAGGATTCGCGCTTGTACCACGCCGTGCCCCTGTGGTCGCAACACTCGTGGGTCGTGGGCAGTGTTTAACTGTAGTATTGTTTGAGTTTTTCAGCGTTCCATGGTCGAGCAAGTTCTTCTTCGTGCAAGTTTTTGGGATAATAAGCCCCGTTACCCGTTTTGTCTCAGGGTCGGTAAGAGCCTTCCCAGTTCGCGACGAGTTTGCACTCGCGTGAGTCCCTATGGTTCCTTTGTAGAACCACTCTGCCTACCTAGAATTCGCGCTTGATGACTTTGTTGTCATACCGCAAAGTTATCTTTTGTTTCAGCGAGACTTCTCGTAGGGATGCCCCCGACCTGATTTCCTCGACTAGGTCGAGTTCCTCCCTTAGGGCCTCGTCATTTGCCTCCTCGTCCAGGGGAGACTCAATTCTCATAGAGGTCTCTCTTATTTCCATTAGAATCACTACCTCAGTTCTATAGGTTAATCGGAATGGGGTATCCCCGGGTGTCGAGTGCGGGGTAGTCATGTAGGCCCAGAGCACATTGTGTAGCTCCTCGACCCACCTCTTCTTAGCGTCTCTCAAACTTTGCTTCAAGCCACACAGAATCACTTTGTTCACGGCTTCGGCATGCCCGTTTGTCTACGAGTGTTCGACCAAGGTGAAGTGTTGCTTCATGCCCAACCTGGTAACAAAGTCCTGAAAGTTCCTGTCAGTAAACTGAGTCTCGTTATCAGTGATGATGGCCTAGGGCACGCCGAGCCAGGAAAGGATATATCTCTTGTAAAAGCGGAGTATGTTTTGGACCGTGATATTTGGCCAACGCTTCGGCCTCTATCCATTTAGTAAAGTAGTTGGCACCGACTATCAAGTACTTATTCTGATACGATCCTATGGTGAAGGGGCCGAGGATGTCCATCTCCCACCAGGCAAATGGCCACGGGGAAAAGAGTGTTTTGAGCTCGTTTGGCGAGGCCAGGTGCATGTCTCTATGCCTTTGGAATTTGTCGCACTTCTTGACATGCTCTTTGGTGTCTTATTGCATGGTGGGCCGTACCCCGCTCGTAGAGCCTTACCGGCAAGTGATCTCCCGCTGAGGTGTTGGGCGTTGATTCCTTCATAGATCTCTTAGAGTATGGCTGGTACCTTGGATTCGTTGATGCATTTGAGGAGGGAATAGAGAATCCCCACCAGTACAATTTATCCTCGATCAAGACGTATAAAAAGGCTCGACGTCTAACCACGCCCGCCTCTTTGACATCGTCGGACAGTCGCTCCGTGCTGAGGTAGGTGTATACAGGGGTCATCCAACAGTCACTGTCACTGATAGTGTTGACCTCGACGGCCGTTGTGTCCTTCTTGATTTTGGGGCGAGAAAGGACCTCCTGGATCACGAATTTTTTTCCGCCCTTTCTCTTCGTGGTCGCTAGTTTTGACAAGAGGTCTGCCCTGGTGTTGTATTCGTGTGGGACGTGTTATACCTCTACGGAATCGAAGCTTTTCATTTTTTCTTTTACTAAGGCAAGGTAATCGACGAGGTTGTCGTTCTTGGCTTGATACTCTCCCCGTACTTGGGAGGCCACAAGCTGGGAGTCGGTAAAGATCTTTACCTCCTTTGCACCAAGGTCTTCGGCCAGGAGGAGTCCTGCAAGGAACGCCTCATACTCGGCTTGGTTGTTTGACTTTGGAAATGCCAAGGTGAGGGAGAATTTTATCAAAATACCCACTTCATTTTCCAAGATAATTCCCACTCCACTCTCCATCGAGCTAAAGGCACCATTGGCAAAGATGGTCCATTTGTGTGCCCTTGGGGTCGGGGACTTTGCGGAAGTCATTTTTGCGACGAAGTTGGCTAGGACTTGTGCCTTGAGGGATTTTCTGCTCTCATATTGGACGTCGAATTTTAAGAGTTCGAGCGACCATCTGAGCATTCTACCTGACATGTCTGGTCGCCCGAGCAGCTATTTGACGGGCTGGTCGGTTCTGACCATGATCGTGTGAGCCAGGAAGTAATATTATAAACTCCTGGATGCATTGATGAGGGCCAGGGTGACCTTATCGATATGCTGGTATCTGAGCTCAGGACCTTGGAGGGCTTTTCTCGTGAAGTATATCAGCTTCTGCCCTTCGGGGGTCTCACGAATCAGCGCTACGCTGACGACCTCCATAGTGACGGCAAAATATAGGTAGAGGGTTTCCCCAACCTCGATCCTCGACAGTACTGATGGTTCTGAAAGGACTTGTTTGAGGTGGATGAGGGTCTGCTCGCACTCCTTGGTCCATTTGAACGCGGCCTCCTTGCGTAGAAGCTTGAAGAAAAGGAATGCATGTTGGGCAGACTTAGCCACGAAGCGTGACTACGACGCGAGCATCCCATTTAGTGATTGGATGGACTTCTTTGTGTTCGGCGTGGCAAACTCAAAGAAATCCCTGCACTTGTCTGGGTTTGTCTTTATTCCTCGTTCTGTTAGGTAGAATCCAAGGAATTTTGCTGCTCGTACACCGAAGATGCACTTCTTAGGGTTGAACCTCATCCTGCACTTTCTTGCCGTCTCGAAGACCTTATTAAGATGGGTGGTATGGTCAACCTCTTCTCTTGACTTCACGATCATGTCGTCCATGTAAACTTCGAGCATGTCCCTGATTTCTCCCTGGAAGACCTTGTTCATCATCCGCTGGTAGGTTGCACTGGTGTTCTTCAAACCGAAGGGTATTACGTTGTAGTAATAATTGCCCGATTCGGTCATGAAGGCCGTGTATTATTTGTTAGCCTTCACCATAGGGATTTGATTGTACCCCGAGTATGTGTCCATAAATGACAGCAGTTTAAAACCTGCAGAATTGTCGACGAGTTTGACGATGTTAGGTAACAGGTAAGCATCTTTGGGGAATGTCCGGTTGAGATCAGTATAGTCAACACACATCCTCCATTTTCCATTATGTTTCTTAACTAGTACAAGGTTGGACAGCCAAGTTGTGTAATGGGCTTTCGATATAAAATTCGCCTCTAGGAGGTCTTTTACAGTGTTTTCAGCAGCCTCCGCTTTCTCGGGTGACTGTCTACGCCTACATTGAATTATGGCCCTGACGGCTGAATCTATGGTAAGGTAGTGGCATGCTATGTCGGGGTCGAGGACGGGAATCTCCATAGCGCACCATGTGAACAGGTCGGTGTTCTCCCGGAGGCAAGCTTTAAGCTGCTTCCTCGCCAGATCGAGGAGTCCCGTGCCAATCTTCACACCTCTTCCTGGGTCATCTCCGGACGTGATGAGCTTGAAGTCTCCATCTGGAATGAGGCGCGTTGGATGGGATAACTTTTTGTTATCTGTTAGAGGCGCGTTTTCAGATTTCGCACTCTGCTCCTACTTGCTAGGGAAGCGGTTGTCGAGGTCGACGGAGTCGATATGGGGAAATGGCTTCTGCTTCTGTTTGCTGGTCGTCTTGGAGGTGACGTTGATCAATTTGAGCCTTTTGATTTCCGCTTTGAAACATCTCTTGGACGCCTCGATGTCCCCGTGTAGGGTGACGACTCGACCTCTAGTCGTTTAGTACTTCATCTTTAGGTGTACTGTAGATGGTACCGCGGTCAGTTTAGCTAAGGTCAGCCTTCTCATAATGCACTGGTACAGAGAGGGGCATTCGATCACCAAGAATCGGACCTTCATCTGTCTGGCGATATCCTCGACTCCAAATGTGACGAGCAGCTCCACGTATCCCCAAGGTTTTGTGGTGGTGGCATTGAAGTCCTGTAGGTCGGAGTCGACATACGAGGTCAGGTGGCTCTCGTCGAGCTAGAAGGTCGTAAACAGGTGGGCATACATTATGTCCATCGAACTCCCTTGGTCGACTAGGATTCGACGTATATCGAAGTTCGCCATCTGGACCCTGATCAAGAGGGAGATGTTGGAGTTGGGTGCACCACCGGGGAGCTCCTCGAGGTAGAAGGTAATCAGGTTCGATTGACCTTTGAACTTGTCGAGGGTAGCATTTGTCTTCGAGCTCTTGTCGATCAGATCCTTGAACTTCTTCTTGACCGACCTGACTGAGAGCTTGTTGGGCCCCCCGCCAGATATGACCAAGATGGAAGGTAAGTCCTTCCATGGATTGTGGGCGGACAACGTTCTGGTGGGCTCGTTGAGAAGGAGAAAATCCTCCGGCCGGGAGACACACAAGGCGACTTGCAGTCCAGCTTCTTCAGAGGGTGGTGACACTTCCTTGATTGGCTTGGCTTCATGGGTCTCCTATCGAGGAGCCTCGTTTCTTCTGGTGTACTATTTTAGATGCCCTTCCTTAATTAGGATCTTGATTGCATCCTTGAGGTGGATGAAATCTTCCGTGACGTGTTCATGGCTCTGTAGCACCCCAAAATTTGCCTCTTCATTTTGGCAGTATCTGGCTTTTGTTTCTTTGCATTTTTGCATTTCTACATTTGCATAGCATCAGGCAGGGGATCAAGGTTCTCGTGGCTCAGGTTCATTTCGGCGCAGAGGACTGAACAACGAACAACGAGCATTAGAGGCTCGGGCATTTATTTTGCCCAGCGGTTAGGAGGCCGATTTTATTTTTATTTTGCAGGTTAACAACAGTTCAGAAAGCAACACTCAGGCTCATGTCAAGCATTTTTACAGTGATAACATTCAAGAACGAGATTCATAAGCTTAACAGAGCTCCAAAACAGTTGAAACAGGGCAAATGGACAGATTTCCCTCCAAAAGGCGTCAAATTCAAATTTTTGAAGGTGTTAATCGATTAACCTATATGGTTAATCGATTAACCAAAGAGAAATCAGCCCAGATTTGAAAATTTAAAGGGGTTAATCGATTAACCTATATGGTTAACCGATTAACCAGTGTAATTTTTGCCTCTGTACGTGATTTTTCAATGCAGGGCCATTTGGGGTCCAATTTTGATGACTTAAATTCAAATTTGTCACTTGGGAAGTGTCGCTACTGCGAAAAAAGGAGGAGGCCGGCAATGACTAACAGAGTCTTCACCTATCGTTATTTATCCCAACGAGAGGGAAAGGAAACGATCGGAAAAAACCTGACAAAAACGGGAAAAGACGAGGTCATCGCAACCAAGTCCTAGGTTCGGGAGTCGGTTACGCAAGGGGAAGGTAAGAGCACCCCTCACGTCCGTCGTACTCGACGGGATCCACGCATGTGTTGTCTAGCTAAAAGGGTGTGTAAACTATCTACGCTAAAGGCTTATGGACAAAAGAGAAAGAAAAAGAACTGACTCGGCAGAGCATCGCCGCTCTGTGCCTACGTACTCCCTCGTGCAATGGGAAAGTCAGAGTCAACGTAGTTCGCCTAACTACGACCAAAGAAGGGGGGAAGGTTGCTCGCCAAGACATCGCGTCTTGTGCCTACGTACTTTCGTCTGGTACGAAAGATCAGAGCAAACATAGTTCGGGCTTACGAGAATATAGGCTGTTCAAAAGTTTTACCCGAGTAGGGTTAACAGACAGCTCTAGCAGTTGGTGTATGCAGCTCGACCTTTGGAGACTTAGGCGTTACCGTTTGTGATAGGACTGAAAGTTAACAACACTCTTGTTTATGAAAAGAGTTTCCCTGATTAAGACCCCAAGGGTGAAAAAGAGTTTGAATTGTTTTTATGTTTTTTAAGGAAGAAGTGTTTTGAATTTGGTTTGGGATTCATGCTACACTAGAGACTATGATCTAGGAGCAAATGCTTCGTATATCGTTTGAAGGACATACACTAACATTCTAGATAATTGAGAGGCAACCACCCAATCATAATTTCCCAAATGGCTTAAGGCTCGTAGCATGCAACAATGGTCAAGCTTTATTAAGTGGATTGAAGTTGTTTGAAGATGAGAAGAGAAAGAGAGCGAACTAAGGGGGACTAGTCCAAACCCTAAAAGTTGTCATGCAATGTGCACCTAAAGTTGAGTTTGAAAGGGGACTACCTAATGTTATCATACATGGTTAGAACCCTAATGTCTATCATAACCTCTCTTGAACAAGAGAGGTTAGAAATCCTAACGGAAGGAAGACAAAAGAAGAAGAAACAATAAGAAGAAACAATGCAAATGTAGGATGCAAACATAAATGCAACAAGGAAAACAAAGTGGCAATGCAAGTGAGGGAGGAAATATGTGTGGGGCTGGAACCTCCACAAGCTCATCTCAATCTCAATCCATGGTATGAATGAACACAAGAGAAGAAGAGAAGAAGATGCATAGAAAACAAGCAACAACAACAATGAGAAAAAATCCTCGTGGATTCATTACTTTAGGCAAGCTTCAGGTTCCTCCTCAGGAGGAACCAAGCAACCTTAAGTAGTATTCCAAGGTCATTGGACAGAATGGGGATGAGAAGAAGAGATCTCAAATGCCAAAGCACAACATCAGAATTAGGTTCATCAATAATGCACAACCAAGCTTTTGGAAGCAAAACAAAACAAGTACAACAACAAAGATGCACAAACATGAAGCAACTTGAAAAATACATGAAAAATAAGAAAATGCATCTAAAAATGCCAAATAAAATCTCAGAGGACCCCCGAGGTATTAGGAACCAGGGGTCGAAAGGGGAGATTAAAAATCAAAAGGGAAGTGCCTCAACAGAAGACAAACACCAAGAGTGTCCCAAAACAAGGCAGAAATAGAGAGGGAACAAAAACAAATTCAAACCACATGGAAAAAGCACTTAAAAATCATGGAAAAAATATCCAAGGATCAATTAACATGTAGAAACAATACTATAAAAAATTAGAAGTTTAATCCATACCATGAGCAAGAAATAAAATCAACAAGTCAGCATGTAACGCCCCGATTCTGAATTCCCATTAATTGTTGAGTCTTTTAATTTATTTAATTGATGTTTGTTTTAAATTGAGAAATTATATATTACTATGTGGTGTTTGCTTATTTTATCTATTTTTACCGATTCGGAGAGTTTTCGGGGAATTAGAGTAAAAAGGGCATTTTAGACATTTAGCAATTTAGTGTGAGAATTGATTGGTAGGTGTTGGAAAGAATTTGAGAGGAAAGAAATAGAGATAGAAATAGAATAAGAGAGGAAAAGAAAGAAAGATAGTAACATAAGAAGAAAACAAGAGAAAGAAAAGAGGAGAAGAGAAAGAGAAGAGAAAGTGGAGAGGAAAACCTAGAATCATCAAGGGATCATCACCAAAGCTTGCAATCGATCGGTAAGGGTGTGAAACTCCATCATCTCTTTAATGTGTATGATTGTATGTGTATGTGTTTGGATTTTGTAGAGTTTCTACTCTTTTTTCCCACTTAGGTTAGAAGTTGGTTTGATGAGTAGAAAGAGGTTTTAATCGGTTAGAACTCGGATTAGACGATGTAGTTTAGTCGGGTGATGGTAGGGTTGTGCCACTGAGACTGGTTTGGATTTAATCGGTTGATTTTGTGGAGTTTGGGCTTTGGAACAGCCATGGAGGTTCTGTCTTCGCAGGCTCGCCAGGCGAATGGCAGCGAAGCTTCGCCAGGCGAAGCCCAGCGAGCTGCAGCGAAGCAAGTCAGAAGCAAACACCCTGTCTTCGCTGGCAAGTTCGCCAGGAGAAGTGAGTTGGCGAAGGTTCTCCAGGCGAGTGTGTAGCGAGCCTCAGCGAGTAATTCCAGAATTACTCCCAGTGGACTTCGCTGGGAAGTTCGCCAGGCGAAGGCCAGCGAGCATTCGCTGCGTGGCTTCGCCAGGCGAAGGTTGGCGAACCTGACAGTGTTATTTGTTTTGCTGTTTATTCATAGCATGATTTTTTTTGGCCGATTCAATTATGACTAATGCCTATATGAATGATTGATGTGTGAATCTGATGAATATTTGATTCCATGGAGAATCTGCTGAATACTTGATTCCGTGGAGAATCTGCTGAATACTCGATTCCTTAGAGAATCTGTTGAAATGAGTCGGTACCACATTTGCATCTGCATAGAGTCGTGTGTCGGTCTCTATGAGTTGCATGAGTCATCTGTGTATGATGCATTAGTTGTATGAATGTAACTGTGTATGTTATATATGATTGTTTGGAGGAACATATGGTGAATGTTTATGAGCATGTGTAGAGGCATGATTAATTGTATATGCTTAATGTGGTGAGAACATAATTGAGTATGACTTGTACAAATATGAGTATATGTATATATACAATTTTATGCATTAACTGTTATGATATTGTTTCTCACCCTTCTGCTGTTTTATAATGCTCTATGAGGCATTGCAGAGTAGGAAGCTGGAGGTTCTTTTGTGAAGCGATGTCTTCGTCTTTTTGGTCAATGGCTCTGATATGTAACATCTGGGTAGTTAGGAAGCCTTTGACTCTTTTGGAGTTACATTTGTTTTGATTCCTTGTGATACATCTGTGTATGTATCCGTTGTGGATATGGTTGTAAAGCATGAATTGATTGAATGGTTGTATATACTTTTATGAATGTGATCGATTCAATATTTGGATGTTTCCGCTTTTATTCTAAATATTGAGATGTGGGTTACCCATTGTTGCATATCTATTTTGAGCAGGTATCGTATGTGTTTAATTTCGTGATAATGTGATGCGCCTCTTATATACCATGTTTTAATTAAATTTTAATTAAACTCTGATGAAATAAATTTTCTAAGTGCCTAATTGATTAAATGTATTAATTTGGGGGTATAGAAAGGGGGTGTTACATTAAGTGGTATCAGAGCCAGTGTTGAGTCAATCGTGTCTGTCTTGTTGTTGTGTTGGTTGAACGGTTGTTTAACCTTGTTGTTATTTTTGGGAATCCTCAGAATATGGCAGGTCGTAATGACAATGCTATGGCAGCGGCGTTAGAGGCTATGGCCAGAGCTGTGCAGGGTGCACCCAACGTGAATGCGAATGATGAGTTCAGGAAGAACCAACCACCGGTGTTCAAAGGGAGATTTGATCCGGATGGTGCTCAGATATGGTTAAAGGAAATTGAGAGGATCTTTAGGGTGATGGATTGTGCTGAAGGGAACAAGGTGAGACTAGGGACTCACATGCTGAGAGAAGAGGCTGATGACTGGTGGGTCAGCGTGAGGCAAGTTCTTGAGGTCGACGATGAGGAGATTACGTGGGATTTATTTCGTACTGAGTTTCTAAGGAAGTATTATCCCGAAAGTGTTAAAGGGAAGAGAGAAATGGAATTTCTGGAGTTGAAACAAGGTAATATGTCGGTGGTGGACTACACCGCTAAGTTTACTGAGTTAGTGAAGTTTCACCCTCACTATGATGCGGTTACGGCGGAATTTTCCAAATGTATCAAGTATGAGAATGGCTCGCGTCCTGAGATAAAGCAAGCGGTGGGTTATCAAAGAATACGAAGATTTTCGGATTTGACCGAGTGTTGTAGAATTTACGAAGAAGACAGTAGAGCTCGTTCTACTCATTATAAGGGTTTGAGCGAGAGGAGAGGGAAGCAGCAAGTACGAAGCAGACCTTATGTGACGCCTGCTGAGAAGGGCAAACATAGGGGAAACTTTGATAGGAGACCCGGAGGAGGTTCCGGTGCGATCAAATGTTTTAAGTGTGGCGTGATGGGCCACAAGTCTTATGATTGTGGAAAGTTCAAAGCGAAGTGTTCCAACTGTGGGCTCCTTGGTCATGATGCAGCAGAGTGTAGAAAGAATGTTGTGAAGTGTTTTAATTGTGGCGAGGTGGGTCACATTAGCCCGAATTGTACCAAACCGAAGCAAGCTCCGGCGGGTGGAAAAGTATTCGCATTAGCAGGTTCAGACGCTACTAATGCGGCAGATCGTTTGATTAAAGGTACATGCTTTATTAATGATATGCCTTTAGTTGCTATTATTGATACTGGAGCGACTCACTCGTTCATCTCTCTTGCGTGTGCTAAGCGGTTGGATTTGTGTATGGTTTCTTTGAGTAGTGGTATGGTTATTGGAACTCCCGCTTCGGGGTCGGTAACTACTTCTTTGGTGTGTGCAAGTTGTCCTTTGACCATGTATGGTAAGGACTTCGTTATGGATTTAGTGTGTTTACCGTTGGAAGGTTTGGACGTAATCTTGGGTATGAACTGGTTGCAATTTAATAGAGTTCATCTGGATTGCTATCACAAGTTAGTAAGGTTTCCTTCTTTGGAAGATGGTGAAAACGAGAGTTTTCTTTCCACTAAAGAGTTGAAGAAACTTTTAGCGGACGAAGCTCAGTTGTTTGGTTTGTTTGCATCGTTGTCGGTGGAGAGCAAAGTTAAGCTCGACGTGTTTCCTGTGGTTTGTGAATTTCCTGAAGTGTTTCCGGAAGATGTTGAGGATGTGCCGCCAAAGAGAGAGGTTGAATTTTCTATTGATCTAGTTCCGGGTACTAGACCGATTTCGATGGCCCCGTATCGAATGTCGGCATCGGAGTTGGTGGAATTGAAGAAGCAGTTGAATGATTTGTTGGATAAGAGATTTGTAAGACCAAGTGTTTCTCCTTGGGGTGCGCCGGTATTGTTGGTAAAGAAGAAGGATGGTAGTATGCGATTGTGTATTGATTATCGGCAGTTGAATAAGGTGACAATTAAGAACAAGTATCCGCTTCCAAGAATCGATGATTTGATGGATCAATTAGTTGGAGCCCGTGTTTTTAGTAAGATTGATTTGAGATCCGGTTATCACCAGATTCGGGTTAAGGAAGAAGATATTTCGAAGACGGCTTTTAGAACACGATATGGTCACTATGAGTATACGGTGATGCCATTCGGAGTTTCTAATGCGCCGGGTGTTTTCATGGAATATATGAACCGTATCTTCCACGAGCAGTTGGATCGTTTAGTGGTAGTGTTTATCGATGACATTTTGATTTATTCTAAGTCTCGAGAGGAACACGAAGAACATTTAAGGATTGTGTTGCAGATTTTGAAAGAGAGGAAGTTGTACGCAAAGTTGTCTAAGTGTGAGTTTTGGTTATCGAAGGTGAGTTTTCTTGGACATATCATTTCCGGAAATGGTATTAGTGTGGATCCATCCAAGATCGATGCGGTAATGCAATGGGAGACTCCAAGATCAGTTACGGAAATTCGAAGCTTTTTGGGCTTGGCCGGTTACTACCGGAGGTTTATCGAAGGATTTTCAAAGTTAGCACTTCCGTTAACGCAGTTGACTTGTAAAGGAAAGGCTTTTATTTGGGATGTTAATTGTGAAGAGAGTTTCATGGAATTAAAGAGAAGGTTAACGACAGTGCCGGTTTTGATTTTTCCAAATCCTACGGAACCTTTTGTGGTTTATTGCGACGCTTCCTTGTCAGGATTGGGTGGTGTATTGATGCAAGATGGGAAGGTCGTGGCGTATGCTTCTAGACAGTTGAGAGTTCATGAAAAGAATTATCCTACTCATGATTTGGAGTTAGCGGCCGTAGTGTTCGTTTTGAAAATTTGGAGGCACTATCTTTATGGTGAAAGATTTGAAGTTTTTAGCGATCACAAGAGTTTGAAGTATTTGTTTGATCAAAAAGAATTGAATATGAGGCAAAGGAGATGGCTAGAACTTTTGAAGGACTATGATTTTGGTTTAAATTATCATCCGGGTAAGGCGAATGTGGTAGCCGATGCCTTAAGTCGGAAGTCGTTGCACGTGTCTACTTTGATGGTTAGAGAGTGGGAACTCTTGGAGAACTTTAGAGATTTGAGTTTGGTTTGTGAGTTAACACCGAGTAGTGTGAAGCTGGGTATGTTGCATGTCACGAATGATTTCCTTGCTACGGTGTGTGAAAAGCAAAAGTTGGATTTGAAATTTGTGGATTTGATGACGAATGGAAATGAAGATTTCAAAGTTGATGAATTAGGAGTTTTGAGGTTTCGAGGTCGTATTTGTATTCCCGATGATGCGGATTTGAAAAAGATGATATTGGAAGAGGGACATCGGAGTAACTTGAGTATTCATCCGGGAGCGAATAAGATGTATCAGGATTTGAAGAAGATCTTTTGGTGGTCTGGATTGAAAAGCGATGTTGCTCGTTTTGTGTACTCGTGTTTGACTTGCCAGAAGTCTAAGGTGGAGCATCAGAAGCCTAGTGGATTGATGCAACCGTTGGATATTCCGGAATGGAAATGGGATAGTATATCGATGGATTTTGTTACGGGATTGCCGAATACGCAAAGAGGACATAATGCTATTTGGGTGATTGTTGATAGGCTTACTAAATCGGCTCACTTTATTCCGATTGATATTACTTATTCTTTGGAAAGGTTGGCCGAGATTTATGTTGGCACTATTGTGAAGCTTCATGGAGTTCCTAAGAGTATTGTGTCGGATAGAGATCCTAGATTTACTTCAAGATTTTGGGAGAGTTTGCAAGGTGCCTTGGGTTCTAAGTTGAGATTGAGTTCGGCATATCATCCGCAAACAGATGGTCAAACCGAGAGGACGATTCAATCGTTAGAAGATTTGTTGCGTGCTTGTGTGCTTGAACAAGGTGGTGCGTGGGACGGTTATTTAGCGTTGATTGAGTTCACCTATAATAACAGTTTCCATTCGAGTATTGGTATGGCGCCATTTGAGGCTTTATATGGTCGGAGATGTCGAACACCTCTGTGTTGGCATGAGACAAATGAAAAGTCGGTAGTTGGTCCGGAAATGGTACAGCAAACGACGGAAAAGGTGAAATTTATTCGGGAAAAGACGAGAGCTTCTCAGAGTAGACAGAAAAGTTATCATGATAAAAGGAGAAAGGATCTCGAGTTTCAAGAGGGCGACCATGTGTTTTTGAGAGTTACACCGGTTACGGGTGTGGGTCGTGCTTTGAAGTTGAGAAAGTTGACTTCTCGTTTTATTGGTCCGTATCAGATTGTCGCACGAGTTGGTGCTGTGGCTTATCGTGTGGCGTTACCTCCGAACCTTTCGAATTTGCATGATGTATTCCATGTCTCGCAACTTCGGAAGTATGTTCCGGATCTGTCACATGTTATCCCAATGGATGACGTTGAAGTAAGAGATAACCTTACAGTTGAAGTTTTACCGGTTAGTATTTTGGACCGCGAAGTTAAGAAACTAAGAGGCAAGGATATTGCGCTTGTGAAAGTGTCCTGGGGAGGTGCCGCGGAAGGCAACATGACTTGGGAGTTGGAGAGCAAGATGCGAGAATCGCATCCAGAGTTGTTTGAATCAGGTAATATTTTCGAGGACGAAAATTTCTAAAGTGGGGGAGAGTTGTAACGCCCCGATTCTGAATTCCCATTAATTGTTGAGTCTTTTAATTTATTTAATTGATGTTTGTTTTAAATTGAGAAATTATATATTACTATGTGGTGTTTGCTTATTTTATCTATTTTTACCGATTCGGAGAGTTTTCGGGGAATTAGAGTAAAAAGGGCATTTTAGACATTTAGCAATTTAGTGTGAGAATTGATTGGTAGGTGTTGGAAAGAATTTGAGAGGAAAGAAATAGAGATAGAAATAGAATAAGAGAGGAAAAGAAAGAAAGATAGTAACATAAGAAGAAAACAAGAGAAAGAAAAGAGGAGAAGAGAAAGAGAAGAGAAAGTGGAGAGGAAAACCTAGAATCATCAAGGGATCATCACCAAAGCTTGCAATCGATCGGTAAGGGTGTGAAACTTCATCATCTCTTTAATGTGTATGATTGTATGTGTATGTGTTTGGATTTTGTAGAGTTTCTACTCTTTTTTCCCACTTAGGTTAGAAGTTGGTTTGATGAGTAGAAAGAGGTTTTAATCGGTTAGAACTCGGATTAGACGATGTAGTTTAGTCGGGTGATGGTAGGGTTGTGCCACTGAGACTGGTTTGGATTTAATCGGTTGATTTTGTGGAGTTTGGGCTTTGGAACAGCCATGGAGGTTCTGTCTTCGCAGGCTCGCCAGGCGAATGGCAGCGAAGCTTCGCCAGGCGAAGCCCAGCGAGCTGCAGCGAAGCAAGTCAGAAGCAAACACCCTGTCTTCGCTGGCAAGTTCGCCAGGCGAAGTGAGTTGGCGAAGGTTCGCCAGGCGAGTGTGTAGCGAGCCTCAGCGAGTAATTCCAGAATTACTCCCAGTGGACTTCGCTGGGAAGTTCGCCAGGCGAAGGCCAGCGAGCATTCGCTGTGTGGCTTCGCCAGGCGAAGGTTGGCGAACCTGACAGTGTTATTTGTTTTGCTGTTTATTCATAGCATGATTTTTTTTGGCCGATTCAATTATGACTAATGCCTATATGAATGATTGATGTGTGAACTGTTTCGACATGTCGTGCTGTGGATGGCCGAAAGGCGTGAATCCTAGATTGTAGAGCCAATGGTGAATCTTGAACGTTTGATAATCTTGTGTATTTGCTTGAATTGAATAGAAACGCATTGATAGGCTGATATGTGTGTAAACCATGTGTGAAATGGTGCATAATGTGAATGCATGATAGATATATGCGATGTATGTGATAAATGCAATGAGTATGTTTGTGAACATAGTATGCATTCTGTGTTGATCGATCCCTCAGAGGATTAGCATTGTGTAGCATCTTAGTATGCATTTTTGTGTTGAATGATCCCTCAGAGGATTTGCAGAACCTCGTATGATACGATGGTTATATTAGATTCCTTGGAGAATCGGTTGCATTGTGTGATTCCTCGGAGAATCGGTCATAACATGTAATCCCTTGGAGGATTGACTAGAGTATTTGATTCCGTGGAGAATCTGCAGAGTATTTGATTCCGTGGAGAATCTGCTGAATATTCGATTCCGTGGAGAATCTAATGAATATTTGATTCCGTGGAGAATCTGCTGAATACTTGATTCTGTGGAGAATCTGCTGAATACTCGATTCCTTAGAGAATCTGTTGAAATGAGTCGGTACCGCATTTGCATCTGCATAGAGTCGTGTGTCGGTCTCTATGAGTTGCATGAGTCATCTGTGTATGATGCATTAGTTGTATGAATGTAACTGTGTATGTTATATATGATTGTTTGGAGGAACATATGGTGAATGTTTATGAGCATGTGTAGAGGCATGATTAATTGTATATGCTTAATGTGGTGAGAACATAATTGAGTATGACTTGTACAAATATGAGTATATGTATATATACAATTTTATGCATTAACTGTTATGATATTGTTTCTCACCCTTCTGCTGTTTTATAATGCTCTATGAGGCATTACAGAGTAGGAAGCTGGAGGTTCTTTTGTGAAGCGATGTCTTCGTCTTTTTGGTCAATGGCTCTGATATGTAACATCTGGGTAGTTAGGAAGCCTTTGACTCTTTTGGAGTTACATTTGTTTTGATTCCTTGTGATACATCTGTGTATGTATCCGCTGTGGATATGGTTGTAAAGCATGAATTGATTGAATGGTTGTATATACTTTTATGAATGTGATCGATTCAATATTTAGATGTTTCCGCTTTTATTCTAAATATTGAGATGTGGGTTACCCATTGTTGCATGTCTATTTTGAGCAGGTATCGTATGTGTTTAATTTCGTGATAATGTGATGCGCCTCTTATATACCATGTTTTAATTAAATTTTAATTAAACTCTGATGAAATAAATTTTCTAAGTGCCTAATTGATTAAATGTATTAATTTGGGGGTATAGAAAGGGGGTGTTACACAACACACATTTTTCATATCATTAAATGACCATTTAAAAGGAAAATATGAAAATAAATAGAAAATGCATTAAAAAACGAAATTATAAATGTACAAAATTAAAAGACATGTTAAGGTATGTTCATGATTTTTTTCAGAATTTTTAAACATTTTTTTGCTATTTTTTACGAATTTTTAAAGTGCAAGCAAATAAAAGAAATAAATATAGAAAACAAAAATGCAGAAAAAAGCACAACCATCCGATCAGCATACTAGTCAACAGATCCAAGGCACCAGAATGTGCCACCTCAATTAATGAATTGAGGTTTAAATTGTGTGTGTATTAGCCAAAGAAAGAACACATGAGTCTTGTTCCAAACCACATGATCAAAAAAACCTCAAACGAACGGATGGGCTTGCGACACGTCACCTTCATCTTCTCCAAGTGAACTCCGACCGGACCAGTCCGCCGGAAAAGTCGTCGGCCACCACCATGCCCACCGCCGGCCGCCGCAATTCGTCTTCCCCACATGAGCTTCATCAATTATTCACCGTTTCTTGCGAATTTTAGATGAAAATTCATCTACTCTCTGAGAGGAACATGAATCCAACCTCCATTTTCGTTAACTCTCAACAACCACTCCACAAATCAAACAACAAGCAAACATGCCAAAAAATAAAGTTCACCAAAACTTAAAATAAAAGGTCCAAAAATCATCTACATGTTACAAGGAGTAAGAATCCATGAAAATTAGAGCAAAACACCATGAAAAAACATCAAAAAGAAACAACACAACTTTGAGCTCAAAAAACCAAATGTCATAAACACAAACAATAATGATCCAGAAATGATCTACATATCACAAAAGTTCAAATGCAACGAAAATGGTGGAAAATCATGGAGTATTAAGAGTGTAAAGTTGAAATAAAGTTTACCTAGTGGAGAGCCTCCACTGAGCCTTGAAATGGTGATGAAGCTTAACGAAAAACGTTCAGAATCACTCCATGAACTTCAATTGAGGTGTTTGCAAGCTTGATTTGGTCTGAAAATGGTTGAACCTAAGAATTGGATTTTGAGTTTTTCACCACTTTTTGAAAACAAAAATTGGTTGTTCATGCAACAAAATGACCTAGCTCTGCCTCAAAATTCATCTAGAATACTTATATGATGGATTTGTGATCAAATGGGGCCTTAATTCATGCAAAACAGCCCACTTCCAATTTTCACATTTCAACACTTTTTTGAAAATGCCATGCACGTTTTTACCACTGCACCACTTGATTTTTTGATCCAAATCCACTACAAATCATATGTGTAAATTAAAGGAATGAGATTGGAGGTTTAATTTTGATCCTATGGTTGATTTTCATTTTGTTACTTCAAGAGGAAGAAACCATGAAAATGGCCCATTTTGAGACTTCAAAAATCCAATGTGAAAATGGCAATGTCTTTGAAATATTATTTGCAATCAAAAAATGCACAAACTTGCCTTGAAAAAGTTTAAAATCCATTAACTCTCAATTTCTCAATTTAAGCCTCCTTTATGAAAAATTTAAACCCCAAATTCTCAATCCAAGCCCCCGCCATGACAAGAGATGGTTTGGTAGTGCAAATGGCCCCATTTGAAGCAAGTTTAATGTTGAAAAGATTTCCATTTGAAGTGTGCAAGTTGGTGAAATGGACCTATAATTTTATGACCCATAATCTTACTTTCCCAAAATACCCCTGACTTGTAAACCTCATAACTTGAGTTCTACAAATCAGATGAAAGACTTATAATACAATTTGGAAAGCTAATATCAAGACCTACAACTTTCATGTTGATCAAAAGTTGAAGAGAAACACCCTTCTAGGTCAAAACTGGCTTGGAAGTTGGTTGACTTTTGTTGACCAAAATCACATACCTCAAATGACCTGTAACTTGTCCAGATCATAACTTGAGTTCTATAAATCTAATCGAGGACTTCTAGTACTTAAATTAAATATAATAACATTCTCTACAAGTTCCATGTTGGCCAAAAATTGAGATGAGACTTTTATCTTGAGGTAGATGGTCTTGAAGCCAAGCACTAAATAGGGGATTTTACCCTAAGAACCCTGACTTAGTAACTTCTCACACACTTAACCCTTGATGACTTGAACTTGAAAAGATGTATCATATATTTGAACACAACATCCCATGACCATAGAGACTTTGAATTAAGTTTCTATCTTCTTCAATTGCACAGTTGACTGAGGATTTACCAGATGAAAACCCTAATTGCGATACTTTCAGTTATGACTTGTTCCACTTCACACAACCACTTACATAAGCTCCACAACGATCCTCAAGGCCCTCAATAAGCTTTCTTTACATCTCATACCCAAAATCATGTATTCACGAACCTCTGATGCTCTTCAGTTGGCCTCCCAGTTAGGAGTTATCCCACACACATCCATCTGTCCTTTCATAAGACAATGACCACTCTGATGAACAATCAAACTTGAGTAACAACCCCTGCTTAGGCTTAAACCCCTGAGAAGACTCCTCTTGAGGTGCACAAACTTCTTGATCCCCTGTTTAATGCAACATTCTATGCAATGCAAATGCTAGAACAAAATGAAATGAAACATAAACCAAGTTAAGAAAAGGTTGAGCAAATTTTGGGGTGCAACAACTGCCCCTATTCAAACGACTTGGACCTGAATGAGTGAAAAGCGAACGACTTTCACTCAATCAAGGTAAAAGACGGTTGAATACCAAAGAAACCCGAAAATTTGCCAACCGCAGAAAATCCGAATATAGCAGAATTGATCTCAAAGCTACCCTGTTGGGGAAAGAGAATACAAACGTCAAAAACGGCGCCATGGTCCGGATACCATACTGGCAAAAGGTAACGATCCAAGTTACCAGAGTCTGGATACTCCATAGAAATCAAAGCTTGAATGCTCAAAACATAACTCTGAGTCTGGATACTCGATAAACGGAGCCTGATTGCTCAAAGACACAAAACTGAGTATGGATACTCAAAGATTAGAGCCTGGATGCTTAATAAACACAAAACTAGAGCCTGGATGCTTGGTAAACGGAGAATTGGAGCCTGGATGCTCAGTAATAAATCTGAGTATGAATACTCAATATCTAGAGCCTGGATGCTCGATGAATCGGAGCCTGGATGCTCAAAACACAAATCTAGAGCCTGGATGCTCAAAAACACAAATTGGAGCCTGGACGCTCAAAGAACACATCTGAGTCTGGATACTCAATAACCTGAGCCTGGATGCTTACCGTAATCTGAGCCTGGATGCTCCATGCAAATAACCTGAGTCTGGATACTCGATTAACCTGAGCCTGGATGCTCGATAATAGTTCTGAGTCTGGATACTCAAAAACCTGAGCCTGGATGCTCAATGAATAAACTTGAGTCTGAATACTCAAAAACTGGAGCCTGGATGCTCGATGCAATCTGAGCCTGGATGCTCTATGCAAATAGAAATATACTTATCAGGATCTGGATATTCTACGAGTTCAAGTCAAGCGACATTGCTGGGAAACAAAATCAGTCGTGGTCTGGATACCACATAGGCTGAGAAAACATTACGTGCTAAGGTCTGGATACCGCACGGTAATAGGAGATAACATAATTACTGTGATCTGGATATCACGGAGCATCAAATAAACTACCATGGTCTGGATACCATAACTGCCATCACCGGAGTCTGGATACTCAACGGAGAAGGTACAAACAAGATTCAACAGGGTCCGAACACCCAACTGACTTTACCGGAGTCTGGGTACTCAACGGAGAAAACATAATAAAACGAGCATAAGTCATGGTCTGGATACCATAAGTCACAAATGTTAGATGCCCAATTGTGCTTATTGGAGCTATCAAATATGGACATATTTCACTTCTTTTTATGCCGAAAACGTATTTATTAAGCCTTGCTTTTGTTAATGTGCATCATTGTGTCAAATGCTTTTGGTCCTTTTGATTTGTGTGTTATTGTGCAGGATTTAAGTGTGAAAGAGCATTATTTGAAGGCACAAGAAAGATGGCAAAGGAATCAAGCAAAGAGCAAAACAAAAATTGGTTCGCTCAAGCGAGCACTTGGCGAGTGAGTAGCGAGTGTTCGCTACAGCCTCGCCTAGCGAGCACGTAGCGAATAGCTCTAAACTTGGGCAGAATGGTTTTCAACACCAATCTTGGTCAGCGAGCAAGTGGCGAAGAGGCTTGTTAGGCGAGCCCCCAGCGAGCACCTAGCGAAGCAAAACAGAATGTCCCAGGCACCCTTCGCTGGCTCATTCGCTGCAGCGAGCACCTAGCGAAGCAAAACAGAATGAAACTTACAGACCTCGCTGGCAGGTTCGCTAGGCGAGGCTATAGCGAGTGTTCGCCAGCAGCTCGCCTAGCGAGTGAGTAGCGAGCGTGCCCAGATTTGTCACTTACTATAAGTAGCTTGGGCCACTTTTTGGAGAACTGCTTTTTTTTCACTTTTACATTGTTTTGATGCAAGAAAGGGTTTTGTGACCTAAAAACCTATTTTGGCTTACTTCCCTTCATCTCTTAACATAATCAAAAAACAACAAGGTGGATCATCATCAAAGTTGGATCATTCGACTTGGATGTTCATCAACCGACTTTAAAACTTCTTTTGCAAGCTACCATGAGAATGGGTAGCTAAGTTCATCTTGTTGTCAAAGATAGATGTAGGTAATCATTGAACTTTGTATTTGTATGGATGATTTTCATTTGTAAACTATTGAATGATTAATGTATGGTGAAAACTTTGTTTTATTCATAATCTTTTGTGTTGGTTAATGATTGAGAAATATTTACCAACTCTTGACCTAGGTTTTCTCCCATCTCTTTTCTTGAGCTAGAAATAGTCTTGAATGATTTTGTTCACTTAAAATGTTGAACTTTAAAGTTGTCATTTTGATAGATTGTGTGAGAGATCAACAATGGATTAAAATGATAAACTTCAAAATATGAGTTAGAGATAATCATATTGAGAGGATATTGTGAATGCATTGATCATTTGAAAGAGTTTATTAAATGTTGATCGGAAGTATACATGCAAAGTGATTACCGAAACCTAACTTTGACAATCTTTATTCAAACTGTTAAAACCTAACTTTTATCGCATTTATTCCTTTCATGCAAAACACTTGTTACCTTAAACACAAACCCTTGGATACCATTAAACTATAAATTTAACAACTGTTGAACGACGGCAAAATCTTATATTCCCTGTGGAGACGATAATACAAACCCGACACTTAACCACTGTTCTAACAAAATGGTGCCGTTGCCGGGGAATATAAATTGATATTGCTAGCATCGCAATAGTTACCGAATTTTTAGTTTTGAAATTTTTACTTGTGCTTGTAATTTGTTTGGTTAGTGTGCAACCCTTGTTTATGCGAGGACAGATTCCTGAGGACCAAATTCTTTTTGATCCTGAGATCGAAAGAACCGCAAGGAGACTGAACAGTAGAGCAAGACGCAGGAGGCAACAAGCCAGGCAAAGACAAAATCAAGGAGAAAGTTCTTCGACTACCACATCACCACCACATTTCACACCAATCATGGCAGAACCACCACCCCCTCCACCAGTTTCTACTCCATGCACAAACAGTCCCAGACATACAGCTCAGTTTGCACGTAATCTCCAAAATGGAAGACAAGCGGAGATGAAAACGGGAATCCTAGCTCTTGTCTATCAAAATCCTTTCACGGGATTAGACCACGAGGATCCGTTTACTCATCTTACAAAATTTTATGAGATTGCGGGCGCAACTGGAGCTACCGAAGCTGACGAAGAGTCATTGTTTAGGAGACTATTCCCTCATTCCTTAATTGGGAAAGCGAAGGAGTGGTATCTCGACCAATCGACAACAGTCATGACCGATTGGAATCTTTTAGAAGAAAAGTTTCTTGAACGGTTCTTTCCACATAACCGGTTCATGGAGGCTAAAACTGCAATTGCGGTATTTTCTCAAGGAGCTAGTGAATCACTCAATGAAGCTTGGGAGCGTTACAAATCTATGTTGAGAAAATGCAAGGGACATGGTTTCGATGAACTCACTCAAATTCATATTTTCCGCAATGGACTCCTTTCGGTTCATAAGACCTTATAGGATGCTACGGCGGGAGGTTCTTTAATGTCAAAAAGCGCCGAAGATGCAACTGCAATCATTGATAAAATGGCACTTAATGATCACCAAGGGAACCACAATCAAGGGGTAGCTCAAAGAAAGTCGGGTGTGCTTGAGTTGGGAACAAATGATGCTATACTTGCGCAAAACAAGCTCATCTCACAACAAGTGGAACTTTTAACTCAACAAATCAAGGAGCTAAAAGAACCGTCAAAAGCTAAACAAATAGCTTGTTGCGAGCTTTGTAAAGGCGAACATGATACTGGATTTTGTCCGCCTCCCGGATTCGAAGAAGTGAACTACATGGCTAACCAGAGAGATTACCAACAAAGGTGTAATACCCCAAATTTTACCCTTATATTTAGTCAGTCATTTCGCATATCATCTCATATGTTCATTTGCTAACCACTAACAAGTTAGGGAGGTTTTTGTTTTGCAGATTTGGTTCCAGGGGTATTTTGGTCAGTTTACGCAAATTCTGCTAATTCCTTGAAAACGGGCTGTTATTACGTTCTGAGGCATTTATTTGCCACTTGGGTCAAGGTGCCGGTATGTTTTGGACTCGGGGCCGTGCTTTGTTTGATTTTGAAACATTTCTAAACAGTTTTGTTTCTTCTTAATAAGATGAAGTTGGGTTGAAAAGGAAGTGGATACTGTTAAGGTTATTTTGAGAAGTGATGTGATCAACGAGGTTTTAATTTGAATTTGTTTGGATATAATCATATGGCGGGATATCATTTATAAAAGGCAAAGGAGAAGTAAGTTTTAAATATTTTTGAGCTTTGTGTTCATAAGTACTTATAAGTTACAACTCAAGAAGGAATTTAAATGATTCTGAATTATTATTCATGGATACTTTGAATTTACAAGTGAGAAAGTAAATATGAATATTTGTTGAATTTCATTTCATAAATATTTATAGTTTACAAATTGATAAAGTGAATTTGAACTTGGTTTACAAGAGGTCTCATTTACAATAAGTATCTATCCTAAATCCTAAAGGTTCCTAAGTGTCTTCATGCTGTCTTTAAGCTTCTCCGCAGAATCTCCGATTCACCTGCACATCAAAACAGAACAAGCAATATAGAAAAATGTTAGAAGTTTTTTTGACACTCTCAGAACAGTGTCATCATCGAGTGCCGGGAGTGGCACAACCGAAGCTGCGTCCTACCCCCCGTTACCGATCTGCGCCGTGGGCGTCAGATCAGGTAACACCTGTTCTTATCGGTACGGGACATCCGAGAGATAGAAGTAATAAAAGAAGCGGGACTGATTCGTTTTGCCGCGATTGGATTTCCAAACTGATACGAGAATAAGGCAACATAGGCAAGTTTGGACTCAGACCCGGATGCCGGCAGGTCTGAGTCACTTTGGTTTCGAAATTTCCAACACCTGAAAAGCCACAAACGCATCAGTATCAGATTCAGAATTTGGAACTCAAAACCTAAACAATTCAAAAGCAGCATCAGTTCTGAACCATATAGCTGAGTTCATGGAAAGTCAAGTCCAAACAGGACAAGAGAACTGAAATGCAAGCCAAAACTGCATCAAACTGCAAACAGAACACCAAATACAAACTGAACTGCATCAAAACAATGTATCAGAAGGCAGATTCATGCGCAAGAAGCCATAGGAAAACATCTTATAAGTCTGTCGTAACAGAAAGCCCCAACGAGATCCAAAGAAAAGGTAACAGCAGTTAATACAAAGAAAGCAAGAAGAATGAAGTACCCAAACAAGCTGTATCAAGCTGCATAAAATGTACCAAAGGTTGTCAGTTAGGGGCAGGCTTCAACCAATTCAGATGGCAAGTCACAAAAATGTACACCAAGTTGCAGCACAAAGCATAGCGCAGACAGGGGCTCAGTTATGAGCATCATTGCCCCAACAAACAAGTCACCAAAATGTGAAGGATCAAACCATACTCACAAGTGAAACCGAACCAGTTCAGAATGCAAACAGCGCACAATCATAGCACGACTTGTACCAGCAAGGACAAGCAAGCATAAACGTCTCAGTTCATGAAATAAACAAGTACACAAAACCATAGCAGTCCATAGCAGTCGTCGCGGCTCAGATGAACATCATCGCCCAAACTCGCTATCAGGTAAGTGTCTCAAGACAACAGAAAGCAACATTCGAATTGGACATAATTGCCCAGAACATCAGTCCTGCAACTCAAGAAGCAAACATCATCAGCAAAAGTTCATCACAGGCTAACGATTAAAACAATTCAAATGGAACAAAGGATAAACCACAAGCGAAGACTATCAGAGGCAATCGCAGCGTCATCAAAGAGTATCAGTTGTTACGGCTCAGATGAACATCATCGCCGTATACCTTTCCCGGCGTTTGACACAACCGAAGCTGAATTATCAGTCCTAAAAGAAGAAGAGGAAAAGCTAACTGCATCAGGAAAAGAACTCGTGTCAGCAAAACAAACTGATTAGAGAATCCAAACGAAATCAAACAAACGAATTAATTCAGATATCGAATAGATCAAGTGAATTCAAAGGCAATCCAATCCACATCAGAAAATGATCAAACAAAATCGAATCTGGAAATGGAAAGTTTCGAGTCAGATCCAAATCGTATCAGGAAACATCCCCATTGGAACTCAATCTGAATCAATCAAACAAATCAGTCAAAAAACGAATCAGTACAGATCAGTCAAACAAATTAATTTCGGATCCAATGAAATCCAATCGATGTCAGATGAAACCAGGATCTAAAAGAATAAACAGAGTTCAATCGGTATCAGATTCATATCAGAAAAATGAAATCTCACCAAAATCCCAATCGAATTCTAAAAGAGGGAATGTGGTTCAATCAGCATCTGAGAAAAATCAAAACAAAATCAAATCATATCAACACAAAATCATGTCCCAAAAATAGCACAAATCCACACGGATTAAAGGCCCAAAAGCTAGCTATAAAAAGAAAGATACCACCTGTGAGAAGGGGGGTTAAGGAGAGCGCCGCGAGAGAACGAAGAAGGGAGAAGATCGCAGAAACCCTAACGAAGGAGGAAATCGCGTACAAACCCTAACGGCGTGGTTGAGACTCAGAGGGATCGTTACCCTCATCATCGCCCCCGTTCACTGACGAACCAACATCAACAACCGCGCCACCGAACGAAGGAAGATCGCCTTCGCCGTTTAAACGGCGGGCAATCAACTTCAAGCCTCAGAGGAAACCCTCATCATCGGCCGAAATGTAAGCTATGAAATATCTCCCTCACAACATTCGTTTTGATTTCAGGTCATGGAGGAAAATGAAGAGCATCGAAAGAGTCATGAGGAAGAAGAAAGACGAGAGAGGAGAAGAAGAGTGAAACGGCGCCGCGAAACAGTCTTTGGGTGTGAAACCCTAAAAGGCATTTTGCCTCAGGACTAACAGCTGGGTTGGGTCCGGGTGTGATGACCGGCCCAACCCCCCCCTCTTTTATTTATTTTTTTATTTTATTTTGTTATTCTTTTTATGTTTTAAAATTGTTTTTAACATTTATTTTATAATTCAAAATTGTTTTTAAAAATAAATAAGAAAAAACATTTTATGTACATATTAAAAATAAAAAAACTCTTTTTTTTTAAATAAAAAAAATCAATAAACTTTTCTTAAAAATGTTAAAAAATAAAACCTTTTTAAGAGTAAATTATTTTTAAATTAAACTTTTTTTTGCAAGCTAACATTAAATTATTTAAGATTTTTAAATAAAACAATAATAAAATCTCAAATTTGCATCTTCTCGTAACTCATTTGACTGCCGCCTAACTCTGCCCACTAACGCCATTTGTTCATTTTGCAGCTCATTACATTCACCGTTACCTATCTCATTTTATTTCATTACTATATTGTAACTGCTTCTCATATGTAACCTCGCAAATCTAATAATCGCGCTTTAAATTTCTGTCTTTAAATTTCTGTTTGCATAGCTTTAACTTCTGTTTTATTCCCTGTTTACAATTCATTCATCTCACACTTTCATCAATATTTCCGTCACATTGCATACACTGCCGAAGGAATTAGGTCTAGCTTTTGGTCGTCGCGCCAATAGTCCTCACCTTCAACCCTTACACCTCTTACAAACCCTAATTTTCACAAATGCCTCGCCGCAGGCAAGATTACAATTTTACCCCTAGCATTAGGTCAAAGAGCCGCCGCGCTCATTTTAGGGTTTCCCGCCGCGGAATCCCTAACCTAATTTAACCCTAATTACAACTTAACAATTCAACATAGAGATTTGGAGTTTCTACACTCCACGTAAGCGTGTCCTTAAGACATGTTTATTCCCCTTGAGACCTTGACCACAGTCAAGAAGTTTCTAACCTCCCTTTTGAGGGGAACTACGATTACTCTGATTCCACTCCCGTAAGGATACGTAGGCACAAGACGCGATGTCTTGCCGAGTAAACTTAGAATTAACCCCTTAGGTCTTTTCTTTCTCTCAATCCTTTGTACATATACCTTAAGCAAATAAATAAAGCAAATAGTAAACAACTGAACAAAAGGTTCCTGTAGAGTACTACAGAAGTTTAGGGTGCTAGTACCTTCCCTAAATTTAACCAACCCCCGAACCCTAGATCTTTCCCCGCATTGTGTTTACGATGCAAAATAGGTTTTCCCTCTTTTGACCTTTTCCTTCGGATAAATCAAAGAGCGGTTGTGAACTGAATTGTGATTCAAACTAATTAATAGTTTGTGATCCTATTTCTACCGCAACAAAAGGCAACCACAACAACAACCATACCATCATCCTCAACAACAGCAACAACAAAACTATCAAGGATACCAACCTAGAGGTAACTACCACAATAACCAAGGTTATGGGAGAGGAAACTCTAACCATCAAAATCCATATGTACCTCAACAACCGCCGGTTGCGACTTCTAAGCTAGAAGATACATTGACGCAATTCATGCAAATGTCTATGGCAAACCAAAAAAGTAATGACGCGGCTATAAAAAATCTTGAGACTCAAGTTGGTCAACTCGCTAAGCAATTAGCGGAACAACAAGTCAGACCATCTTTCTCGGCAAATACGCAAACAAATCTGAAGGAGCATTGTAAGGCTATAAGGACGAGAAGTGGGAGGGAGTTGATTGACGAGAGTGAAAAAAAAGAGGTAGAGAAAAAAATTGATGATAAACTTGATGGTGAAGTTGGTGAATGGAGTGAGGAGGAAGTAGAAAATAAAGAAAAACATTGTGAAGTTGAAAAAGACATAGTGGTTGGAGTTGAAAATAAAAAAAAATGGTGAAGTTGAAAATAATGAAAATGATAAAGAAAAAGTGGATGAAGTAAAAAAGAAAAGAGAAAGGAACCCAAGAGCATCTAGAAGCAAGGAGATGGTGAGCACCACTCCGGTTCAAAATTTGCCTTACCCGCACGCTCCATCTAGGAGAGAAAATGAACGGCATTACGCACGGTTCATGGACATTTTTAAACAGTTACAAATCAATATTATGTTCGCCGAAGCTTTGGAACAAATGCCTAAGTATGCCAAATTCATGAAGGACATACTTACAAAGAAGCGGAGGTACACGGAACCGGAAATAATAGTACTCAACGCAAGTTGTAGCGCTATCATCCAACGTACTCTACCAAGAAAGGAAGTTGATCCGGGGAGAGTTACATTGCCGGTTACCATTGGTGACGTTTATGTTGGAAAAGGATTGATTGATTTGGGGTCGAGCATAAATCTTATCCCGTTGTCTATCGTGAAAAAGCTTGGCAACATTGAGATCAAGTCCATCCGAATGACGTTACAATTAGCCGATAAGTCTACTACTCATCCTCATGGAGTAGCTCAAGACGTGTTGGTTAAAGTGGACAAGTTTTTCTTCCCGGTAGATTTTATTGTGATTGATATGGAGGAAGATGATGATGCGCCTTTGATTCTTGGAAGGCCTTTCATGAAAACCGCTCGAATGATGATTGATTTGGATGACGGTTTGATGAAGGTAAGAGTTCAAAACGAAGAGGTCACTTTTGACCTTTTTGAAGCAATGAAGCATTCAAAGGACAAGCATGATAGTTTCCGAGTTGACGTAATTGAGGAAGCTTCCTTTGAAGTTGCAAAGCATGTTAACGACATCACCCCCATGGAGCTAGCCCTTAATGACTCCTTTGAAGTTTTCACTCTTGAAGAAGAGGAAGCTCTAAATGAATGCTTGAGAGAGCTTGATAGTCTTAAGGATTTGCAACCGTGGGAAGTAGAGGAAGAAGTCTTAAAAAAAGAGGTCAATGAAGAAAAGCCAAGCATTGAATTAAAAGATTTACCCAACAATTTGAAATATGCATTTTTGGATGAAGCCGAGGAGAAGTCGGTTATCATTAGCAACCTCTTGTCAAAAAATGAAGAATCTCTTTTAATTGATGTGTTGAAGAAAAATCAAGAAGCAATGGGATGGACTCTTTCCGATCTAAAAGGAATTAGTCCTTCTTATTGTATGCACAAGATCTTAATGGAGGAGGATTTCAAGCCGGTAGCTCAACCGCAACGCCGTTTGAATCCAACAATGAAAGAGGTTGTGAGAAAAGAAGTTGTAAAACTTTTGGATGCGGGAATGATCTACCCTATCTCGGATAGCCCTTGGGTAAGTCCAGTGCATGTGGTTCCTAAGAAGGGGGGCATTACCGTTATTCACAATGAGAATAATGAGTTGATTCCTACTAAGGTAGCAACGGGGTGGAGGATGTGCATAGACTATAGGCGGTTAAATACCGCAACTCGGAAGGACCATTTCCCACTTCCGTTCATGGATCAAATGCTTGAAAGACTCTCGGGACAAGAATTTTATTGTTTTCTTGATGGCTATTCCGGGTACAACCAAATTACGGTTGACCCGGCCGATCACGAAAAGACGGCTTTTACATGTCCATTTGGAATCTTCGCTTACCGCAAAATGCCTTTTGGGTTATGTAATGCGCCGACAACTTTCCAAAGGTGTATGCAAGCCATTTTTGCCGACCTTATAGAGAAAACAATGGAGGTTTTTATGGATGACTTTTCGGTGTTTGGGGGATCTTTTGGTTTATGTTTGGAAAATTTGACGATGCTACTTGAAAGGTGTGTGAAAACAAACTTGGTGTTGAATTGGGAGAAATGCCACTTTATGGTGACGGAGGGGATTGTTCTCGGCCACAAGGTCTCGTCAAAAGGACTCGAAGTGGATCGTGCTAAAGTTGAGGTGATAGAGAAGTTGCCTCCTCCAGCGAACTTAAAGGGAATCAGAAGTTTTCTTGGGCATGCCGGTTTCTACCGGCGATTCATCAAAGACTTCTCAAAGGTGGCTAGACCTTTGAGTAATTTGCTTGCCAAAGATCAGGTATTTCTCCTAACTGATGATTGTTTAAAAGCTTTTGAGACATTGAAAGAGAAGTTGGTCACCGCTTCTATCATAGTCGCTCCAAATTGGAAGTTGAATTTTGAGCTAATGTGTGATGCGAGTGACTATGCAATTGGAGCGGTGTTTGGCCAACGAAAAGAAAAAAAAATTCATACCATACACTATGCGAGCAAAGTCCTTAATGAGGCACAAGTTAACTATGCCACTACTGAAAAAGAATTGCTCGCAATAGTGTATGCACTTGAGAAATTTCGTTCATATCTCATTGGCTCAAAAGTTATTGTCTACACCGATCATGTGGCAATTAAATATTTGCTAACCAAGCCAGATTCTAAGCAAAGGCTTATCCGGTGGATCCTTTTGTTGCAAGAATTCAATGTTGAGATTAAATACAAAAAAGGATCCGAAAATGTGGTAGCAGATCATTTATCTCGCCTTGTCAATGATGAGGTGACCGCCTTAGAAAAAGACATCCGAGAAGAGTTTCCTGATGAAAAGCTTTTTAAAGTGCAAGTGAGGCCGTGGTTTGCGGATTTTGCAAACCACAAGGCGAGCGGTTTTGTGCCGCACGACCTAACTCCTAATCAAAAGAGGAAATTCATCTCGGATGCCAAATACTATGTGTGGGATGATCCTTATTTATTTAAGCTGGGCGGTGATAATTTATTGAGAAGATGTGTTACGGGCGATGAGGCCCAAAGTATTTTATGGCACTGTCACAACTTGCCTTATGGTGGTCATTTCAATGGGGCTAGAACGGCGAATAAAGTCCTTCAATCGGGATTTTATTGGCCTTCTATTTTTAAAGACGCAAATGCCCATGCACAAAATTGTGACAGTTGTCAAAGGAGTGGTGGAATAGGAAAGAGAGATGAAATGCCTCTTCAAAATATTCAAGAGGTAGAATTATTTGATTGTTGGGGGCATTGACTTTGTCGGACCATTTCCACCGTCTTTTGGAAATGAGTATTTGTTGGCAGTGGTTAACTATGTGTCGAAGTGGGTTGAGGCGATTGCCTCACCAAGAGTGGATGCTAAAACGGTAATAAGCTTTTTAAAAAGAAATATTTTCTCCCGTTTTGGAACCCCTCGAGTGTTGATTAGTGACGGAGGTTCACACTTTTGCAATGCGCCGCTTGAAAAAGTTTTGCAACATTATGGTGTAACGCATAAAGTGACCACTCCGTACCACCCACAGGCGAATGGTCAAGCCAAGGTCTCGAATAGAGAGATCAAAAGGATTTTGGAAAAATTGTGTCTAGCTCGAGGAAGGATTGGTCTCAAAAGTTAGACGAAGCTTTATGGGCATATCGATAAAGCTCCGATTGGGCTAACTCCATTCCAATTGGTTTTTGGTAAAACTTGCCATTTACCGGTTGAGATGGAGCACAAGGCCTTATGGGCGTTAAAATTTTTAAACTTTGATCAAGAGTTAGACGGTGACAAGAGAAAAGTGCAACTTCTTGAGTTGGAAGAAATGCGCAATGCCGCATACCACTCAAGTTGGTAGTACAAGGAAAAAGTGAAGGAGTACCACGACAAAAAGCTCCGCAAAAAAGAATTTGCGTCGGGGCAGCTCGTGCTTTTGTTTAACTCCAGGTTGAGGTTATTCCCTGGAAAATTAAAATCCAAGTGGTCTGGTCCGTTCCGCATCAAAGAAGTTAAATCTTTCGGAGCTGTGGTAATTGAGGACATGGATGGGAAAGACAACTGGACTGTGAATGGTCAGCGCCTAAAGATTTATCTCGGCGGGCATGTGCACCAAGGAAGCTGTGCGATTCTCCTAGATGTTCCAGCTTGAACATCATGGACCGTCGAGCTTATCCGACGTTAAACAAGCGCTGGTTGAGAGGCACCTCAACATTGTAAGTTTTTTTTTTTATGTTATGTTTTCTAATGTGTTATGTGGGGACTGATATTGATTTATGCTTGAATTGGGAGCTGCCTGCTGTGCTTTTTTTTTCAAAATATGTCATGCTCGCTAGCTTCTCGCTAGGCGAGCACGCAGCGAGCGTTCGCTAGCTTCTCGCTAGGCGAGCACGCAGCGAGCGTTCGCTAGCTTCTCGCTAGGTGAGCACTCAGCGAGCGTTCGCTAGCTTCTCGCTAGGCAAACCTCGCGAACCAGGCAATTCTGTTTAAGTGGTGGGCCACTTATTGGGCCCAAAAGTTTGTTAGTTGTTTTTATTTTGTATCCCCCGTCCCTTACTCACTCTCACTTTCATTTGCACTCACTTTCACTCTCACATATTCTATTCTAAGCTAACTCTTGTTCCTAATCACTTGAAACCCTAATTGTGCTTCAGATTATCTACACTACTGCACCAAGTTTGACTTGTTCCTCATCTCTTTGCTTTCTCTGTTTTTATTTTGTTGAATTGAGGGATTTAGGTTATATTGTGCATGTTAGGGTTTGAGAGATTTTGAGTTGCATGTGGTTTTAGAACAAACCTTAGCATAGTAAACGTATGGTATCTGGTGTTTAGATTGTTCGATTTCCGTTAGTGGTTTCAGATACCAGCAGTCGCTGTTCTGCACATTTCGCATCCTTCGCTAGCAGTTCGCTAGGCAAGCTCGCAGCGAGCCTTCGCTAGCAGTTCGCTAGGCGAGCTCGCGGCGAGCATTTGCTGGCATCTCGCTAAGCGAAGCCGTAGCGAACGTAGCAGACTCTGTTTTGTTTATTCTATGCTTCTTGCTAACGTTTTACTATGCTGTTGTTTCTCTGATGTTATGAATGCAGATGGCCTCAGGTAATTTCGGAAAAAAGCGAAAGGTGGGATCCACCTCTAGGACGGTTCCTATCCAGTTCGACACAGACAAATTTGTGGGGGCAAAGCAAGCTGCCCGTTACCAGGCACTGCAAAAGCGAAAGATTTTGCCGGAGAGAAGGTTCATGATTGACTCTGAGGGAGAATACCGCAACTTTGCAGGGTTAATTGATACAAAAAAATGGGGCATGTTGACGTCCCCTGTGGAGAGCTACAGTTTGGAGGTGGTGCGCGAGTTTTATGCGAACGCGCTGCCTGACGATGATGAACCGTTCACCTGGTCTTCAAGGGTGTTCGGCCGTCAGATAGCTTTTGACAGGAACGCCATCAACCATATTCTTGGAGAACCCCTCCACTTGGGTCTTAATGAACTGGATGCGTATTCAAGGACTCTGAGGTTGCATCCGAAGATTGATGAGATGTCATCTGCTCTCTTACTGCAAGGCAGAACTGTTGAGAGGAATCACTCAGGTGAAGCTATTAGGTTTAAAAGGGAAGACATGACACCTATGGCTCAGTTGATTTTGATGTTGGTTCTGTCCAACATTAAGCCGAAGTCGCACACGTCCACCGTGCCGATCCCAGTGGCACGGCTTGTTCACGCTATTTTAACTAATGTGCAAATTGATGTGGCTGGTCTTATTGCACGTGAATTGAAGTCTGTCATTGAAAGCGGGCTTAAGTCGGGGGCGCGGGCTAATTGCCCCCTGGCTTTTCCCTGCCTCATTATGGCATTATGTGCACAAACCAGGCTGAAGCTTCCCTCCAGAAGTTTGGTCAAGATACCAGTTGCAATTGATGATAGCTACGTGAATAAGTACTGTAGGCCAGGAGTTGATAGGAGTGGTTCATCTGCTGATGGTGCCATAACTACTGATGGTTCTGGTGGTTCATCTCGAGGGTTTGATCCCTTCCAGCGAGCAATATGCAACTACAATTGGGATTGGATGGACGCGACTCAGCGCGCAATGGTGGACTTACATGATTCGATGCAGGTCTTGCAGTTGCAAAACCGTGATCCTACTTCAGAGCAGTCTATTATGACGCGTGACCAGTTCATGCAGCACGCGAGCTGGCCTGTGGACAGGCCTGTTTTCTCTGAGGGGGCAGGTGCGGATGCTACAGATGATGATGATGAAGACGTTGAGGGTGAAGAAGATTTTGATGAGGAGGGCACTTCGGAGTATGAGTCTGAGGATGGAGAGGAGTGATGTGATTTGTTCTGTTTTCAGTTTTAGTGTGTTTTGATTTGTACTTGTACTATTGGGGTGTTTTGTCCCCCACACACATTGTTATTTCTTTAATTTCTTTAATTTCAGTACTTTTGATTTTCAACTATTTTGGTTCAATAATTTTTTTTGTGATTGATTTTTGTCCAAACCTTCTAGATTGGTTGCTCTCTTGAAAGAAGTATCCAATGAAGGTGCATCCGAGCTTGGATGGCGATGATAAAATTAAATAAGTGATGAAAGTTAAGGTACACTGTTACCCTCGGTTAGAACTGTATAATGCTTGCGGAACTTTCACTTCCTTTTGTGATAAAATATTTTCCGATTGCAACTTAATTGATTGAATGATTCACTTAGGACTTTTAAACCATAAATTGTGAGGAAACCTCCATTATGTACTTAAATGCTGGATTTTAATAAATTGTGTTGATTCATTTTATTCATGCGTTGTCTTTTATTATTATGAATTGTGGAAGTAGTGGAAATGATCAAGGCACTTATTTCTCTCGAGCATAACCATTTCCAAAGATAAAGATACCCGTGAGCAGAGAGAGTATTTGTAACCCAATTTTGAGCCTAAAACAGTTGAATCCTTGCTTGGAATAAAGCGAGTGTCAAAAATCTTTTTCTTGAAACCTTGGAAATTTGGATTAATTGTTCTTCTGATGCAAAAAGAAAAGAAAAGAGCATTTATTTAGGGGAAAAGAAAAGACAAGTTGGGGAGAACAAATTTGTAAAGAGTAATTGGTCACAACTCTTGTTAAACTAGCAAGCATATATCTAAAAAAAAAAGAGAAGAAGAGAAACACTCATTTTTTGTGAATATGGTGTAGAAAAACAAGAAAACAAATGCTTGCTTGGTAGAAAAAGTGTGAAAAACAAAAGGGAGTTGTGAAGGGTTCAAATAAGGAATTGGTGGAACAAAGTTGAAGAGGTGTAAATAATTGTATAGTGAATGTCTCTTTTGCATCGGAAACTTCGTTCAATGACCTTAGATATGTCCCTTGTTTGTTAACCCGACCAAGCTATAACCGGAAAAGACCTTAGTGATCTTCGTGCTTCCACAGTTTCATGGAGAATTGTTAGACATTGTATGAATAGAGTTGATTTTGACATTGTTTATTGGAGAGTGAAAATTCCCCCGCGCTTTCATGTGCGACATTTTCTTCAATCCTTTGTCGAAGAGGAGAGTTAGGGTGATTCGTTCATGATATCATTTTTGTGATTTGATGAATGTTTAGTATTGCTTAAAAGTTTTAGTTCTGGAAGCATTGTTTTGTTTTTAACCGTTGGAAACATGTGTCTGGTCAAGTCACTTGCAATTTGAGCCATATGATCCGATCTCGGAAAAACCTGACTCTTTAAGCAAATCTTCTTGGTTACTCGAGAGGCATACTTTGCTTGAGGGCAAGCATGATTCTAGTTGGGGAGAGTTGTTAGATTCCCAATTGTGCTTATTGGAGCTATCAAATATGGTCATCTTTCACTTCTTTTTATGCCAAAAACGTATTTATTAAGCCTTGCTTTTGTTAATGTGCATCATTGTGTCAAATGCTTTTGGTCCTTTTGATTTGTGTGTTATTGTGCAGGATTTAAGTGTGAAAGAGCATTATTTGAAGGCACAAGAAAGATGGCAAAGGAATCAAGCAAAGAGCAAAACAAAAGTTGGTTCGCTCAAGCGAGCACTTGGCGAGTGAGTAGCGAGTGTTCGCTACAGCCTCGCCTAGCGAGCACGTAGCGAATAGCTCCAGACTTGGGCAAAATGGTTTTCAACACCAATCTTGGTCAGCGAGCAAGTGGCGAAGAGGCTCGCTAGGCGAGCCCCCAGCGAGCACCTAGCGAAGCAAAACAGAATGTCCCAGGCACCCTTCGCTGGCTCATTCGCTGCAGCGAGCACCTAGCGAAGCAAAACAGAATGAAACTTACAGACCTCGCTGGCAGGTTCGCTAGGCGAGGCTATAGCGAGTGTTCGCCAGCAGCTCGCCTAGCGAGTGAGTAGCGAGCGTGCCCAGATTTGTCACTTACTATAAGTAGCTTGGGCCACTTTTTGGAGAACTGCTTTTTTTTCACTTTTACATTGTTTTGCTGCAAGAAAGGGTTTTGTGACCTAAAAACCTATTTTGGCTTATTTCCCTTCATCTCTTAACATAATCAAACAACAACAAGGTGGATCATCATCAAAGTTGGATCATTCGACTTGGATGTTCATCAACCGACTTTAAAACTTCTTTTGCAAGCTACCATGAGAATGGGTAGCTAAGTTCATCTTGTTATCAAAGATAGATGTAGGTAATCATTGAACTTTGTATTTGTATGGATGATTTTCATTTGTAAACTATTGAATGATTAATGTATGGTGAAAACTTTGTTTTATTCATAATCTTTTGTGTTGGTTAATGATTGAGAAATATTTACCAACTCTTGACCTAGGTTTTCTCCCATCTCTTTTCTTGAGCTAGAAATAGTCTTGAATGATTTTGTTCACTTAAAATGTTGAACTTTAAAGTTGTCATTTTGATAGATTGTGTGAGAGATCAACAATGGATTAAAATGATAAACTTCACAATATGAGTTAGAGATAATCATATTGAGAGGATATTGTGAATGCATTGATCATTTGAAAGAGTTTATTAAATGTTGATCGGAAGTATACATGCAAAGATTATTACCGAAACCTAACTTTGACAATCTTTATTCAAACCGTTAAAACCTAACTTTTATCGCATTTATTCATTTCATGCAAAACACTTGTTACCTTAAACACAAACCCTTGGATACCATTAAAATATAAATTTAACAACTGTTGAACGGCGGCAAAATCTTATATTCCATGTGGAGACGATAATACAAACCCGACACTTAACCACTGTTCTAACAACAAACACACTTGCTGTGATCTGGATATCACAAAGGAACTTGATCGGAGTCTGGATACCCAACGGATCAAAAAAATACCTGTTGGAGAAAATACCGGAGTTTGGATACTCAACGGAAAAAGCAAAATAATATCAGTCACCATGGTCTAGATACCACAACCATCTTTACCGGAGTCTGGATACTCGACGGAAAAAGGAAAACTTCATCAACTGGGTATAGGCCGGAGTCTGGATACTCAACGGGGAGAGGTGATCATCACCATACTTATCATGACCCACTCAAATCCGAAGATACTGCTGGGGAATAACATGAGCCGGGGTCTGGATACCACGCGGGCTGAGATCACATGGTCTGGATACCAAGGGAAAATCAAACCTCCGAAGAAACACCTGAAACAAAGAGATAACAACCTGGTCTATGTTTCACATGCAAATGTTTGAAAATGGCGTAATGCTCCATACGAAATGGAAATGTTATGCCTTTGGGTAGATGCTATGCACACATGCAGATGCATCAGAACTGAAACAACAAAAGTAAATGCCAGAGAAACAAAAACCGTCCTGTCAAGAGCAACAAACAACTCTGCAGGGAAGAGTTTACCCATGCCAATAACGATTGGACTTACACCAAAAATACCTCGAAAGGCTCACCTACCGGGGATAAAGTTCATACAAGAACAGAAAATCCAAAACTCAACCGAGGATGCAGATCAACACTTGCTGAGGTAAATGTCCGAGCTGACTCTCCGGAATACAAAACCTTCTGAAGAACAGATAACTCACCGGGTACTTAAAACAAACAGGCTAAACAGCCTCACTTAACTGATAGGGAGCAAAACTTCTATCGGATATCTCAGTCTGTACTGTTGAAAGCCGAGTTCCTTCAGACTGAGTGAGAAGGAGAAATACCAGGCCACTGCTGGGGGAAACCTGGCACCTACTCTGTGGGGATATGTCTGAATCTCGACTCGTTGGGGAGTAAGCACAATCTCGTACTCTGTGGGGATTAAAAACACACTGACACACTGCCAGGGAAATGTTAACCACTGCATGTAACTCTACTGGGATAGATATGCAACCTCGATTGCTGGAGAACAACACTGTCTGGGGGAAAAGATGAATCCAAACATATTCATAAAACCTTGCCCCAAGGGTAACAACCCTGCAAAAGATAAAACAGACAAGACATCCTATACAACAAGCCTATCTTGGTCCTCGTCCGTGACATCGTTCAATTAATATCAAAGTTTTAGCAATTATCGGCCAAGGCCTGCAAGTTTATGTATGTAAGTTCATCAAAAACATCGGGCGTTTTTCGCAAACAAAACAGTAAAAGCATCAAACAACACGCACAAACAAAGTACCGAATAGTATATGTTTATTGATAACGGCCTGTAAATAGGCAAAGTTTTTACAACAGATGCAACTCTTGAAAAGAGGAAGCTGCGCAAAAACTACAAGTATGCATAAAAACAAATACAAAAGTGTACATTTTAAACAAAAAGTACAACAATGTCGGCAATGTGGCGCAGACGAACACCATGAGCTGATTCCTCTATGACTCGCTTGACCCTGACGCTTTCCCAACGCTTCGTCTTCAGAAGGGATTGATTCGGATTAAACGGCCCTCAGGTTCTCCCAATCCATTAAGCAATGAAGTTCAATACGCAGACCGCAATCATTTGCTTTTCAATCCCTAACTTTTGCCTGAACTGCCCTTTCGGGTTTTTGATTCACCGGGATACCCATTTTTGCCAAAGTCGCCTTTTCAGGTTTTCAACTTTGCGGGTTTACATCTTTTTTTCAATTTTATCCCTAATTTTTGCCCGAACCTTTTTCCTTTTTTATGGTTCGCGGGGATGCCCCATTTTTGCATGGACTTTTCTTTTTGTGTCCAGCGGGTCTCTTTTAAGCAAAGTATTTTTTAACTGCATCTGCGTTCACTGGGAATGCAAAGTCCTCACCGTCCATGGTGGATAATACTAAGGCTCCTCTAGAGAAAACCTTTCGTACAACAAATGGAACCTCATAATTGGGAGTCCACTTGCCTCTATGATCTGACTGTGGTGGGAGAATCTTTTTCAGCACAAGATCGCCCGTCTGAAAGCTTCGAGGGCGCACCTTCTTATCATAAGCTTTCTTCATCCGACTCTGGTACAAACGACCATATGCAATTGATGCTAGCCTCTTTTCGTCCATCAAACTAAGTTGATTCAATCTATTCCTGATCCATTCTGCCTCATCAAGTTTTACGTCAACCAAAACCCTTAAAGAAGGAATCTCAACCTCTAGCGGTAGGACAACTTCCATACCGTACACTAGTGAGAAAGGAGTTGCCCCGGTTGATGTGAGTATCGTCGTACGATAACCGTGCAAGGCAAAAGGTAAAATTTCATACCAATCTTTGAATGTAACAACCATCTTTTGCACTATCTTTTTAATGTTCTTGTTGGCCGCTTCAACAACGCCATTCATCTTTGGCCGATAGGGCGATGAGTTATGATGTTCAATCTTAAAGCTCTGGCATAACTCCTTCATCATCTTATTATTCAGATTTGAACCATTGTCAGTAATGATTCACTCGAGGATTCCATATCTGCAGATGATGTCCTTCTTTATGAATCTTGCCACCACTTGCTTGGTCACATTAGCATACGATGCTGCTTCTACCCACTTGGTAAAGTAATCGATGGCTACCAGGATAAAACGGTGTCCGTTGGAAGCTGTAGGCTCAATCTTTCCAATCATATCGATGACCCACATGGAAAACGGCCAAAGGGATGACATTACATTCAACGGGCACGGCGGCACATGAATCTTATCAGCATAAATCTGGCATCTGTGGCATCTCTTCGCGAATTTGAAACAATCCGACTCCATTGTTAGCCAAAAATAACCAGCTTGTAGAATCTTTCGAGTCATGGCATGTCCACCGGCATGCGTTCCAAAAGTACCCTCGTGGACCTCTTCCATAAGAAAACCTGCTTCTTTTTCGTCCACACACCTGAGTAGCACTAGATCATGATTCCTCCTATACAACATGTAACACCCATTTTAATTATTTAGTCATTTTATAATTATTTTAAATATTATACGTTGGTGTGTCCTTTGGTGGGGGTGTATTTGGTGATGTTTGGTGGGTGTCCCTAATGTGGAAGGACTATTGGTGGTATTTTGGTGTGAAATATAATAATATAAAAATAATAGTAACATTGGTGGGGGTGTTATTATTATTATTATTATTATTATTATTATTATTATTATTATTATTATTATTATTATTATTATTATTATTATATTTATTATATTTGTTAATATTATTAATATTATTATTATTTTGGTGAAATAATGATATTATTATTATTATTATTATTATTATTATTATTATTATATTTATTATATTTGTTAATATTATTAATATTATTATTATTTTGGTGAAATAATGATATTATTATTATTATTATTATTATTATTATTATATTTATTATATTTGTTAATATTATTAATATTATTATTATTTTGGTGAAATAATGATATTAGTATTATTATTATTATTATTATTATTATTATTATTATTATTATTATTATTATTATTATGTTTATTATATTTGTTAATATTATTAATATTATTATTATTATTTTGGTGAAATAACGATATTATTATTATTATTATTATTATTATTATTAGTAGTAGTATTATTAATAATGAGTATTATTATTATTATGATTATTATTATTATTAGTATTATAATATTATTAGTAGTAATAATAATATTGTATTATTTTATTAAGTTATTTTATTAATTGGGATTAGATTTAATAAAGAAAATAGAATGTGAAGGGGTGGGGAGAGTGGTACGATACATTTGAGAAATTGAGAAAAAGGGAACGAAGAACGGAAGAGAAAAGGGGAAGGCCAAGAGACCAATTCTAGGAGGATTTCTATCGATCAACCAATTGATAAGGTAAGGGGGGAGAAATTTGATTGGGAATGGTTTATACATGTATAGGGTAGAGGGGATTCCTTAACCCCGTAGGAATTTATCGTTATATAAAGTTTTATATTGGCATGCTATGATTATTGTTGATGTTGGGGGATTGATGAATGCTGATGATGCATTTTGGGGTATATATATATATATATGGTGATGATAAGTAACTGTAATGTTGAGCCATTTTGTTGGATTGTTGATGTTACTGTAGTATTGATCCATTTTGTTGGATTGTTGATGTTACTGTAGTGTTGATAGTAACTAGGAATATAAAGCTGATGAGATTATGTGTTGTTACTGTAGTGTTGGCAATGACCATGATTATAACTTTGGGAAAGTTATATGTTGTTTCCCTATAGTGTCGTTAATGACTATGGTTAGGACCTTGGTGAGATTCAGAGTGACTCTGAAGTGTCGGTAATGTACCGTAATGTCGGTTCTAGAGTAGAAATTATAGGATAATTGGTAAGTATAATATCTATTGGCATGTTTGTGATTGTGGATTGATGTTGATGAATTATTGATTTTGGTGTATAGGCTGAGGTGTTGGTTTAGGAAGGTTCTGAGTAACCTCAGAGACTTTTGGTGAGATGTCTGAATTGGTCTCGTGTGATCCTTCTAGCCTTGCTGTAGTGTGAAAATGATGAGTATGGGATATAACTTGTGTACTTGGTGATAGTACGCGTTTCCCTTAATATTGTTGGTGAGCAATTAGTTAATGTATATGTGTGTAGTGATCAGTAGGATCGTGTATCCCCGAGTGGGGGGGGGGGGGACGTAGTTATACCCGGTGTGATAGTATGAATTCGTTTACTATCTGATTGATTTATATGGTGTTGGTGTAATATATATATACATATGCATTGTTGTATGATGATATGATCAGGAGGATCGTGTGCACTTAGCGTGCCAGAATATAATAATTATGCATTGGTGTCTTGCATATCATGGTGTTTTGGTGGGATGAATCATGTCTCAGGAGGAGCGTAAGTGATTCATCCGTACTCCTTTGTGGAGAATGGTGGGGGATAGATCATGTCTCAGGAGGAGCGTAAGTGATCTATCCAGGTTCGATTGAATGAACCAATGAGTCGGTACCGCATGCATGGTGTTGAGTTGCATAATTGCATTATAATATGTTATATTGTAATTTGAACAGTAGGTTCGTTATATGGTGTTGTTGGGGTGAATAATTGATGTGTTGGTGTGTTTTACTGCCTTATTACATGTATTACATTACCATTATATTTTTTATCATGATTTCTCACCCCTTTGCTGTTGTTGTGTCTGTGCTTCTCCGGAAGTACAGATAATCCAGGTACTTAGCTAGCTTGGATTATGGTGTGACAGTCGAGTCTAGGATGCTCTGATACGTAGCACGGGACTTGGGCGCTTTTATTTGTTTTATGAAGAACTTATATTTTATTTTCGTGTGAACGTATCAAACTTTTATTGGGTTTTATATTTAATATTCCGCTGTATTTGGAGAAAAACCTTTTTATAAGGAAACGTTGTTTTCATGTGATATCCCACTTGGGAAATTGGAACTCTGATTTTGTTTATTTATAATGTTTATTAATTTAATTGATTTTGGGAAGTGGGGTGTTACAATTGGTATCAGAGCAGGTCGGTCCGTCCGGCCAGTGTTGTTGAGTCGAGTTGAGTCTGTCCTTTATGATGTAGTTGAATATCTTTTAACTTGGTGTTGCTATGTTTGAGCAGTATGGCAGGAAGGAACGATGCTGCATTGGCTGCTGCTATGCAAGCAATGGCGCATGCAGTTGCTAATCAGAATCAAACTGCAGATGCCCAATTCAGGAGTTTGGCGCAGTTTCGGAGCAACAAGCCACCAACGTTTGAAGGAGGAATTCTGGACCCAGAAGCTGCTCAGAAGTGGCTGAAGGCAATTGAGAAGATCTTCAGAACGATGGAATGTACTGATGAGCAGAAGGTGAGATTTGGTACTCACATGCTGGAAGGTGAGGCTGAAGCCTGGTGGGACAATAGTCGCCAAAGATTGGAAGCTGCTGGAACCGCCATTACTTGGGAGGTGGTTCGGAAGGGTTTTTTGGAAAAGTATTTTCCAGAAGATATTCGCAGTGCTAAGGAAATTGAATTCTTAGAGTTGAAGCAGGGTAGTATGACGGTAGCGGAGTATGCTGCTAAATTTGAGGAGCTAGTGCAGTATTGTCCTCACTATAATGTGGAGGGGGCGATGACTTCTAAGTGCTTAAAGTTTGAGAATGGACTGCGTCCAGAGATTAAGTTGGGAATTGCTTGTCAGAAGATCAGGAGCTATCCTGAGCTAGTAAGTAGGAGCAGGATATATGATAACGATAACCGAGCAAGGATTGCGCACTACAAAGCTGTTAATGACCGTAAGGGTAAGCAGAGGTTTAGTGGTACTCCTTATAGTGTTGCTGCTGATAAGGGAAAACGTAAAGCTGTTGTTGATAAGAAGCCTAGAGATGGGAGAGCATCTGCTGAAGGGAAATGTTTTCGGTGCGGTGGTATGGGACACCGTGCTAATGATTGTCCTAATGAAGCCAAGAAGTGTTTTAAGTGTGGGAAACCAGGTCATGTGATAGCTGACTGCAGAGCAACCATGCCGACCTGTTATAACTGTGGTGAGAAGGGTCATATCAGTACACATTGTGAGAAGCCGAAGAAGCCTCAGACGTCTCCGGCTAGTGGGAAAGTGTTTACCTTAGCAGGGACTCAAGCTGCCAGTGATGAGCGTGTTATCAAAGGTACTTGTATTATCAATAATATTCCTTTGATTGCTATTATTGATACGGGTGCAACACACTCGTTTATTTCTGTGGATTGTGTGGAGAGAATAGGATTGGTGCCGTCTACTCTGGAGAGACGAATGACTATTGAGACACCCTCTATAGGTTCAGTGACTACTTCTTTGGTATGCCTGAAGTGTCCGCTGACTATTTTCGGTAGAGAATTTGAAGTGGATTTGATTTGTCTACCACTTGGTAAATTGGATGTCATTCTGGGTATGAACTGGTTAGAGTTCAACCGAGTCTACATCGACTGTTTTCGAAAGGAATTGTTGTTCTTGACCCCTGAAGAGGAAGCTTTAGCAAGTTCTTTGTCTAATAAAGAATTGAGGGCTTTGTTGGAAGATGAAACTAGAGTGTTTGCTTTATTTGCAACATTATCGGGGGATAGCAAAGTGTCAATAGAGGAAGTAGCCGTGGCGAATGAATTTCCGGAAGTGTTTCCTGACGACATTACGGAATTGCCTCCGACGCGAGAAGTGGAATTTGGTATTGATCTTGTTCCTGGTACGAGGCCTATTTCTATGGCACCGTACAAGATGTCTGCAGTGGAATTGGCTGAGTTGAAGTCTCAGATTGGAGAATTGTTGGATAGGAAGTTTATTAGGCCAAGTGTATCGCCGTGGGGAGCTCCAGTGTTATTGGTGAAGAAGAAGGATGGTAGTATGCGTTTGTGCATCGATTACCGTCAATTGAATAAAGTGACTATTAAGAATAAGTATCCTCTACCTAGGATTGATGACTTGATGGACCAGCTGGTGGGAGCTCGTGTATTTAGTAAGATCGACTTAAGATCGGGTTATCATCAGATAAGAGTAAAAGAAGGTGATGTTCAGAAGACTGCCTTTAGGACTCGATATGGACATTACGAATATGCTGTAATGCCGTTTGGAGTGACTAACGCGCCGGGAGTATTTGTGGAGTATATGAACAGAATTTTCCATTCTTATTTGGATCAATTCATTGTAGTGTTTATTGATGATATATTAATTTATTCTAAATCTGATGAAGAGCATGCAGGACATTTGAGGATTGCCTTGCAAGTGTTGAAAGAAAATAAACTATTTGCTAAATTGTCAAAGTGTGACTTCTGGTTGAGGAAAGTGAGTTTCTTGGGGCATGTAATATCTGAAGATGGAATAGCGGTGGATCCGTCAAAAGTAAGTGCAGTATTGCAGTGGGAACCGCCGAAGACAGCGACAGAAATTAGGAGCTTTCTGGGTTTAGCTGGTTATTACCGCAGGTTTATTGAAGGTTTCTCTAATTTGGCGTTGCCATTAACTCAGTTAACGAGAAAGAACCAAGTCTTTGTATGGGACGCTGCTTGTGAAGAAAGTTTTGAAGAGTTGAAAAAGAGATTGACTACGGCACCGGTGTTAGTGTTACCGACTCCGAGTGAACCGTTTGTGGTGTACTGTGATGCGTCTAAGATGGGATTAGGTGGAGTTCTTATGCAGAATGGTAAAGTAGTAGCATATGCATCGCGGCAATTGAGAGTGCATGAGCGAAATTATCCGACTCATGATCTTGAATTAGCTGCGATTGTTTTTGTGTTGAAAATCTGGAGACATTATTTATATGGTTCAAGATTTGAAGTGTTTAGTGATCATAAGAGTCTGAGATACCTGTTTGATCAGAAAGAGCTGAATATGAGGCAGAGAAGATGGTTGGAATTTTTGAAGGATTATGACTTCAGTTTGAGTTATCATCCAGGAAAGGCCAATGTAGTGGCAGATGCTTTGAGTAGGAAAGCAATTCATATGGCAGCTCTAATGGTGAAAGAAATTGAGTTAATTGAACAATTTAGAGATTTGAGCATGGTTTGTGAGACTACTGCAAATAGTGTAATGTTGGGTATGTTGCAGGTAAATAATGACTTCTTGGATATGATTAGAGAAAATCAGAAGTTGGATGTGAAATTGGTAGATTTGATGCCTGGAGTAGGAAGTGACTCCGATAGTGACTTTAAATTGGATAGTACAGGTGTGTTGAGATTTAGAGGCAGGATTTGTGTACCAGATAATGAGGAATTAAAAAAGTCAATTTTGAGTGAAGGACACCGTAGTAATCTGAGTATTCATCCTGGAGCTACGAAGATGTATCATGATTTGAAGAAATTATTTTGGTGGTCTGGTATGAAAAGAGACATTGCTCAATTTGTGTATGCCTGTTTGACGTGTCAGAAGTCGAAGGTAGAACACCAAAGACCTTCTGGATTTATGCAACCATTAGAGATTCCGGTTTGGAAATGGGATTGCATTACTATGGATTTTGTTACAGGTTTGCTGAATACAGCGAGAGATTTTGATGCTATCTGGGTGATTGTGGATCGATTGACGAAGTCTGCACATTTTGTACCAATCAACATTAGTTTTCCATTAACGAAGCTGGCGGATATTTATATTCGGGTAATTGTGAAGTTGCATGGCGTTCCGTCCAGTATTGTATCGGATAGAGATCCGCGGTTTACTTCGGAATTTTGGAAAAGCTTGCAGGAAGCTTTGGGGACTAAGTTGAAGTTGAGTTCAGCTTATCATCCGCAAACTGATGGTCAGTCGGAGAGGACTATTCAGTCACTTGAGGATTTGTTGAGAGCTTGTGTGTTGGAAAAGGGTGGTGCGTGGGATACTCATTTACCATTGATTGAGTTCACGTACAATAACAGTTACCATTCTAGTATCGGAATGGCACCGTTTGAAGCTTTGTATGGGAGGAGGTGTAGGACTCCTCTGTGTTGGTATGAAACTGGTGAGAATATGGTGCTTGGACCAGAAATTGTACAGCAGACTACTGAGACAATTCAAATGATTCGTGAGAAAATGAAAGTGTCTCAGAGTAGGCAGAAAAGTTATCATGATAATCGGAGGAAAGAGTTGGAATTCTGTGTAGGTGATCACGTATTCCTAAGAGTTAATCCGATGACTGGTGTGGGTCGTGCATTGAAGTCCAAGAAGCTGGATCCTAAGTTTATTGGACCTTATGAAATTCTGCAAAGAATTGGTGCTGTAGCTTATAGGGTGGCGTTGCCACCTGAGTTATCGAACTTACATGATGTGTTTCATGTGTCGCAATTACAAAAGTATGTTTCTGATCCATCTCATGTTATTCAGAGAGATGATGTTCAGGTTCGGGAGAATCTTACTGTTGAGACGATGCCGTTGAGGATCGAGGACCGTAAGATGAAACAGCTCCGAGGGAAAGAGATACCTTTGGTGAAGGTAGCTTGGGGAGGTGCTGCAGGAGGCAGTGTGACCTGGGAGTTGGAAAGCAGGATGCGAGAAGCGTATCCGGAGCTATTTCCATCAGGTAATTTTCGAGGACGAAAATAATTAAAGTGGGGGAGAGTTGTAACACCCATTTTAATTATTTAGTCATTTTATAATTATTTTAAATATTATACGTTGGTGTGTCCTTTGGTGGGGGTGTATTTGGTGATGTTTGGTGGGTGTCCCTAATGTGGAAGGACTATTGGTGGTATTTTGGTGTGAAATATAATAATATAAAAATAATAGTAACATTGGTGGGGGTGTTATTATTATTATTATTATTATTATTATTATTATTATTATTATTATTATTATTATTATTATTATTATTATTATTATTATTATTATATTTATTATATTTGTTAATATTATTAATATTATTATTATTTTGGTGAAATAATGATATTATTATTATTATTATTATTATTATTATTATATTTATTATATTTGTTAATATTATTAATATTATTATTATTTTGGTGAAATAATGATATTATTATTATTATTATTATTATTATTATTATATTTATTATATTTGTTAATATTATTAATATTATTATTATTTTGGTGAAATAATGATATTAGTATTATTATTATTATTATTATTATTATTATTATTATTATGTTTATTATATTTGTTAATATTATTAATATTATTATTATTTTGGTGAAATAACGATATTATTATTATTATTATTATTATTATTATTATTATTAGTAGTATTATTAATAATGAGTATTATTATTATTATGATTATTATTATTATTAGTATTATAATATTATTAGTATTAATAATAATATTGTATTATTTTATTAAGTTATTTTATTAATTGGGATTAGATTTAATAAAGAAAATAGAATGTGAAGGGGTGGGGAGAGTGGTACGATACATTTGAGAAATTGAGAAAAAGGGAACGAAGAACGGAAGAGAAAAGGGGAAGGCCAAGAGACCAATTCTAGGAGGATTTCTATCGATCAACCAATTGATAAGGTAAGGGGGGAGAAATTTGATTGGGAATGGTTTATACATGTATAGGGTAGAGGGGATTCCTTAACCCCGTAGGAATTTATCGTTATATAAAGTTTTATATTGGCATGCTATGATTATTGTTGATGTTGGGGGATTGATGAATGCTGATGATGCATTTTGGGGTATATATATATATATATGGTGATGATAAGTAACTGTAATGTTGAGCCATTTTGTTGGATTGTTGATGTTACTGTAGTATTGATCCATTTTGTTGGATTGTTGATGTTACTGTAGTGTTGATAGTAACTAGGAATATAAAGCTGATGAGATTATGTGTTGTTACTGTAGTGTTGGCAATGACCATGATTATAACTTTGGGAAAGTTATATGTTGTTTCCCTATAGTGTCGTTAATGACTATGGTTAGGACCTTGGTGAGATTCAGAGTGACTCTGAAGTGTCGGTAATGTACCGTAATGTCGGTTCTAGAGTAGAAATTATAGGATAATTGGTAAGTATAATATCTATTGGCATGTTTGTGATTGTGGATTGATGTTGATGAATTATTGATTTTGGTGTATAGGCTGAGGTGTTGGTTTAGGAAGGTTCTGAGTAACCTCAGAGACTTTTGGTGAGATGTCTAAATTGGTCTCGTGTGATCCTTCTAGCCTTGCTGTAGTGTGAAAATGATGAGTATGGGATATAACTTGTGTACTTGGTGATAGTACGCGTTTCCCTTAATATTGTTGGTGAGCAATTAGTTAATGTATATGTGTGTAGTGATCAGTAGGATCGTGTATCCCCGAGTGGGGGGGGGGGGACGTAGTTATACCCGGTGTGATAGTATGAATTCGTTTACTATCTGATTGATTTATATGGTGTTGGTGTAATATATCTATACATATGCATTGTTGTATGATGATATGATCAGGAGGATCGTGTGCACTTAGCGTGCCAGAATATAATAATTATGCATTGGTGTCTTGCATATCATGGTGTTTTGGTGGGATGAATCATGTCTCAGGAGGAGCGTAAGTGATTCATCCGTACTCCTTTGTGGAGAATGGTGGGGGATAGATCATGTCTCAGGAGGAGCGTAAGTGATCTATCCAGGTTCGATTGAATGAACCAATGAGTCGGTACCGCATGCATGGTGTTGAGTTGCATAATTGCATTATAATATGTTATATTGTAATTTGAACAGTAGGTTCGTTATATGGTGTTGTTGGGGTGAATAATTGATGTGTTGGTGTGTTTTACTGCCTTATTACATGTATTACATTACCATTATATTTTTTATCATGATTTCTCACCCCTTTGCTGTTGTTGTGTCTGTGCTTCTCCGGAAGTACAGATAATCCAGGTACTTAGCTAGCTTGGATTATGGTGTGACAGTCGAGTCTAGGATGCTCTGATACGTAGCACGGGACTTGGGCGCTTTTATTTGTTTTATGAAGAACTTATATTTTATTTTCGTGTGAACGTATCAAACTTTTATTGGGTTTTATATTTAATATTCCGCTGTATTTGGAGAAAAACCTTTTTATAAGGAAACGTTGTTTTCATGTGATATCCCACTTGGGAAATTGGAACTCTGATTTTGTTTATTTATAATGTTTATTAATTTAATTGATTTTGGGAAGTGGGGTGTTACACAACACACCATCTGGGTTGAGGTAGAAGTTTCCAGACAATCTCCTAAGAGTTTTCTTATCCTGGATCGACGCCCCTGGCGGATACTCTTGGTTCTTAAGGAAATTTTGGATATCATGAAACCACGGTTTACCATCGGAAGCTCCTTCAATAGCAAATATGAAAGCGGGCCTGTCGAGGCGCGAGATAACAATCCTTGGCGCTTCATTCCAAAAATTAACCTTGTACATTGAAGACAGTGTAGCCAAAGCGTCTGCCATTTGATTCTCCGCTCTTGGCACATGGTGGAAGTCTATACGGTCGAAAAATGGTAACAGTCTTCTTGCATAGTCCTTGTAAGGGATCAGATTGGGCTGTCGAGTTTCCCATTCTCCTTAGATCTGATTAACAACTAGCGTTGAATCGCCATATACATCAAGATTCTTGATCCTCAGATCAATAGCTTCTTCCAATCCCATGATACATGCTTCGTACTCGGCCTCATTGTTGGTACAAGGGAAAGTTAATCTGGCAGTGAAAGGGATATGTGTTCCATGGGGAGTGTGATAATTTCCCCAATTCCGCTACCATACGAATTAACTGCACCATCGAATATCATCTGCCATTGAGATCCCCTCTCTGGTCCTTCAGTGGGTAATGGCTCATCACAGTCTTTTGCTTTCAAGTACATAATGTCCTCATCCGGAAATTCAAATCTCATCGGTTGGTATTCATCAATTGGTTGTTCGGCAAGGTATTCTGACAGAACACTCCCTTTAATGGCTTTCTGGGAAATGTACTGGATGTCATATTCTGTCAATACCATTTGCCATCTGGCAATCCTTCCAGAAAGTGCATGCTTTTCAAAGATATATTTAATCAGATCCATCTTCGAAATTAGCATGGTTGTATGATTGAACATGTACTGTCTTAAACGTTTGGCCGCCCAAGCGAGTGCGCAACATGTTTTTTCAAGCATGGAGTAGCGGGACTCACAATCTGTGAACTTTTTACTCAAGTAATAAATCGCATGCTCTTTCCTTCCTGTCTCGTTGTGTTGACCGAGAACACAACCCATACTATTCTCCAGAACCGTTAAATACATTATTAATGGTCTTCCAGCCACTGGGGGTATCAGTATCGAAGGCTCCTGCAAATATTGTTTTATCTTGTCGAATGCTTTTTGACAATTTTCGTTCCAGACCACCGCCTGATCTTTCTTTAACAGCTTAAACATTGGTTCACACGTGGCCGTTAGATGAGATATGAACTGAGCGATGTAGTTCAACCTCCCTAAGAAGCCACGGACCTCTTTTTCAGTCTTCGGTGCTGGCATTTCTTGAATAGCTATTATTTTTGCAGGATCTACCTCGATTTCTTTTCTGCTGACAATAAACCCCAATAGCTTTCCGGACCAAACTCCGAAAGTGCACTTATTTGGATTCAACCTTAATTTAAACTTCCTCAACCTCTCAAACAGCTTCAATAGATTGACCATATGTTCTTCCTCCGTCTGGAACTTCGCGATCATGTCATCAACATAAACCTCGATCTCATGATGAATCGTATCATGAAACAAAGTCACCATTTCCCGCTGATAAGTTGCCTCTGCATTTTTCAACCCAAATGACATCACTTTATAACAAAATGTTCCCCACGGTGTAATGAATGTTGTCTTCTCCATGTCTTTTGGTGTCATTTTTATCTGATTATAACCGGAGAAGCCATCCATGAAGGAAAACACCGAGAACTGAGTCGTATTATCAACCAATACGTCAATGTGGGGGAGCGGGAAATCATCTTTTGGGCTCGCCCTATTCAAGTCTCTATAATCAACACACATTCGTACCTTACCATCCTTCTTAGGTATAGGTACAATGTTGGCGACCCACGGAGGGTAAGTTGTCACGGCTTAAAATCCAGCGTCTAACTGCTTTTGAACTTCTTCTTTGATTTTTACCGCCATGTCTGGTCTCATCCTCCTAAGCTTCTGCTTGACAGGTGGACATTCTTCCCGAAGTGGAAATCTATGAACCACAATGTCAGTATCAAGCCCGGGCATATCTTCGTAAGACCAAGCAAAGATGTCATTGTACTTTCGAAGCATCTCTATCAACCTTTTCTTGACGTCTTCTTGCAATGCGGCCCCTATCCTGACATTTCTAACAACCTCTTCAGAACCCAAGTTGACGATCTCAATCCCTTCTTCATGAGGCAGAATGACCTTTTCTTCTTGTCTTAAGAGTCTAGCCAATTCCTCAGGCAAGTCTTCATCCTCATCAATCTCTTTTTCAGCTTGGAATACCGGGTTGTCAAAGTCGAAGCGAGTCATAGAAGATTCTTGGTCGGTGTCATCTGCAATGATATGAGACCTGCAATGAAAATGGTTAAGTGCTTCAAATGATATGCAAACAAACACATTGCCATTTTATTGTTAAAGATAAAACAAGAATAACAGAGATCTCAAAATTTGAATGGAAAAACGCCCTTTGATTAATAGATGAAACAATTTTCAAACATAAACAAGACAAGCCCTGAAATAACAAACCACTATGCTCCGGGTAGAACATAGGGTCGTACAATAATTGAAAAACAAAATATTACTGTTCATTGGTCACTTGGACAAAATCTTCGATGGACCAGTTCCATAGATGCTGTCCTGGAAGGCATGGCTTGATCCAAGCATCCATGTCGCAGTCGCTGTCTCCAGCTTCGTCATCTGAAATGGCATTGAGCTGCTCGAAGAAAACACCCCCGCTGGTAAACCTGATTGGCCCTTTAAAATTCGGTGTATTCTGTGAAGAAGATGGGTGGTACCCCAGGCCGAACTTGTCTTGCTTTTGGGGGATATCAATCACCTGCCCCCATCCCTGGGCTGAGCCAGCTTGTACCACCGCCTGCACTTCTTTGAAAGAGGACATAGCCACCTCGGGCTCTTTTCTCCCCACTGGCGCCTTATCCTTCAACTGAACAGTTTCAAATGCTTGACACAGGGTCTCATGAATTTCCCCATCTACTTCCACATACTTGAAAGAAGACAGGTGACTGACCATGATGTCTTCTTCTCCACATACTGTCACAACACTGCCACCGGACCATATATTTCAACTTCTGATGCAGAGTCGATGTGACAGCCCCAGCTGAGTGGATCCATGGTCTGCTTAACAAACAGCTATAAGCAGGCTGAATGTCCATGATATAAAATACAGCGTCGAAAACTTCTGGGCCCACTTGGATAGGCAAGGTCAGCTCACTGAAGATAGACCTCTGAGTACCATCGAAAGCACGTACAACCAAATCACTCGGTGTACAGGTAATGCCCCTAGTATCCAGCTTCATAAGTGCCTTCTTCGGCAGCACATTCAAAGATAACCTTGTGTCAACAAGAACATGAGACATAACCACTCCTCTACATTCAACAGAAATATGCAGCGCACAATTGTGGTTTATGCCCCTGGGCGTTAAGTCTAGATCTGTGAATCCAAGGCCATTTCCCGCTCTTACATGCCCAACAACCCCTTCAAGCTGATTTACTGATATCTCCTGAGGCACAAAAGTGGTTCTCAATACTTTCATCAGTGCATTTCTGTGAGCTTCGGAACTCAACAACAGCGATAATATCGAAATTTTGGAAGGTGTCTGCTGTAAGTACTCGACTATCTTGTAGTCGCTTTTGCGTATCAGCCTCATGACCTCCTCCATATCATTCTCCAAAGATCATTTTTCACCAGACTGGGAGGTTTCTTCAATTACCATCTTTCCCTTCCCTTTATCTGTTTTCTCAGCCACTACTTCAGGCGATGCAAAGACTCTGCCGCTTTGGGTAATTGGCGCTGCTCCCACAACATTCTCTGCAGATTCCACAGGAAAGCTCTTCAAATCTATCTTCTGACCGTTATAATACACCTTATCCCCATAGTTCCATGGGATGGCTTTGGTGCTCTCATAGGGCACAGGTCCTGCTTTGGTAATAGTGATTATTGGTGGCCTAGGAGGCGCTGAAATTGTTATGGTCTTATAAGGAATCGAGATCGTAGCGATCTCATCCCTCTCCTCGTTCACTTCCTCAACAGGTTTCTTTTCTGCAGTCCGCTCAAACTGCAACGTCCCCTCGTATATCATTCCTTGGATACACCTTCTCAGATCAACGCATCTCTCAGGATGACTCAAGCAATCAACACAATCCTCATTACAACCTGGGAATACACCTCCTCCCAGCAACTTGTCCTTCACAAACTTCAACAGAGTCTTCAATTCATTCACATCCATTATCAAGTCTAAATCTTCCTTCACCAGAATAGCACCAACCCTAGCCTGTCCATGGTTTGGCATAGGGTTCTGCACAACATTAGGTGCATCATGAGAAAAATTTATCGCTTTACTATCAATGAGATCTTGCAACTTGTGTTTAAAAGCCTTACAATCGTCGATAGAGTGACCAGGCGCCCCAGAGTGAAATTTGCAACGTGCATTTGCGTCATAGCCGGGTGGGGGATCACCTGTCAAAGGAACGAGAGTCCTTTTCTGAATTAAATGTAGCTGCAATAAAGTCTGAAGCACTAGAGAGTAGGCATTGGTGAAGTGTCAAATACTCTGTTTGGCCTGGCCCTATCAAGATACCTCCTATAACCCTGCTGGTTTTGCTGTTGCGGTTGATATTATCTTTGCTGTTGTTGTTGTTGTTGTGGTCTCTGCTGCTGTGGCACAGGAATAGTGACACTAGCCACCTGTTGTTGGCGATATTGATTCTGGGGCTGACCCTTTCCTCTTCCTCTAGAACTTGCCACTGAACTGACATCACATTCACGCTTCTTGCTTCCAAACATCTTTTTTCCTCCTTCTCCAGCTGATGGTAGCTTTCCAACCTGAATCTTTCCAAGCTTGATACCGTTCTCCACTCTTTCACCAGTGATTATCAAATCTGAGAAACTTATGGACATACTGCTTATCAGTTTTTCATAATACACCCCTGGTAGAGTAGCAACGAACATGTCCACCAGCTCCCTCTCTACCATTGGTGGCTGCACTCTAGCAGCAAGCTCTCGCCACCTCTGGGCATATTCTTTGAAGCACTCGTTACTCCTTTGAGAGAGGTTTTGCAACTGGACTCTATTCGGTGCCAGGTCACTATTGTATTGATAGTGCCTTACGAAAGCCTCAGCGAGTTCTTTCCAGCTGCGGACGTTTGCGGGCTCCAACCCCATGTACCACTCCAAAGAGGGGCCGGACAAGCTATCCTGGAAAAAGTGCATCAGGAGTTATTCATCATCCGAGTACGCAGACATCTTCCTATAGTACGAGCGCAGGTGGACCCTCGGGCAAGTAGTGCCTTTGTACTTATCGAAATCGGGCACTTTGAACTTATGAGGCACTCTTAAGCCTGGGATCAGCCCCAGGTTGGACATATCTAGCCCCATGGAATTTTGGCACTCCAGAGATCGCATCTTTTCTTCAATCATTTGAATCCTTCTATCAGCCTCAGAAGGTCCTGCAGCATTTACAAACCTTGGAGTGAATATATCCTCTTGCCGATCCTCGTTCCATGTATGGTCCAAACTACCATGAATGCCACCTGTAGTATCAAAACCGAAGCCATGGCCATTCCCATTACCCCCATCAGCAAAGCGACCATGATTAAGACCTGTTGTATTCCCAGCACCAGTAGTGTGTCCATCCCCTCTAGCAGTAGGGATGACTAAAGTTGGTATTGAATTGTCCCCCTGAGGGGTTTTGACCCGAGTATGGTTATTAGGAATCCCACCATGTAGTACCCCATCCTCATCAAGTCGTGTCAATAGGGGTTGCACCATAGTCTGAAGTTGAGCTTGCCCAGTAGCAACTCCTTGCATCAAAACCATCAGCTGTGCAATGCGGTCCCTCATTTCTTGCATTTCCACTTGCATTTGATCCATTATCCTTCTTTGATTACCTCTGTACTGTAGCGGTGAGTTGTCTGTTCTGCAATCTGAAACACTAGTGGCACAAGAAACAAGATAAGATTAACGGTTCCGATGCACCTGCAAATGCGAGAAATATGCTAAAATGCAGACATGTATTTATGCAAATAGGGACATTTCCCCCTCAATTCTAGTTTTGTGATAACAACCAAGACGATAGAGAGCCCTGTAGACAAGCACAGAATAGAAACTCCTCATATATAAACATAAGCCCATAGGCAGAGCATAAACAACAAATGAGTACAAACAGAAAGGGACCTCAGCCAACAAGTCTGGTGATGGCCTATACAAAAGTCTACGCTACTGAATACAAAGAAATGAAATCAAACTGGGTGGCGAGACTGGAAATCCTTCAACAGTGCCTGTGTATCCGGATGATCTGGCCTGGTGAGCAAACCACGTATGAGCAACTCCTGCTGACTGATAGTAGACTGAAGATCCTCAACCGAGTCCTCCTTCCCAACAGCCTCCTCGAGCCTACGCCTCTTAGCACTAGCTTCCTCTCTATGCTCCTCCAAGGTTGCAAGCGTTTCATACAATTTGCAATCATTATGTCTTCTGAGTGCGGCTTCCTTTGAGATCTCTTCATCTTTAGCTTTGAGCCGGGCCTTTTGTTTGATGATGTGCGCCTTCAACTTGTCTTCACGCTCCTTGCTAGTAGACATGGCAGCATTCCACTGAGCTTCAAACTTAGAAATATGCAAATAGGCTTTACTTAACTCTTCCTTCTTCATGGCTAGAACACCGTAGGTGGCATTCAAGTCTTTGCTTGTGCGCTCCCTCTCACTAGTTTCCTGAGTTAAGTCTGTTCCCAACTTATTCACCATTTCTGTTTGCTTTTTCAAAGAATACCTCGCTTCGTTCCTTTCACTTCTGAGTTGAGCCATCTCTTCCTCTAACTCTTCATTTGTCTTTTTCAACTCTTCTTTCTCGCGACATACTTGCTCATACCTTTGGATATCTACTGTAGTAGGCTCTACAATCTCAGGAGGATGCACAGGCTGAATAGACGGATATGGCATCATTAATTCTTTGGCTCTACTCTGAATCCAAGCCAAATATGGAGCGTATGCCTAACTATTGCTTTTTCCCAAAGCAACCTTTCCTCTTTTATGGACATTTCTCCATGCATGCTCAACCCTAGCCAAAGTATCTCCCTCCAACAAACCAGTGAGATACAGAGATTCCTGTATCTCTTCCTCCTTCGGAGGCCCTCTAAGTGCGTACCCAAACTGTCGGATAGTAATAGCCGGATTATAGTTTATGCAACCTTTCCTTCCGACCAGCGGGATGTTAGGAAAGCTTCCACAACTATATATAATCTCAATGCCCAAAACGTCTCTATTAAACCACACAATGTCTTCGGCAGACAATCTCATCAATCGCTCAGACCATTCCAAAGTGCCATCAGTAGCAGAGGACGAACCAGTCTTAGGGAGATGGCTCCTGAACCAAGAATAGAACAAAGGTGCACAACAAGACACACCCTTCCCTCTCCTGTTCTCATTCTTGTAATGCACAGAATGATAAACATTGCCTAACAGAGTGGTTATAGGGTTCTTTGAAGCAAAGATACTGAATGCATCAACATCTACAAAATCTGGGATGTTCGGGAATAACATAATGCCATAGATACACAAGGCCAAGATAGCATTGAATATCACCCAACAACCTTTCTTAACAAACTCTCGAGCCTTGTCCGCAAGAAAAGGCAATGGAAACCCAAACATTCCATTCCTACTGGCTAACTTCCCTTCCAACTCAGAGACATCCAAATGTAAAGCCTTAGCAATATTAGTCAAATCTGGCTCTCCCTCAACATGATGGAACGATATCTGGTTCAGAATAGGTATACCCAATATATCAGAAAACTCCTCCAATGTAGGTTCTAGAACAAAACTCCGGAAGGTGAAGCCTCGCAACTAAGGATCATAGAATTGTAACAATGTCTGAAGGCCATTCAATTCATCCAAAGAAGGTTTGGAAACAATATTCAAAATCCTCCCATAAGATTCTCTGAAATCCTCCATAACCTTCTTGACAGGTAAAGAAATCAGGCTTCGCAAAATTCTAATGTCAAGCATGGGAAACTTGTAGGCCAGGGTCCTCCTCAAGGGCTCCATGTCAACAAAGATAGAACAAAATCACCAGAATCGAAGAGGAAATGTACACCTGCAACACAAACACACGTCAATGAAATGCAAATAAAAATGCACATGCAAATGTAAACAGGGGATCAGGACTGCTGTGCTGTCGGTTGAGAAGAACCAGCGCTTCGCCTTAGTACCGACAAAATCACTGACATAAGAACCCATTTGTATCATGAACACAGGTTTACACTGTTAAGAACTGGGTAGTCTGGAAGTCAAGGTTTCCTGCATAACCCACCCACTCATAGGTATGGACCTATCCACTGACAAGGTTTGGCATCCTATGCGTTCATCAGCGTCACAGACTTTCAAGAAACGATGATACGATACCCAGAAGGCGTGGCATCATCATCTCTTGAAGAGGCCTCACTTAGCTGAATCACAAAAGATCGGTCCCCAGAGTCGGCAACCCTCAAATCTGAAATTCTCTCAACGGCCCACTGGGATGGAAAGAAAGACATCAAAGAGAATCTCGTCTGAGTGCAAATTTCGTGGGAACTAGTGCATGCCTAACATACAGGTTCACCACTACTTTTCGCTGCTAATACTAAGTTTGTACTCAAGCCCAGGTCCGGCTTCTCACTCAATAGAACTTCCCTCCCCACAGCACAACAGTAATGATATATGATGCGGAAAATAAAATGCGGAAGTAAATAAACATAAAGCACATATATACAAACACCCAAAAATAAAACACACAAGCGCTAGGATTGACTCGCATAGGGGATATTCCTATCCCCAGCAGAGTCGCCAGCTGTCGCTACTGCGAAAAAAGGAGGAGGTCGGCAATGACTAACAGAGTCGCCACCTATCGTTATTTATCCCAAAGAGAGAGAAAGGAAACGATCGGAAAAAACCTGACGAAAACAGGAAAAGACGAGGTCATCGCAAACAAGTCTTAGGTTCGGGAGTCGGTTACACAAGGGGAAGGTATGAGCACCCCTCACGTCCGTCGTACTCGACGGGATCCATGCATGTGTTGTCTAGCTAAAAGGGTGTGTAAACTATCTACGCTAAAGGCTTATGGACAAAAGAGAAAGAAAAAGAACTGACTCGGCAGAGCATAGCCGCTTTGTGCCTACGTACTCCCTTGTGCAATGGGAAAGTCAGAGTCAACGTAGTTCGCCTAACTACGGCCAAAGAAAGGGGGAAGGTTGCTCGCCAAGACATCGCGTCTTGTGCCTACGTACTTTCGTCTGGTACAAAAGATCAAAGCAAACGTAGTTCGGGCTTACGAGAACACAGGCTGTTCAAAAGTTTTACCCGAGTAGGGTTAACAGACAGCTCTAGCAGTTGGTGTATGCAGCTCGACCTTTGGAGACTTAGGCGTTACTGTTTGCGATAGGACTGAAAGTTAATAACACTCTTGTTTATGAAAAGAGTTTTCCTGATTAAGACCCCAAGGGGTGAAAAAGAGTTTGAATTGTTTTTGTGTTTTTTAAGGAATAAGTGTTTTGAATTTGGTTTGCGACTCATGCTACACTAGAGACTATGATCTAGGAGTGAATGCTTCGTATATCGTCCGAAGGACATACACTAACATTCTAGATAATTGAGAGGAAACCACCCAATCATAATTTCCCAAATGGCTTAAGGCTCGTAGCGTGCAACAATGGTCAAGCTTTATTAAGTGGATTGAAGTTGTTTGAAGATGAGAAGAGAAAGAGAGCGAACTAAGGGGGACTAGTCTAAACCCTAAAAGTTGTCATGCAATGTGCACCTAAAGTTGAGTTTGAAAGGGGACTACCTAATGTTATCATACATGGTTAGAACCCTAATGTCTATCATAACCTCTCTTGAACAAGAGAGGTTAGAAATCCTAACGGAAGGAAGACAAAAGAAGAAGAAACAATAAGAAGAAACAATGCAAATGTAGGATGCAAACATAAATGCAACAAGGAAAACAAAGTGGCAATGCAAGTGAGGGAGGAAATATGTGTGGGGATGGAACCTCCACAAGCTCATCTCAATCTCAAGCCATGGTATGAATGAACACAAGAGAAGAAGAGAAGAAGATGCATAGAAAACAAGCAACAACAACAATGAGAAAAAATCCTCATGGATTCATTACTTTAGGCAAGCTTCAGGTTCCTCCTCAGGAGGAACCAAGCAACCTTAAGTAGTATTCCAAGGTCATTGGACAGAATGGGGATGAGAAGAAGAGATCTCAAATGCCAAAGCACAACATCATAAGCAAATGTCAACAATAACATCAAAGAATGCAAGCAAACATCACTTATGGAAACACAATATGCAAACATGAAAGTATGAGATCAAATGAACAACTTATGCATATGATAAAGACCCATGAATTAGCACACAAGACCTATAACAAGCCCCTAACATGAAACAATCAGAATTAAGTTCATCAATAATGCACAACCAAGCTTTTGGAAGCAAAACAAAACAAGTACAACAACAAAGATGCACAAACATGAAGCAACTTGAAAAATACATGAAAAATAAGAAAATGCATCTAAAAATGCTAAATAAAATCTCAGAGGACACCCGAGGTATTAGGAACCAGGGGTCAAAAGGGGAGATTAAAAATCAAAAGGGAAGTGCCTCAACAGAAGACAAACACCAAGAGTGTCCCAAAACAAGGCAGAAATAGAGAGGGAACAAAAACAAATTCAAACCACATGGAAAAAGCACTTAAAAATCATGGAAAAAATATCCAAGGATCAATTAACATGTAGAAACAATACTATAAAAAATTAGAAGTTTAATCCATACCATGAGCAAGAAATAAAATCAACAAGTCAACACACATTTTTCACATCATTAAATGACCATTTAAAAGGAAAATATGAAAATAAATGGAAAATGCACCAAAAAACGAAATTAAAAATGCACAAAATTAAAAGACATGTTAAAGTATGTTCATGATTTTTTTCAGAATTTTGAAACATTTTTTGTTATTTTTTACGAATTTTTAAAGTGCAAGCAAATAAAAGAAATAAATATAGAAAACAAAAATGCAGAAAAAAGCACAGCCATCCGATCAGCATACTAGTCAACAGATCCAAGGCACCAGAATGTGCCAACTCAATTAATGAATTGAGGTTTAAATTGTGTGTGCATTAGCCAAAGAAATACAACATGAGTCTTGTTCCAAACCACATGATCAAAAAAACCTCAAACGAACGGATGAGCTTGCGACACGTCACCTTTATCTTCTCCAAGTGAACTCCGGCCGGACCAGTCCGCCGGAAAAGTCGTCGGTCGCCGCAATTCGTCTTCCCCACATGAGCTTCATCAATTATTCACCATTTCTTGCGAATTTTAGATGAAAATTCATCTACTCTCCGAGAGGAACATGAATCCAACCTCCATTTTCGTTAACTCTCAATAACCACTCCACAAATCAAACAACAAGCAAACATGCCAAAAAATAAAGTTCACCAAAACTTAAAATAAAAGGTCCAAACATCATCTACATGTTATAAGGAGTAAGAATCCATGAAAATTAGAGCAAAACACCATGAAAAAACATCAAAAAGAAACAACACAACTTTGAGCTCAAAAAACCAAATGTCATAAACACAAACAATAATGATCCAGAAATGATCTACATATCACAAAGGTTCAAATGCAACGAAAATGGTGGAAAATCATGGAGTATTAAGAGTGTAAAGTTGAAATAAAGTTTACCTAGTGGAGAGCCTCCACTGGGCCTTGAAATGGTGATGAAGCTTAACGAAAAACGTCCAGAATCACTCCATGAACTTCAATTGAGGTGTTTGCAAGCTTGATTTGGTCTGAAAATGGTTGAATCTAAGAATTGGATTTTGAATTTTTCACCACTTTTTGAAAACGAAAATTGGTTTTTTATGCAGCAAAATGACCTAGCTCTTCCTCAAAATTCATCTAGAATACTTATATGATGGATTTGTGATCAAATGGGGCCTTAATTCATGCAAAACAACCCACTTCCAATTTTCACATTTCAACACTTTTTTGAAAATGCCATGCACGTTTTTACCACTACACCACTTGATTTTTTGATCCAAATCCACTACAAATCAGTTGTGTAAATTAAAGGAATGAGATTGGAGGTTTAATTTTGATCCTATGGTTGATTTTCATTTTGTTACTTCAAGAGGAAGAAACCATGAAAATGACCCATTTTGAGACTTCAAAAATCCAATGTGAAAATGGCAATGTCTTTGAAATATTATTTGCAATCAAAAAATGCACAAACTTGCCTTGAAAAAGTTTAAAATCCATTAACTCTCAATTTCTCAATTTAAGCCTCCTTTATGAAAAATTTAAACCCCAAATTCTCAATCCAAATGCTAGAACAAAATGAAATGAAACATAAACCAAGTTAAGAAAAGGTTGAGCAAATTTTGGGGTGCAACAGGAAGGATCTAGAATCATTTCATAATTTCATTTCCCTCCAAAATCCCATTCCTAGTGCCAAACCAAAATTCACAATCCAATTTCCAAACCTTACTTTGGGATCCAAACCTAGGTGATATTTAAGTGATTCACTCCAAACCAAAGGGATCCAATTCTCATTTCTCACATTCATTTTTCAGAATTTCATCTCCATTCTCTCAAATTCTCTCAATTCTCCAACTCTCCAAAACCCTCACTCAAAGCTCTTTTTCATTGAATTCTTTGATTCTTCATTGGAATCAATGAATTCTTGAGCTCAAACCTCCATCCATCATCTCCATTGAAGTGATTTCTCCATCCAATTTTCGTGCACAATTGGATCCAGATCTGGAAGTGATTATTTGGCTTATTTTAGAATAATCTTGAAGGATCTCCATTGCTACAACAAGAATTGGTGTGGATCTTGAAGTATTCCGGACTTCTATCATCGAATATGTGCAATTCCAGTTAATTCAACATTAACCAAAGTAAATCTCCGCTTTGAAGGTTGGAATCCTAGATCCATAACATTTTTGAGCTTATTTGCATGTTTATAATGATTTGCATATTCGATTGAATTTTGGTTTATATGATTTGTGTTGATGCTGTTTGGATCTGTATACATGCTGTTGGAATCATGTTTTTCTGATTTAATTTCGTGATTAAGTGATTATGTGATCATTGGCATATTTGGAGAAGTGATAAGCTGTTGAAAAGTGATTTTGCTTTGCTGTTTTCTACTGTCAACACAGTGTTAATCGGTTAACGCATATGGTTAACCGATTAACCATTACAAATTTCTAGATTTTTCAAAGTTTTCAAAGTGTTAATCGGTTAATGCATATGGTTAACCGATTAACCAGTTCAAATTTTCAAATTTTTTAAACGTTAACAGTGTGTTAACCGATTAACCCCTGGGGTTAATCGATTAACATTGTGCTGGCAGGCCTGTTTTTCTACTTTGTTTGATTGTTTGCATATCGTTTCATCTCGAATCATCATAGATCAGTGTGATATGTTAGGGATGAAATGTTTCTGGATATATGTCGCCGTTTTGGTTGTTTAATCGAGATTTCACCGACATTTGTGTTTTTCCACTTGAATGCATACTTATGGATGTGGTTCAAAGTTGATGATTTCTTTGCATGTTCATTTGCTTTAATCTCTTTTGTATTTTTCCATGTTTGCATCATTCTCGCATCGTTGTTGAGGTCGAGACGAGCTTGTGGCGATTGCTGCCCCACATATTTTTTCCTCCCTCCCACCATTCTAAGTGTTGCATTTTTTCATGTGTGCATCTCTTATTTGTGATTGAATTTACTTGGTGCTTTCTTGTGCTTTTTGCCATGATCCCCTGTCACACCCTCATTTTCGCCTTTAGCCTTTATACCCTACATTCGCCATATCATACACCGTTCTATTGCATATCGAGCATGTGGGTACGGATTGGGTCGATTTGTCATTTTCCATTTCGAATGAGATAACTTGTCTATCTTGGACTACATGGAGGAAAAGGTTCATTATCTAAGGTTTAATCTAAATTGGAAAGTTTACTCATCTAGATTTCTTCAAGGAGAAGTTACTTGAAAAAATATTAGGATATTCAAGATATATTCCTAATGAACATGAAATTCAAGGCCTAAATTCAAGATTGCTTCATCCAATTTTGTTTCAAATTCTTGATCAAGTGGAGTCCAAATTTGCAAAGCATGAGTCAAGATCATAAGTCCATGATTCAAGACTTCACCCATTTCAAGTTTAATGGTTCTAGGGAAATCCATCATGAATTCATGAATTAGAGGCAAGAATATTACAAAGAGAAATTTTATGACATTACAAGAATGTCATTTGTTGCAAGATTTCCAACTCTAAGTAATGTTTAGAAATTAATTTATTTCTAATCTTCATTCAAGTCTCTAATCAAATTCATGTTATGGTAATGCCACACCAAGTCCACATTGTGCTTACAAACATCCAAGAAATATGCAAGAATTAAATCAACATTGGAATGTTTTAAGACCAAGAATATGCATGTTTAATCATGGGCAAAACAGCCTCATGCAAGAGGTGGCAAATTACCTCATGTCACAAAATCTACATGCCACAAAATCAAGAGAATAGCATGATAATACATCTAAATATCAGATTTTCAAAATGCTGTCAAAAAGTAGTAGCATTGACCAAGAGGAGTTGTCCAAGCACAAGCCAACAAAATGGGTGCAAGGCACAAAGTGCTGCAGAAAAAAACAGCATAGGCAAAGTGCAACAGCAAAAATGCAGCATAGCATCTTGCATGGAAATGGAAAGAAAGAGAGTGGTATGAGAAAAGGTGGTAAAAGACATCACCCCATGAAAAAATCTGATATGTGGGGAGAAGAGAAAATCCTAGAGTGGTGAAATAAGAAGGAGGGGGTAGTAAACAAAGAGGGGTGATTCATTCAACATCTACACACATTGCAAAAAACCAGAAAATGGAGAGAGCAAGAGAAACCCTAAAAACCAAAAAAATAGAAAGGAAGAAAAACCAGAAAAAGAGAGTGACATAGAAGCACAAGAGGACCATTGAGAAGTAGAACCTTCACAACATAGAGTGAAGAGTGGAGAACACATCCAACAAAAATCAGTGGAGGACTTTCAAGAAGGATAGAAAGCTCTCGGGTATCCATTTCATCAAACCTTTCTCTCTTTACTTTTTGCTTTTATATTCATTTTACTTCCTCTTTTATATGTTGTTGTACTGAGTATATCATGTAAGGTCCTAAGAAAAACCAAGAAACCATTTTTAAGAACCATAAAAAACGAAAGATAAACAAGAAAAAGTTGATTTTTTTCCCTGGTAGCCTGACACGGTCCGTGTGTGCGACACAGTCGGCCGTATTGCGCCTCTGTTTGAAATTTCATGGTGTAAAAGGCCCAGACCTCCTGACACGGGCTGTGTCACACAACACGGCCACCCGTGTCACACCTCTGTCAAGCCTCAAAAATCATTTTTTGCCCAGACCTCATGACACGGGCCGTGTCACACAACACGGCCACCCGTGTCACACCTCTGTCAAGCCTCAAAACTCATATTTCATGTACCTTATGACACAGGTCGTGTCACACAACACGGCCACCCGTGTTACACCACTGTTTTTTCTTTTACTTTTTTGATATTTTACCTCCAAAATTTTTTTTTCAAGGAGTTCGCCATTTTTTTTGCATATCTCGATTTTTTTGTGTGACTAACACCATATGTTTGTATGATTTTAGTATGTGAATATTGCTATTGTCCTTGTTGACTTTTGATTCCAAAAACCATTTTCAAAAACAAACTCTCGATTTTATCGAGCCATTTTTAACCTTGTAAGTCGATTGCCTTGCGCATCGCCATCGACCTTGTCCGTATCGCTTCAAATATATCTTAACAAACAATAAACCTTGATCCAACATCAAGTGATCCTTTTTCTCATAAAAAACCCAAAATACAATAAATATATGGTTAGGGTTGCACACCATGGATTTTAAGGTGGTGGAGAAGGAATGAGAATGGAATCCTCCTACACTCGTTCCGAATGTTTTGGATACAAGGCGCTCGACTTCGCTATTCGAAACATTCATCTCTATCTAAAGTCCTTTTGTGTAATCCTAATCAAGAACCATTTCTCTTCAAAAAACCTAAAAATAACATCAACTCATCAAACTATTTTTCTCCTTAGGGCATAAATCAAAAACCCTTTTTCAAGGTATAAAATCAACCAACAAATAACTATTTCATAAGCCTCTGAACTACGGAGCTCTGGTTCTTCACTTCTTTTAAGTGAGGATACGTAGGCACAAGGGCCACAATCCTTGGCGAGCATTAAAATAAATAAACCAACCCCTCTTTTCCTTAAGCAATCAAACTTTTAGAATAAAAACACCCGTTCACGCTAAACAACCTAGAAGGTTCCCATCGAGTACGATGGATGCGAGGGGGTGCTAACACCTTCCCCTTGCATAACCGACTCCCGAACCTTAAGACTTGGGTGCGATGACCATGCTCTTTTTCCCAAAGGTTTTATCGCTATTTACCTTTCCCTCCTTGGGATAAATAAAATCCGGTGGTGACTGTCGCTTCAGCGAAAATAAGGTGCCGGCAAAATAGAAGAGTCGCCACCTTTCGTTATTTATCCCTCAGAACGGGAAAGGAAACGATCGGAAAAACTTGACAAAAAGGTATAAGATAAGGTCGTCGTAACCATTGTCTGGGTTCGGGAGTCGGTTACGCAAGAGGAAGGTATTAGCACCCCTCACGTCCATCGTACTCGATGGGATCCACGCTTGTTGTGTTTATCTAACGGGTTGGTTTTATCTATCTACCTATCAAGGCTGGCTTAAAAAAGAAAAGAAAATGACTCGGCAAAGCATCGCACTTTATGCCTACGTATTCTCATCAGAGTCAACGTAGTTCGGCTAACTACGGGTTACGGGGAAAGTGGCTCGCCAATACATCAGTATTGTGCCTACGTACTCTCAACAGGTATGAGAGATCAGAGCTTACGTAGTTCGGGTAACTACGGATTACGGGAATTCAGATTCATCTGTTTTTCGAGTAGGATTAACAAATAGTTCCAGCAGTTGGATGTACGCAGCTCGACCCTTGGAGACTTAGGCGTTACCGTTTGCGGTAGAACCGGGAGTTAACGATACTCTTTTCTTCAGAAAAGCTTCCTTTGAATTACGGGCCCACGGGGCAAAAAGGTTTGAAGTTCGTTTTCTTTCTTTTACGGAAGAACTATTTTTTATGGATGTTTGCAACCAATATCACACTAGAGACTATGACTTGAGAGTGAATGCGTCGCATGTCATCCAAAGGGTGTTATACTAAACATCCAGACTGTTGAAAAGAAACTCTCCAACAATCCTTTCTCAAATAGCTTAAGGCTCGTAACGTACGACGTCAGTTAACCTTTATTACTGTATTTTAATTTGTTTTGAGATGAGAAGAGAGAACAGGCTCAACTACGGGGAGACTATCAAGTCCTATTGTTGTCACGCCAAGGATTCATCCTATGGTTGAGGTTTGAAACAGGGAACTCCTAGAAGTTATCATGCATAGGTTTCAACCTAAAGTTCTAATCATCACTTCCTTACCAAAGGAAGTGAGATTCCTAGGGGATCATGTCAATGATAAACAGAAACAGATAAAGCATCAGCTTAAACAGTAAACAGTAAACGACTGTAAAATGCATGCAATGCAAGTGAGGGAGGAAATGTGTGTGGGACATCAGCCTCCACAAGCTCATCTCAACCTCAAGCCAGGTATGAATAACTGTAATCATACAGGAAAATAACATGCTATCAAGCAAAATAGAATAACTGCAACCATACAGAAAAAATGAAATAAAATGCCATCAAGCAAATCACAAACCACATAGGCAAGGGAGCAGGGCTCTACCGAATACCCGCAAGCAAAGCCATACAGTAAAAATACAAGCAGAGGGAGCACCTCAACCTCTAGTGCAATCATGCTCCTGGAGTAAATCAATCCAAATATGAACTTATTCTAATGCATCAAGCAAATCAAACAAGTCACATCAATACAGTTGCACAGCAAGCAAACAGACAGGAAAGAAAGCAGATCAACAGCTTCCACAGCTTCACAACAAAGCTCCTTTGACAGTAGTTCAGTCCTCAGTCTGTAACTGCTCTTCAAGGCTATCATCTTCAATAGCAAGTGTCAACTTGCTTCTTCAAGCTTTCAATGCATCACACACAAGTATCAACTTGTCCTCCAACTTCAAGCTTCAGCTCTCCATTTGATCTCAGCAGGATTTCCTTCACAAGTGTCAACTTGTTCTTCTTGGTCTTCAAGCTTCAGCTCCAATGGCAGTCTTCAAATACTGGGAAGTAGCAACTTCTAGCATCTTAAATCTCCTAACAAGGAACTCCATCCTCTAGAAATGGAGAAAGATTCATCTAACAAGAGCAATGTGTGGATGATGGACAACAGAGTGAAGACCAAAGGTCACCACTAAGCACTCCATCATCAGAGAAAGGAACCCTCAAAGGTTCTACCAACTTGTGAAGGGCCACACATCCTACCAAAGGAGGGATGAGGCCTTCACAAGGGGACCTTACATCATAGGGAAGAATGGAAGTAATCAACACATTCCATATTTATGAAAGAAGAGAATCTATCTAGAAGCTCTACTTACAACCCTAATCTTAACACCTAAACAAAACTACACCAAAAGAAGGGAAATCTTCACATCCAAGCTTCTTCAAGCATTCCTCAGCAGCCCATACAAGTCTTCATCATCATCCAAGAGCAATAGAGGCAAAACCCTAATCTAAGGGAACTAAAGAAATCATTCTAGTTGAATTAACAAGTTAGGATCACCTAAAACCTAGTACTAAAGTTAGTCTTAACTAAAATACTAAAACCAATTGTAAAATCCTACAAAAATAACTATGGGAACCTAATTTAATCATGAATCTACCATACAAAATCCAGGGGTTGAATCATCCAATAAGTCCTAGAAATAAATCCTAAATCACAAGGTACTAAGCTTAAACCCTAAAACTAGAGCACCTAAAGCTCAACCTAAAACTACTACCTAATTTCATCACAAAAATGTGAGAAAATTACTAGAGGAGCATGCATGTCTAAACTAAACACACACACAAAAAATTAGCTCAAGAATCATCACCAATTGATCACACAAAATTAAGCAATACAAGGTATCAACCATAATGATTTTAATATCAATTAAAATACAAAAAATGCACATAAAATCACAAATGCATGAATTCCTAATATTTTTATTTAATAAAATTCTAAACTTATTCATGAATCAGGGGAAAAAAACTTGGATCAATTTGGATTATTTTCCTATTTTTTATGAATTATTCTCTAAACCATATGAAATGCACAAAATAAAGAAATAAGAAGAAAATGATAAACATGCGTGACAAATAGCAATTCATTGCAGTTCAATTCAGGAATTGGGCCCAGAGGGGTGTGTGGATAACATCTATGCACTAAGCCTAGGCGCTTCAACTCATTTGCCTTCTTCAGAAATTCCCACAAGAAAGAAAAATAGCACAAGCCAGGATTTGAACCAGGGCGCACTCAGTTCACACAGCGAATAAGTAAAACGATGAGTTTAAGGGGGAGGGTACGTGGCTCATCAAAGGCGCTTGGATTGAGAGACTGAGTCAAGTCTTAATTGTGAATGGATGACCACGATTACGTCTTCTTCATTTTAAACATGAAACCTGCGCGCGAACCAGACGTCGCCGGTAGCTTTTCCGGCCACCCCTGTACAACCCTAAGTTCATCTACACTCAACCATTTGCCACGATGTCTGAACGAAACTTGCTCAAAATTTCACAAGCAATTCAACCATGCCATTAATTCATCCTCAAAACGCCTGAATCTTGAAATAACAATCTCAACCAAAAATGAACTTCCACCTAAATTGTCTCTACAATTGCAATTGATCATCCTAAATCCATCTATGTCAATAGGGGAACCTAACCACATGCTTCTAGTTCACTGAAAACACATAGTTAGAGAAAAATTTTAAGAAGTTAAAACCTGTGTTGGAGCTTGTAACAGATGCACTTCTTGATTCAACCTTCAAGATGATGCAGATTCACTCTAAATCACCTTCTGAAGCTAATGCAACCTTCACTTTTCCTTGATTTTGCCTTGAACTCAGAAACCGATTCCAACTTGCAATCGTGAAACTTCAATCTCACTCTCTGCTTCAGGGCTCAATCTTCTCCCAAAAACTGGCTGAATACACTCTAATGCTTATACAGAACTCATTGGAAATGTCTAGAACTTTCTGTAACCTTCCATATGAGATTTTCAATTTTACTTTCTCCTTCAAAATACCATGTTGTAACAGTCGTGCATTGGCTCTATTCTGGCTTGATTTTGCTTGTAATCATCATCTCATGAGATATTGGATCAATTGGTTATGTTAATTTCCTTGCTTGCAAGCCAATGGTGTGAGTTTGATGTGTTGCTTCATCATGAAGAAACAACATGGAATGGTATGAAAATGACCTCAAACCAAAATTCCAATATTTCCAAAGTTTCTAAAACTATTTTTCCAATCAAAATGAACTATAATTTTTCCTTGTTTGGACACAAAATGATTTATTTCGATTTTTGGTCATTAAATCCCTTTAATTCTTCCTTTTTCAAAGTTCTTTGAACCAAGTCTCTCCTTGAGCCATTTCAATGTCTCCTTGATGCATGGTCAAGGTTAAAACCCAATTTTGAGAAACTTTCTAGTTGAACAAAATTCCATTTGAGACCTCTAAGTTGGTGAAAATGACCTATGATCATAAGTGACCTTTAATGTCCAAATACCCAAAATACCCTTGACTTGTGAAAGCCATAACTTGAGTTCTACAAATCCTATCAAGGACTTCTAGTACTCTATGGAAAGCTAAGAGGATAAGGAAAAACATTCATGTTGACTAAAAGTTCATAGGAATCATCCTTCTAGGGCAAAAGTTTCATGCAAGTTGGGTAACTTTCAAGCTCCAAATTCACATACCTCAGATGACTTATAACTTGTCTGGCTCATAACTTGAGTTCTAAAAAACCTATCAAGGACTTCTAGGAGTCAAATTAAAGCTAATACCATGCTCTACAACAATCATGTTTGGGGAAAGATGAGATAACAATCACATCTTGAGCTAAATTGCCTTGAAGATAGGGGTTAAACTAGGGGATTTTACACTGTCAAGCCCTAGAAACCCTAGCTTGAAACTTCTCAAACTCTTCAATCATGATGAGTTAACCTTGGAATCATCCTTATAACATCTCAATCTATTCATACATGTTCACATGGCTCTTGAATTAGGTCTCAACCTCCTTCAAATCATCAGTTGACTTAGGGTTGACCCAGTCAAACCTTGGATGCACCACTCATGGCTGAGCCTTCTTATTCTTGCACAATGACCTGTCCAGGCCTCAAAGTGATCTTCAACACTTCTCATGAGCTCTCTCAAGACCTCCAGTCCAACTTCATGGCTTCAGAATCATCTGATGGCTTTCCACAACTTTCAAGTTAGGAGACACACCCTCTTGGTTTCAACCACTCTTTTTGAGGATCTTTCAACTTCTCTGACAAGGATATCAACCCCTGAACATCTGAATAACCTTCTTAGCTAGCTTCATAATCTTGTAGTTCTTGATTGGTAATCATACCTCTTGATCTCTTGCATACATGTCAATGAAATGCAAATGATAATGCTAATGTGAATGAAATGAAACACAAGCTAGGTAAAGAAAAGTTGGGCAAATTTTGGGGTGCAACAGCTGCCCCTATTCAAACGGCTTGGACCTGACTGGGTGAGAAGCGAATGGCTCTCAAACAATCAAGGTAAAAGGCGGTTGAATACCAATAAACCTGGGAATTTGCCAACTGCACAAGTACACGGTACTCTGATGGGACAAATCTTCGGAAACTGAAATAATAGCTGCACGACAACTAGTTGGAGAAATACTGATCTGAATCTCCGTCAGGATGATTCTCTGATTTATCTGATATCATTGCATCCTCAAATCATCGAGGGATCACTGGTTACACGGTAACGGGTGATTTGCCAACCACGCACAGGTAAATGATACTCTGATTGTTAGGAACATCTTCAAAAACTGAGCATGACAGTTGCACGACAACTCTGCTGCAGAATTGGTCACACGGTAACCGGTGAAAGGTCTAATCTCAAATCTCCGTCAGGATGATCATCTGATTTTGCTGTAGATATTCTTCCTCAAGTCATCAAGGGGTCACCGGTTACGGGGTAACTGGTAATGAATGGTCGATTATGCTGTCAGGCATTCTGTGGCACTCCGGAGGAAGGATTCCTCGGGACTCATCAGGTCATTAGGAACTTTTTAACAATCAAGTTAATTATGTCGTCGGGCATTCAAAGAAATTTTCGGGCGTCAGCCGGACTTCGTTAGTAAGTCGGGAATAGAATCCTCAGTCAATCATGAACCAAATAGGGATACCTAAATCATTTCCATCAGGCACTCCGCGTCAGCTGAGAGCACTGCTTCAACATCACAGTTGGACTTCGTCAGTAAGTCTTCAAATGGAATCCTTAATCAATCGGGAACCACTAAGGATATGCATTATTTTACCGTCAGGCATTCCGCGGAGAACTGCTTTGACATCGCAGTTAGACTTCGTCAGTAAGTCTTCAAATGGAATCCTTAATCAATCATGAACCAATAAGGATATACAATCTTTTGTCATCAGGCACCCTGCGTCAGCTAGGCAAACTGCTTCGACATCGCAGCTGGACTTCATCAGTAAGTTAGGCGTTTTGGCACCGCTGCCGGACTTCAATCATCAAGTCTTCAAGGAAAGTTTCAACTTATCGGTTTAGAACCTGCTGGGGATGACACATCTCCGCTGGGGATTCTGGAGAACTATCAAGTAACTCTGCTTCGGGGATCCAGAAATCATTCTGGGTGAATCAACTCAGCTGAGGAAATCAAGAATCATCTTGGACAAATAACTCCGCCGGGGACTTCAAGAATCATCCTGAACCAATAACTCTGCTGGAGATTTCAGGAATAATCCTGAGCAAACACTCTGTCGGGGACTCTACGTATCAACTTAAGCAACCCTCTCTGGCGACTTCACTGGGGATTTTAAGAATCATCTTAAGCAAACACCTTCGCTGGAAAATTCAAGAATCATCTTGGGCAAGCGACTTCGCTGGGGAATACCTGCAAAACAAGAACGGTAACGACCTAGCTCATGCTTCATATGCATATGATCGTCAATGGCGCAACGCTCCACACGGTGGAAATGCTATGCGCTTGGGGTAAGTGCTATGCAATCATGCAAAATGCTACGGCCCCATCAACAAAATAAATGCTGAAGGGAGAATCCTCCTGTCAAGGAGCAGGAACCACTCTGGTGGAGAGGAGGAATCATCCTGTCGAGGAGAAGAAGTCACACCAATCTCAATTGGATTCCGCCTAGGGAAACAAACTCCAGACGACTGCTGCAAGGGACGAGGTTCTTCGAGAACTTGGACCTGCTCAACTAGGTATACGAACCACAACTGCTGAGGAAAACGATGTCAATTGCAGAAATAAACTGCACGACATTCACAGCTAACCCTTTCCTAGAGGTAACGACTCTGATGGGGAAATATAGCATCAGCTATTCAACGCTCTACTGTGGAAAACCAATCATGGCCTCAACAACTTTCCAAGAATTCGGCTCTCTTGGGGATTTGCAAACTCAGCTGGGGAAGAAGGAATCATCCTGCTTGCTGGGGAGAGTACAACTCTGTGGGGAATCTCAATTCTGCCGGAGACTTCAGTTTGGAACTATCGAAGGCTGCACACTTCAATGTATGACTTAGCTGGGGAGACGACGATCCTTCAGGATACATTTGATTGGGGAGAGAATCTGCTCTGCTTGGGGAAGACATATCAATGCTTACGATCTCATGTTCGGACTCCGCGGGGAGATGCTGCTGAACTTGCTGCAGAAGAAGGAATCATCCTGCTTGGGAACGCATACGGCGTATTGCCTGGAATATGCTATATCTGCAACAACACAAACAAACAGACAAGATACCCTTCTCAAAGGGACCTATCAAGGTTATCATCTTGTGACAATGTTCAAGTGATTCATTATTTCAACAATCAGTGGCCTAGGTCAGTAAGTTTATGTATGCGCATTTTATCAAAAACATCGGCGTTCTTTGTCGCAAACAAGACAGGTAAATGCTAAACAAACAAACAGAATCACTGAATAGTATACATTCTATTGATAACGAACCCCTGGATGGGTGAAAATGTTTTACAACAGATGCACGCTCCTGGAATGAGGAAGCTGCACAAATATAAAAACATAAATATACATCAGTATATACACAAATGTCGGCAATGAGGCGTAGACGAACACCATGAGTTGATCCCTCTATGACCCACTTGACTTTGATACTTCTCCGACGCTTCAGCTTCAGAAGAGATTGATTCAGATAAACGGCCCTCAGGTCTTCCAAACCACTAAACAAATACAGTCCACACACGAAACGCAGTCATTTGCTTTTTCAAATCCCTAACTTTTTCCTGAATCGCCCTTTCGGGTTTTCGATTCACCGGGATACCCTTTTTTGCCAAAGTCGCCCTTCCAGGTTTTCGACTTTGCGGGTGTACGTTCTTTTCTTTTATATCCCTAATTTTTGCCCGAACCTTTTTCCCTTTTTATGGTTCGCCGGGATGCCCCATTTTTGCCTGGATATTCCTTTTCTTTCCAGCGGGTCGTTTTTTAAGCAAAGTATTTTTTAACTGCGTCCGTGTTCACCGGGGATGCAAAATCTTCGCCATCCATCGTGGATAACAACAAGGCTCCTCCCGAGAAGACCTTGCTGACGATGTACGGACCTTCGTAATTGGGAGTCCACTTGCCCCGGTGATCGGAGTGTGGAGGAAGAATCTTCTCCAGGACGAGATCACCCGTCTGAAAGCTTCTAGGACGCACCTTCTTATCATAGGCTTTCTTCATTCGGCTTTGGTACAGACGACTCATAAAGAAGGTTTAGTCGGTTCTTAATCCATTCTGCCTCATCGAGTTTCACGTCAACCAAAACTCATAAAGAAGGGATCTCCACACCTAACGGTAGGACATCTTCCATACCGTACACTAGTGAGAAAGGAGTTGCCCCGGTTGATGTACGTACTGTTGTACGATAACCGTGTAGTGCAAATGGCAGCATCTCGTGTCAATCCTTATAAGTCACAACCATCTTTTACACAATCCTCTTAATGTTCTTGTTAGCCGCTTCAACAGCGCCATTCATCTTTGGTCGGTAAGGAGATGAGTTGTGGTGTTCAATCTTGAAACTCTGGCATAGCTCCTTCATCATCTTGTTATTCAAATTCGGACCATTATCAGTAATGATCCGCTCGGGAATTCCATATCGACAAATGATGTCCCTCTTTATGAATTTAGCCACCACTTGCTTGGTCACATTAGCATACGAGGTTGCCTCCACCCACTTGGTGAAGTAGTCGATGGCTACTAGAATGAAGCGATAACCGTTAGAAGCAGTGGGCTCGATCTTGCCTATCATGTCGATGCCCCACATGGAGAACGGCCACGGGGAGGACATGACATCCAACGGGCGCGGTGGCACATGAATCTTATCAGCATAAATCTGGCATTTATGACATTTCTTCGCGAATTTAAAGCAATCTGATTCCATCGTCAGCCAGTAGTATCCTGCTCTCAGGATCTTTCTTGTCATAGCATGCCCGCCGGCGTGCGTACCAAATGTGCCTTTATGGACTTCTTCCATGAGAATACTCGCCTCTTTTTCATCTACACATCTGAGTAGCACGAGATCATGGTTTCTCTTATACAGAACACCATCAAGATTGAGATAAAAATTTCCAGACAGCCTCCTCAGAGTCTTCTTATCCTGGGTTGATGCTCCCGCAGGATATTCCTTAGTCATAAGGAAAGTATGGATATCATGGAACCATGGCTTGCCATCGGAGGCTTCCTCGATTGCAAAGACGAATTCAGGTCTATCAAGACGAGAGAGGACAATTCTTGGAGCTTCATTCCAAAAATTGACTTTATACATCGAAGCCAATGTGGCTAAGGCATCAGCCATCTGGTTTTCAGCCCTGGGCATATGATGGAGTTCCACTCGATCAAAGAACGGAAGCAGCCTTCTGGCATAGTTCATGTACGGCACCAAATTCGATTGACGAGTCTCCCACTCCCCTTTAATCTGGTTGATCACAAGTGCCGAGTCACCATATACATCTAGGTTCTTGATTCTCAAGTCAATGGCTTCTTCTAGACCCATGATGCATGCTTCGTACTCCGCTTCGTTATTGGTGACCGGAAACGTCAGTCTAGCGGTAAACGGGATGTGAGATCCATGGGGAGTCGTGATGATTGCCCCAATGCCACTTCCATAAGAGTTAAATGCCCCGTCAAATATCAATTTCCATTGGGATTTCCTATCTGGACCCTCGTCGGGCAATGGTTCATCGCAATCTTTTGCTTTGAGAAACATGATGTCCTCGTCAGGGAACTCAAATTTCATCGGCTGATAATCCTCGATTGGCTGTTCGGCGAGGTATTCAGACAATACGCTTCCCTTGATGGTCTTTTGGCAAACGTGCTGAATGTCATATTCCGTCAACACCATTTGCCATCTGGCAATCCTGCCCGAAAGCGCTTGCTTCTCGAACACGTACTTGATCGGATCCATCTTCGAAATTAGCATGGTTGTGTGATTGAGCATATACTGTCGTAAACGTTTGGCAGCCCAGGCTAGTGCACAACACGTCTTCTCCAGCATCGAGTAACAAGATTCACAGTCTGTGAACTTTTTACTCAAATAGTAAATGGCATGCTCCTTTCTGCCCGTCTCGTCGTGCTGACCGAGAACACACCCCATACTATTCTCAAGAACTGTCAAGTACATGATTAAGGGTCGTCCGGCCACTGAGGGTATCAAGATCGGAGGTTCCTGTAGATACTGTTTTATCTTATCAAATGCCTTCTGACAATCCTCGTTCCAGATAATCGCCTGATCTTTCTTCAGTAGTTTGAACAACGGTTCACACGTGGTCGTGAGCTGAGAAATAAACCTTGCAATGTAGTTTATTCTGCCCAGGAAACCACAAACTTCTTTTTCTGTTCTTGGCGCTGGCATTTCTTGTATTGCTTTTATCTTCGCAGGATCAACCTCGATGCCTCTTTCACTCACGATAAACCCCAGTAGTTTTCCCGACCGTACTCCGAAAGTACACTTGTTAGGATTCAGCCTCAACCAGAACTTCCTAAGCCTCTCAAAAAGCTTCAGCAAATTGACCAGATGTCCCTCCTCCGTTTGGGACTTCGCGATCATGTCATCAACATAGACTTCAATCTCATGATGAATCATATCATGAAACAAAGTAACCATTGCTCGTTGGTAAGTGGCCCCTGCGTTCATCAGACCGAAAGGCATTACCTTGTAGCAAAATGTTCCCCAAGGTGTAATAAACGTAGTTTTCTCCATGTCCTCCGACGCCATCTTGATCTGATTGTAGCCGGAGAAGCCATCCATGAACGAAAATACAGAGAACTGAGCTGTATTGTCGACCAACACATTGATATGAGGGAGCGGGAAATCATCTTTAGGGCTCGCCCTATTCAAGTCCCGATAATCGACGCACATTCGCACCTTACCATCCTTCTTCGGTACAGGCACTATGTTGGTGACCCACGGAGGGTAAGTGGTGGACCATGATGTCAGTATCAAGTTCGGGCATATCTTCGTATGACCAAGCAAAGATGTCACTATACTCTCTCAGCATCTCGACCAATCTCTGCTTGACATCACTCTGCAATGCAGCCCCTATCCTGACATTCTTGACTAGTTCTTCAGAACCCAAATTCACAATCTCAATCTCTTCCTCGTGAGGCAGAATAACTTTCTCTTCTTGTTTCAACAAGCGGGCCAACTCTTCGGAAAGGTCTTTGTCTTCATCAATCTCTTCTTCGGCTTGATAGATCGGCCAATCGAAGTTGAAGTGAGTCGTAGAAGGTCCAGAGTCGATGTCATCTGCTATGTGGATCCTGTAATAACAAGGGTTAAGCTTAAAACAAGGATATGCAGGTTAGCACAAACCCTATTGCCATTTTATTGTTTTTCAAAACAAATATAAAGCAGGAATAACAGAGATCACAACATTTGAATGCGAAATAACGCCTTTTGATTTATTGGTAAAATGCATGTACATAATCAAACAAGGCCCTGACAATAAAACCACTATGCCCAGGGTAGGACATAGGGTTGTACAACGATTGGAGAAAGTAAATCATTACTCTTTGCTTGTCACTCGGATGGTATCCCTGATGGACCAGTTGGTGAGGCTCTGGTCTGGCTTGCTTGGCTGGATCCAAGAGTCTAGGTCGCAATCGCTGTCTTCGCCGTCTTCAGACACCGCGTTGACACTTTCAAATATCACCCCGCCACTGGTAAACTGGATCGGCCCTTTACCTCGCGACGCACTGTGAGAAGAGGACGCTTCAGCCGCAGGAGAGTATCCTACCCCAAACTTGTCCTGTTTGTTAGGTATTTCCAGAATCTGCCCCCAGCCTGGGGTAGATCCGGCTTGAACAACGGCCCGGGCTTCCTTGAAGGAAGAGAGAGTCATCTCTGGTTTTTCGGTCATTATAGGAGTCACGTCCTTGAATTTAACAGCTTCGAACGCCTGACATAGGGTTTCGTGGATTTCCCCATCCATCTCAACATACTTGAAGGACGACAAATGGCTCACCATTATGTCTTCCTCGCCACAGACAGTTACGATGCTGCCTCCGACAGCATACTTGAGTTTCTGGTGCAACGTGGAGGTCACGGCACCAGCAAAGTGGATCCATGGCCGACCTAAGAGACAGCTGTAGGCAGGCATGATGTCCATAATGTAGAAGACCGCGTCGAAAGCTTCCGGCCCCACTTGGATTGGTAGCGTTACCTCTCCGAAGACATGACGTTTGGTTCCATCGAACGCCTTCACAACCAGATCACTGGGTGTGCAAATCAATCCTCGAGTATCTAACTTCATCAATGCCTTCTTCGGAAGAACATTGAGCGACGACCCTGTGTCCACTAACACATGAGACATAATCGTTCCCCTACACTCTATCGAGATGTGCAGGGCACTGTTGTGGTTTCTTCCCTTCAGCGTCAGCTCCAGGTCAGTGAACCCTAAACCGTTTCCAGCATTCACGTGGGCTATTACCCCTTCCAACTGGTTGACCGAGATTTCCTGCGGTACATACGTGGCATTCAAAACCTTTAGCAGCGTGTTGCAATGTGACTCCGAACACAGCAACAAATTCAGGATGGAAATTTTCGAGGGTGTTTGATGGAGGTGATCCACGATCTTGTAGTCACTCTTCTTGATCAACCTCATGAACTCTTCAGCATCCTTAACAAGTAAGTCCTTCTCTACCCCACGAGGGGCTTCCTCAACGACTTTACTCTTTCCCTTATCATTTACCTCAGCTTTGTCTGCTTTGTCCGCCACGGTTTCAGGTGGAGCAAACACTCTTCTGCTGCGCGTGATTCCGCCGACTCCCACTAGGTTATCCACAGACCGCCCAAATGGTTCTAGGTCCAACTTTTGTCCGTTGCAGTAGACGTCTGCCCCATAGTGCCACGGGACAACATTGGTGCTTTCAAAAGGTATCGGCCCAGCCTTCGTGATGGTAATAGTGGGCGGCCTGGGTGCAGAAATGGTTATCGTTTGGCGAGGGATGGTGATGGTGGAAACCTCATCATCTTGCTTCAACATTACCTCTCCAGATCCACATTCGGCCTTTCGGCTAAACTGCAAGATTCCTTCGGTCATCAAACTCTGAATCCCCTCTATCAACTGTTCACATCCATCAGGACGAGTCGCACAACCCATACACAGTTTTCCACAACCCGGAAAGAAGCCTCTCTTCATCAGCTTGGCTTTAACGAATCTAAGCGGTGTCTTCAGATCCTTGACGTCAGTCAACACATCTAAGTTCTCGTCTTCAATAATGGTATTCACCCCACCTCCCCTATGATTCGGCATAGGGTTCTTCGTGACATTCGACACATTATCTGAGAAATTGATGATCTTAGCATCCACCATATCCCGCACCTTGTGCTTGAAGGCTTTGCAGTTTTGTATCGTGTCGCCAGGTGCCCCTGAGTGAAACTCGCACGTTGCATTCGCGTCATAACCTGGCGGAGGTGCCCCTGTCAAGGGAGCCAGGGTTCTCTTCTGGACTAGCTGTAACTGAAGTAGAGTTTGTAACAGCTGAGCATAAGACATGGGCGGTGTCTCAAGGTGACGGCTCGACAGAGGTGCCCTGTTCTGATACTTTCTGTACCCTTGCTGATTTGGCTGCTGCTGCTGCGGCTGCTGCTGTGGCTGGGGTTGTTGGAAAGCAGGGATGGTTATGCTAGCCACCTGCTGGCGCTGGCTTTTACCCTTCCTTCGAGCGTTGGATATGGCGTTTGTCTCCCCTTCACGCCTTTTGCCCCCATACGGTTTCTTTCCTCCTCCAGCTGAGGATAGATCGACACCTTGAATTTTCCCCAGTTTGATCCCATTTTCAACGTGCTCGCCGATGATGATGAGATCTGAGAAGCTTCTAGACATACCACTGACCAATTTCTCGTAATAAACCCTTGGGAGGGTGGCTACAAACATCTCGACAAGCTCCCGTTCAACCATCGGCGGCTGAACTCTAGCTGCCAATTCACGCCACCACTGGGCGTACTCTTTGAACCCTTCGTTGTTCCTCTGTGACAAGTTCTGCAATTGAACTCGGTTCGGAGCCAAGTCACTGTTATATTGGTAATGGTGCACGTATGCCTTAGCAAGTTCCTTCCACGTGCGCACACTGGTAGGCTCCAAACTCATGTACCATTCCAAGGATGGCCCGGACAAGCTATCCTGAAAGAAGTGCATCAGCAACTTCTCGTCTTCAGAGTGAGCGGACATCTTTCGGTAGTATGACCTTAAGTGGACACGAGGGCAGGTGGTGCCCTTGTACTTCTCAAAATCGGCTACCTTGATTTTGGGAGGCACCTTGAAATCAGCAATCAATCCCAATTTAGACATGTCGACACCCATAGTTTTCAGGTTCTCGAAATTCCTCATCTTGTCCTCGAGTGCCTTAAACCTCAGACGTGCTTCAGCAGTCAGCTCTCCTTCAGCACCCTTCTGTGAGAACAAATCTTCTTGAAGGTCTTCTAACCATGGCTGATGCCCATACATATTTCCAACACCTGTGTTGCCGTTGCCCAGGCCAACGTTGCCATCAGCTACAAAATTTCCATTACTGATGCCAGTCGTATTACCATTGAGCCCCATATTAGCGATCACATTGTCGTTGCCACTTCCATTCCCCCCGGTCACGGGGATGCCACCCTGAGGAGTTTCAACAGGTGGAGGGGTTGGAACATTCCCACCATGGAGTACACCGTTGCTATCTACCCTTGAGATCAGAGGCTGGACCAAGGTTCTGAGCTAGTCTTGGCCGTTGGCAACCACTTGCATGAGCTCCATGAAGCGGTCCATCCTCTCTCGGAGTTCCTGAACGTCAGTCTGCACTTGCTCCATTGCTCTAGCCTGATTTTCTCTGGTCGGATAGCGGTGGATTGGCCTTCGATCAATCCTGGAACAAACCTGTGTACACAAAGGGTTAGAAGAAAAAACAACAAGATGCTCGTTATGCAAATGCTTCATGCAAATGCAAACGTGTGTCTGTGCGTTAGGGAGATTCCCCCCCGATCCTAGTGCCTGAGTGCCAGTGCTGATAATAAGAAGTCCGAGTCCAGTCATGGAGATAACATCTCATATATAAAGAAAGCCCATCAAGGCGGTATACAACGTCACTGAGTACAAGCAGAATCAATAGCATGACCTCGACCAACAAGCCTGGTAATGGTCAGAATACAACACTGATCAAAACAAAAGGATTACAAATATAGTCAAGCACGACCACGGGCTCGAAACTCTTCTAACAACCCCTTCGTTTCTGGATGATCAGGCTGAGTGAGTAACCCCTCGACGAGTAACTCCCTCTGCCTAATAGTGTATTGAAGACCTTCAACTGAGTCTTCCCATGCTCCTTCGCCGAAACAATCTTCTAACTTCCGCTTCTTGGATTCAAACGTCAGTTTGTGCTCCTTCAGGTTAGCAAGAGTTTTGTTAAGCAGGCCTTCGGCGGCATATCTGCGAGCGGTTTCTTCATCGAACCTCTTCTCACTAGCCTTCACCTGGGCTTTCAACTTGGAGATCTGTTGTTTCAGTTTATCCTCCCGTTCTTTGCCGTTGGCTAGAGTGGCCTTCCAATGCTGATTAAACTTGGATATTCTCCAGTACGCTTCATCCAAGTGCTGCTTCTTAGTGGCCAATACGTCGTTGACAGATTTGAAGTCCCGACCCAAGCGCTCACGCTCAGCCAACTGCTTAGTCAAATCCGTACCCAACTTGTTTACCAGCTCTGTTTGCCTCTTGAAGGAATGGACGACTTCGCTTCTCTCGCTTCTGAGCTGAGCCAATTCTTTCTCCAGTTCTTCATTTGCCTTCTTCAGCTCATCTCGCTCAGCTAACACCTGATTGTGCTGCTGAATAGGCACAGTGGTAGGCTCTTCAATCACTGGAGGGCTTTCTAGCTTGGCAGGAGGAAACGACATCCCTATGATCTCTGCTCTGGCTCTGATCCATGTCACATATGGAGCGTAGGCTTGGCTATTACTTTTTCCCAGCAATGGTTTTCCCCGCTTACTGATACCATTCCAAGCGTGCTGAAGCTTAGATAACATATCCCCCTCTAGAAGACCAGTGAGGTATAGAGATTCCTGCACCTCTTCATCCTTCGGTGGAGCTCTTAAAGCATAAGCAAACTGTCGGACCAGCAGAGATGGATTATAGTTGATACAGCCCTTCCTGCCTATCAAAGGCACATTCGGAAACCCGCTGCAGCTGAAGATAATCTCAGTACCCAACCTATCTCTATTAAACCAGGCAATATCCTCCGCTGATAGACTCATCAAACGCTTAGACCACTCAGTTGTGGCTGCAGAGGAAGCAAAGGGACCCTTCTTGGGCAGGTGACTATCAAGCCATCTATAGAATAGGGGCACACAGCACGAGACATTCTTTCCCCTTATGTTCTTGTTTTTGTAGTGGACGGAGTGGTAGACATCTCCAATCAAGGTAGGGACTGGATTCCCTGCTGCAAAGATGTGAAAGGCGTCGAAGTCTACAAAGTCAGGCATATTAGGGAACATAATGATGCCGTATATGCAAAGGGCAAGAATGGCGTTGAACACGATCCAACAACCGTCTTTGGCACACTGCTGGGCCTTTCCCACTAAGAACTGCAAGGAGAAACCAGGAACCTGTTCCAACTAGACAAGACCAACTCGGAGGCATCCAAATGAAGTGAAGGAGCTAGACTAGCCAGATTAGGCTCAGCATCCATATGAACAAAGAGCATCTGACTCTTGATAGACACACCTAACAAGTCAACGTACTCCTCTAGTGTAGGCGCATGAATAAAGTCCGGGAAAGTAAAGCATCTCAAAGGAGGATCGTAGAACTGCAACAAAGCGTGCAACCCATTCAACTCAAACACAGAAGGTTTACGAACCAAGCTGAGCAGTTTCCCATAAGACTTTCTGAATTCACCTCTCACAGAATCATCTGCCAAAGCAATCAAACTAGACAGCTGAACAACATCAGGAGTGGGGAGCTTGTAGGCCACAGTCTTCCTCAGAGAACCCATGATAACACAATAGAAGGCAAGAAAACCTGAACCGGGGGAAACGGTACCTGCAACACAGACACACGTTAATGAAATGCAAATGAGTATGCAAAACAATGCAAAATGCAATCATGCAGCAGGAGATCAAGACGAATGTACTGTTGAAAAGATGAAGGTTCTGTATCAACAAAACCACAATACTGCTATGTCAAGAACAACCATATCTCTAATGAGAAGAAAACCCTGGTATTGGACTATAAATCTGCTCTGTCAAGAACAAACACATATCTGATGATGAGGAGAAACCCCTGAAGTCAGACTATAACTCTGCTCTGTCAAGAACAATCATATATCTGATGATGAGACCCTCTGATATCGGACTATAAATCTGCTCTGTCAAGAACAAATACACATCTGATGATGAAAACCTCTGATCCCAACCATAAACCTGCTCTGTCAAGAACAAATACACATCTGATGATGAGATCCTCTGATCCCAACCATAAACCTGCTATGTCAAGAACAAATACACATCTGATGATGGGAACCTCTGATTCTAACAAAACTGATTCACTATCCAGAAAACCAGGTAGTCTGAAGGTTAAAGTTTCCTGCAACAAACCCGACCCTGCTCACAGGTATGGACCTAAACTGACACAAGTTCGGCATCCTATGCGGTCATCAGCGTCACAGACATTCAAGAGGGGTGATACGATACCTAGAAGGTGTGGCATCACCATCTCCTGAAGCGGCCTCACTCAGCTGAATCCCAAATGATCAGTCCCCAGAGTCGACAATCCTCCAAACCAACAACCCCTCAGGCCCAAAGGGCCAGAAAAGAAGTCAACCGGGAGAACCTCGTCTGAGCGTGGATTTCATGAGACACTAGTGCCTGCAAAGCAAGCACGCGCCCACTAATTTCCACAACTAATGCTAGGTACACTCAAGCCTGGGTCTGGCCTCTCACTCATCAGAATGCCCCTCCCACAACAGCACATATAATTATATCATACTGAAAATAAGATGCGGGAAATAAAATGCGATAAACAAACACACCCCAACAAGTAATCATACAAGCGCTAGGATTGACTCTCGCAGGGGACGTTGGATCCCCAAACTGACTCACATAAGGGACGTTGGATCCTAGGAAACTATCAAGTCCCCAGCAGAGTCGTCAGCTGTCGCTTCCGCGAAAATAAGGTGTCGGCAAAATAGAAGAGTTGCCACCTTTCGTTATTTATCCCTCAGAACGGGAAAGGAAACGATCGGAAAAACCTGACGAAAAGGTATAAGACAAGGTCGTCGCAACCATTGTCTGGGTTCGGGAGTCGGTTACGCAAGGGGAAGGTATTAGCAGCCCTCACGTCCATCGTACTCGATAGGATCCATGCTTGTTGTGTTTATCTGACGGGTTGGTTTTATCTATCTACCTATTAAGGTTAGCTTAAAAAAGAAAAGAAAATGACTTGGCAAAGCGTCGCACTTTATGCCTACGTATTCTCATTAGAGAATGAGAAATCAGAGTCAACGTAGTTCGACTAACTACGGGTTACGGGGAAAGTGGCTCGCCAATACACCAGTATTGTGCCTACGTACTCTCAACAGGTATGAAAGATCAGAGCTTACGTAGTTCGGGTAACTACGGATTACAGGAATTCAGATTCATCTGTTTTTCGAGTAGGGTTAACAAACAGTTCCAGCAGTTGGATGTACACAACTCGACCCTTGGAGACTTAGGCGTTACCGTTTGCGGTAGAACCGGAAGTTAACGACACTCTTTTCTTCAGAAAAGCTTCCTTTGAATTACGGGCCCACGGGAAAAAAAGGTTTGAAGTTCGTTTTCTCTCTTTTATGGAAGAACTGTTTTTTATGGATGTTTGCAACCAATATTGCACTAGAGACTATGACCTGAGAGTGAATGCGTCGCATGTCATCCAAAGGGTGCCATACTAAACATCCAGACTGTTGAAAAGAAACTCTCCAACAATCCTTTCTCAGATAGCTTAAGGCTCGTAATGTACGACGTCAGTTAACCTTTATTACTGTATTTTAATTTGTTTTGAGATGAGAAGAGAGAACAGGCTCAACTACGGGGAGACTATCAAGTCCTACTGTTGTCATGCCAAGGATTCATCCTATGGTTGAGGTTTGAAACAGGGAACTCCTAGAAGTTATCATGCATAGGTTTCAACCTAAAGTTCTAATCATCACTTCCTTACCAAAGGAAGTGAGATTCCTAGGGCATCATGTCAATGATAAACAGAAACAGATAAAGCATCAGCTTAAACAGTAAACAGTAAACGACTGTAAAATGCATGCAATGCAAGTGAGGGAGGAAATGTGTGTGGGACATCAGCCTCCACAAGCTCATCTCAACCTCAAGCCAGGTATGAATAACTGTAATCATACAGGAAAATAACATGCTATCAAGCAAAATAGAATAACTGCAATCATACATAAAAAATGAAATAAAATGCCATCAAGCAAATCACAAACCACATAGGCAAGGGAGCAGGGCTCTATCGAATACCCGCAAGCAAAGCCATACAGTAAAAATACAAGCAGAGGGAGCACCTCAACCTCTAGTGCAATCATGCTCCTGGAGTAAATCAATCTAAATATGAAATTATTCTAATGCATCAAGCAAATCAAACAAGTCACATCAATACAGTTGCACAACAAGCAAACAGACAGGAAAGAAAGCAGATCAACAGCTTCCACAGCTTCACAGCAAAGCTCCTCTGACAGCAGTTCAGTCCTCAGTCTGTAACTGCTCTTCAAGGCTATCATCTTCAATAGCAAGTGTCAACTTGCTTCTTCAAGCTTTCAATGCATCACACACAAGTATCAATTTATCCTCCAACTTCAAACTTCAGCTCTCCATTTGATCTCAGCAGGATTTCCTTCACAAGTGTCAACTTGTTCTTCTTGGTCTTCAAGCTTCAGCTCCAATGGCAGTCTTCAAATACTGGGAAGTAGCAACTTCTAGCATCTTCAATCTCCTAACAAGGAACTCCATCCTCTAGCAAGGGAGAAATATTCATCTAACAAGAGCAAGGTGTGGATGATGGACAACAGAGTGAAGACCAAAGGTCACCACTAAGCACTCCATCATCAGAGAAAGGAACCCTCAAAGGTTCTACCAACTTGTGAAGGGCCACACATCCTACCAAAGGAGGGATGAGGCCTTCACAAGGGGACCTTACATCATATGGAAGAATGTAAGTAATCAACACATTCCATGTTTATGAAAGAAGAGAATCTATCTAGAAGCTCTACTTACAACCCTAATCTTAACACCTAAACAAAACTACACCAAAAGAAGGGAAATCTTCACATCCAAGCTTCTTCAAGCATTCCTCAGCAGCCCACACAAGTCTTCATCATCATCCAAGAGCAAGAGAGGCAAAACCCTAATCTAAGGGAACTAAAGAAATCATTCTAGTTGAATTAACAAGTTAGGATCACCTAAAACCTAGTACTAAAGTTAGTATTAACTAAAATACTAAAACCAATTGTAAAATCCTACAAAAATAACTATAGGAACCTAATTCAATCATGAATCTACCATACAAAATCCAGGGGTTGAATCATCGAATAAGTTCTAGAAATAAATCCTAAATCACAAGGTACTAAGCTTAAACCCTAAAACTAGAGCACCTAAAGCTCAACCTAAAACTACTACCTAATTTCATCACAAAAATGTGAGAAAACTACTAGAGGAGCATGCATGTCTAAACTAAACACACACATAAAAAATTAGCTCAAGAATCATCACCAATTGATCACACAAAATTCAGCAATACAAGGTATCAACCATAATGATTTTAATATCAATTAAAATACAAAAAATGCACATAAAATCACAAATGCATGAATTCCTAATATTTTTATTTAATAAAATTCTAAACTCATTCATGAATCAGGGGAAAAAAACTTGGATCAATTTGGATTATTTTCCTATTTTTTATGAATTATTCTCTAAACCATATGAAATGCACAAAATAAAGAAATAAGAAGAAAATGATAAACATGCGTGACAAATAGAAATTCATTGCAGTTCAATTCAGGAATTGGGCCCAGAGGGGGGTGTGGATAACATCTGTGCACTAAGCCCAGGCGCTTCAACTCATTTGCCTTCTTCAGAAATTCCCACAAGAAAGAAAAATAGCACAAGCCAGGATTCGAACCAGGGCACACTCAGTTCACACAGCGAATAAGTAAAACGATGAGTTTAAGGGGGACGGTACGTGGCTCATCAAAGGCGCTTGGATTGAGAGACTGAGTCAAGTCTTCATTGTGAATGGATGGCCACGATTACGTCTTCTTCATTTTAAACCTGAAACCTACGCGCGAACCAGACGTCGCCGGTAGCTTTTCCGGCCATCCCTGTACAACCCTAAGTTCATCTACACTCAACCATTTGCCACGATGTATGAACGATACTTGCTCAAAATTTCACAAGCAATTCAACCATGCCATTAATTCATCCTCAAAACGCCTGAATCTTGAAATAACAATCTCAACCGAAAATGAACTTCCACCTAAATTGTCTCTACAGTTGCAATTGATCATCCTAAATCCATCTATGTCAATAGGGGAACCTAACCACATGCTTCTAGTTCACTGAAAACACATAATTAGAGAAAAATTTCAAGAAGTTAAAACCTGTGTTGGAGCTTGTAACAGATGCACTTCTTGCTCGATTCAACCTTCAAGATGATGCAGATTCACTATAAATCACCTTCTGAAGCTAATGCAACCTTCACTTTTCCTTGATTTTGCCTTGAACTTAGAAACCGATTCCAGCTTGCAATTGTGAAACTTCAATCTCACTCTCTGCTTCAGGGCTCAATCTTCTCCAAAAAACTGGCTGAATACACTCTAATGCTTATATAGAACTCATTGGAAATGTCTAGAACTTTCTGTAACCTTCCATATGAGATTTTCAATTTTACTTTCTTCTTCAAAATACCATGTTGTAAATTCTTGCATTGGCTCTATTCTGGCTTGATTTTCCTTGCAATCATCATCTCATGAGATATTAGATCAGTTGGTTATGTTAATTTCCTTGCTTGCAAGCCAATGGTGTGAGTTTGATGTGTTGCTTCATCATGAAGAAGCAACATGGAATGGTATGAAAATGACCTCAAACCAAAATTCCAATATTGTCAAAGTTTCTAAAACTATTTTTCCAATCAAAATGACCTATAATTTTGCCTTGTTTGGACACAAAATGATTTATTTCGATTTTTGGTCATTAAATCCCTTTAATTCTTCCTTTTTCAAAATTCTTTGAACCAAGTCTCTCCTTGAGCCATTTAAATGTCTCCTTGATACATGGTCAAGGTTAAAACCCCATTTTGAGCAACTTTCTAGTTGAACAAAATTCCATTTGAGACCTCTAAGTTGGTGAAAATGACCTATGATCATAAGTGACCTATAATGTCCATATACCCAAAATACCCTTGACTTGTCAAAGCCATAACTTGAGTTCTACAAATCCTATCAAGGACTTATAGTACTCTATGGAAATCTAAGAGGATAAGGAACAACATTCATGTTGACCAAAAGTTCATAGGAATCATCCTTCTAGGGAAAACGTTTCATGCAAGTTGGGTAACTTTCAAGCTCCAAATTCACATACCTCAGATGACTTGTAACTTGTCTGGCTCATAACTTGAGTTATACAAAACCTATCAAGGACTTCTAGCACTCAAATTAAAGCTAAGACCATGCCATACAACAATCATGTTGGGGGAAAGATGATATGACAATCACATCTTGATCTAAATTGCCTTGAAGATAGCGGTCAAACTAGGGGATCTTACACTGTCAAGCCCTAGAAACCCTAGCTTGAAACTTCTCAAACTCTTCAATCATGATGAGTTAACCTTGGAATCATCCTTATAAAATCTCAATGTATTAATACATGGTCACATGGCTCTTGAATTAGGTCTCAACCTCCTTCAAACCATCAGTTGACGTAGGGTTGACCCAGTCAAACCCTGGCTGCACCACTCATGGCTGAGCCTTCTTATTCTTGCACAATGACCTGTCTAGGCCTCAAAGTGATTTTCAACACTTCTCATGAGCTCTCTCAAGACCTCCGGTCCAACTTCATGGCTTCAGAATCATCTTATGGCTTTCCACAACTTTCAAGTTAGGAGACACACCCTCTTGGTTTCAACCACTCTTTCTGAGGATCTTTCAACTTCTCTGACAAGGATATCAACCCCTGAACATCTGAATAACCTTCTTAGCTAGCTTCATAATCTTGTAGTTCTTGATTGATAATCATACCTCTTGATCTTCTGCATACATGTCAATGAAATGCAAATGATAATGCTAATGTGAATGAAATGAAACACAAGCTAGGTAAAGAAAAGTTGGGCAAATTTTGGGGTGCAACAACGACTCTGTGTCATTTTTTGCGTAGCTACATCCGCATAGGGTTCCTAGTCCCTCCGTTTAGGATGGGAGTAGGAGAGACATTAGGTGTTCAATCCAATCATGCTAACATTAGGGTAGATGTTTCCCCTTTCAATCCAAATCTTAGGACCACTTTGCAGACAACGTTAGAGCCGAGTTTCCCTTAGACCTTTCGTGCGTCTCTCTTCTCATCTCAAAGAATTCTAATTCATATAATAAAGGCGATAAACGTTGCGCGCTACGATCCTTAAGCTACATGGGGAATGATGAGTGAGGGGTCTCTTCTCGCTTATCTAGAATGTTTAGTGTACGTCCCGTTTGGGGGGGATACGCGATACATTCGCCTCCATGTCATAGTCTTTAGTGCAACGTGAATCACAAACCGAATTAATTCACTTCACTAAAAAACACAAACAAAACTTCAAACCTTTTTCCTTCGGGATTAAGCGAAAAACCATTTTCAGAAAAAGAGTGTTGTTAAGCTTCGGTTCTACCGCAAACAGGCTTTATCCCTAACTGCTGGAATGGATGTTTAACCCTACTCGGTTAAAACACTTAATCAACATGTGGTTTTGTGTCATCCCGAACTACATTTGCTCTGATCTTTTATACCAGATGAAAGTACATAGGCACAAGACGCGATGTCTTGGCGAGAAACCTTCCCCCTTCTCTCCCGTAGTTAGCCGAACTACGTTGACTCTGACTTTCCCATTGCACGAGGGAATACGTAGGCACAGAGCGGATATGCTCTGCCGACTCTCTTTTCTTTTCTTTTCTTTTGTCCCAGACCTCTAGCATAGATAGTTTAAACACACCCTTAGATAGACAACGAGCGTGGATCCCGTCGAGTACGACGGACGTGAGGGGTGCTAATACCTTCCCCTTGCTTAACCGACTCCCGAACCCAGGACTTGGTTGCGATGACCTTATCTTTTCCCTTTTTCATTAGGTTTTTCTGATCGTTTCCTTTCCCTCTCTTTGGGATAAATAACGAAAGGTGGCGACTCTTTTATTTTCTGCCTGGTGTTTTTCGCAGTTGCGACAGCTGGCGACTCTGCTGGGGACTCTGGTTCCCTATTCGAGTCACTCCTAGCGCTTGTCTGTTGCGTCTTTGGGTGTTTACTTTTGTGCAGTTTTTGCTTTATGTACATTCTCTGTTGTATATTATTGCATTTTGCATTCTTGTTGCTGTTGTGCTGTGGGTTGGGTTGTTCCATTGAGAGATAAGCCGGACCTGGGCTTGAGTATACACATAGGATTAGAGTGGAGATTAGCGGGAGCTTGTGTGGCATTTGGCTGCACAATAGCTCGCGTGAAATTCACATTCAGACGAGGTTTTTCTTTGGAAATATTCTATCCTGCGCGTCTGGTGCAGTTGAGGGAATATTGACTTAGAGAGACTGTCGACTCTGGAGACCGTTCATTTGGTGGGTCAGCTAAGTGAGGTAGCTTCATTGGACTATGATGCCAAACCATAAATGGTGAACGTATCATCATTTCTCAAAATTCTGTGAAACTGACAACCCGTATAGGATGTCGTAACTTTCAAGACTAGAACCCACATGTGAGAGGGATGGGTTTTTGCAGGAAAATTGGCCTTCAACCAACCCTATTTTTCTTGTCAGTGCAGAATTTTGCTCCTGAGTGTTTCATCCAGTGTATTATCTCAGTGTTCTGATTAGAGCGGAGCTCTGGTTAAATTCAGTCAACGACACAACAACGAGTTTGAGCATTGGATACCTTAATCCCATGTGTGCATTTGCATAACCATTCTGCATTTAACATTGCATGTTTATGTGTGTTACAGGTTCTCGTCTTTCCCTTGATTCTGATACTGGTCTTCTGCAGAGATGGAAGTTAGCAGAAAGAGGAATGTTGTGTACAAATTTCCGGCACCTGAGTTGGGACCTTTATTTGGTCTAATTTCCATGGTTGATCCTGGTGTTCTTGCAGCTTTCAGAGAACAGTATGGTGGAATTCTGAATTTTTTCCGTAAGCTTACGACTTATGAGCATGGAGCTATTCATACCCTGTTGCAGTTTTATGATCCTCTGCTGCGATGCTTCACGTTTTCGGACTATGTGTTGGTTCCGACTTTGGAGGAATTTGCTTACATTTTAGGGGTTCCGATTCTGAACAAAGTTCCTTTCTTCAGTTCCGAAGAAGAACCTAATCTCGAGAAGTTGTCCGCCGCTCTTTATTTGAGCGCCTCTGACTTGGTGGATCATGTTATCAGTAGAAACGGAGTTTCCGGATTTACTTTACCCTCCTTGGTCGACAAAGCCCGAGAGTATGCTGAAAAGGGTTGTTGGGTGGTTTTCAGTGCTATCTTGGCTCTGTGTGTCTATGGCATCGTGTTGTTCCCCAATGTACCGGACTTTGTGGATTTTGACGCTTTTCATATCTTCGCTTCCAAGAATCCCGTACCTACTCTTCTAGGAGACTTGTATCATTTAGTGCATTACAAGAACGAGAAAAGAAGAGGAAAGATGGTTTCTTGTTGTGCACCGTTATTGCATAAGTGGTTTGTTGATCACCTTCCTCGCTTTGGAGCTTTTATGGATTCCGCGAACTCATCTGAATGGTCGAAGAGGCTTATGGGTTTAACGGAGAAGAATATTTTTTGGTTCAACCGAGACTTGCTGGTTCGCAAGCTTATCTTTAGTTGTGGTAGCTTTCCTAATGTGCCATTGATAGGGAGGAAAGACGGCATCAACTATAATCCTTCCCCTGCTGTGAGACAACCCAAAGCGTGCTCCTTAAGAGCCATTCATTTGAAGATCCAAGGAATGCTAGACTCCAAGAATATTCTTCTTTCGTTAATTGATTAAGAAAAGAATTTGAAAACGATAGAATCAGATAAGTTGTAAAAAGAGGTGGACTGCAAGGCAAAAAGCACTCGACTTATTAGTTTGAAAATACCGCTTGACGTTGGATCAAGGGTTTGATTTTATTTGCGTGCAAAGACATGTTGAAAAAGGAGGTTGATTTGCAAATGGCTCGACGACGAGTCGAGGGTTTGGTTGAAAATGGAACCGGCTTGACGATGAATCGAGGGTTAGGTTGTGAGAAACGATGTCCCTGAGGATGCTCCTAATAATGAAACCACGATGAAATATGAAAGTGCGTGCGATAGGTTGACGGCGAATGTGTACGAGCACTCGACTTACGGAGGGTGTTTGAAAATGGCTCGATGACGAATTAAGAATTAAGTTGAAAACGGTTTAGTCTACGCTAGTCCCTATGGGTGCTCCTAGAAGATAAACCACAATTAAATAAATATAAATACGTACATTGAAATGGAAGAGGGTACATGTAAGTTTCACAGGATTGCACAAAATAAAATAGTTTCATTGTAAGGTAGCCCAAGAGAACGCCGTGTGTGTGCGAGGTGTCCTAAACTATGCCTTGAGCAAGAATCGAGTAAAAGCTCCTTTGTTAAGGTTTCTGATAAAGTCCAATAATCCGTTGCTCGGAAAAGTAACAAACATTTCACCAATTTAGGCTTTTATTATTTCGATAATTGTTATGTGTTTTCGAAAAGAATGTGAACAAGATATGAACAATATGAATATGATATGAATATGAAAAATGTGAATAATATGGCAAGATATATAACAATATAATCAAGATAATACCCACAATAGTATAATCAAGATAATATTAACAAGTACATGAACAAGATGATATAATCAAGATATAATAACTGAAATTAAAACAAGAGTATACTGACGGAAATTAAAGTTAGTCGTTAGTTGATTTGAATTGAATCAGGACGAAATGTAGCGCTAAACCGTCGTAGTTCGATCTATGACGAAGATAAAACTATAGAAGGTCATGCAAGTTGATATCCGTGCTAAAAACACGATGGAGAAATGATATTGAGGATCATTTTCCAATGTAATCGTGTCACACAGACAAAAAAAGCAGGTGATATCGTCTTAATCACAAACTCTTGTTAATTAATCGAAGGTAACCTATCACGATTCCAAAGTATAGAAAATAATCCCAATGATCATTTTCTACAGACTTGAAATAATGAAGGTTAAACAACCTCAATTAACCAACATTTGCAAATAAAAAGACTTCATCGATTGAAATCGAATTAAAGAGATAAGTCAAAATGGAAATCAAAGGATCATAAACTTTAAACCCATTTTCAAATAATAAAACTTAATTTACAAATAACAATGATAACACGAAATCATATAGATATTTTCATGCATAATTCAACTAAAATCTAACCGTTTTCGATCCGATTTCGGGTTATTTCCGTGTTTTTGTCTGATGTTTTGCAGGTATTCAACGATCACGTCTAAACAAGGCAACATGAAGAAAAGAAGCAATCCCAGATGAAATATGGACGAAAAAGGAGTGAAAATACAATGAAAAGCGCAGCAAGCTGTTTTTGCTGATGTGACGACCGTCACAGCTTCATGACGACCGTCACACGGGTGACGACCGTCACACCTTGTGACGACCGTCATGCAGGCAAAAACACCCCACTCAGATTACACGTCAAAAGAGCAGTTCCAATTCCCACAGAGTGGACCACTACTCCCTAAATTATCTGCCTCAAAGTCCATCATCTCCAGAGATAACCGTTGGGACTCCACCTCTATAAAAAGGGAAGCAGGGGACTTCAGAAAGGGAGCTGCATTCATACCACGAAGTGCTGCCGAATTTACTTTCCAGAGCAATTACTTTCCAGTTTTATTTGTATTCATTTCTCCTTATATTTCCTTATTCCCATTTCCGCTCTTTTGTAATTTCTATTGTACTGTACGATCAAATTGGCACTAAAGACCAGAATCCTACCAACATTTGTGGAGGATCTGCCCAAAGGCCAATTGGCATATTTACAGGTTTTCATTTTGATCGACTTCAGTTTTATTATAATGCAATTTATTATTTATTATTCTTATTTATATTTTATGTTTCCCAAATCCATGTCTAGCTAAACTTAGGTAATCGATATGTAGTAATAATTCGAATGGGATTTGATAACCACTGGTTTGAAAACTTTCTTTTCACAAAAGTAATCTATGGTCTGAGTGTTTAAAATTGATTCACGGAATAAACTTCGTCGCGAAAGCGAGAACTTATTTAAAAGTAGTTTTGCCACGAAAGTGGGAAATTAATTAAGATACGAACCTACAAGCGAAAGCTGCGGTAAGGTCAGATAGTAAACACTAGGCATTTGTTTTAATAACAACGAAAGCACTTTAAAATGAATTAGAACTTAGAGATTTCCAAAAAATAATTTTAACCCCGAACGGAATACGAAAGTGTACGTTTGGCCCTTAGGATTATGATTAGCGTCAATAACCATCGTGAGACGAGAGTCTTCAAATCTCCATTTTCTGCTTAAATAAACTTTGAAAATTATTTCATACACCATAACTTATCAAATCCCTGAAGAACACAATTACTACGTATCGATTTAATTAATTATAATCTAAATAGTAATCTTAGTTCCCTTTTAGTGACAAATCTTATTCCCTTAAACATATTCTACCTAGCTAAACATAGTAACTCCCGAGAACACTAGTTTGATTACGAGTCCCTGTGGGATCGATATCTATTATTACTACGCGATAGACTGTGCACTTGCAGTTAGTTGTATTAGACATAGAAAGTCGCGATCAAGTTTTTGGCGCCGTTGCCGGGGACCCGTTTAGTCAATAGTGTAACCTTCTGTTACGCCATATAGACTAGGTAAACAATTTTCATTTTTCCTTTACTAGTTCTGTCGATTGTATGCCAAGAAATCGCCCGAAAAGCGATATCGTAAAACCTTCAGTCGCAGAACTAGAACGCTTCTTACATTTAAGAAGTAGAATCATTGAGTACCAACTCAAACAACTCAAACATAACACTCCCGAACCTCTCACTCCTATTCCTAAATCAGAAGAAGAAGAACCAGAGATGGCTGAAGGACCTCCGAACAAACCGCTGAAGGCATACGCTACACCATCTCAGATGGAGCCCAGAAGTAGCATCGCTGCCCCAGCTATTACCCGAAACGATTTTGAGCTGAAACCGTCATTGCTGTCGGCTGTACAACAAAACCAATTCTCAGGAAACGCAACTGAGGATCCGAACGAACATCTAACGAAGTTTGTACAATACGCAGACACAGTGAAAGCAAACGGAGTAACTCCAGACGCGATAAGACTTCGTCTTTTCCCATTCTCTCTTAGAGACAGAGCATGGACATGGTTACAATCGTTACCATCCAACTCCGTTACGACGTGGAAGCAATTGAAGAACGTCTTCTTAGCGAGATATTTTCCGCCAAGCAAAACTGCTATGCTTAGAGCTCAAATCAACGGATTTCGACAGAAAGATACTGAATCTCTTTACGAAGCATGGGAACGATTCAAAGATATGATGAGAACATGTCCTCACCACGGTCTAGAAGACTGGGTGACAATCCATACCTTCTATAATGGGCTTCTATACAATACTAGATTGACAATAGACGCTGCCGCGGGTGGTGCACTTATGGATAAGCCATACGATGAAGCCTATCAATTGATAAAAAACATGTCACAAAACCATTGCCAACGGGGAGGTGAACGCACTCCAACTGAGAGAACCACAGCGAAAGGTGGGATGTACGAAATCAGCAGCCTTGAAAAGTTCAATGCTAAAGTAGATGCTCTAGCACAGAAGATTGATAGTCTGACCGTTAACCCCACTGCAACTGTCGCTGCAGTAACTCCAAATTGCGAGTTATGCGGAAGCACCACTCATAATGCACCCGAATGCCCATTGCTAGCCGGAATCCCGCCAGACCAGGTAAATTATGCTCAAGGAAATCCCTACGCAAATACCTACAACCCAGGTTGGCGAAATCATCCAAACTTTTCTTACAAAAGCGAAAATGCATTGCAAATGCCTACTGCTCCGCAAGGATATCAAAAACCAGCTGCTCAGAATGCACCTAGGAAATCAAACCTCGAATTGATGATGGAAAAGTTCATAGCAACTCAAGCTCAAACAAACAAAGAGTTCCTGAATCAAAACATACACACTAGCGAGCAAATTAAACAGTTGACAGGAAAAGTAGACGCTTTAGCCACCCACAACAAAATGTTAGAAACACAGATATCACAAGTGGCTCAACAACAAGCCTCTGCTGCCGCACCTGCTGGCACATTTCCTGGACAACCCGAACAGAATCCCAAAGGCCAAGCAAATGCTGTAATACTAAGAAGTGGAAAAGAATTGGACGAACCGATCGATCCGAGGACCGAAAACTCAGCCATGCAACAAAAACCAACTGAACAAGCAGAAAAGGAATCCGAGTTAGAGAATAAGGAGGACAACGAGAAGGAGGATACCGCAAGTGAAAAAACTCAAGCACCTCCAGCGCCATATAAACCACCTATTCCTTATCCGCAAAGACTAATAAACTCTAAAACTTCAGGACAATTTAAGAAATTTGTAGAGCTCCTTAAACAGCTGAATATTACAATTCCTTTTATAGAAGCGATAACTCAAATGCCGTCATACGCTAAATTTCTCAAAGAGATCCTGTCGAATAAGAGAAAGATCGAGGATAACGAAACAGTTACACTTACTGCAGAGTGTAGCGCTATTATTCAGAACCGCATGCCTCCTAAATTAAAAGACCCAGGTAGTTTCTCCATACCCTGCGTCATAGGAAAGTTCGTAATAGACAAAGCTCTATGCGATTTAGGAGCCAGTATCAGTGTTATGCCCTTATCTATATGCAAAAAGCTGAATATGGGAGACCTCAGACCAACCAAAATGTCCGTACAATTAGCCGACAGATCAGTAAAATACCCCGTCGAAATACTGGAAAACGTTCCAGTACGCATAGGACAATTCTACATTCCAACCGACTTCATAATCATGGACATCAAGGAGGACACTGTAACCCCAATTATCCTAGGAAGACCGTTCCTAGCTACAGCCGGAGCTATTATAGACGTGAAGAAAGGAAGGCTAACATTCGAAGTAGGAGAAGAAAAGATAGAGTTCATTCTCACCAAGTTCTTACAAGCACCAGCAATAGACGATACCTGCTATTTAGTAGACGAAATTGACGAATGCATAAGAGAACTTGAAAATGAAGAAACCACGTATTCAGAAATAATAAAGATTCAAATACCCAACATTTCCGAAGACGATAATTGGCGTAAACCGTACAAAGACGACAGCCTAAGCGAAAGCTTAGCACTGACACCAAACCATATGCCAGGTTCGAAGAACCCATCTTTAGAACTCAAAACACTACCCAAAAACCTTAGATATGAATTTCTAGACGATGAACTAAAAAGACCAGTGATAGTCAACGCCGACTTAGGACAACCAGAAACCGAAAAGTTATTAGAAGTCCTAAAGAAGTACCCCACCGCGTTAGGCTATAACATAAGCGATTTAAAATGTATAATCCCTTCAATCTGTATGCATCGAATTACAATAGAGGAAGACTCTAAAACCTCTCGAGAGCATCAGAGAAGACTGAACCCCATCCTGAGCACTGTAGTCAGAGATGAAGTAAAGAAATTGCTAGATGCAGGAATCATCTATCCGATCTCCGATAGTGAATGGGTTAGCCCAGTTCATGTCGTACCAAAGAAAGGAGGAGTCACAGTAGTTAAAAACGAAAAAGGCGAATCAATAACAAAAAGAGTCGTGACTGGAAGCAGGATGTGCATTGACTATAGAAAGCTTAACAAGGCTACGCGCAAAGATCACTTCCCGTTATCCTTCATAGACCAAATGTTGGAAAGATTAGCCAAACATTCATATTTCTGCTATCTAGATGGTTACTCAGGATTCTTCCAAATTCCCATCCATCCTGATGACCAAGAAAAGACTACATTCACCTGTCCTTACGGTACTTTTGCTTACCGCCGAATGCCGTTCGGACTCTGTAACGCTCCAGCAACCTTCCAAAGATGCATGATGGCAATCTTTGCAGATTTCATAGACGACATTATGGAAGTGTTTATGGACGATTTCTCGGTATGTGGACAAAGTTTCGAAGGATGCCTACAAAACTTAGAAATGGTACTAGAACGTTGCGTAAAAGTAAACCTCGTCCTAAATTGGGAGAAATGCCATTTTATGGTCCGACAAGGAATAGTTCTAGGACATGTCATATCAGATAGAGGAATTGAGGTAGACAAAGCTAAAATAGAGATTATAAAAGATCTCCAACCTCCAAAATCCGTACGAGAAATACGGAGTTTTCTAGGACACGCCGGTTTCTACAGAAGATTTATAAAAGATTTCTCGAAAATCACAAAACCTCTAACCGGCCTGTTGATGAAAGATGCTGAGTTCGTCTTCGACGACGACTGTCTAAAAGCATTCGAAACATTGAAATCAACCCTTATCACCGCACCAATCATGCAACCACCCGATTGGAGACTACCGTTTGAAATCATGTGCGACGCGAGTGATTACGCTGTAGGCACAGTTCTAGGACAAAGGAAGGACAAGAAACTCCATGCTATCTACTATGCCAGTAGAACCTTAGATCCTGCCCAAATGAACTACGCTACCACAGAAAAGGAACTTCTAGCAGTTATATTTGCGCTTGACAAATTCCGTTCTTACTTAGTAGGAGCAAAAATTATCATATACACAGACCACGCTGCCATAAGGTACCTAATAAGCAAAAAGGATGCCAAACCAAGACTATTGAGATGGATCCTGTTACTACAAGAGTTCGACTTAGAAATCAAAGATAAAAAAGAACCGAGAACGTTGTTGCGGATCACTTATCCCGAATAGAAGGCATCAGACACGAACCAGTACCGATAAATGACGATTTCCCGTACGAACGTCTGATAGCCAAACTAGAAAGTGACACACCCAATTAAATCTCGGGAGATCCAGAATTTGAAAAAGCAGTAGAAGCCGTCTATGCCCAAGTCACATTACCTTGGTATGCTGACATCGTTAATTATCTCGCTGCGGGCGTGCTTCCACCAGATCTTACTTATCAGCAAAAGAAGAAATTCTTCCACGATCTGAAACACTATTATTGGGACGAACCTCTACTCTTCAAGAGAGGAGCCGACAACATATATCGTTGCTGTGTCCCAGAGGAAGAAATAGAAAATATTATTTCCCAATGCCACTCAGCACCATACGGTGGTCATGCTAGTACGTCCAAGACATGCGCTAAGATTCTCCAAGCCAGCTTATTCTGGCCTAATCTCTGGAAAGACGTTCACATCGCTGTGCAAAAGTGCGATAGATGCCAACGAACTGGCAACATCTCACGACGCGATGAAATGCCTCAGAAAGGAATCTTAGAGGTAGAAATCTTCGACGTCTGGGGAATAGATTTCATGGGACCATTCCCATCCTCTTTTGGTAATAACTACATACTCGTCGCTGTCGATTACGTGTCTAAATGGATAGAAGCCATAACTGCTCCAACAAACGACGCATGAGTAGTAATCAAACTCTTTAAAAACACAATCTTTCCTAGATTCGGTGTGCCCAGACTCGTCATTAGTGACGGAGGATCTCACTTCATATCACGAATATTCGATAAACTTCTCTCTAGATATGGAGTCCGACACCGAGTAGCTACGCCCTATCATCCGCAAACTAGCGGACAAGTAGAGGTCTCGAACAGAGAAATAAAACAGATCTTGGAAAAGACCGTCGCTACCTCAAGGAAAGATTGGTCGTCAAAGCTACAAGAAGCTTTATGGGCTTATAGGACCGCATTTAAGACACCAATAGGTACTACCCCCTATAAATTAGTTTACGGTAAATCCTGCCATCTCCCTGTAGAGTTAGAGCATAAGGCCTTTTGGGCCATTAAGACACTCAACCTCAACTACACCGAGGCAGGAGAAAAGCGAATCTTGAACTTACACGAGTTGGAAGAACTTCGATTAGACGCTTACGAAAATGCCCGTATCTACAAAGAACGAACTAAAAGGTGGCATGATAAACGTTCAATCAGGAAACAATTCAGTGTGGGAGACATCGTATTACTCTTTAATTCACGATTAAAACTCTTCCCGGGTAAACTAAAATCTAGGTGGTCTGGACCCTATGAAGTGACTAAAGTACTTCAGAGTGGAGCTGTTGAAATTACCGATAAGACGAATGCACCATTTATCGTAAACGGGCAACGTCTAAAACATTACAATAAGAACGACAACAGTCCTCAAGTAAGCAATATAACATTGCTTGAGCTTCCAGCTCAGACACCCGAATAGCTTCTCACCAAGCTATCGTCAGGCTTTAGACGTTAAAAATAGCGCTTACTGGGAGGCAACCCAAATTTCCCTCGTTACTGCATTTCATTTTTCCTTAAAATTCTACTTTGAAAAATCCAACAAAAATTCTAAAATTACTACTACTTTCTACTTTCGTTCATTTTCGTACTTTTATTCTTATTTTATTTTCTCTCTTTTGTCTTTTGTTTCTACCGCTTTTCGTTTCTAAAAATCCTGACTTCAATTTCTTGTTTCAAACTTTTCAGGATTTTTAAAGTCTTCAAAACATTCCTTCTGTTTTCTCCGAACTACCTGCGAATATGGCCGAGTACGACTTCACAAAGGTTCACTTCCGAGGACTCGCTCAAAAGGCAAGATTTGCGGCACTGACCGAAAGAGAATTCGCCTTAACGCTGTATTATGATAAGGCTACTATGGATAAACTAGGGATCACATATAGCATTCAATACCTGTTCAATCAACTGGGTTGGGAGAACACTGTTCTAAAAACACGTTTCGCTACCTACAAGGATCTTACCTATGAATTCCTTAGTTCTTTCAGATACACACCCAACTATGGCTTTAGATCCAACACAGAGCTGATTACCTTCCGATTGTTTAGAATGGACCAAACTCATAGTTGGATGTCACTAGCTAACCTCCTAGGATTCCCTAGCGGACTGCATGTGTTCATCAGCGCAGAAGATGACGATATCGATTTGCAACTCGATCAATTCTGGGGTAGAATCACAGGCGACTATCACCCCGAACCAGCCAGAATGCATAATGATGACATTCATAACCCAGCCTTCAAATACTTCCATAAGATACTAGCTCACACCTTGTTTGGAAAAGAAGAAAATATTACTACAGTGTCTAAGGAGGAGTTATTCATCATGTTCTGTGCTTCTCAGGGACGGACAGTAAATGCAGTGCCTTTTATGATGAGATCTTTCAAACGCCTCACGCTGGAACCTCAGACACTTATTCTTATAGGAGGCCTAGTAACAATGATTGCCCACGAGCTTGGCCTTAGATTCCATTTAAATGCCAGCACTCGTTTTGGTACCATCAGACCCATGAACATACAATTCTGCTTTAGCAGGCGCATCTTAGGGACTATGGGACCTGGACCGTATGAGTACCTTATTAACGAAAAACCAGTACAGCTATTCACACTGCCTGATCATCTGATGACAAGCATCCACAACAAGGATAACTGGCTCTACGAATTGGATGAGCCTATGGGACCTCCTTCACCACAGTCAACACCACAGAACTATATGTATGACAGTGACCACATCTCTGAGGCACACGACTACATGCACTATGAGGACGCTGCATCTGAAACTGAAGTAGACCCTACAACTCCTCCACACTACAATATTTATCCTGAGCCTATCCCTGAGGAGACCGCCGACAAAATGGATGCCGTGTTACTCAGATTGGACGACGTTGATAAAGCTCTGACTAATGTAAAAGATGATATCGCAGGCATGCACAGCGAACTGGTAGGCTTCATGGATCTAGTCTGCGACCAACTCGACTACTATTCACAGAAATTCAATGAGTTGAAGGCACGAAAAGATTAATTATTAGCTCATAGCAGTAGTTTCAGTTTAGTCTAGTCTAGTTTAGTTTCATTTAATCATTTGGATTTTTCGCATTGTTAGTTTTCATTATGTACTACATACAATCGTTTCAATTTTATGTTATTTCAATTCTAGTTTTTATTCAATTATTCTGTTTTCGCATTATTTGTTGTTTGTTGGCTGTTATATTACATCACCGTATCAATACTAAGCCTTAAAGTCACTACGAATACGCCCTCAGAGCAAAATTCTGCGTTCTGCAGATTTTGCTGCTGTGACGACCGTCACAGCCTCATGACGAGCGTCACGCGGGTGACGATCGTCACACATACGTGACGACCGTCACGCAGCCCAGAACTGCTATCTGATAAAGCAGGGTTCGTGTTCTCTTCCACTCCCCCCATTATCACTTTCAAACATCCTAACTCCTACCCCACTACAAATTTTCGTCCTCCCCACATTGAACTATAAACTTCAACTCCAAATTCAACCTCCAAACCACCGTTCTGTCATTTTTCCCTCTCTGCAGAAAAACCCCAAACCTCAGAAACCTCTCCATCTTCCAACAATGGCAAGGAATGCAGAAACCCCATATGTCAGCAACATTACCTTCAGTGAAGGCAAGTTAGGCGAAAGACAACGAGCGAACTACATTGCATTTCATCAGAGGTCACTCCAGCCGACTCACTACCCGCACCTTCCATCGCTTACGGAGCTCAGACTCCTTGAAGGTGTAACCTGGATGCTTCAAAGAGCAGGCATCTGGAACCTCTGCACCAACCCACAACCAACCTACGAACAACTCACTCTTGAGTTCTTGAGTTCGTTCACTTACGTCACAAGCAGCGGCGAACTTAACCAGCACACAGGTGCCGCATGCTTCCGGATGTTTGGCGTCAACTATCAGGTGAATCAAAATCAGATTGCCAGCATCCTACAACTACCTCGCGGCGACAACGCTCATCGCCGCATCACCGATCAGTTCCAGCACGAAGCCTTCGCGCTGTGGTATCAGTTGACCGGCCTCAATGCCGATGGTTGCGACTCCTTGCACGCCACTCATATCCATAACCCAACCATCAGGTACTTTCACAGAGCGTTGAGTAACACTATCTTCGCCAGAGACAACAACCACAAAGTGAACTCCAAGGAGCTCTTCTTTCTTCATTGCGTCTTCAACAATGAACCTGTCAACGCTGCCCCGTTTCTACTGGCTCACATTCAGGCCAACTGCAACTGTGGCTCGAAGCCATTCTACTTTGGCGGGATTGTCACGGCCATTGAACTTGGGCTGAACCTTGGCGACCGCCTCCAGCACCTCCATTCCATCCCCTCGGTGTTCCTTGACACCGACCACTGTAGAGCCTCTCATCTCATCCGCTCCCGAGCTGACGGCAAATTCCATCCGGTTGTGCGTGGCAAGACCGTCCGAAGCATCATCCTTCCGTCCCGCACCCGCATCCATCCAGAGGACCGTACCAACTGGTTGTTCGACCTCACTGCCCCTCCTGCTGCCGCTGTTCCTACTCAGGATCTCACTCATGATTTCGACGATGAAATCCAAGCTGAGTTGGACAGGTCCGAGCAGCCAGAGGCATCGCAGCCTCCTCCTCCCGTAGGTACATCTTCTCGCCGCCGCCGTCATCATCCCGTGCCAGACTACACATAAGAGGACCTCCGTCGCTCCCTAGACTAGCAGGCACAGATACTCACGATGCTGCAGCAGCAGAATCAGCGAGCTGACCAGTTCGAAGCTTGGTACCGGACTCAAATGCAACAACTTCGCACCGGCCAAGCTACGATCACTGAGAGCCTAGCGAATCTGACCCTGCAGGTCGAAGGACTCCGAGACACCGTCTACCACACCGGAGCCATGAGCTATGAGGACAGAGTAGCCCTTGCTAGAGCCAGAGGACGCCAACACGGACGTGACAGAGGCCGTGACTAGATTTTTCATTTTTTCCCTTCATTGTTTAATATATTTCAGTTATTTGTATTTTCATTTTCAGTTGTATCTCCCTCTCGCATGCTTCAAGAATCAGTGAGGACACTGATCGAGATAGTGTGGGAGCGGAGCCCTTATTTCTATTCCACTGTACTCTGAATTTCCTTTATTTCCATTTCACTGCACTTTGAATTCTCGTAATTTCTATTTTTACACTTTCTATTTCTAGAAAATAAAGCTCGTCTATATATTTTTCACGTTACGCAAACAATCCCCACACTATTCAACGTAAACAAAAACTTTCATTTGTTCCTCAAAAGCGAAAGCATCACGAGAATGCACCTGAGTTCAAAACAAGTTTTGAAACTCCGAGGAAACGACAGTTCTAACAAAACCAGTATCGTCCAGACACCTTAGATCTCTAGTTTATGCGAGTCGGTTTCACCACCTACGTGTACCAAAGTCTCAAGTGTCTACGCAAACCCAACCCCAAGTAGTTTATACTAGCAGTCAGCACCATCCTAAAAACACTTCTAAGCGAGCGACCGATGCAAATAAGTGTATGATCTCCAAAAAGATGAAAAATCATGAAAAGAGAGCTAAAAAGCCCAAGAATATAAGATACGTTTCCTTCTAAGTTAGGTGCTCCTCACCCGAGCATTTAGCCCAACGGCACGAAAAACTCGTTGAAAAATCAATGACATAAAATTATGATCAATGAAGAAGATCAAAAACAGAAATGAGATCATATTCACTAACAGGTCGACTTGCCATGAAAGTGTACGGACAACGGGCTTAATGTGATTGCGCTAGAACAAACAGGGTGAACTTGCCGCAAGAACCTTGACACCAAGCTACAGTAGCATGACTGAGACCGATTTGCATAAAAAGGAGACCTCCGAAGACTTGTAGTCCAGTGTCGTCATGATACTCGTCTTGTTTCTACCAAGAATCCCGGGTTTTCCAAACTCTGCGAACGAAGAAGCTGCCTCGTGCTTGCCGACTTTTCCATGTTTTACTTGAGGACAAGCAAAGATTCAAGCTTAGGGGAGTTTGATAACACGAAATCATATAGATATTTTCATGCATAATTCAACTAAAATCTAACCGTTTTCGATCCGATTTCGGGTTATTTCCGTGTTTTTGTCTGACGTTTTGCAGGTATTCAACGATCACGTCTAAACAAGGCAACATGAAGAAAAGAAGCAATCCCAGATGAAATATGGACGAAAAAGGAGTGAAAATACAATGAAAAGCGTAGCAAGCTGTTTTTGCTGATGTGACGACTGTCACAGCTTCATGACGACCGTCACACCTTGTGACGACCGTCATGCAGGCAAAAACGCCCCACTCAGATTACACGTCAAAAGAGCAGTTCCAATTCCCACAGAGTGGACCACTACTCCCTAAATTATCTGCCTCAAAGTCCATCATCTCCAGAGATAACCGTTGGGACTCCACCTCTATAAAAAGGGAAGCAGGGGACTTCAGAAAGGGAGCTGCATTCATACCACGAAGTGCTGCCGAATTTACTTTCCAGAGCAATTACTTTCCAGTTTTATTTGTATTCATTTCTCCTTACATTTCCTTATTCCCATTTCCGCTCTTTTGTAATTTCTATTGTACTGTACGATCAAATTGGCACTAAAGACCAGAATCCTGCCAACATCTGTGGATGATATGCCCAAAGGCCAATTGGCATATTTACAGGTTTTCATTTTGATCGACTTCAGTTTTATTATAATGCAATTTATTATTTATTATTCTTATTTATATTTTATGTTTCCCAAATCCATGTCTAGCTAAACTTAGGTAATCGATATGTAGTAATAATTCGAATGGGATTTGATAACCACTGGTTTGAAAACTTTCTTTTCACAAAAGTAATCTATGGTCTGAGTGTTTAAAATTGATTCACGGAATAAACTTCGTCGCGAAAGCGAGAACTTATTTAAAAGTAGTTTTGCCACGAAAGTGGGAAATTAATTAAGATACGAACCTACAAGCGAAAGTTGCGGTAGGGTCAGATAGTAAACACTAGGCATTTGTTTTAATAACAGCGAAAGCACTTTAAAATGAATTAGAACTTAGAGATTTCCAAAAAATAATTTTAACCTCGAACGGAATACGAAAGTGTACGTTTGGCCCTTAGGATTATGATTAGCGTCAATAACCATCGTGAGACGAGAGTCTTCAAATCTCCATTTTCTGCTTAAATAAACTTTGAAAATTATTTCATACACCATAACTTATCAAATCCCTGAAGAACACAATTACTACGTATCGATTTAATTAATTATAATCTAAATAGTAATCTTAGTTCCCTTTTAGTGACAAATCTTATTCCCTTAAACATATTCTACCTAGCTAAACATAGTAACTCCCGAGAACACTAGTTTGATTACGAGTCCTTGTGGGATCGATATCTATTATTACTACGCGATAGACTGTGCACTTGCAGTTAGTTGTATTAGACATAGAAAGTCGCGATCAAACAATAAGTATAAAAAATAATAAAATTAAAGAAAAGAAGAAAAAATAACTAAAGAAAAAGGTGTATGCTGAAATTAAAAGGGGTGAGATCTTAATGCACCCAATGGACTTAAAAGCCTAACGCAAAATTGGGTGTGCGTGAGAAAAGGAAGTATGCTAAAGATAATGCTCACGTGAGCCTCAAGCCCACCATAAACCTGGCCCAACATGAAAAAGACTCACGCCTCACATCACAAAACCCAACAACGAAAGTCATACTTCTTTTGTTAATAGAGGAAATGATTATCATAGAGCATGTTTATCAGAGAAACAAAATAAGGAGAAACAAAGAAAACTTATGCATCCAAAAAATCATCAATCTTTGTAAGAAAGAGGTCGATGAAAGAGATCAATCAAAACATTGTTTTCCAATCTAACCTTTTGTTTAATCCGGTTTCAATCATTTTCATCCCAAATCATACTTTTCGTTCTCGACTTTGCTCAGATTTGTATCAGTTTTGATCTGCGTTTTAATCAATTTCTCTCTTTCCATCTCGTTTCTAGATCTGATTGGGTTTCGATCAAGTTTTGTTTCTGGGTTTTTCTTGGATTTTGATTCACTCTTCTTCTTCCTTACTTTTCTATTTTTGATTTTGTTTATGGTTTTAATTTGGTTGTTGGTTTTATGTTGGTTGATGGATGAAGAAAGGAAGAGGTGAAGGTTAAAGGTTAGGGAAGGGTGGAAGAATTTGAGGCGTGTTATTGTTGAATGGAGGCCGATTGAAGGGATATTTGAGAGGAAATGAAGAGTGGTCTTCATCAAGTCTCTGTGGCCACCCCTCACGAATCTTTCAAAATGAATGAGGAAGGTGAATTTTTATAGAAAGAATTGAGGGTAGAATGGGGTTTTGAAAAAAACTATTGTTGTGCGTTTTGTTGTTTGGATACCCAAATGTGGGTAAAAGTGGTTTTGGAATTGGATACCCAAATGGATATGGATATGGAATGATATCCTAAATCCATAAATTAATCTTGCCTTTTACCTTTTTTACTAATAAGCAAACCTCTTACCATGAACCCGATAAGCAATAGGCGACTGCATTATAACTACACCTAAAAAACTTAATTGAAAAGCTCAGGCTTCACATGATTCTCCATCATGAAATATCTGAACTCAACATAACCTGATAATCTAACACAAATGACTTGAATGAAACCAAACTTGCCTGACCAAGAAAATTAGGTTGACATCACTCAACGTTTGCCTTGGTCCCTCTGAATCCAACCTTGCACAACCCTGAACTTGAATAACAAGTAGAAGCGACATACTTTTTTGGATTTTCTGAATAATAGTTAGTGGATGGATATACAGATGAAGTCAATACATGGGTAGGAAAAATTTGGGGGATGACAGATGCCCCTATCTAATTGGCTTGAACCTAGTAAGATGAACTGCTACGACATTCATTCTTTCGAGGTAGAAGTCAATTAGATATGAAGAAGACTCCAAATTTGTCCGAAAAGAAAGAAATAGCTTGGGAAGTGGAATAATGAATTAATGTCGACCCTCAAGTAGACACTGAGCAACTTCCGAAGGCCGTTATCACCAAAAGGATGATAACTGAAACAATCTGACACCAAAAGGATGACATACCTATCACCTGATAGTAAGCACACGACTATCTATCACCAAAAGGATGACAGACCTATCACCAAATGGATGATAGTGCGACACACACACACAATCCCGACATCAAAAGGATGCAGGGTCTATCACCAAAGGGATGATAGAGAACACACACACATACAATCTGGCATCAAAGGATGACAGACCTATCACCAAAAGGATGATAGTTAACACTCGCACAATCTAGCGCTAAAAGAATGACGAGCCTATCACCAAAACAATGACAGAGTGACACACACAACTCTGATCCCGACACTAAAAGGATGCAGGGTTCTATCACCAAAAGGATGATAGAGAACACATGCTGAATCTGGCACCAAAAGGATAAGAGACCTATCACCAAAAGGATGATAGAGTGACACACACATATCTGACACCAAAAGGATGACAAACCTATCACCAAAAGGATAATAGTTACTTATGCACATAATCCCAAAACGAAAAGAATGCAAGGTCTATCACCAAAAGGATGACAAAGAACACACGTATACCTATCTGGAAGCAAAAACATCATAGACCTATCACCAAAAGGATGATAGTTAACACACCTTTGACACCAAAAGGATAACAAATCTATCACTAAAAGGATGATAGAACAACACTCACACACAATCCCGACACCAAAAGGATGTAAGGTCTATCACCAAAAGAATGATAGAGAACTCACACACACATTCCCGACACCAAAAGGATGGCGGGTCTATCACCAAAAGGATGATAGAGAACTCGACTACACAAGTTTCTACCACCAAAAAGATGATAGGAACTTCCCAAATTTGAAGGCTACCAACACCAAAAGGATGCAGACTAGGTGGGATTGACAGGGTTCGGCTATCACCAAAAGGATGATAGTAAGGCAATTGACAAAAGGTCAAGTTTGCTGGAGATATGATGAGTGAGGCTTATTTGAGGATATCAAAAAATGGTTAAAGTATAACAGGTCAGTGAGGAATACCATCCTTATCAACAAAAGGTTGAAAAAATCCAACTCATTAGGGAATGCCCAAGAGGAAGGTTGAATTGAAACAAATCAACAGGGAACGCCCACTGACTCAGAAAAACGTTGCTGGTTGAGCTGGGGATGCCAACTCCATCAACAAAAGGTTTAGGAACACAATCCAATGAGGATCACCCACTGACTTTTTTGGAGATCACATCTTTAACAACAAAAGGTTGAAATAACTTCATGAGGAACTCTCATGAACTTTGGAGAAGATGCCCCTGGCTGGGCTGAGTTTTGCTTGATAACTTGTCTTGATCAACAAAAGATTGATACAACTTCGTGAGGAACACCCACGGATTTGATGAAGATGCCCCTGACTGGGCTGAAGATTATCTTGAGCTTGATCAACAAAATGTTGATATAACTTTGTGAGGAACACCCACGGTCTTGAAAAAGATGCCCCTGACTGGGCTGAAGATCGCCTTGGAAATCTCGAGATTAATCCTGGACCTTGACTTGTATATATGAATGTTTGATGTTGGTAATGAGGCTCCGTAATGAATGGAGATGCAAATGCAAATGCTGACGCGCAGAAATGCAAGTGCTAGGGAAATATGATTGGTCTTGGATATGGATATGATGCAAGTGATGCTTATGATATGGAATGCAACGCGTATGATGCATATGATTGCAGACGGGTGATTGGATAAGTTTAGTGAGGATGCCAACACGGTGGACTTTTAGTAATTGCCAATATAGATTAGACTTTGGATGGTGGGAGGGTTTGATTTCCTCGACACGCAGTTTATTGAAGACGCCATGATTGAAACAGGAGAATATGCTCTTGATGCTCCAAGTCTGATCACTTGGTGATTTGTTGCGAACTTGATTCAGAAAGGATTACAATTCTGCTTGATGGTCAGGATAACCTGATTTTTCCCCAGTCTGAACATGGTAATGGCCTACCCATGATTAACCAGTTTTGAAGTTGAAGTTGAACTTTGATGTGCTATGAGATGGTTTACCCCTAATCGAGCTGTTGAATGATTTATCCCAACCTGTGGGTTTTGAGGTAGTCTTACTTCGTGTCAGCCATTGAAAGTTCAAGTTCCTCTTTGCTTTCCCCTTGTTGGAGTGTCTTGTATGTCTAGCACTAATTTGCAGTTAAAATTGTACATTTACAAATGGAAATCTTAATGCAGTGTGCATACAAGTTTTGAAAAAGAGTCATTTATTCGGATTGTTGTGATAGTGTGAAACGAGTACAAACGTTGTGCTAATTTTGCTTAGTATGAAAGATATAGCAAGGATAATGACACCAATGCTGATGATTAACAAATATGTGAGGAGTCAGTTTACGTAACCTTGCAATAGTATGCTTTCATAATAAACCTCGCCTCAATTAGGTTTTTCGAGGGTTGTAATATGGTCTAGTTCACGGTTATGAAACAAAAGATATTAGGCTCAAAGTATGATTTGCACCCACCCTTTCTTCACGATGTTCTCCAGTCTTACGTCCAGCTAATTTCGCACATGCTTGTCTTGATGGTGTAAGCTCGATGATTCAAGGTATGTTCGAAATGGCAGTCACCTTATTTTTCTTTTGATGGATGTCAGTGACCCTTTGATTTTAACATGGTGGCCACTAAATCTTATTTTGTTTTTGTTGAGGGTTTAGGTTGAGAACACAACTATATGTGGAACTCCCACTGACTTGGTTGGAGATCACAACTTTGACATATAAGAGGTTGAAATAACTTCATGAGGGATGTCCATGAACTTGAAAAAAATGCCCCTAACTGGGATGAGTTTTGTTTTTGATAACTTGTCTTGATTAACAGAAGTTGAAATAATTTTGTGAGGAATGCCCACAGGTTTGAAGAAGATGCCCTTGGCTGGGCTAAATGTTGCTTTGAAGCTCTTGAAGTTGACCAACAAAAGGTTGATTAATTTCTTGGGGGAAAGCCCACGGATTTGCAGAAGATGCCCCTGACTGGGTTGAATCTTGATTTTGAAATTTCATCAACCACAAGGTTGAAACAACTTCTTAGGGAACGCCTACGGTCTTGAAGAAAATGCCCCTGACTAGGTTGAATACGGTCTTGGAAATCTCGAGATTGATTCTGGACCTTGACTTGCATATGCGAATGCTTGATGTTAATGATGTTCCATAATGAATGGAAATGAAAATGCAAATGCTGACGTGCGTAGATGCAAGTGCTTGGGAAGTATGATTGGTTTAGGTACGCATATGATGCAAGATGATGCTTATGATAATGAATGCAATGCATATGATGCGTATGATCACATACGGGTGATTAGAAATGCAGGTGAGAGGTGCCAGCATGATGGACTTTCGGTAGTTGCCAATGCGGATTGGACTTTGGATGGTGGGAGGGATTGATTTCCTCGACACGCAGTTCATTGAAGACGCCATGATTGAAACAACCGAAGATGCTTGATGCCCCAAGTTTGATCACTTATTGGTTTATTGTGAACTTGCTTCAGAGAAGATTACAACTCTGCCTGATGATCAGAATGACCTGGTCTTGCCCCAATCTGAACATGGTAATGGTCTACCCCTGATTAACCAATTTTGGAAATGGAAGATGAACTTTGATGCTTTGAGATGACTTGCCCCTGATTGAGCTGTTGAATGATTTACCCCAGCCTGTGGGTTTTAAGGTAGCCTTGTTTCGTGTCAGCCACTAAAAGTTCAAGTTCCTTTTTAATTGCCTCTTGTTGAAGTGTCTTGAACGTCTAGCACTGATTTGCAGTTTAAAATTTCACATTCACAAATGGTAATCTTAATGCAAAGTTCATGAAAGTTTTGAAAAAGTTTTGTTTATTGATTAGAGTGTCGTTATAGTGTGAGACGAATGGACCGTTAGTCCAGACGTTGTGCCAATTTGTTGGTGTGAAAGATATAGCAAGGATAATAACACCAATGTTGATGATTAGCAAATATGTGAGGAGTCAGTTTATGCAACCTTACACTATCATGCTTTCAAAATAAACCTTGCCTCAATTAGGTCTTTCTAGGGTTGTAATGTGGTCTGGTTCACGGTTATGAAACAAAGGATATTAGGCTCAAAATATGATTTGTACCCACCCCTTTCTTCTTGATGATCTCCAGTCCTACGTTCAGTTAAATCTTCACACTTTTGTCTTGACGGTATAAACTTGATGACTCAAGGTTTGCTCGAAACGGAAGTCACCTTATTTTGATTTTGATGGATGTCAATGACCTTTTTGCTTTTGACATGGTGGTCGCTGGATCCTTATTTTGTTTTTGTTGAGGATTTGAGGACCTCTTTTGTCTTGATCCCTAACTTTTGCATGGATTGATTTTGCTTGTCAGATCCATCGGGATTGCCTTGATTTTTACCTAAGTCTCCTTTGAGGTGTTTGACCTAGTAGGCTTTTGATTTTTTTTAATAATTTTGTTGGAGGATGGTGACTGACAAGTCATGTGTTATTGAAGAACAACCGTCGCATCTTTGGATTTTGCTTTGTGATTCGAGTGCGGAATTGGATTAACTGAACACTACCCTGCTCCAGGTTGAGTATAAGGGTTTATAGATTCAAAGGAATTTGCTACTTCTAGGCTCGAAGTGGTTTACTAAGGATTAACTCCTTATCTCTCCAGTGTTTGGGGATTGAAACAATGCTTGTACATCATTGATGAGATTTTGTCTGAAAGCATACAATTTTGCAATTATGGGTATTTTGTTTTCATCATCCTCCTTCCAATCATGCTAAACAACAGTTGGTAAAGAGTAAAGCGGATAAATGTATTAGTGATTCGTGATAAAAATGAGTGAATACGACAAAACTAATTCAAAACATGCATAGACAATACATTAATAAAAACCAAATACGAATAGCAATGTTTAAAGTGTACAGTACCTAAACAAACAAAGACAAAACAAATAGTGAAATGGAAACATGACTACCTTCTTCGGGGAGATGAACTTGACTTGATGTTGATTTGACTTGACTGATGTTGGCACTAGCTTGGTGGCGACATAGGATTGTTGATGATGTTCGGAGTCTTCCCATTGAAGGTTAGAGCTTCCTTATCAACCAGGTCCTGAACTTTGTGTTTGAAAGCTCTACAATTCTCGATCGTATGCCCTAGAGCGCCCTTATGAAACTTACAATGGGAGTTTGCATCATAGTCGGGAGGAATGACTGTTGGAAGAGCTAGGTCTCTCAGAGTGATGTCCTTTTTCTCCAACAATTGAGCAAAGATTTGAGCATACGTCATTGGCATCCGATTAAAGACTCTACCTGGCTTCCTCATCCTTTGTTGATTACGCCGACGCTGTCATTGAGCAGCTTGTTGTTCTTCTTCCTTTTTGGCCATGATAATGGCTTCAAAGATCTGACCAATATTTCTTTTAAGGGATTCCAACTCCTTTATGATGGAAACTTACTCTTTCTAAATCTGCTCCATCATGCATCTAGTGTTGGCTTGAATTGCATACTGGTGTCGAGGTATCAACTTGATTTACTGGAGAGGAAGGAAGGAGAAATGAGATTCTACTGGAGGAACAAAAATGCAAGATGCACAACAGATGCAATTCAAATGATATGCAAGATGCCAGATGTAATGCAAGATCCAGGATCGTAGGATCACAAGTTCAAACGGTCTGAAGCCTGTAATAGTAATAGGTAGATAACCACGGTTTCTGATTAAAAAAACCTTACAGGTAGGCTCTATACGGGAAGATCTAAATTCTTTTACCCACAAACCTACTCACGGGATGGTTTCTACGTTTAGCCATGGTTCCCAAGATCACGGACACTAACCACATCAGCATCACACAATAGGCTAGTTGCTTTACAACGATAATGACGACAAGGTCTCTCTTGAGAGGAGTCCTCATTCTAGGCACACAAGGAGAGAATCCTTGGAGACTAACACTACACGATCACCAATAGTATAACTAGTTCTAAAAAGGTTCCCAGAATCACAGACCCTTCATTAATCAAGTCGTGCAACAAGCTAGCTGTGTTACAATAAGATATATGAATAGGTCTCCTCTAGGGTAGCTTTCATGCTAGGCACACAAGGTGCAAGTCCTTGGGGACTAACACTACTCAACTACCAATTCTAAACTATGTGTTCTCTCTGCTTTTACCAAAGCTAAGACGTAGAGCCTTACTCATGATGTCATCCCAAAAACCAAGAGGCAAAGAAAGATAACAAGCATATATAAAAGCCACAAGAGCACAAATACATAAAAGAGAAGAAAATAAAAATATGAAGATAACACTCCTAAAAAAACCCTAAGATAGGCTCGACTCTCTCTTGCATGAAGCAAACGTCCCTAGAAGAATCTCCAGCTGCCGCACCTCGAAAAATCACGTAGATAATTCAGAGAAATGACCCTCGTGCGAAAGGCGCGGAATGCGGTTCAACAGAGTCGCCACTGAACTTTATTTATCCCAAATAGACGGGAAAGGAAAATATCGAGAAAACCTTTTAGAATGAAAAGGATAGAAACAGGGTCGTCGTAACTGATATTCTGGGTTCGGGAGTCGGTTACGCAACGGGAAGGTATTAGCACCCCTTACGTCCGTTGTACTCAACGGGAACCTCTTAGGGTGATTTGTGATGGGCGTTATCTAATCTTATTTATTTTCTTCTCAAAGATAAATGTGAATTGGTAGGATAAAAGGATAAGGCTGCTAAGGGGAAACAAGTGGTTATAAGATAGGATACTCGCCAAGGATTGGGGTCCTTGTGCCTACGTATGCTCATTCGGACGAGAATGAGAAATCATAGCGTCGTAGTTCGAATATGAGAAAGGTTAGGGAAACGGAAGGTGAAGGGAATTGTGCTCGCCAAGATCATCGCGATCTTGTGCCTACGTATCTTACATTCAGAAGAGAATGAAGAATCAGAGTGTCTGTAGTTCGTGGAGACGACCATGAAAAGATGAGGGGTTGAATTGAGTTGAAGTTGAGTTCGAAGTTTGGTTTGGGAATAAAAGATTGAATGACTAACAACCCAAGGGGTGTGCCTTGAGAGCTGTCACTCTATAATCCAAGGAATGCGAGACTCTAAGAACTCAGTCCTTTCGGAAGTTGATTGAAAAGATTTCAAGAAAGGGTTGAACGTTTTGAATTCGAAAGAGTGAATGAATAACAACTTAAAGGGCACGCCTCGAGAGCTAATCATTCGAAGATTCAAGGAATGCTAGACTCAAAGAATATCCTTCTTTCATAAGTTTGATTACGAAAATATTTGAATAGAGATTAGGTGTTTTAAGACGAAAGGGTGAATGAATAACAACCCAAAGCGCGCGTTTCAAGAGTCATTCGTTCGAAGATTCAAGGAATGCTAGACTCTGAGGATCTTCTTCTTTCATTAGTTTGTTAAGAAAGCTTTTGTAAAAAGATTGAATTGAATACGTTGCGAAAAGGGGTGGACTGCGGGGCAAAGGCACTCGACTTACAACTTGGGTTAAAAATCCGCTTGACGTTGGATCAAGGATTTGAATTATTTGCATGCAAAGACGTGGTGGAATGGAAATGGGTTTGGAAATGGCTCGACGACGAGTCGAGATTTTGATTAAAAATGGAACCGGCTTAACAAAGAGTTAAGGGTTAGGTTGTGAGAAACGATACTAGTCCCTGAGGGTGCCCCCAATATCGAAACCACGATGAAAGGTGAAGGTGTATGCAATAGGTTGATGGCGAATGCGTATGAGCACTCGACTAACAGAGGGTGTTTGAAAATGGCTCAATGACGAATCGAGAATTAGTTTGAAAATAGTTTGATCTACACTAGTCCCTATGGATGCTCCTAGAAGATAAACCACGATCAAAGTAATATGAAAGCATATATCGAAATGGGAGAGGGGTACATGTAAGTTACGTGGGATTGCACGAAATAAAAGGTCTCATTGTAAGGTAGCCTAAGAGAAATCCATGTGCGTGCGAAGTATCCTAAACTAAGCCTTGAGCAAAACTCGGACAAAACTCCAAGCTAGGGTTTCTGAAAAAGTCCAATAATCCGTTGCTCGGACGAGTAACCAACAGTCCACCAATTTAGGCTTTTAGGTTTCGATCATTTATTATGTATTTTGAAAGGCATGTGAATAAGATAAGAACAAGATGAATATGAATATGAATAATTATGAATAATATGGCAAGATATATAACAATATAATCAAGATGATATTAACAAGTATATGAACAAGATAATATAAATCAAGATAATATTGACTAAAAATAAAACAATTGTATATTTAACTGAAAGTAAAATAATGATATATTGACGGAAAGTAAAGTTAGTCGTTAGTTAATTTGTGAAATGAATCGAGACAAAAGGTAGCGCTAAACCTCGCAGCTCGACATATGATGAAAATAGAACTATAGGAGGTTGCACGAATTAATATTCGTGCTAAAAATAAGATAGAGAAATGATATTGAGAAACATTCTCTAATTTAATTGTGTTGCACACACCAAAAAGCAAATGATCTCGTCTTAATCATAAACTTATGTCGATTAATCAAAGTAGTCTATCACGATCCCAAAGTATAGAAAATGACCCAAATAGTCATTTTCCACATATTTGACATAATGAAAGTTATCAACCTCGAAAATAAACTTTTATGAATCTAAGACTTTCATTGATCAAAAAATGAAATTGAAAATCAAATCGAAAATCAACAATGAAATGAAACATTAAGATAGAGGGATTAACATGAAATAAAATATGAGAAAGAATAAAAATGGAAAACCAAAGATCAAAAGAGATTTTCCAAACATAATAAAATATCAAGGGAATTATTTTTTTCTTTTTTAAAACTTAAAAGTAACAAAGGGGGGAGGGATGTGTGGAAAGTGGGATCATGTGGGCTTTTAGGCCCATCACCCACATCAAATATGACATGGTGCATCAAGAGGTAATGGTGGTGCAAGGAATGGTTTAAGAAGCTAAATTAGGCTTACGAGCCCATACGACCACGTAACAACATGAGTTTCTTCTCTGAAACCTATTCACTTACAAAATGCCAAAAATATACATCACAATACAAAAAAAAACAAAAAAAACATCATCTCTAAAAACGCCAGGCCATAGCTATGTTCCCCGTAGGAAACAACACACAATGTTATTCATCATTCGAAAATAGAAACGCAACACAGAGATCTTGAGACCTTGAAAGATCCAAAAAACAAAACGACAAAGACATTATACTCCAACATTCTTTTTTATTCGCGTTTCCTTTCTTACTCGATGTGTCTTCGTTTTGCTCGCAATCTCAAAATAGGTTCATTCAATTCTCAATCTTTCTCTCCTACTCCTTCTGCTCTTGTTCAATTAGGTTCTGATATGATTTTCAGCGACTTTCGATTTGGGAAATTGATTTGGGTTTTGATTTTGTGTTGTGGGAAATGGTCAAGAGATTGGACGAAGGGATTTGTGTGTTGGATGTTTGAAGGAAGAAGGCTGAAGAATGAGTAAGTGGTTCTGCAGAATGGATTTGGCTTCCTCCCGCCCCCTTTTAGAATGGATGAGAAGTACTTTTTATAGGAAGTTTGGGGGGTACTTGCGTGAATTCTTGTTGTTGTTGCTGCATTTTAGAAGGTTGTTGTGAAAATCTGTTGATGTGTGTTGCGTTGTGCATAATTTGTGGCTTTGTGCAGGATCTAGCCGTCCATTTCCATATCATGTGGTTTTGTGAATGACTCGCTTTATGTTGCAGGTCAGGGTGTGTGAACCACGGGTTAAAAATCATTATGGTGAGCTGAAAGTTGCGTAGTTGTTGTACTGTTTTGGAGCATTTTGTGGCTTGAGTGCAGGTGTGGATGTATGATGCATTTTGTATATGCGTAGTGCAACACCCCAAAATTTGCCTCATCGTTTCTTGGTTTATTGGCTTTTGTTTCTCTGCACTTTCGCATTTTTGCATATCATAGCATTGGTTATCGGGACATGGGATCAAGGCATTTTTGTGGCTCAGGGTTCCTTTTGGTTGCAAGAGCTCAAACAGCGAGCATCAAAGGCTCCGACATTTTTTTTGCCCAACGATCGAGCAGTTGATTTTATTTTATTTAGCATGTTATTTTCAGCTTAGGAGACGGTGTACAGGCTATCTCAAGCATTCTCACAATCATAATATCCAAGGGCAAGTTTTAGAGGCTTAACAGAGCTTAGAACAGGTGGCAACGAGTAATCATACAGGCTTCCCTCCATTTGGCGCCAAATTGGACATTTTTTAATGTGGTAACCGGTTACTTCAGGAGAAATTTGCCAAGAAATTCAAATTTTCAGCATTGCAAGATTTTCAACCATTGATTTCACATAATCATCATTGGAAGGATCTAGAATTGTTTCAAATTTCACTATTTCCCTCCAAATTTCAAACACTTCATTCCTAATTCCACTCGTAATTTCCATTCCAAATGTTAATCCACATTTTGATTCCAAACCTAGAGCTTATTTAAGTGAATTTGCTCCAAACCTCACACAATTAACCTTCATTTTCAGATTTCAGACTCATTCTTGAGAATTTTCTCTCAACCTTTTCAATCCCAAAACCTCCATTTTAGCTCTTTTCACTTGAGTTCTTTGATTCTTCATTGGAATCCTTGAATTCTAGAGCTAAATCTTCATCATTCATCTCCATTATCTTCAATTCACCATTCAATTTTCGTTTGGATTTGGATATGATTTGGAAGCTATATTGGAAGTGCTTTTTGAGTCATTTTTGCTTGATCTTGCTTATTCTTCATTTCTACCATAAGGAAGCTCTTGGATCTTGAAAATTCTCTGGGTTTCTAGCTTGGATCTGTTAATTTCAAGTGAATCAACACTCACCAAATCAAATCTCAGCTTTGAAGGTTGGTAATTCAAGATCTAATTATGTTTTGAGCTTATTTGGATAATCATAATGTAGATCCATGGTTTTTGCTGCTTTTTGATGCATTTTGATGATTTGGATCTTGGTGATTTGTGATTTCATTGTTTGATTGTGTTTACATGATGTTTGATCACCAATTCTTGATGATAAATTCGTGTTTAATTGGTAGCATGTTTATATGAGTGATTGAATAAGTTGTTGGATGCTGAAAAGTAATTATAAAAGCTGATTTTTTGTTTCTGGTTCATTGGTAACCGGTTACCTGATATAGGGCAACCGATTACTCTTCACAAATTTCATTTTTTAGCTGTTTTGATAATGGGTAACCGGTTACCACTGAGCAGAATGTTGTGTTTTTGCATTTTTGTTTGTTTGTTTGCTATCATTTTCACATGTAAACTTCATGTATTGGTATGATGCATTTATATGGATTGTTTTTGACATATTTCATCATTTTTGAATGTTTGATTTGGATTCTTCGACACGTAGTATACGGTTCCCATTTGAATGTTTAACATGCTAATGTTGTTTGCTTGATGAATGATCATATTGCTTTATTTGCTTGTAGCATGATTAATTGATTATCATTGATGATGATGTTGCTGGATACTGTGATGCATGTTTGCATTTGCTTCTGATTCTATTTGTTGCATGTTCGTTTGATCGGTTGATCATTCAATTTGAAAAAACATATTGATCTTAATGAATTTTGTTGATGCATTGTTGTTGATCGATTATGTTTGATTGTCGAAGCATGTTCATGATTGGTGTTTTTTTATGATTAATTGCATTCTTACATGCTTGATGCCCGACATTCCACAACTGTTCTTTTATGTTGAATTTGCATGTTGTCTTTGCCTTGCTTCCTTGCTGCCTGCCTTTTACACCTGCTTTTATGCTAAAACATGTGTTGTTATAGGTTGTCTTGCTTGTATGCTGGATTTTATTGTTGTTTTGTATAGGAAGTGCTGTTGTAGTTGTTGCTTTATCTTTACCTGTTCCCTTAGGTTTCTTATTCCAATTTGGTTTCCAATTAAATTTGGAGTAAGATAGACACTAGGATTGCAATCCATGAATGATAACAAGTAGGCTAGTCCTTTTTAACCTCAACCTTAGGTCCATCTTTTGTATGCTAACATTAGGATAGAATCTCCTTTCGCATCCCGACTTTAGGACCACTTTGCATGACAATGTTAGGGTCGAGTTTCCCCTTAGACCTTTCGTGCCTCTCTCTTCTCATCTCAAAACACATTCTAACTCATCTAATAAATACGATGAACATTATACGCTGCGAGCCTTAAGCACGTGGGAAATGATGAGTGGGGGGTTTCTCCTCATTTGTCTAGAGTGTTTAGTGTATTCCCTTAGGGTGATATGCGACGCATTCGCTCCTATGTCACAGTCTTTAGTGCAACGTGAATCATAAAGCAAACTAATTCACTTCACTAAAAATCTCAAACCGAATCAAACCTTTTATCCTTAGGGATTTGTGTTTCGAACTCATTTTCAGAAAAGAGTACGTTACTTTTCCGTTCTACAGCAAACAAGCATCGTCCCTAACTGCTGGAATGGTAACTTAGCATCACTTATAAAAAACACTTAACTAACCTGTGGTTTCATTACCCGAACTACGTTTTCTCTTATTTCTCATACTAGGTGAGGATATGTAGGCACAAGACGACGATGTCTTGATGAGCAACCTTTCTCCCATCACCTATAGTTTTCTAAACTACGTTAACTCTGACTTTCCCATTGCACGAGGGAAAACATAGGCATAGGGCGACGATGTCCTATCGAGTTTCTTTCTTTTTATTTTTTGTTCTCATTTCTGTTTAGTAGTAGCTTATAGATAAACAAACCCCTTGATTAGACAACAATCATGGATCCCGTTGATTACAACGGACGTGAGGGGTGCTAATACCTTCCCCTTGCGTAACCGACTCCCAAACCCAAGATTTGGTTGCGATGACCTTGTCTTTTCCCGTTCTTCAGGTTTTCTTCGATCATTTCCTTTCCCTTTGTTTTTCCACTGGGTGTTTTTTGCAGTTGTAATAGTTGGCGGCTCTGCTGAAGATTATTGTGGTTCCCTATGCGAGTCAACCCTAGCACTTATCTGTTTTGTGTCTTTGGGTGTTTACTTTTGTGCAGTTATTTGCTTTTATATACATTATCATGTTGTATATTATTGCATTTGAATTTTATTGTTATCATATTATACTGATGTTGTGATGTTGGGTGGGTTATTCCATGAGAGGTAAGCTCAATACCCATGTTTGAGTACACACCTAGGATTAGTGTGGAGAGTAGTGTGGAATTGTGTGGCATCTTGCCATGCAAGAGTCTGCACAAAATTCGCGTCCATACGAGGTTTTCTTGGAAGACATCTTATCCTGTGCATCTTGGACAATTAAGGGGGTGTTGGATCTGAAAGCTAATGACTCTGGACTAGAACCTACCTGTGAGAGGGATGGGTTTTGCAGGAAACTTTAACCTCCAACCAACCCGATTTTCTGGTTTTCTCATCAAAGCGAACATTTGGCCTTGGATATTATGGTACTATGTCAGAGTTTCTGGTTTTTCTTATCAGAGCAGAATTTTGATTCAGTCAACAGCACAACAACAATTTTTGAGCATTGGATGCTTTGATCCCATGTTTGCATCTGCATAATAATCTTACGTTTAACATTGCATGCATGTGTGTTTTACAAGTTCTCGTCTCTCCTTTGATTTTGGTTCTGGTTTTCTGTTGAGATGGAAGCTAGAATGAAAAAGACCATCATTTACAAATTTCCATTACCAGATCTTGGACCTTTATTTGGTCTGATTTATATGGCTGATCCTGGAATTCTCGAAGATTTCAGAATAGATTATGCGAGAATCCTAAGCTTTGTCTGCAAAGTTACAAACTACGAGCTACGGGCTATCCATGCTTTGTTGTAGTTCTATGACCCTCCATTACACTTTTTCACCTTTCTGGATAATGTCTTGGTTCCTACTTTGGAAAAATTCGCTTTCATGTTGGGAGTTCTAGTCTTGGAGGAAATGTCATTCTGTCATTCAGAGGAGGAGTCTGACCTTGAGAAGTTTGCTAATGCTCTTTATTTGAGCAAGTCTGACTTGGTGGATGACGTAGTTCACAAAAATGGAGCTTCTGGCTTTACCTTGTCTTTCTTGGTGGGTAAAGCCCAGAAGTATGACAAAGAAGGTTGTTGGGTGGTTTTCAGCGTTGTTCTGGCTCTATGCATATATGGAATTATTTTGTTTCCCAACATACCAGAATTTATTGACATGGACGCCTTTGGCATCTTCGTTTCAAGAAACCCTATACCCACTCTCCTAGGAGATTTGTATCATTCAATACACTACAAAATTGAAAACAGGAGAGGAAAAACGGTTTCTTGCTGTACATCACTTTTTCACAAGTGGTTCATAGATCACCTTCCTCGCGTCAGAGCTTTTGTTGATATCGGGGTTACATCTGAATGGTCAAAAAGGCTTATGGGTTTAACAGAAAAGGATATTATCTAGTTCAATCGAGACCTGCTTGGTCGTGAGCTCATCTTTAGCTGTGGTAGTTTCCCTAATGTACCCTTGATAGGAAGAAAATGGGGAATCAATTACAACCATTCTCTTGCTGTTAGACAGTTTAGTTATGCTTTGAGGGGACCCCCAAGAAAGGAGGAGGTGCAGTAATCTCTGTACTTCACAGGTATAGCTGATTATGATATTCTAGCCAGAATAGAAGAAGCATGGAGAAGATTTCATAAAAAGGGAAAGGTTTCTTTGGGCAAAGGTGACTGTAGAGCTTATGACCCTAACTTGGAATGGGTTCAGAAGAGAGTTGAAAGGGTACTATTACCGTTTCTTATTGAAGAACCATTGTATCCCTTAATCATTGAGTCGCATACAATGGTTAACATCCTGAGATATAACAAGCTTTGGGCAGAGAAGGAAGAGTTGCGCAAAGAGAATGAAGAGTTAAAACATGAGATCAAGCAGCTGAAGAATAATAAAGGTGAAGCTGTCTATTTGGCCAAGACGAAGTCAGAATCATTGACCAAGCTGGAGAAAGAGCTAGTCGAGCAGATCGGGGTACAAAAGCGGATCGGTCAGAATCTAAAGAGCACCTGCAGCATTTTGAAGCATAAGAAGGAGGATTTAGATAGAGCGTATCTGAAGATATCCAAATTCAATGAGCAATGGAATTATGCTTTTATGTCTCCGAGATGTGATACACAGAAGGGACATCCTCATCAGAGAGTTAGTTGTCAGACCAGATAATCTAGATACGAAGACGATGCTTAAGGAGGATCAGGCCTGGGGAAAAGAGCATGATTGTTGGGGGGGAATTATCTTTTGATATGTTACAGTAGTTTCTTTTCTTTTGTATCTTGATCATCACCAAATCTGTTGGATGAGATCAGTATCTTTTTGTATTCGGATCCTTCTCATTTATTGTTATGTATTGTCTCGGCTTTACTTGATATATGAGAAGATTTTGGTGGTATTCTTGTCCATCTCTGTTGTTCTTGTTTATTGAAACTAGAATCAAGGGGAAGGTCTCTCTGTAAATACATAGATATGTTTTCATTTTGCATCTTGCATTTTCATTTGCATCACATGTTCTCTCAGTGGCCTTTTATTCTTATCTCTACTTAGTTTTCTTCAGTAACAAGATTGAAGAATTCAGTTTCCACAGATATCCAACTCGAGGGAATCAGCAAAAAGTAATGGATCAGGTTCAGGTTGAATTGCAAGAAGTCAAAGCTCGCATGGCCCAGTTCATAGAGTTGATGCAGAATGTTGCCAGTGGGCATGAACAATTGATAACTATGGTCCAGTCGTTGATAGCACGGGTCGACGAAGAGGGCGTTTTGCATGGAGGATCTGGTGTTATTCCGCCACTGGTTGGTGGGCCTGTTCCACGGGGTATTCCTACTGTTGTCATACCTCTGGGTGGAGGTACTGTGAATGAAAATGGTAATGTTACTGGTGGAAGTGTGTGCGCTGTGCATGGGGTTGCTGGCCCTCATTAGGAAGATCACCAGGATGACGTCTTTTCCATGAAAGATATGGAGGGTGGTTTTCCAACTAAAGCTAACAAAAGCTTTAAATTGATCAAAGAGAAGATGAAGTCTTTTGAGAATCAGAACTCTCTGGGTCTTGATATGTCGGATTTGGGACTTGTGACTGGGGTCAGGATTCCCCCCAAGTTTAAGGTACCAGATTTCGACAAGTACAAAGGGACAACCTGTCCTAGAGTACACATCCGAGCGTATTTCAGAAAAATTGCATACTCCGATGATGAAAAGCTGTTAATGCATTTTTTCCAAGACAGTCTGGAAGGAGCATCTTTGGAATGGTATACGGGGCTTGAAAGAATTCATATCCGCAACTGGGAAGAATTGGTCGAGGCCTTCGTTCGTCACTATCAGTATAATAGTGATCTAGCACCGAATAGGGTACAATTGCAGAGTTTGTCGCACAAGAATACTGAGAGCTTCAAAGGGTATGCCCAAAGATGGAGAGATTTAGCTACGAGGGTGCAACCTCCTATGGTGGAAAGAGAGTTTATCGACATGTTCATGGCTTCACTGTCTGGTGTGTATTTTGAGTAGTTCATAGGCTGCATGTCTGCGGGATTTTCTGATCTAGTAATGGATGATGAAAGAGTCGAAAGTGGGATTAAGTCCAGGAAGATTCCAAATGGTGGTGGATCCTCTTCGGGAGGAGCAAAGAAACCATATTCAGCAAACCCTAAGAGGAGGGAAGGGGATGCAAATTCTATTTCTCATAAGGGTAAAAGTAGAGTGCAGTCTCGTTATCATCAACAAGTTGCTAATGTAGCTATTCCGACTGCACCTCAGCAACGAGTTAATGTACCACGACCTTACGCTTCTAGACCAAGAATGGATGAAAAGAAGTTTGAGACTACTCCGATGCCGTATTCTCAGTTGTTACAACATTTGTTGCAATTGCAATTGATGCAGAAGAGGACTTTAGCTCCTCTCACTGGTAATCCGCCTCCGGGTTACGATGCAAATGCCAGATGCAGTTTTTATTCAGGCGCCCCTGGCCATAATATTGACAACTGCAAAGCCTTCAAGCACAAAGTTCAGGACTTGCTTGACTCAAAGGCTATCAACTTAACAGAAAAGGATATTATCTAGTTCAATCGAGACCTGCTTAGTCGTGAGCTCATCTTTAGCTGTGGTAGTTTCCCTAATGTACCCTTGATAGGAAGAAAATGGGGAATCAATTACAACCATTCTCTTGTTGTTAGACAGTTTGGTTATGCTTTGAGGGGACCCCGAGAGAGGAGGAGGTGCAGGAATCTCTGTACTTCACAGGTATAGTTGATTATGATATTCTAGCCAGAATAGAAGAAGCATGGAGAAGAGTTCATAAAAGGGAAAGGTTTCTTTGGGCAAAGGTGACTGTAGAGCTTATGACCCTAACTTGGAATGGGTTCAAAAGAGAGTTGAAAGGGTACTATTATCATTTCCTATTGAAGAACCATTGTATCCCTTAATCATTGAGCCGCCTACAACGGTTAACATCCTGAGATATAACAAGCTTTGGGCAGAGAAGGAAGAGTTGCGCAAAGAGAATGAAGAGTTAAAACATGAGATCAAGCAGCTGAAGAATAATAAAGGTGAAGCTGTCTATTTGGCCAAGACGAAGTCAGAATCATTGACCAAGCTGGAGAAAGAGCTAGTCGAGCAGATCGGGGTACAAAAGCGGATCGGTCAGAATCTAAAGAGCACCTGCAGCATTTTGAAGCATAAGAAGGAGGATTTAGATAGAGCGTATCTGAAGATATCCAAATTCAATGAGCAATGGAATTATGCTTTTATGTCTCCGAGATGTGATACACAGAAGGGACATCCTCATCAGAGAGTTAGTTGTCAGACCAGATAATCTAGATACGAAGACGATGCTTAAGGAGGATCAGGCCTGGGGAAAAGAGCATGATTGTTGGGGGGGAATTATCTTTTGATATGTTACAGTAGTTTCTTTTCTTTTGTATCTTGATCATCACCAAATCTGTTGGATGAGATCAGTATCTTTTTGTATTCGAATCCTTTTCATTTATTGTTATGTATTGTCTCGGCTTTACTTGATATATGAGAAGATTTTGGTGGTATTCTTGTCCATCTCTGTTGTTCTTGTTTATTGAAACTAGAATCAAGGGGAAGGTCTCTCTGTAAATACATAGATATGTTTTCATTTTGCATCTTTCATTTTCATTTGCATCACATGTTCTCTCAGTGGCCTTTTATTCTTATCTCTACTTAGTTTTCTTCAGTAACAAGATTGAAGAATTCAGTTTCCACAGATATCCAACTCGAGGGAATCAGCAAAAAGTAATGGATCAGGTTCAGGTTGAATTGCAAGAAGTCAAAGCTCGCATGGCCCAGTTCATAGAGTTGATGCAGAATGTTGCCAGTGGGCATGAACAATTGATAACTATGGTCCAGTCGTTGATAGCACGGGTCGACGAAGAGGGCGTTTTGCATGGAGGATCTGGTGTTATTCCGCCACTGGTTGGTGGGCCTGTTCCACGGGGTATTCCTACTGTTGTCATACCTCTGGGTGGAGGTACTGTGAATGAAAATGGTAATGTTACTGGTGGAAGTGTGTGCGCTGTGCATGGGGTTGCTGGCCCTCATTAGGAAGATCACCAGGATGACGTCTTTTCCATGAAAGATATGGAGGGTGGTTTTCCAACTAAAGCTAACAAAAGCTTTAAATTGATCAAAGAGAAGATGAAGTCTTTTGAGAATCAGAACTCTCTGGGTCTTGATATGTCGGATTTGGGACTTGTGACTGGGGTCAGGATTCCCCCCAAGTTTAAGGTACCAGATTTCGACAAGTACAAAGGGACAACCTGTCCTAGAGTACACATCCGAGCGTATTTCAGAAAAATTGCATACTCCGATGATGAAAAGCTGTTAATGCATTTTTTCCAAGACAGTCTGGAAGGAGCATCTTTGGAATGGTATACGGGGCTTGAAAGAATTCATATCCGCAACTGGGAAGAATTGGTCGAGGCCTTCGTTCGTCACTATCAGTATAATAGTGATCTAGCACCGAATAGGGTACAATTGCAGAGTTTGTCGCACAAGAATACTGAGAGCTTCAAAGGGTATGCCCAAAGATGGAGAGATTTAGCTACGAGGGTGCAACCTCCTATGGTGGAAAGAGAGTTTATCGACATGTTCATGGCTTCACTGTCTGGTGTGTATTTTGAGAAGTTCATAGGCTGCATGTCTGCGGGATTTTCTGATCTAGTAATGGATGATGAAAGAGTCGAAAGTGGGATTAAGTCCAGGAAGATTCCAAATGGTGGTGGATCCTCTTCGGGAGGAGCAAAGAAACCATATTCAGCAAACCCTAAGAGGAGGGAAGGGGATGCAAATTCTATTTCTCATAAGGGTAAAAGTAGAGTGCAGTCTCGTTATCATCAACAAGTTGCTAATGTAGCTATTCCGACTGCACCTCAGCAACGAGTTAATGTACCACGACCTTACGCTTCTAGACCAAGAATGGATGAAAAGAAGTTTGAGACTACTCCGATGCCGTATTCTCAGTTGTTACAACATTTGTTGCAATTGCAATTGATGCAGAAGAGGACTTTAGCTCCTCTCACTGGTAATCCGCCTCCGGGTTACGATGCAAATGCCAGATGCAGTTTTTATTCAGGCGCCCCTGGCCATAATATTGACAACTGCAAAGCCTTCAAGCACAAAGTTCAGGACTTGCTTGACTCAAAGGCTATCAACTTAACAGAAAAGGATATTATCTAGTTCAATCGAGACCTGCTTAGTCGTGAGCTCATCTTTAGCTGTGGTAGTTTCCCTAATGTACCCTTGATAGGAAGAAAATGGGGAATCAATTACAACCATTCTCTTGCTGTTAGACAGTTTGGTTATGCTTTGAGGGGACCCCGAGAGAGGAGGAGGTGCAGGAATCTCTGTACTTCACAGGTATAGTTGATTATGATATTCTAGCCAGAATAGAAGAAGCATGGAGAAGAGTTCATAAAAGGGAAAGGTTTCTTTGGGCAAAGGTGACTGTAGAGCTTATGACCCTAACTTGGAATGGGTTCAAAAGAGAGTTGAAAGGGTACTATTATCATTTCCTATTGAAGAACCATTGTATCCCTTAATCATTGAGCCGCCTACAACGGTTAACATCCTGAGATATAACAAGCTTTGGGCAGAGAAGGAAGAGTTGCGCAAAGAGAATGAAGAGTTAAAACATGAGATCAAGCAGCTGAAGAATAATAAAGGTGAAGCTGTCTATTTGGCCAAGACGAAGTCAGAATCATTGACCAAGCTGGAGAAAGAGCTAGTCGAGCAGATCGGGGTACAAAAGCGGATCGGTCAGAATCTAAAGAGCACCTGCAAACACTTTTCAGGAGAAAATGCTCATTTAAAGACCTTCGTCTCACGATGGTTGTTGACTCGGGTCATAACTCTAAGGCGGAATGTACGCTTTCGCTGTCCCATTCGGGGTTAAAACTACTTTTTGAAAACAAATAGATTCTAATTTCTTTTAAAGCGCTTACGCTGTGTTTAAAATTAATGCCTAGTTTTTACTATCGGGTTCGAACCTCAGCTTTCGCGTGCCGGCTCGATCCTTAACATGGTTCCCCACTGTCGTGGCAAAACCACCGTAAATAGCTTCCCACTGTCATGGCAAAACTACCGTAAATAGCTTCTCACTGTCGTGACAAAGGTTTATTTAGAATTTAGATTAAAAACTGCGGCCAGAAAGATTGTTTGTAAAAAGGTAAGGTGCACCGGGTATTATCGAATCCCATCCTACTAATTCGTTTACATACTGATAAAACTAATTTAGCTAGACATGATAATTAATGCAAACGGAAATAAACATAAACAACAAAGTAATAAAATATGCATTATGACGGAAAGTAAAGTAATAATTCAATTAATAAGAACCTGGAAAGTAGTACTGAAATTGAAGAGTAGTCCTTCACAATGTCGACAGGATTCTACTTGGGCGAAATAAAATTGCAGAAAGAAATTACAATGTTCTGAACTAAAGGAAAAAAAGGAAGAAAATAAAAGAAACAATAAAAATAGCTTCAATGGAACTCTGGCAGCCCTTCGGGACGTAGACTCCACCCCCCCCCCCCTTCAATGCTGTGAATCTCAGGCCTATTTATAGAAGGTATTTTCTTTCTCAACTTCCAGAGATCATGCATGAGTTATGGAGGAAGTGGGAGTAACTTCCAGTAGTGGGCATTTAGTGGAGAAAGTGTAGTAAGAAATTAAGTTAAGAGTGATCGTGGCTACTTCTTATTTGGACGTCATTCTGATATTTGGTTCATGACGGTCGTGACACTCTTGTGATGACCGTGTTGCACGTGACGACCGTGAAGAATGTGACGACCGTGAGGAAGCTGTGACGAGCGTCACACATGCAAAATTCGTTTCTCTGTTATTTTCTGTTTTTCTTCTCTCTTTTCCTTCCATTTCTTCTTCTTTAATTTCTTTAATCCAAATTCTCCACAATCTGCAAAACATAGTAAGTTAACCGTATGATGGAACATAAATCCAGATAAATTAACAGTAGTCGTAAGTAAATTCATGTAAATCGAGTCAAATAAATGATATACTTTCGCGTTATCAGTTGGTAACCCCCAATTTAGTCTAAAGTTTTGTTGTTGTTATTCCAACTCTTAGTTGGTAATCTTCATTTCATGGTTGTTATCCCAACTTTTGGTTGGTAACCTTTGCTTCATTCCAACTTTTATTTGGTAGCCCATTGGTAGTTAGTTGTTATCCCAACTTTTGGTTGGTAGTCCTCTTCTATTCCCCGACGGAGTTGTTATCCCAACTTTTGGTTGGTAATCCGTGACTTATTGGATGTTATTCCAACTTTTTGGTTGGTAAGTTTTTGTTGATGTTATTCCAACTTTTGGTTGGTAATCTTTAGTTTGTGGGAGTTATCCCAAATTTTGGTTGGTAACTTTTGCCTCGATCCGAACTTTTGGTTGGTAACCCATCGGTGAGTTCCTTTTTCCCCGGCAGAGTTGTTATTCTAACTTTTGGTTGGTAGTCTTCATCTCTTAGGTGTGATCCCAACTTTTGGTTGGTAGCCTTGGTTTGATTCCAACTTTTGGTTGGTAAAATTTGTTGACGTTGTCCCAACTTTTGGTTGGTAGTCCTTGGTTTCTCTTGCGGAGTCTGTTATTCCAACTTTTGGTTGGTAGTTTTCGTTGTGGTCAGTTCGCCTTCATTCGGTGTTTTCGGCAATTCTAACTTTTGGTTGGTAGCCTTTCCTTGATTCTGACTCTTGGTTGGTAATCCCCAGCTTAGTCGTCTTATTGATGTTATTCCAACTTTTGGTTGGTAACCCTCGTTTCCTAGTTGACGATCCCAACTTTTGGTTGGTAGTCTTTGTTTTGGGTTGATGATTCCAATTTTTGATTGATAATATTCTTTTGTTGGTTCAACTAATGGGGTTGGTATCTTTCTCCCTTAGAGTTCGCTTTCGGTCGGTGTTCTGGTGATCCTATCTTTTAGTTAGTAGCTTTGTTCCTCAACTTTTGGGCTGGATGTTATCACTTGCAGATTTGAAATGATTCCAACTTTCGGTTGGTGGCTTGTGTTTATTACCTTTCATTGTATTCCAACTTTTAGTTAGTATACTCCCCGGTGAGGTCACTATTTTCAGGATTTTATTCCCCGTCATTTCGCCTTCGGTTGGCGTTGCGGGGATTCCAACTTTTGGTTGGTAGCCTTTGTTATTCCAACTCTTGGTTGGTATTGTTTGGTTTTTATCCCCAAGGAGTAACCTTTATCCCATCTTTTGGTTGGTATCCTTTGATTATTATCTTCTGGTGGGAAGTTGTTCCCCACAGAGTTGGCTGATTAAGCTTCTCTTTTATTTTCCCCGGTGGAGTTATCTTTTCCCTCAGGTTGTAAGTCCGTTGATTGTACGTCCTACAGGTTCTTGATTTGATTTTTGTCCCCATAGGGTTACCTTTGGTCGGCATTCTCGATTATCCCAACTCGTGGTTGGTATCCTTTGGTTGTTATCCCAACTCTTGGTTGGTATCCTTTGATTGTTTATTCCAACTCTTGGTTGGTATCCTCCGATTTTTTTATCCCAACTCTTGGTTGGTATCCTTTGCTTCATTCCAATTGTTGGTTGGTATCCAGCGGTTTCATTCCATCTTTTGGGTTGATGTTTTGTTCATTTTGGATTGTTATCCTTAGCATGTCGCATCCCAAATTTTGGTTGGTATTCACTGTTTTGCATCCCCGCACGTTGCAAATTTTCAGATTCTTTTAGTATTCAACCTCCATGCACCTTGAATGTTTGAAAGTCGTTGCTATAATCCCTTCAGGTTCAAGTTGATTGAATAGGGGCAACTGTAACACCCCAAAATTTTCTTCATTGTTTCTTGGTTTACTGGCTTTTGTTTCTCTACATTTTTGCATTTCTGCATATCATAGCATTGGTTCTCGGGACATGGGATCAAGGCATTTATGTGGCTCAGGGTTCCTTTTGGTTGCAAGAGCTCAAACAGTGAGCATCAGAGGCTCCGACATTTATTTTGCCCAGTGTTGTACCCCAAATTTTGACCCCTTAGATTCTCATTATCATTTTTTAGAAGCATGATCATGAATTATCTAACCCTAAATCAGTGCAAGTTCATTATTGTCAAGTTACAGATGAATCAGGGTTCTCGCACCGACAAATTCAAAACAACCAAGGAATGATCAACCAATGATTTGGGCCAATTTAATCATGGAATGAAATCAAAGATGATATCAAAGTCAAATGAGAAGTCAATTTGAAGAAATCATTTCAGAATCAAGAACAGTGCAGTCGGGAGGCCCCGATTAGGGTTTTTAACTAGTGAAAAGTCAACTGTGGTTTGACTTTGATGTTGGAAGGTGTTGTAATGGTGGGATTGAGGTCCATGAAGTTCATATAGACTATTAAAGACTATTCAAGAAGTATCAAAGTCTCAGGATGTCCAGAATGTCAACAGGCGACTCAGTCGGCACCGATCGATCGTACGGTTGACCGAAAAGTCAACTCCTCAAATTTTGAGAACTGGAATCCAAGTTGTGAATCAAAGTTGTTCCTTATGTCATAACGAACTTGCATATCAATTTTCATGATCATTGGATCAAGGATGAGAGAGTAATCGAGAAATCGGGAAATTACGGTTTTGAAAAGGGCTAAACCCTAACTTCCTAACCACACACTCAATTGAGGTGGTTCTAGTCTCATTTGAAAGCTCTTGACAATCTCTACAAAAGTTTCCTAGTGGTCCATGGTCAGAAAACGCTTAGTTTTTGAGTTAGAGAAGAAAACATTACAAGAGGAGGAAAAAGACTTAGAAAATTCTAAGTGTTTTGTACTAAGGAACCCTAAAATCAGCCAACTTCAAGGGGATTTTTCACCTAGTTTCAAATAGAATAAAGACTTATGGTCAACATGAAAGTTTTAGTACTATGTGAGGGCTTTCTAAAAAGTACAAGTACATCTCAAGCTGATTTATGAGCTGAGAGATACATGTGTTCAAAGTTGGTGTTTTGTCACTTTAGTCCCACATTGGGCAATTTTGCAAAAGCACCTCTCCCACCCAAGTGGGCCAATTTTAACTTGCCAAACTCATGTTACCTGATATATTGAACATCTCAAGCATGTTAGAACAGAAATATTGCATAGAATTAGCATGGAATTAAAGTTGTGAAGTTCATTGCCAAAGTTGCCATTTTTTACTTTTCCAAGCATGAGGTGTAAAGTAAATCTACTCCAGCCACTCTATCAAGCCTCTAGCCTGCATTTTAACAGTAAAAACATCAATGTAACTTGCCCCTTTGAGTGAAAAGAACAGCCAAAGGTCAGAAAAGCAAGGCAAGTTGGATGGTGGGTGAAAAATATCAAAGATAACTTCATGTTTAAGCAAAGTTCTCAAGCAAGCACCTCCTTGCTTTTTGCTATAAAAAGGGACCTCACACCCCTCATTCAAGACATCAACATCCTTCTAAAAACCTGAGGAATCAAACATCCTTGCTACCTTTCATGCTTGCTTGCAATTTGCAAAATCATCCAAAATTCTCTAAGTGTCCAAAATTCTGCATTTTGCAATTTTGCTACCATATCAAATTCCCTTAGTTCTAACACTCCAACAACCATCCACACACCTTCTAAATAACACATATAAGGTGTACAATCCATAAAACCACCAAAAAATTCAAGAAATCAAAAAGTCAACATCATACCTAGCTTACTTTGACCAAAAGCCACAAAAAACACCAAAGTGAGTTCTAAACCTTTCCTTGAGGTTGTGATCATTTAGACACCTCATAAACAACATATCTCAACTGTCCAAGCACTTATCAATCACTAGAAAGTCACATCTCTTCATTTGGCATTGGAAGTGCATTGTTGCTTAAAGTGGAAGAAAGCTCAAAGGCCAACAATTGAAGCAAACAATCTCTAGTTTTCTCAACTGATATAGCCTGCTCATAAGGATCTAAAAAAGGTATGTATTTGTTTCTCATTAACTTTAGCATCACTCTTCATGAAATCACCTTTTTAAGTGCTTTGGTAGGATTTGAACTATGCACACCATGTTGATTTTCACAATGTATGTCTCAATGAATGGAAGGGCTTCTCATAAACATTAGCCTACATGTTTTGACCTGTTTGTCATGGTAATATATTGACTCAATCATTAGGCTACACCAAATCACTTAGGGAAGTAGATTAGTTTTGATACTAGCTGCAGCCAAGGTGTTAATATTGATGCTGTTGGTTTGTTATGTTATACTTGAAATCATGGGCCTGTTTGAAATAACTCATTCAAAACTATTGATGCTTGATATGTGTTGTTGTGCATAGTATATTCTTGATTACTTGAAATGTTATGGGGTTCTGCTATGGGTGAGTTGTGTGAAAACCACAAGATTGGCTATTGGTTGTCAATATTTGTTTCCAGACTGTTTTGCCATTATGCTCATAACTTGATCCCTCCTCACTGCTTGTTCTCATGATTTGTTTGAGGCTAATGTGAATAAGCTAGAGATCCTGTTGTGCCTAGTAGCTTAATTTTCAGCTTGCTTAAAATCTGTTAGCCCTAGGATTAGGAATAAAATTCATGTGCTTGCTCAAGATTGTTGGTAAAGCTGTTGAGCTCTTGCAACTGTATCAAAGGCCTACTTTGGAATGTATTGTTGATTAGTGGCCATATGCCTTGATTTGTTTGTCATTTTGACTAGTGCGCATCAGGTAGGGGATGTGTTTTATCCTAGAACTGTTTGAAAGACCAAGGAATTAGGAGTAGGTGCTCAATTTTGCTGACTGTCACCATAGCTGTTTGGTGAGAAGGTGATTTGTTGCTACTGATTTGATAACATGTTCTTGAACCTAAGCCTGATAAACTCTTTCCATCTTCACATGTTTGTTTGGGGCGAGTGAATACATTGACTTTGCAATGACCCTGCCTAAGACTCCACTGCTGGCAGCATTATTAACTTGTTTAAAAACATACCATGACAGTAGAAATATCACTTTCTTGCATAAGACATCAAAGCCTATTTTCATGATTCCAACATGTTTCTATGTGCATTTTAGATGTACCTGCATGTTTACCTTGTATGGCTTGCGCATAAAACTCATATTCACTTTTCACCACATTGCCAATACATAAATGATGCATGAAATCCACCTTTGATCACTACAAGTTGGCACTGATTTTAGTTTATAAACACACTTCACATAATGCATAACACACACAATAAACACTTTGAAAATGAAAACTTCACAACAGCAATCACAGTTCTGGTTTCTTCACTTAAACATACTCAAAATCATGTAATAGAAATGTTGGAAAGATCACTTTGATCAGAGATGGGTTGGAATGGAAGATGTCATTGTTCATGCATTGTCTTTATGTCTTCATTTGCAAATGACATATGTTTTGAAATAACAGTTCACTTCTGGCCATGGAGATGTTTTAATTTGCTCAAATATCATCTAACTATTATGTGTGAGTGTTTTGGCTGCATTAAAAATGGTCGTATGGAGCTATTCATATCAAATTGCATTTTTGAACATAAACACACCCCAAGCCACAACATTATCACTTTTTGCATATTACATGATATGTTTGGTTTTCTCATCTCAACATGCTTGTATGATCATTCTGAACATGCCTATGTGATTGTTTTGTTGTTTTATTGCCTTACATCAAATTTCACATTTTGTCACCAAGGCTTCAAATCACACACAAGCCACAACATCCTCACTTTCTGCATAACACATGGTTAACTTGTTTTCTTCATTTCAACATGTTCCTATGAGTATTCTAAGCATGCCTACATGATTGTTTGATTGTTTTATGTCTAGTACCAATAATTCACATGTTGACACCAAAATTCAAAATACACCAAGTCACTCAAAATGTGTTTTTTGGCATCTACTTGTTTTTCACTAAAACAACATGACACACACCTCATGTGACTCATTTGTAACATGTTAGGACCCTGGTTTCATGAAGAAAAACACTGCACCAAGAATTCACTCATGAATTGCTCTTATTTTTAACATGCTTGCATATGCTATACCAGATCTGGAACCATTGATTTTCTTTGAGATTTTTGTGATATGACAGATTAATATGATCATTTGTGACATGTATGAGTGACTGGTTTGGATTGATTTGAGTTGTAACTCAGAATTGCAGTTTTCACACTTCAACACATCACACTTACATCACAAATGCCACATTTTGAACCAAACTGTTTTGAACTTCCTTGCTTGATCAAACATGACTTATATCACATGTATGAAGTGTCTGCACACTTAAACCAATCAGTTTGTGCTTGAAATGAGATTTGAACACCATTATGCATCTTTACCTTGACAATTTGTATGTGATATGGCACTCTTCATAGCAAGTTGCTTCCTTGAGGTTCTAGTGTTTAGATCATCTTCTTATCATGTATGTATGTTGTGTGAATGATTAGCATGACTTGAATTGGCCTTGAACTGCATCTGCTCATCATCATGCATTTTGGTTATCTTTTTGCAAATTGACATACCATTTTCCATACCAGTTTGTGGATGGTTGATTATCTTTGAAATCTTTGGGTTATAACAGCTTGGTATAATCATATGTGACATGTATAAATGAACCAAATCATTGAAACTGACTTGAGCATCAACTTGTATCATCTCATACGCATAACATGTATCAAAATGCAATTTGAAAACCAAATAGGTACACACTTGTTCCAGTTTGGATTTTACCACTTACACACACTTAATGACATATACTGAAGGTGTTTAGATGGTTGGCATGACCCTTGATCACTTTAAATTTAAAAAATCACTGTTATGCATTATTATTTTTATGTTCATTTGCAAATAGAATGTGACTTTCCAATATCTGTGCATCCTGGCCTTGAGCATGTTTCAATTAGGTTATATATCATATGAATGATGTGTATGTGAGTTTAGTTGGCATTTAACATGATTGTGTGAAGCTGTCCATGACATTTTGCAATTCTTGAAGCATAACAAACACCCTATCGGGTTTTCCAGTATAAAAATGATTTTCAAAAACCAACACCACCATCCTCTTCCTCATGATTTTCTACCCCAAAAGCATATAAGGTTTGTCCAAAAACTCAAAAAATTGAAGAAGTTATGGACATTTTGCAAATCCATAGAAACCATGTTTTGCCCAGCCATAAATCAAGACATACATCATATATTTATCCTTTTGCATTTGTTAATGAATGTATGTCCGCCCCAGCGGTTGAGATTTGCGTGCGTACTAGACTTGGCATGGGTTCGATCCTTGGTGATAACCCTTGTTGCCACTTTTTCTCATTTTTCACATGAAACTTCAAAAAATCATAACTCTCTCATTTTTTATCATTTTTCACCCATTATTTTTTCATTGTGTTTGTTTTAATGTATACTGTCATGTCATAATTTTATTTTCCATGTTTGATTAATTTTTCACCATGTTTGACTATTTGCAACTTGTCATATTGACAGTACTAACCCTAGCTGTTGCAGATGAAAGTTTAAAGGGTTCCACTTGTTTTCCTTTGTGAAAATGGATTGTTCTCATTCCTATACATGTTTGTCAACATGTTAGGATTTTTACTTTGAATTATTATCATGCCTATCTCATCTGTTTGTTAATTGTACTCCAGGTGCGATCTGTCGTCACAGTTTTCGTACTAATCATCTGCTTTGATTGTCACCATTGCTTTTTCATCCTTAAATATTTTTCATTGGTTGTCACCATGAATGCTTTAGTGTAATGTTTATTTTATCCCCAAGTGATGAAGCTTGTTAGCTTTCATCCAGTTGCCCACTATCTCTCCCTCCAAAGGAAGGTCTGTCCCCTTGACTGTCAGTGTCTTGGACCAAAATCTTAACCCTTTTGACTTTGTTAAGTCACTTCAACCCTAGTTTAGAAACCTTTAGACTTTACTTGAAGTCTAAGAAACCTACCCATACTAGGAGTGTTCTTCAACTAGAACCCTAGGAAAGAGTTCGTCAACTCTGTGTAAGAATCATCGTCATGACTTCTTACTTCCCCTGCAACCTAGCTTAGGGAGTTTTGTCAAACTCCACACAAACATTGTCATGTTTGTTCCCCTTTGAACCTTGATTATCATCAAGTGTTCTTTTCCCTTGTGAGGTGAACTACGATTGCTCTGATTCTATCCTAGTCAGAATACGTAGGCAGAAGGTGTGATGCCTTTGCGAGCAAACTTAGAAAACCACTTAGGCCTTTTATTTATTTTATCTCAATTCCCAATCCTTAAACCATAGTGCACAATTCACAAACTTAGCAATTAATTAAACAAAAGGTTCATGTAGAGTACTACAGATATTTAGGGTGCTAATACCTTCCCTAGATATAACCAACCCCCGAATCCCCGAATCTCTTAAAAGCGTTGTCGTTACATCGCAAAAAAGGTTCTTTCTTTCTTTAGACCTATCCTTTGGATAAATTAAAGTCCGGTTGTAAAAAGAAATAAGGTTCAAGTTAATTAATAGCTTGATATCAAATTTTCACCGCAACACCCAGCAATCGAGAAGTCGATTTTATTTTATTCAACAGGTTATTTTTAGCTCAGGAGACGGTGTACAGGCTATCTCAAGCATTCTCACAATCATAATATCCAAGGATAAGTTTCAGAGGCTTAATAGAGCTTATAACAGGTGGCAACGAGTAATTATACAGGATTTCCTCCATTTGGAGCCAAATTGGACATTTTTTGAATGTGGTAACCGGTTTCCACATATTGGGTAACCGGCTACTTCAGGCGGAAATTTTCAAGAAATTTAAATTTTCAGCATTGCAAGATTTCCAATCAATTTCAACCATTGATTTCACATGATCATCATTGGAAGGATCTAGAATTGTTTCAATTTTCACCATTTCCCTCCAAATTTCAAACACTCCATTCCTAATTTCACTCCTAATTTCCATTCCAAATGCTAATCCATATTCCAAACCACATTTTAATTCCAAACCTAGAGCTTATTTAAGTGAATTTGTTCCAAACCTCACACAATTAACCTTCATTTTCAGATTTCACACTCATTCTTGAGAATTTTCTCTCAACTTTGTTACTCCCAAAACCTCCATTAAAGCTCTTTTCACTTGAGTTCTTTGATTCTTCATTGGAATCCTTGAATTCTAGAGCTAAAGCTCCATCATTCATCTCCATTATCTTCAATTCATCATTCAATTTTCGTTTGAATTTGGATATGAACTTGGAAGCTAGATTGGAAGTGCTTTTTGTGTCAGTTTTGCTTAATCTTGCTTATTCTTCATTTCTACCATAAGGAAGCTCTTGGATCTTGAAGATTCTCTGGGTTTCTAGCTTGGATTTGTTAATTTCAAGTGAATCAACACTCACCAAAGTAAAACTCAGCTTTAAAGGTTGGTAATTCTAGATCTAATTCTGTTTTGAGCTTATTTGGATAATCACAATGTAGATCCATGGTTTTTGCTGCTTTTTGATCCATTTTGATGATTTAGATCTAGGTGATTTGTGATTTCATTGTTTGATTGTGTTTACATGATGCTTGATCACTGATTCTTGATGATAAATTCGTGTTTAATTGATATCATGTTCATATGAGTGATTGGATAAGCTGTTGGATGCTGAAAACTGATTTTAAAAGATGATTTCCTATTTCTGATTTAGTGGTAACCGGTTACCTGATATAGGGTAACCGATTACTCTTCACAAATTTCATGTTTTCAGTTGTTTTCATAATGAGTAACCGGTTACCTAATATTGAGTAATCGGTTACCAATGAGCAGAATGTTGTGTTTTTGCATTTTTTTTGTTTGGTATCATTCTCACATGTAAACTTCATGGATTGGTATGATGCATTTATGTGGATTGTTTTTGACATATTTCATCATTTTTGAATGTTTGATTTGGATTCTTTGACACGTAGTATATGGTTCCCATTTGAATGTTTAACATGCTAATGTTGTTTGCTTGATGGATGATCACATTGCTTTGTTTGCTTGTAGCATAACTAATTGATTATCATTGATGATGATGTTGTTGGATACTGTGATGCATGTTTGCATTTGCTTCCGATTCCGTTTGTTGCATGTTCATTTGATCAGTTGATCGTTCAATTTGAAAAAACATATTGATCTTGATGATTTTTGTTGATGCATTGTTGTTGATCGATTATGTTTGATTATCAAAGCATGTCCATGATTGCATGGTATTTATCCATGATTGTGTTTGTTTATGATTAATCGTATTCTTACATGCTTGCTGCCCTACGTTCCACAACTGTTCTTTTATCTTGAATTTGCATGTTGTCTTTGCCTTGCTTGCTTGCTGCCTGCCTTTTACACCTGCTTTTGTGCTAAAACATGTGTTGTTATAGGCTGTCTTGCTTGTATGTTGGACTTTATTGCTGTTTTATGCAGGAGGCGCTGTTGTAGCTGTTTTTTTCCTTGTTTTCTTATTTTTGCTTTGTCTTTGCATGTTCCCTTAGGTTTCTTATTCCAATTTGGTTTCCGATTAAATTTGGAGTAAGATAGACACTAGGATTGCAATCCATGCATGATAACAAGTAGGCTAGTCTGTTTTAACCTTAACCTTAGGTCCATCTTTTGCATGCTAATATTATGATAGAATCTCCTTTCGCATCCCGACTTTAGGACCACTTTGCATGACAACGTTAGGGCCGAGTTTCCCCTTAGACCTTTTGTGTGTCTCTCTTCTCATCTCAAAACACATTCTAACTCATCTAATAAATACCATGAAAGTTGTACGCTACGAGCCTTAAGCACGTGGGAAATGATGAGTAAGGGGTTTCTCCTCATTTGTCTAGAGTGTTTAGCGTATGCCCTTAGGGAGATATGCGACGCATTCGCTCCTATGTTATAGTCTTTAGTGCAACATGAATCATAAAGCAAACTAATTCACTTCACTAAAACTTTCAAACCGAATCAAACCTTTATCCTTCGAGATTTGTGTTTCAAACTCATTTTCAGAAAAGAGTACGTTACTTTTCTGTCTACCGCAAACAGACATCGACCCTAACTGCTGGAATGGTAACTTAGCGTCACTCACAAAAAAACATTTAACCAACCTGTGGTTTCGTTACCCGAACTACGTTTGCTCTGATTTCTCATACCAAATGAGGATACATAGGCACAAGACGGAGATGTCTTGGCGAGCAACCTTTCCCCCATCACCCATAGTTTTCCGAACCATGTTCACTATGACTTTTCTATTGCACAAGGGAATACGTAGGCATAGAGAAGCGATATCCTATCGAGTCTCTTTTTTTTTTTTTTTGTTCTTGTTTCCGTTTAGCAGTAGCTTATAAATAAACACACCCCTTCATTAGACAACGAGTATGGATCCCGTTAAGTACAACGGACGTGAAGGGTGCTAATACCTTCCCCTTGCGTAACCGACTCCCGAACCCAAGATTTGGTTGCGATGACCTTGTATTTTCCCGTTCTTCAGATTTTCTTCGATCGTTTCCTTTCCCTCTCTTTGGGATAAATAACGTTCAGTGGCGACTCTTCTGTTTTTCCGTCGGGTGTTTTTCGTAGTTGCGACAGCTGGCGACTCTGCTGGGAGTTATCGTGGTTCCCTATGCGAGTCAATCCTAGTGCTTGTCTGTTTTATGTTTTTGGGTGTTTACTTTTGTGCAATTATTTACTTTTATATACATTATCCTGTTGTATATTATTGCATTTACATTTTATTGTTATCATATTATGTTGTTGTTGTGTTGTTGGGTGGGTTATTCCATGAGAGATAATCCCAATACCCAGGCTTGAGTACACACCTAGGATCAACGTGGAGGGTAGTGTGGAATTGTGTGGCATCTTGCCATGCAAGAGTCTACACGAAATTCGCATCCAGACGAGGTTTTCTTTGAAGATATCTTATCTTGTGCATCTTGGACAGTTGAGGGGGTGTTGGATCTGAAAGCTAACGACTTTAGAGACCATTCATTGGGAACTCAGTTGAGACCTCCTCGATTGATCATGATGCCAAACCAGAAATGGTGAACGTATCATCGTTTCTCAACCTGAGAGTCTGTGATACTGATGACCTGCATAGGATGTCGTACCTTTCAAGACTAGAACCTACCTGTGAGAGGGATGGGTTTTGCAAGAAACTTTGACCTCCAACCAACCCGGTTTTCTGGTTTTCTTGTCATAGCGGACATTTGACCTTAGATAATATGGTATTATGTCAGAGTTTCTGGGTTTTCTTATAAGAGCAGAATTTTGATTCAGTCAACAGCACATCATCGATTTTATAGCATTGGATGCCTTGATCCCATGTTTGCATCTGCATAATCATCTTACATTTAACATTGCATGTCTGTGTGTTTTACAGGTTGTCGTTTCTCTTTTGATTCAGGTCCTTGTTTTCTGTTGAGATGGAAGCTAGAATGTGTCGCTTGCGCGAAAATAAGGTGCCGGCAAAACAGAAGAGTCGCCACCTTTCGTTATTTATCCCTCAGGGCGGGAAAGGAAACGATCGGAAAAACCTGACGAATAAGGGTAAGACAAGGTCGTCGCAACCATTGTCTGGGTTCGGGAGTCGGTTACGCAAGGGGAAGGTATTAGCACCCCTCACGTCCGTCGTACTCGACAGGATCCTCGCTTGTTTGTTTACTTGGACGGGTTGGTTATAATCTATCTACCTATCGAGGCTGGCTGAAAAAGAAAAGAAAAATGACTCGGCAAAGCGTCGCGCTTTATGCCTACGTATTCCCGTCTGGAACGAGAAATCAGAGTCAACGTAGTTCGGCTAACTACGAAGGGTTACGGGGGAAAGGTTGAAGGTTGGGAAGGTTGCTCGCTAGGATATCGCATCCTATGCCTACGTACTTTCATCTGGTATGAAAGATCAGAGCAAACATAGTTCGGGAAACTACGGGTTATCTCCTAAAAGAAATGTTTTTTATTGTGTTTGCGATTTCAACCGCACTAGAGACTATGACCTGAGAGTGAATGCGTCGCATGTCACCCAAAGGGTACCATACTAAACATCCAAACTGTGGAAAAGAAACTCTCCCACAATTCTTTCTCAGATAGCTTAAGGCTCGTAACGTACGAAAGAAATCATTCATGATTACTGTATCTTAAACTGTTTCGAGATGAGAAGAGAACAGGCCCAACTAGGAGGGAGACTATCAAGTCCTACTGTTATCATGCCATGGATTCATCCTATAGTTGAGGTTTGAACAGGGAACTCCTAGATGTTGTCATGCATAGGTTTCAACCTAAAAGTCTATCATCAAATCCTCATCAGAGGAAATGAGAGTCCTAAGGGATCATGTCAATGATACGCCAAAACAGACAAAAGCATCAGCTTTAACAGTAAAATGCATGCAATGCAAGTGAGGGAGGAAATGTGTGTGGGGCTTCAGCCTCCACAAGCTCGTCTTGACCTCAAGCCAGTCATGAAATAACAGTAATCATACTGAAATAAACAACATGCTATCAAGCAAGAACAGTAAACTGTAATCATACAGACAGAAAATGAAATCATGCTATCAAGCAAAGTAAACACATGGGCAAGGGAGCTGGGCTCTACCGAATACCCGCAAGCAAAGCCAAGCAATAACAATACAATCAGATGCATTCATGCTCTTAGACTGAACTTATTCTAAATGGGCTTAGTCTAATGCAACAGACAAATCAGAGAAAACACACAATACATCAAAGAAGACAGAAGAAAGCCTCAGCTCCTCCAGCAGCAACCCAGTCTTCAGACTTCATAGATCACTTGCTTTCCAGGTATCAAACCTACAGCATGAGTATCAACTCATCTTCTCCCTTGAGCTTCAGCTCCTTTGACCAGCTCCACCTTCAGGCTTTACTATCTCCAGGTATCTTCAGGCATCAACTTGATCTTCATAGAGTCTTCAGACTTCAATAATCTTCAAGGAATCATCCTCTTCAAGGCCTCAGCTTCTATCTTCAATGGCTCAAATGCTCCAGCAAACAAGATTCAGTTAACAAGATGAGGTGGGGATGTTACAGTACTCACTGACTTCCAAAGGATGCCATTGAGAACTTAACATCAAAGGAGAGGCTCTCTCAAAGTTCTACCTTATGGGCAAGGTCACTAATCCCTCCAAAGGAGAGAGGTGAATACCCTTAAGGGACTCTATGTCACAGAGAAGAAAGGAGGTGAACAAGACACTCCTTGTTTATTGAACAAAGTATTCTATCTAGGGCTCTGCCTATGCACCTATCAACCTATAAACAAAACAAACAAAAGCTATGCTAAACTCCTCTGCAAGGTCTTCAAAGCTTCCATGATGATCCACAAGGTCTTCAACTCAATCCTCAAAGCTCACACACTCAAAATAGAAGGAAAGAAAACACAACAATACAACTTATGCCTTTAAGCAACACACATACTATCCATACATTCAAAAATCAATGAAAAATACTAAAATACCATACAAATTCCTAAGATAAATTCTAGGGGATCCTATTTAACTACCCTTAAGTCCCATATATTTCCCATACACTAATTTGGCCTATAAACCCCAAAAATAAAATGTTGAAGTCTACCCATACAACTTAAAACCCTAATTAGAACACCTAAATGCCCAACAATCAAACTACATCAAATTTAATTTCTAAAAATCAAGAGATAAATCCTACATGAAACTAGGCTTCAATATCTAATTACACAAAAAAGAATGAATTAAAAAACCTAAGGGAAGGTCCTAAAACAATTCTTACCAGATAAGGTATCAACTAAAGGAAAGAAAATACACCATTTAAAAGAAAATATCACTAAAAATTCTACATTAAAAATAAAATTTCATTTTTATTTTTATATTTTTCTACACAAAATTATCTAAACATAGAAAAAAGAATGAGTAAAAAAGAGCCATTTATCAATTTTTTATGAATTTATTAAGATTGCAAAAATATTAAGAATTAAAAAGAAATAAAAATAATATAAAAGGGAGGGGGTGGAAATAGAAGGGTCAGATAGTTCATTTCATTTGGGCTGAATCAAGGGGGGTGTACGTAGCAAATTGGACCCATCAAGCCCAGACGCGCTCACTAATTGAAACGGCGTCGTCTGGCTGTTTGAATTTTCCCTCCGTTTTCTTGAATTGATCTGGGCCGTAGATGAGGTATAATAAGTCAAGCATTCCAGAAATATCCAACGGACGTTGGTCATCGTCCCAAATGGATCCCTAGGGTTTTCAGACGCAGCTCCTCATGCAAGAACTTCCCCTGGCTCGTTCTCCCTCCACACTCAATGATTTTCAAAAATTCCAAAAGGAAAAATGGACTACTCATCAAGAGGAATAAGGTTGGACGAGTAGTTTTCCTTAATTCTCCATGAATCCTTCAAACAGAGAACTTCAAAGCTCGGGTACCACCATATTTCTCTGAAATCAAATCTTCTAAAACCCAAATTTGATGATCCAATCTTGTTCTCTATGTTATGCCTACCACCATGAGCTATCGATCATGCTCTAAAGCCACTAATCCAACCTGTTCTTAATCACAACAGATTCTTGCACCTGCTATCAAACTCCATGAAATGCTCCCTAATCCTCAGAAAATGGTCTTCTACCCTAGCTTAACAGTTCTACACCTATAACTATGGCAGAATACACATGAACTATGAGATTCGAGCAAGATTACCAACCTGTTACACTTTAATGGAGGCTATGGTTTTCTTGCAATTCAGTGCTTGAAACCTTCCTTGTTTGATCCTTAGAGGCCAATGTGGATTCTGTATGCAGCAAAAGTGGTGAACAAGGCTTGAAACTCGAGTTGGACAGCAAAATGCAGTTCTTGCAATTTCCTCAAGATATCTTCAAACAGCCATGGATCCTCTTCTACCTCAGCATGTACTCACTCACAATGATCAGAATAAAAGGTTTATGGTGGAGAGATGAATGGAGATTGAAGAGAATGAAGGTTTGAGATCAAATTGCCAATGGAAGAATCTTGCTTCTCACACTCTAATCTCACCTCTCACCAACAATGATCACCAACCATTTACCCTCCCTGATTCACTCTTTAAATAATGATTAATGGAAGCTCTTGGATTCATCTAGAAAGATCTATAAAGTGTTGAAAATGTCATGTGATGACAACTTGAAAATCTCATGCACTATGCATTAAGTCTTGCAAAATGACCTTAAAATCTCCTCACATGACATATTGAAGTGTTATAAGCCATTACAAGCTTTTTCCTTGCCTTGTGTTAGGATTTCCAAGGGTGACTTCAAATGCAAGTAACAAAATAACAAAGCATCACCCATTTTAAAGCTTCAAATCAAAATTCTATCTAAACCAATGTTCTCAAAATGATGTTTCCAATCAAAATGATATATTGGATGACCCATTTTGGATTTCTAGATCCTCCAAACCAATTTCCAATTTCAACTTTTTAAACTTATAAGCCATTTTAGTTCATTTTTGACCAATCATGCAAATCCATGCTATGAGCTTTTCCAACAATTTGTGACCTTCTTTATAGACTTAAAATCACATTTTGAACAACTTTCATGTTTTGAGTTTTTCCATTTGAGGCTTGGAAATAGGAGATATGGCATTTGCTAAAAAGTGACCTATAACTGACAAGTGACCAAAATACCCCTGTCTTGTTCAAACCATAAGTTGAGTTCCACAAATCCTATCAAGGACTTCTACCACTCAAATTAAATCTAAGAAGATGCCCTCCAACATTCATGTTGACCAAGAGATCATAGGAATCATCCTACTAGGGCAAAAGTTGTCTGCAAGTTGGGTGACTTTCAAGGACCCAAATTCACACACCTCTACTGACCTGTAATTTGTCAAAACCATAACTTGAGCTATGTAACTCCTATCAAGGACTTCCACCACTCAAATTAAAGCTAAGAACAAGCTATACAACATTCATGTTGTGGGGAAGATGAGATATCAATCACATCTAGAGCTAAAACTGCCTGGAAGATAGGGATCAAATTAGGGTTTTTCACTGACAATCCTTGGGGACCCTGACTTGAAACTTCTCAAACTCCTCACTCATGATGAGTTGGCCTAAGAATCATCTTTATAACATCTCTATGCATCCTTCCATGATCTCATGGCCCTTGGATTAGGTCTCAACCTTCTCCAAATCTTCAGTTATCCTAGGGTTGACCCAGTCAAAACCCTAATTCTATCATTCATGGTTGAATCTCCTGAACTCTTGCATAATGACCTCTCTGGGCTTCATGATGGCTATCAAGACATCTCATAGGCTTTCTCAAAACATCCAGTTCATTCTCAAAGTCTCAAAATCATCTGAGGAGCTCCCACAACTCTCAAGCTATGAAGCACACAACTCTGGTTTCAACCAATTCCTCTGAGGATCTCTTGAACTTTCTGATGAAGGTATCAACTTTCAAACACTTAGTGGATAAATAATTGTTGGTCAAATTTTGGGGTGCAACAGCTGCCCCTATTCAAACGGCTTGAACTTGACTGGGTGAGATGTGAACGGCTCTCAACCAATCAAGGTGCGAGACGATTGAATACCGGTAAACCCGAAAATTTGCCAACTGCACGGCCGCTAGCTGGAGAGATACTGATCTGACATCGCCGCCGGAGACCTAAACCCCGCATCGCCGCTGGAGAAAATACATCTCTGAACAAAGCACCCCGCATCGCCGCTGGAAACACACATCTGACAGAATACCCCGCATCGCCGCTGGAGAAACTAGAAGGATCTGCATCACCTAACATCGCCGTCAGAAGACTGGATCACCTTGACATGCCCAACATCGCCGCTGGAAAACTGAATTTGACGTCGCCGTCAGAAGCAAACATCACTCTGAGAGATACTCGACATCGCCGCCGTACAAACGTCATTTTTGATGGGGATTTAAAGAGTCTGACCTCACCGTCAAACAAACATCCAACCTTGCCGCCGGACAACTGATGATCTGACCTCGCCGCCAAATCCAAACGTTCAATCTCGCCGTCGAACAAACATCCAACCTCGCCGTCGGACCAAATATAATCTGAACGAATCTAACCTGGGGTTCACAAAAGGTACACTTGAAACTACTCCGCTGGGAATGAGAGACTTAACCGAGCATACTCTGATCTGGGGTTCACCCTTAGAGCCATAACGAACATCGGAATACTGCTGCACACTGTCCGCCGTAGAACTTCAACATTAAAGATATATGAAACCCTGGCCCCTGGCCACTCCAGATCCGCTGGAGAATCTTCAAGTATTTCCGAAGATAGATGAAACCCTGCCCGTCGGCTATTCCAGCTTCAGCTAGAAAGAACATCCTTGGCCTTCAAGGATGTAAACTTTGCCCGTCGGCAACTCTGCAGGAGGCACCTTCGACTTCAGTCTAAAGCAATGGTCCTTGACCTTCAAGGATACATGGATATGCCTTCAGGCAACTCCGCCTCTGCTATAGAGCATCCGAGACTTCAGTCAGGGATATACTTCGGCCTTCAGTCCGAAAAATGAATCCTAGGTCATTCATGACCTTGGGGATAACCTTGCCCTCAGGCACCTTCGCTTCAGCTTAGGAAAATTGTGACTTCAGTCAGAGAAATGGTATCCTGAGCCATTCATGACTCTACGGGGATTCAAACACTTTGCCTTCAGGCAAAACTCCGCTTCAGCTGGAGAAACATCTTCGACAGAAGAAATATCATTCACTTGATCGCAATCGATCATCACCTCAGGATAACTGACTTGGTCTTCAGGCCAATGCGGATCACCTTGCACATGAAAGCTGCATTTACAAACTTTTGAACTTTGTCTTCAGACACACGCTGATTCATCAACACGGAAATCTGAATCCACAGGAACATTCTGGTACCGCCTTCAGGCGCTTACGAAATCCATCTTCAGATTAGACATCGTTGTTGGAGCAAACATATCACGCTGCTAAGGACTTCAAGAATCATCTTGAATAAACTCCGTCGGGCACCTTCAAGAATCATCCTGAACTGCTGACCTTGCTGGAGACTTCATTCTGCTGGGTATTCCAGGAATCTTCCTGGGCAACTCTTGCTGGGGACGCTACTGGGGAGCTCAAGTATCATACTAGGCAAACAACTCGGGAACCTGCGCTGAGGTCTTAAGAATCATCTTAAGCAAACTGGCCCTGCTGAGGAATTCGAGAATCATTTCGAACTGAAGACTTCGTTGGGGATCTCAAAAATTGTCTTGAGCGAGCGATCGTGGGGATTACACCGGGGTCTTAAGAATCTTCTCAAGAAAACGACCTCGTTGGAGAGAATGTCAGGAATCCTCCTGAGCGACTGATCCTTCGGCTGAAAACCTGTAAAACAAGAATGATAGTAACCTAGATCATGCTTATGATGCGTATGCTTCTGCGCTATGCCCCACACAGTGGGAACGATATGCGTTTATGCTAAATGCTGTGCAATCATGCACAATGCTATGCAGCGTTAAATGCTATGCAGTCATGCACAATGCTATGCAATCCCGTCAGCAAAATAAATGCCGAGGGGAGATTCTCCTGTCAAGGAGAAAGAACTGTTCAGATAGAGGAGTCATCCTGCTGAGGAGAACGTGGGCACGCCAATATCAATCGGACTCCATCTGGGGAAAAGATCTTCCGTGGACTGCTGCAGGGGACACAACTTCAGTTGATTACTGCAGGGAACGAAGCTCTACGAGAACCTGGACCTGCTGACGGAAAGGCGATGTCAATCGCGGGAGTGAACTGCGTGGCCGTCTCGGCTAACTCTTCTGGGGATGATCACTCTGTGGGGAAACAACTTCAGCTGCTCCACATTCCGCTGGGGAAAGACCAATCATGATCTGATCAACCTTCAAGGACTCGGCCCTCCTGGACATCTGCAAACTCGGCTGAGGAAGGATAAGTCATTCTGCTTCGCCAAAGGGAGTACGACTCTGGGAGATACAGCATCTGCTAGGGAAAATCCACTCATGGTCCCAACTGCTTCCAAGGATTCTGCTTTTCTGCGGACTCAGCCGGGGAGAGAAATCATTCTACTTCACGGGAGAGTACGACTCTGGTGCGGAATTTCAATTTCGCCGGGGAAGAAAGAATCATCTGCCTTCGGGGGAGAGTACAACTCTGCAGGGGAATACAACATCAGCCGTTCCAATACTCTACTGGGGAAGAGGGAATCGTCCAACTTCAGGAGAGAGCATGACTCTGGTGGGGAATCTCAATCCCGCTGGAGACTTTACTGGGGAAACACGAGCTTCGGCACCCGAACACTTCTATGAAATCTGCACTTGCGACCCGGTGCTGGGGAAAGACGACATCATCCTTCGGTGCTTGACTCAACTGATGAGGTGACGCTCCTTCAGGATGCGTCTGCTTGGGGAAGAGAATCCTCTCTGCATGGTGGACACATCAATGCTCACTGCTCTGCGTTCAGACTCTGCGAAGGGGAGACTACTGAACTCTGCTGGGGAAGGAGGGCTCGCCCTGCTTCGGGGATACGCACGGCATATCCTCTGGAAGGTGCTACACCTGCAACAACACAAACAAACAGACAAGATTCCCTCCTCAAAGGGTTCTATCCAGGTTATTATCTCGTGACAATATTCAGTTAATCAATTGTTTCAACAATCAATGGGCCTAGGCCCGCAAGTTTATGTATGCGCATTTTATCAAAAAAAACATCGGCGTTTTCATTCGCAAACAAAACAGATAAATGCTAAACAGACAAGTAGAATTGCTGAATAATGTGCATTTTATTGATGATGAACCCCTGAATGGGCAAAAATGTTTTACAACAGAGGCAAACTCCTGGAATGAGGAAGCCGCACAAAAAAAGAAAACATAAATATACATCAGTATGTACAAATGTTGGCAATCGAGGCGTAGACGAACACCATGAGTTGATCCCTCTAAGACCCACTCGACTTCGATACTTCTCCGATGCTTCAGCTTCGGAAGAGATTGATTCAGATAAACGGCCCTCAGGTCTTCCGATCCACTAAACAATGAAAGTCCACACGCGGAACGCAGTCATTTGCTTATTCAAATCCCTAACTTTTGCGTGAACCGCCCTTCCGGGTTTTCAGTTCACCGGGATACCCTTTTTTGCCGAAGCCGCCCAGTGTAGGTTTTCGACTTCGCGGGTGTACATTTTTCAATATATCCCTAATTTTTGCCCGAACCTTTTATTCTATTTTTGGTTCGCCGGGATGCCCCTTTTTTGCCTGGACTCTTTCTTTTTTTTGTCCAGCGGGTCTCTTTCAAGCAAAGTATTTTTTAACTGCGTCCGCGTTCACCGGGGATGCAAAATCTTCACCATCCATCGTGGATAACAACAAAGCCCCTCCTGAGAAGACCTTGCTGACGACATACGGCCCTTCGTAATTCGGAGTCCACTTGCCTCGGTGATCGGAGTGTGGCGGAAGAATTTTCTTCAGGACGAGATCACCCGTCTGAAAGCTTCTAGGACGCACCTTCTTATCGTAAGCTTTCTTAATTCGGCTTTGGTACAGACGACCAAATGCAATCGATGCTAACCTCTTCTCGTCCATCAGGCTGAGTTGGTTCAAGCGATTCGTAATCCATTCTGCCTCGTCGAGCTTCACATCAACCAAAACTCGCAAAGAGGGAATCTCCACTTCTAGCGGTAGGACAGCCTCCATACCGTACACCAAGGAGAAAGGAGTTGCCCCGGTCGACGTACGCACCGTCGTACGATAACCGTGCAAGGAAAACGGCAGCATCTCGTGTCAATCTTTATACGTCACAACCATCTTCTGAACAATCTTCTTGATGTTCTTGTTGGCCGCTTCAACAGCGCCATTCATCTTCGGCCGGTAAGGGGATGAGTTGTGGTGTTCAATCTTGAAGCTCTGGCACAGCTCCTTCATCATCTTATTGTTCAAATTCGACCCATTATCAGTAATGATCCGCTCGGGAATTCCATAGCGGCAGATGATGTCCCTCTTTATGAACTTAGCCACCACCTGCTTGGTCACATTAGCGTACGAGGCTGCCTCCACCCATTTGGTGAAGTTGTCGATAGCTACCAGAATGAAACGATGACCATTGGATGCGGTGGGCTCGATCTTGCCTATCATGTCGATGCCCCACATGGAGAACGGCCAAGGGGAAGACATGACATTCAATGGGCACGGCGGCACATGAACTTTATCAGCATAAACCTGGCATTTATGACATTTCTTCGCGAATCTGAAGCAATCCGACTCCATCGTCAGCCAGTAATATCCTGCTCTCAGGATCTTTCTCGTCATGGCATGCCCGCCGGCGTGCGTACCAAATGTGCCCTCATGGACTTCTTCCATGAGCATACTCGCCTCTTTTTCATCCACACATCTGAGTAGCACGAGATCGTGGTTTCTCTTATACAGCACTCCATCAGGATTGAGATAAAAGTTTCCAGATAGCCTCCTCAGAGTCTTCTTATCCTGGGTAGATGCACCCGCAGGATACTCCTTAGTCGTAAGGAAGGTCTGGATGTCGTGGAACCATGGCTTGCCGTCGGTGGCATCCTCGATTGCGAAGACAAATGCTGGTCTATCAAGACGCGAAAGTACAAATCTTGGAGCCTCATTCGAATAATTGACTTTATACATTGAAGCTAGCGTGGCTAAGGCATCAGCCATTTGATTTTCAGCCCTGGGTACATGATGAAGTTCCACTCGGTCGAAGAACGGAAGCAGCCTCCTGGCATAATTCATGTACGGCACTAAATTCGCTTGACGAGTTTCCCACTCCCCTTTAATCTGATTGATTACAAGCGCTGAGTCACCATATATGTCTAGATTCTTGATTCTCAAATCAATTGCCTCTTCTAGACCCATAATACATGCTTCATACTCTGCTTCATTGTTGGTAACTGGAAACGTCAGTCTCGCAGTAAAAGGGATGTGGGATCCATGAGGAGTCGTGATGATAGCCCCGATGCCACTTCCATAGGAATTAACCGCTCCGTCGAATATCAACTTCCACTGAGATTTCCTATCTGGCCCTTCATCGGGCAATGGCTCGTCACAGTCCTTTGCTTTGAGAAACATAATATCCTCGTCAGGGAATTCGAACTTCATTGGCTGGTAGTCTTCGATTGGCTGTTCGGCAAGGTAATCAGACAATACGCTTCCCTTAATGGCTTTCTGAGAGACGTACTGAATATCATATTCTGTTAACACCATCTGCCATCTGGCAATCCTGCCCGAAAGAGCCTGCTTCTCGAAGACGTACTTGATCGGATCCATCTTCGAAATTAGCATAGTGGTGTGATTGAGCATATACTGTCGTAGACGTTTGGCAGCCCAAGCTAATGCACAACACGTCTTCTCCAGCATCGAGTATCGAGATTCACACTCAGTGAACTTTTTACTCAAATAATAAATGGCATGCTCTTTTCTGCCCGTCTCGTCGTGCTGACCGAGAACACACCCCATACTATTCTCCAGAACCGTCAGGTACATGATCAATGGTCGTCCAGCCACTGGGGGTATCAAGATTGGAGGTTCTTGAAGATACTGCTTTATTTTATCGAATTCCTTCTGGCAATCCTCATTCCAAGTAATCGCCTGATCTTTCTTTAAAAGCTTGAACATCGGTTCACAAGTGGCCGTGAGCTGAGAGATAAACCTTGCAATGTAGTTTATTCGGCCCAGGAAACCACGAACTTCTTTCTCTGTTTTCGGCGCTGGCATTTCTTGGATAGCTTTTATTTTTGCAGGATCAACTTCAATCCCTCGTTCACTAACGATAAACCCCAATAACTTTCCGGACCGCACTCCGAAAGTGCACTTGTTAGGATTCAGCCTCAGCCTGAACTTCCTAAGCCTTTCAAACAGCTTCAACAAATTGACCAGATGCTCTTCCTCCGTTTGGGACTTTGCAATCATGTCATCAACATAGACCTCGATCTCATGATGAATCATATCATGAAACAAAGTTACCATTGCTCGCTGGTAAGTGGCCCCTGCGTTCTTCAGACCGAAGGGCATTACCTTATAGCAGAATGTTCCCCAGGGGGTGATGAACGTCGTTTTCTCCATGTCCTCCGGTGCCATCTTAATCTGATTGTAACCGGAGAAGCCATCCATGAACGAAAACACGGAAAACTGGGCTGTATTGTCGACCAACACATCGATATGAGGCAACGGGAAATCATCCTTAGGGCTCGCCCTATTCAAATCCCGATAATCGACGCACATGCGTACCTTACCGTCCTTCTTCGGTACAAGCACTATGTTGGCGACCCACGGAGGGTAAGTGGTAACGGCTAGAAATCCTGCGTCCAACTGCTTCTGGACCTCTTCTTTGATTTTTACAGCCATGTCTGGTCTCGTCCTCCTAAGCTTCTGCTTGACTGGAGGGCAATCTTCTCGCAACGGCAAGCGATGAACCACGATATCAGTGTCAAGTCCGGGCATATCCTCATATGACCAAGCAAAGACGTCCCTATACTCTCGAAGTATCTCGACCAGTCTATGCTTGACATCATTCTGCAGCGCAGCCCCCACTCTGACATTTCTGACGAGCTCCTCAGAACCCAGATTTATGATCTCAATATCCTCCTCGTGAGGCAGAATAACCTTCTCCTCTTGTCTCAACAAGCGGGCCAACTCTTTCGGAAGGTCTTCGTCTTCATCAATCTCATCCTCGGCTTGATAGATCGGACAATCAAAGTCGTAGTGAGCCGTAGAGGGTCCAGAGTCGATGTCATCTGTTACGTGGATCCTGCAATAACAAGGGTTAAGTTTAAAGCAAGAATATGCAGGTTAGCACGAACCGCGTTGCCATTTTACTGTTTTTCGAAATAAACATAAAACAGGAATAACAGAGAACACAATATTTGATTACGAAGAAAACGCCTTTTATTTATTAACAAAATGCATACACATAATCCAACAAGGCCCTGACAGTAAAACCACCATGCCCCGGGCAGGACATAGGGTTGTACAAGGATTGTAAAAAGCAAATCATTACTCTTCACTTGTCAGCTTGATAATCTCCTTGATGGTCCAATTGTGGAGGCGCTCGCCTGGCTTGCTCGGTTGAATCCAGGCGTCAAGATCGCAATCACTGTCTCCGCTGTCCTCCGATGCAGCATTGATACTCTCGAAGATTACTCCCCCCTTGGTGAATAGGATCGGCCCTTTCCCACGAGACGAGTTGCCAGAAGAGGATGAAGCTTCAGCTTCCGGAGAATATCCCAATCCAAACTTATCCTGTTTGATTGGTATATCCAAGACATGCCCCCAGCCTGGGGTGGAGCCGGCTTCGACAACGGCCCTAGCTTCCTTAAACGAGGAGAGGTTCAACTCTTGCTTCTTTGCGACGACAGGAGCCACCTCCTTCACTCTGACGGTTTCAAATGCTTGGCAAAGAGTCTCATGGATCTCACCATCCATTTCCACGTATTTGAAGGACGACAGGTGGCTTACCATGATGTCCTCTTCTCCACAGACTGTCACTATGCTGCCCTCAACAGCATATTTAAGCTTCTGATGCAGCGTGGACGTTACGGCACCAGCAGAATGGATCCACGGCCGACCTAAGAGGCAACTATAGGCGGGCATGATATCCATGATATAGAAAACTGCATTGAACGTCTCTGGACCAACTTGAATTGGCAGGGTCAATTCTCCGAAGACGTGGCGCTTGGTTCCGTCAAAGGCTTTCACGACCAGATCACTGGGCGTGCACAGCAGTCCACGGGTATCCAACTTCATCAGTGCCTTCTTCGGAAGCACATTAAGCGAGGAACCCGTATCCACCAGGACATGTGACATAATCGTGCCTCTGCACTCTATCGAGACGTGCAAGGTGCTGTTGTGATCTCTTCCCTTAGGAGTCAGCTCTAGATCTGTAAATCCCAGCCCATTACCAGCATTAACATGGGCTACTACTTCCTCGAGTTGATTTACTGATATCTCCTGCGGCACATATGCAGCATTCAATACCTTCAATAACGCGTTGCGGTGCGCCTCAGAGCACAGCAACAGGTTAAGAATCGAGATCTTTGACGGAGTCTGATGAAGATGATCTACAATTTTGTAGTCACTTTTCTTGATTAGTCGCATGAACTCTTCAGCATCTTTAACCAGCAAGTCCTTCTCTGCCCCTGCAGGGACCTCTTCAACAGCTTTACCTTTACCCTTATCCACAGCATCAGCCCGGACCACTTTCTCTGCTGCAACCTTTGCTGGCGCAAACACCCTTCCGCTTCTAGTGATACCACTGACCTCGGTAAGATTCTGCATAGTTGATCCGAACGGCTCAAGCTCTATCTTTTGACCATTACAATAAACCTCGGCGCCATAATGCCATGGAACGGCATTGGTACTCTCGAATGGGATTGGTCCGGCCCTGGTGATGGTGATAGTAGGCGGACGAGGCGCAGAAATGGTAATAGGGTGGCGAGGAATGGTAATGGTAGCAACTTCGTCTGCCTGCTTCAGCACAACTTCCCCTGATGCATTCTCAACGCTCCGGCTGAACTGTAAAATACCCTCGGACATCAGACTTTGGATACCTTCGATCAGCTGCTCACATCCGTCAGGAAGTGTAGCACAAGCCATACATAATTCTCCGCATCCAGGAAAGAAGCCCTTCTTTAGCAACTTAGCCTTGACAAAACTCAACGGCGTCTTCAAATCTTTGACATCAGTCAGCAAGTCTGAATTCTCCTCAGTGATAACAGCATTCACTCCGCCCCCCTTATGATGAGGCATTGGATTTTTGGTGACGTTGGGCACGTTGTCAGAAAAGTTGATAACCTTGGCGTCCACCAAGTCCTGGACTTTGTGCTTAAAAGCTTTACAATTCTCAATCGTATGGCCAGGTGCCCCAGTATGGAATTCACAAGTAGCACTGGCATCATACCCCGGTGGTGGTGCCCCTGTTAAGGGAGCCATTGTCCTCTTTTGAACTAATTGGAGCTGGAGCAACGTTTGCAAAAGCTGTGCATATGACATAGGTGGAGTATCAAACTGACGGCTTGACAGGGGAGCCCGATTCTGATATCTTTTATACCCCTGATTATTCTGCTGCTGAGGTTGCTGCTGCTGCGGATACGGTGGAGCAGCTGGAATGTTTATGCTAGCAATTTGAGGCTGAGGGCCCTTGCCCTTTCTCCTAGCATTAGTGACGGCACTGGCATCTCCCTCTCGGCGCTTGCCAGCGTAGGGTTTCTTACTACCTCCTCCAGCTGAGGATGATTCGCCCTGAATTTTTCCAATTTTTATGCCGTTCTCAACATGCTCGCCCAAAGTGATAAGAGCCGAGAATGTTCCCGACATGCCACTGACCAGCTTTTCATAATAGATTCCAGGAAGGGTAGCCACGAACATTTGCACCAACTCACGCTCAACCATCGGCGGTTGAACCCGAGCAGCCAATTCACGCCACCGCTGGGCGTATTCTTTGAAGCTTTCATTGTTCCGCTGTGAGAGATTCTGAAGCTGAACTCGGTTGGGAGCCAAGTCGCTATTATATTGATAGTGGAGAACAAACGCTTCTGCAAGCTCTTTCCAGGTGCGCACAGTAGCGGGCTCCAAACCCATATACCATTCGAGCGATGGGCCAGAAAGACTATCCTGAAAGAAGTGCATCAGCAGCTTCTCATCGTCAGAATAAGCGGACATCTTTCTATAATAAGATCGGAGGTGGACCCGGGGGCAAGTAGTACCCTTATACTTCTCGAAGGTAGGCACCTTGAATTTGTGAGGTACTTTAAAGTCAGCAATCAATCTGAGGTTGGACATGTCAACGCCCAATGTGTTCTGATTTTCTATACTTCTCATCTTGTCTTCCAGCGCCTTGAACCTGAGTCGAGCTTCAGCATTCAACTCTGCCTCCACACCTCTCTGAGAGAATATATCATCCTGATGATCCTCCAGCCACGGTTGAGGCACCACCAGATTTCCTGCACCAGCATTGCCGTTGACCGGCCCCATGTTAACATTGGCTCCCAAACTACCATTGACGGCGCCAGCCGCGTTGAGTCCGAGATTAGTCATAAGATTGCCGTTAGCACTGCCGTTGCCCCCGGCAGCAGGAACAACGTTCTGTGGAGTCTCCCCTGGAGGAGGAGTAGGCACGGCCCCTCCATGAAGTATGCCATTACTGTCAACCCTGGAGATCAGAGGTTGAACCAGAGTACGAAGCTGATCTTGACCATTCACGACCACCTGCATCAGCTCCATAAAACGATCCATCCGCTCACGGAGCTCTTGAACATCTGACTGTACCTGGTCCATGATTCTCGTCTGATTAGCGCGAGTTGAGTAGCGGTGGATGAGTCTTTGATCAATCCTGGAGATCGAAAGCAGCGCGGAACCTGAAAAACCTGTCAATAATAAAGGTTAGGAAAAGCAATAAGATATACACCATGCAAATATGCTTCATGCAGATGCATGCGTGTGTCTGTGTGCGCGGGAGATCTTTCCCCGATCCTAGTGCCTTAGTGACAGTGCTGATAATAACAAGAGGAAGAAGAAATCCGAGCCCAATCATGGAAACATCAATCTCATATATACATGGAAAGGCCTGTCGAGGCAATACACAGTATCAGCGAGTACAAATCAACAGCATGACCTCAGCCAACAAGCCTGGTGATGGTCAGCATACATCAAAGATCAAAAATAACAGGGATATAACTAGTCAAGTACGGCCACGGGCGCGATACTCTGCTAATAACTCCTTTGTCTCCGAATGATCTGGCGAAGTGAGCAACCCCTCGACGAGTAGTTCCCTCTGCCTGATAGTATACTGAAGTCCCTGAACTGAACTCTCCCAAGCGCCTTCGCCAAAGCAATCCTCCAGCTTCCGCTTCTTAGACTCAAACATCAGCTTATGCTCCTTCAGGCTAGCAATGGCTTTGTTGAGACGGGCTTCAGCGGAGTACCTGCGGGCGGTCTCTTCATCAAACCTCCGCTCACTGTCTTTCACTTCAGTCTCCAGCTTAGAAATCTGCAGCATCAGCTTGTCTTCTCGATCCTTCCTGGTAGCCATGGAGGTCTTCCAATGCTGGTCGAACTTAGATATTCTCTGATATGCTTCCTCCAAATGCTGCTTCTTCGTAGCTAGCACATCATTAGCAGCTCTGAAGTCTTGACCTAAACGTTCCCGATCAGCAGTCTGCTTTGCCAAGTCTGCACCCAGCTGGCTTACCGACTCTGTTTGCTTTTTGAGAGCATGCACGGCTTCGTTCCTCTCACTTCGAAGCTGAGCTAACTCCTTCTCTAATCCTGCATTTGCCCTCTTCAGCTCATCACGCTCAGCTAATACCTGGTTGTGCTGATGAATGGGCACAGCGGTAGGCTCTTCGACTGGTGGAGGACTCTCTGGTCTGATATGAGGGAATGGCATCCCTATAGTGCTGGCTCTGGCTCTGATCCAATCTGAATAAGGAGGGTAAGCTTGGTTGTTGCTCTTTCCCAACAAAGGCTTTCCTCTCGTGTTGATATTGTTCCACGCATACTGAAGCTTGGACAACAAATCCCCCTCTAGAATACCCATGAGGTACAGAGATTCCTGTACCTCTTCTTCCTTCGGTGGAGTCCTCAAAGCATATGCAAACTGACGAACTAGCAATGATGGGTTATAGTTGACGCAACCCTTCCTACCTATCAGAGGTACGTTAGGAAACCCACTACAACTGAAGATCATCTCGGTGCCTAACCTGCCTCTGTCAACGAACCAAACAATGTCTTCTGCCGACAAGCTCATCAGACGCTCAGGCCACTCAGCTGTGGCTGCAGACAAGACAGAAGAACCCCTCTTGGGCAAATGACTATCAAACCACTTGTACAACAACGGTACGCAGCATGAAACATTCTTCCCCCTCCGGTTCTCATTCTTATAATGCACTGAATGGTAGACGTCTCCGATCAGAGTAGGGACTGGATTCCCTGAGGCAAATATATGGAATGCATCAAAGTCTACGAAATCAGGCATGCTGGGAAATAGGATGATGCCATATATGCATAAAGCAAGGATGGCGCTGAAGGCGTCCCAACATTTGTCCTTAGCACATTGCTGAGCCTTAGCTATCAGAAACTGCAGAGAGAACCCTGGGACCTTGTTCCAACTCGTTACCACTAACTCAGAAGCGCTCAAATGGAGTGAGGAAGCCAAGCTAACCAGATCAGGCTCAGCATCCATGTGGACAAAAGGCATCTGCCTTTTGATAGGCACACCCAGCATATCAGCATACTCTTCCAATGTCGGCGCGAGAATGAAGTCATGAAAAGTGAAACACCTCAAGGGAGGGTCATAAAACTGCAGAAGAGCATGTAACCCATTCAACTCGGACGTAGAAGGTTTGCAAACCAGACTAAGCAACTTGCCATAAGACTTCCTGAACCTATCCTTCACAGAATCCCCTGCCAGGGCTATCAAACCAGTCAGCTTCGACACATCGGGGGTCGGGAACTTGTACGCAACAGTCTTCCTGAGAGAGGCCATAATAACAGCAGAAGGCGAGAAATCCTGGATCGGGGAAACGGTACCTGCAACACAGACACACGTTAATGGAATGCAGGTGAATGCGTAAACTAATGCAAAATGCAGGTATGCAATAATATATCCATGTAGTTGCTGTGGAGATTCGGTATCAACAGTCACTGATGAGAAGGAAACCCCGGTGTAAGACCACTAATCTGATCTGCTGAGAATAACCATCTGATGGGACCGAGATCAAAATTCTGTTCTGGCAAGAGTAAGTGACTGATAATAAGGACCCCGGGTGCAAGATCAAGGAACATCTGTTGAAGTCTTCAGACCCCAAATCAAAATCTGCCCTATCAAGAACAAACACACAGCTGCTGATGAGATCTTCAGACCTCACTCAAAACCTGCCCTATCAAGAACAAATAACATCTGCCGATGAGGTCTTCAGACCTCACTCAAAATCTGCTCCGTCCAGAACAAACCACTGACGATAATACACTGATCAAAGCCTGTTCTATCAAGAACAGACGGACACCCGATGATAAGATCCTCTGACCAAACTCTTGCTCTATCAAGAACACATCTGTAACTGAGAACCCAACATAACTGATTTACTGTCAAGAAAACCAGGTAGTCTGAAGGTCTAAGTTTCCTGCAATAAACCCAGTCCCGCTCACAGGTATGGACCTAGACTGACTCAAGGTATGGCATCCTATGCGTTCATCAGCGTCACAGACTTTCAAAACTGATGATACGATTCCCAGAAGGAGTGGCATCATCAAGTCCTGAAGAGGCCTCACTTGGCTGAATCACAAATGATCGGTCCCCAGAGTCGACAATCCACCAAACCAGCAACCGTCTCAACCCAAAGGGTTGAAAGTGAAGCCAACCGGATGAACCTCGTCTGAGCGTGGATTTCATGAGACACTAGTGCCTGCAAAGCAAGCACGCGCCCACTAATTTCCACTCTAAGTCTATGGTGCACTCAATCCTGGGTCTGGCTTCTCACTCAATCAGAACTCCCATCCCACAACAGCATAAATAATCATATTTTACTGAATATAAAATGCGGGAAATAAAGTGCGAGAAGTAAAAATGCGGTAAATAAACGCAACCCAACAAGCAAACACACAAACGATAGGATTGACTCGCACAGGGAACCGTTGGAGTCCCCAGCAGAGTCGCCAGCTGTCGCTTGCGCGAAAATAAGGTGCCGGCAAAACAGAAGAGTCGCCACCTTTCGTTATTTATCCCTCAGGGCGGGAAAGGAAACGATCGGAAAAACCTGACGAATAAGGGTAAGACAAGGTCGTCGCAACCATTGTCTGGGTTCGGGAGTCGGTTACGCAAGGGGAAGGTATTAGCACCCCTCACGTCCGTCGTACTCGACGGGATCCTCGCTTGTTTGTTTACTTGGACGGGTTGGTTATAATCTATCTACCTATCGAGGCTGGCTGAAAAAGAAAAGAAAAATGACTCGGCAAAGCGTCGCGCTTTATGCCTACGTATTCCCGTCTGGAACGAGAAATCAGAGTCAACGTAGTTCGGCTAACTACGAAGGGTTACGGGGGAAAGGTTGAAGGTTGGGAAGGTTGCTCGCTAGGATATCGCATCCTATGCCTACGTACTTTCATCTGGTATGAAAGATCAGAGCAAACGTAGTTCGGGAAACTACGGGTTATCTCCTAAAAGAAATGTTTTTTATTGTGTTTGCGATTTCAACCGCACTAGAGACTATGACCTGAGAGTGAATGCGTCGCATGTCACCCAAAGGGTACCATACTAAACATCCAAACTGTGGAAAAGAAACTCTCCCACAATTCTTTCTCAGATAGCTTAAGGCTCGTAACGTACGAAAGAAATCATTCATGATTACTGTATCTTAAACTGTTTCGAGATGAGAAGAGAACAGGCCCAACTAGGAGGGAGACTATCAAGTCCTACTGTTATCATGCCATGGATTCATCCTATAGTTGAGGTTTGAACAGGGAACTCCTAGATGTTGTCATGCATAGGTTTCAACCTAAAAGTCTATCATCAAATCCTCATCAGAGGAAATGAGAGTCCTAAGGGATCATGTCAATGATACGCCAAAACAGACAAAAGCATCAGCTTTAACAGTAAAATGCATGCAATGCAAGTGAGGGAGGAAATGTGTGTGGGGCTTCAGCCTCCACAAGCTCGTCTTGACCTCAAGCCAGTCATGAAATAACAGTAATCATACTGAAATAAACAACATGCTATCAAGCAAGAACAGTAAACTGTAATCATACAGACAGAAAATGAAATCATGCTATCAAGCAAAGTAAACACATGGGCAAGGGAGCTGGGCTCTACCGAATACCCGCAAGCAAAGCCAAGCAATAACAATACAATCAGATGCATTCATGCTCTTAGACTGAACTTATTCTAAATGGGCTTAGTCTAATGCAACAGACAAATCAGAGAAAACACACAATACATCAAAGAAGACAGAAGAAAGCCTCAGCTCCTCCAGCAGCAACCCAGTCTTCAGACTTCATAGATCACTTGCTTTCCAGGTATCAAACCTACAGCATGAGTATCAACTCATCTTCTCCCTTGAGCTTCAGCTCCTTTGACCAGCTCCACCTTCAGGCTTTACTATCTCCAGGTATCTTCAGGCATCAACTTGATCTTCATAGAGTCTTCAGACTTCAATAATCTTCAAGGAATCATCCTCTTCAAGGCCTCAGCTTCTATCTTCAATGGCTCAAATGCTCCAGCAAACAAGATTCAGTTAACAAGATGAGGTGGGGATGTTACAGTACTCACTGACTTCCAAAGGATGCCATTGAGAACTTAACATCAAAGGAGAGGCTCTCTCAAAGTTCTACCTTATGGGCAAGGTCACTAATCCCTCCAAAGGAGAGAGGTGAATACCCTTAAGGGACTCTATGTCACAGAGAAGAAAGGAGGTGAACAAGACACTCCTTGTTTATTGAACAAAGTATTCTATCTAGGGCTCTGCCTATGCACCTATCAACCTATAAACAAAACAAACAAAAGCTATGCTAAACTCCTCTGCAAGGTCTTCAAAGCTTCCATGATGATCCACAAGGTCTTCAACTCAATCCTCAAAGCTCACACACTCAAAAGAGAAGGAAAGAAAACACAACAATACAACTTATGCCTTTAAGCAACACACATACTATCCATACATTCAAAAATCAATGAAAAATACTAAAATACCATACAAATTCCTAAGATAAATTCTAGGGGATCCTATTTAACTACCCTTAAGTCCCATATATTTCCCATACACTAATTTGGCCTATAAACCCCAAAAATAAAATGTTGAAGTCTACCCATACAACTTAAAACCCTAATTAGAACACCTAAATGCCCAACAATCAAACTACATCAAATTTAATTTCTAAAAATCAATAGATAAATCCTACATGAAACTAGGGTTCAATATCTAATTACACAAAAAAGAATGAATTAAAAAACCTAAGGGAAGGTCCTAAAACAATTCTTGCCAGATAAGGTATCAACTAAAGGAAAGAAAATACACCATTTAAAAGAAAATATCACTAAAAATTCTACATTAAAAATAAAATTTCATTTTTATTTTTATATTTTTCTACACAAAATTATCTAAACATAGAAAAAAGAATGAGTAAAAAAGAGCCATTTATCAATTTTTTATGAATTTATTAAGATTGCAAAAATATTAAGAATTAAAAAGAAATAAAAATAATATAAAAGGGAGGGGGGGTGGAAATAGAAGGGTCAGATAGTTCATTTCATTTGGGCTGAATCAAGGGGGGTGTACGTAGCAAATTGGACCCATCAAGCCCAGACGCGCTCACTAATTGAAACGGCGTCGTCTGGCTGTTTGAATTTTCCCTCCGTTTTCTTGAATTGATCTGGGCCGTAGATGAGGTATAATAAGTCAAGCATTCCAGAAATATCCAACGGACGTTGGTCATCGTCCCAAATGGATCCCTAGGGTTTTCAGACGCAGCTCCTCATGCAAGAACTTCCCCTGGCTCGTTCTCCCTCCACACTCAATGATTTTCAAAAATTCCAAAAGGAAAAATGGACTACTCATCAAGAGGAATAAGGTTGGACGAGTAGTTTTCCTTAATTCTCCATGAATCCTTCAAACAGAGAACTTCAAAGCTCGGGTACCACCATATTTCTCTGAAATCAAATCTTCTAAAACTCAAATTTGATGATCCAATCTTGTTCTCTATGTTATGCCTACCACCATGAGCTATCGATCATGCTCTAAAGCCACTAATCCAACCTGTTCTTAATCACAACAGATTCTTGCACCTGCTATCAAACTCCATGAAATGCTCCCTAATCCTCAGAAAATGGTCTTCTACCCTAGCTTAACAGTTCTACACCTATAACTATGGCAGAATACACATGAACTATGAGATTCGAGCAAGATTACCAACCTGTTACACTTTAATGGAGGCTATGGTTTTCTTGCAATTCAGTGCTTGAAACCTTCCTTGTTTGATCCTTAGAGGCCAATGTGGATTCTGTATGCAGCAAAAGTGGTGAACAAGGCTTGAAACTCGAGTTGGACAGCAAAATGCAGTTCTTGCAATTTCCTCAAGATATCTTCAAACAACCATGGATCCTCTTCTACCTCAGCATGTACTCACTCACAATGATCAGAATAAAAGGTTTATGGTGGAGAGATGAATGGAGATTGAAGAGAATGAAGGTTTGAGATCAAATTGCCAATGGAAGAATCTTGCTTCTCACACTCTAATCTCACCTCTCACCAACAATGATCACCAACCATTTACCCTCCCTGATTCACTCTTTAAATAATGATTAATGGAAGCTCTTGGATTCATCTAGAAAGATCTAGAAAGTGTTGAAAATGTCATGTGATGACAACTTGAAAATCTCATGCACTATGCATTAAGTCTTGCAAAATGACCTTAAAATCTCCTCACATGACATATTGAAGTGTTATAAGCCATTACAAGCTTTTTCCTTGCCTTGTGTTAGGATTTCCAAGGGTGACTTCAAATGCAAGTAACAAAATAACAAAGCATCACCCATTTTAAAGCTTCAAATCAAAATTCTATCTAAACCAATATTCTCAAAATGATGTTTCCAATCAAAATGATATATTGGATGACCCATTTTGGATTTCTAGATCCTCCAAACCAATTTCCAATTTCAACTTTTTAAACTTATAAGCCATTTTAGTTCATTTTTGACCAATCATGCAAATCCATGCTATGAGCTTTTCCAACAATTTGTGACCTTCTTTATAGACTTAAAATCACATTTTGAACAACTTTCATTTTTTGAGTTTTTCCATTTGAGGCTTGGAAATAGGAGATATGGCATTTGCTAAAAAGTGACCTATAATTGACAAATGACCAAAATACCCCTGTCTTGTTCAAACCATAAGTTGAGTTCCACAAATCCTATCAAGGACTTATACCACTCAAATTAAAGCTAAGAAGATGCCCTCCAACATTCATGTTGACCAAGAGATCATAGGAATCATCCTACTAGGGCAAAAGTTGTCTGCAAGTTGGGTGACTTTCAAGGACCCAGATTCACACACCTCTACTGACCTGTAATTTGTCAAAAGCATAACTTGAGCTCTGTAACTCCTATCAAGGACTTCCACCACTCAAATTAAAGCTAAGAACAAGCTCTACAACATTCATGTTGTGGGGAAGATGAGATATCAATCACATCTAGAGCTAAAACTGCCTGGAAGATAGGGATCAAATTAGGGTTTTTCACTGACAATCCTTGGGGACCCTGACTTGAAACTTCTCAAACTCCTCACTCATGATGAGTTGGCCTAAGAATCATCTTTATAACATCTCTATGCATCCTTCCATGATCTCATGGCCCTTGGATTAGGTCTCAACCTTCTCCAAATCTTCAGTTATCCTAGGGTTGACCCAGTCAAAACCCTAATTCTATCATTCATGGTTGAATCTCCTAAACTCTTGCATAATGACCTCTCTGGGCTTCATGATGGCTATCAAGACATCTCATAGGCTTTCTCAAAACATCCAGTTCATTCTCAAAGTCTCAAAATCATCTGAGGAGCTCCCACAACTCTCAAGCTATGAAGCACACAACTCTGGTTTCAACCAATTCCTCTGAGGATCTCTTGAACTTTCTGATGAAGGTATCAACTTTCAAACACTTAGTGGATAAATAATTGTTGGTCAAATTTTGGGGTGCAACAGAATGAAAAAGACCATCATTTACAAATTTTTATTACCAGATCTTGGACCTTTATTTGGTCTGTTTTCTATGGCTGATCCTGGCCTTCTCGAAGATTTCAGAAGAGTTTATGGGAGAATCATAAGCTTTGTCCGCAAAGTTACAAACTACGAGCTAGGGGTTATCCATGCTTTGTTGCAGTTCTATGACCCTCCATTACGTTGCTTCACCTTTCTGGATTATGTCTTGGTTCCTACTTTAAAACAATTCGCTTTCATGTTGGGAGTTCCAGTCTTGGAGGAAATGTCATTCTGTCATGCAGAGGAGGAGCCTGACCTTGAGAAGTTTACTAATGCTCTTTATTTGAGCAAGTCTGACTTGGTGGATGACGTAGTTTGCAGAAATGGAGCTTCTGGCTTTACCTTGTCTTTCTTGGTGGGTAAAGCCCAGAAGTATGCCAAAGAAGGTTGTTGGGTGGTTTTCAGCGCTGTTTTGGCTCTATGCATATATGGAATTATTTTGTTTCCCAACATACCAGACTTTATTGACATGGACGCCTTCGGCATCTTTGCTCAAGAAACCTTGTACCCACTCTCCTAGGAAATTTGTATCATTCAATACACTACAAAAACGAAAAAAGGAGAGGAAAAACTATTTCTTGCTGTACACCGGTTTTTCACAAGTGGTTCGTAGATCACCTTCCTCGCGTCGGAGCTTTTTTTGATATCGAGGTTACATTTGAATGGTCAAAAAGGCTTATGGGATTAACAGAAAAGGATATTATCTAGTTCACCCGAGACCTGCTTGGTCGTGAGCTCATCTTTAGCTGTGGTAGTTTCCCTAATGTACCCTTGATAGGAAGAAAAGGGGGAATCAATTACAACCCTTCTCTTATTGTTAGACAATTTGGTTATGCTTTGAGGGGACCCCCCGAGAGAGGAGGAGGTGCAGGAATATTTGTACTTCACAGGTATAGCTGATTATGATATTCTAGCTAGAATAGAAGAAGCATGGAGAAGAGTTCATAAAAAGGGAAAGCTTTCTTTGGGCAAAGGTGACTGTAGAGCTTATGACCCTAACTTGGAATGGGTTCGGAAGAGAGTTGAAAGGGTACTATTATCGTTTCCTATTGAAGAACCATTGTATCCCTTAATCATTGAGCCGCATACAACGGTTAACATCCTAAGATATAACAAGCTTTGGGCAGAGAAGGAAGAGCTGCACAAAGAGAATGAAGAGTTAAAATAGGAGATTAATCAGTTGAAGCATGATAAAGGTGAAGCTGTCTATTTGGCCAAGATGAAGTCAAAATCATTGACCAAGCTAGAGAAAGAGCTAGTCGAGCAGATCAGGGTACGAAAGCGGATCGGTCAGGACCTAAAGAGCACCTGCAGCATTTTGAAGCATAAGAAGGAGGATTTAGACAGAGCATATCTAGAGATATTCAAATTCAAGAGCAATGGAATGCTACTTTGACCACCAACAAGAACAGGGAAGACCAGCTTCGCACGTAGGTTGTTAAGCTGAAGGCGCGACTCAAGGTCAAGGAGGAAGAATTAATGGTGGAATCGTCCCGTAGGTACATGTTTGAGCAGAAATTCCACGAGACTCTAGCAGCGCTTGAAGAGCTCAAGATCCGAGAAGATGTGAAGAAACCCAGGCTTGAAGATGCCTTCTGCGAAGATGCTTGGGAAGATTATTGATATTGTCTCCAAGATGTGATACACAGAAGGGACTCTGTCCGGACCTTCAACAATCGATTCTTCATGGCCAAGCCCGTGTCTCATCAGGCTTGCACCTTGTTATTCCATTGTAAGGTCCGGGAGGTGGACGGGATACAGGAAGAGGTTATGGTGCCAAGGGCTCCCCAGGACTGGACAAAGGAACATTTCAAATAGAGCATAGATCACTATATCATACGGGCAAACACTTTGGATGTAGAGGACCGGGTGGGCTACCAAAGGTTGGTGGCCTTCGTGGCCAGCTTCACTCCTTTGAAATGCGTGACGCCAGCCGACAACTTCATCCTCGACAAGAATAAGGAGATTCTCCAAGAGTCGAAGCTCATCAATACGAAGGCCTTCCTCGAATGTGCGTTTGACGAGAAGGTCTTGCGTCTGTTAGGTAGTGAGCCGTCTTCTGCCCGGGCCCATTATGTGTCTGTCATTCTTGTGTTTCGCTAACCTTTTTCTCTTTTGTTTTGCAGTGAAGATGTTGACCATGCAAGAACATGTGAAGCGACTGGCGGCCACCAGAGGTGGGACGAAGGGTGGCAAAGGGAGGGTCGCACAGGTGCAGCAGATGCCTAGTGCCGAGCGAGAAGGAGGGGACTCTTCAGTGTCACCTCAGGGGAGCTAATGTCCCTTGTCGCAAGGGACTCCAAAGAGGTCGAGGGTCACTGGGCCGGAGACTATCGTCGACCTGACCGAGGGCAATGTTGAGGAGGGATTTTTGATTCCCCCTTGCCATTTGTATCCTGGTTTCTTTCACGGGGCCAGGTCTTCTGTTGTGCCTCCCGTGGAGGTGAAGGCGATTCTCGGTGCCAGTCAGGAAGCGAGAAGACATAGATTAACCGAGGACCTGGCCACGATGATGCGGGTCCTTTCGATGGCCTTGGCTCTGAGCGACGAGGGCTGCTCCTCTGCTGACCTTTCAAAACTACGGGAGGACCTCGCGGCCCCTAAGTCTAAGATGACAAAATTGGCTGATGATCTTGACTTAGCCATAGAGGATAGCACCGCCTAGCGCAAATAGAGAAGCGAGGCCGAGGAGCAGTTGAAGGCAATTGGGGAGGATAAGTTGAAGCTGCAGGCTTGTGTTGCACCCCAAAATTTGCCCAATATTTCTTTATCTAGCTTGTGTTTCATTGCATTCACATTAGCATTATCATTTGCATTTCATTGACATGTGTGCAGGAGATCAAGAGGTATGATTACCAATAAAGAGCTATACAAGACTATAAAGCTAGCAAAGAAGGTTATTCAGGTGTTTAGCGGTTGATATCCTCACCAGAGAAGTCTAAGATCCTCAGAAAGAGTGGTTGAAACCAAGTGTGCATGTCTCCTAACTTGAGAGTTGTGGGAAGCCATCAGATGATTCTGAGGCCAGGAAGTTGGACTTGAGGTCTTAAGAGAGCTCATGAGAAATGTTGAAGATCACTTTGAGGCCTAGACAGGTCATTGTGCAAGATTAAGAAGCCTCAGCCATGATTGGTGCAGCTAGGGTTTGACTAGGTCAACCCTAAGTTAACTGATGATTTAAAGAAGGTTGAGACCTAATTCAAGAGCCATGGGACCATGGATTGAGACACTTAGATGTTCTAAGGATGATTCCAATGTTAACTCATCATGATTGAAGAGTTTGAGAAGTTTTAGGCTAGGGTTTCTAAGGCTTGACAGTGTAAAATCCCCTAGCTTGACCCCTGACTTCAAGACCAGTTAAATCAAGATGTGATCTTCATCTCATCTTTACCCCAACATGATTGTTGTAGAGCATGATCTTAGATTTAATTTGAGTACTAGAAGTCCTTGATAGGATTTATAGAACTCAAGTTATGAGCCAGACAAGTTACAGGTCATCTGAGACATGTGAATTTGGAGCTTGAAAGTTACCCAACTTGCATGAGACTTTTTCCCTAGAAGGATGATTCCTATGAACTTTTGGTTAACATGAATGTTGTTCCTTATCCTCTTAAATTTCCATAGAGTACTAGAAGTCCATGATTGGATTTATAGAACTCAAGTTATGGCTTTGACAAGTCAAGGGAATTTTGGGTATTTGGACATTACATGTCATTTTGAATTATGGGTCCATTTCACTGTCTTGCAAGCCTCAAATGGAGTTTTGTTCAACTTGAAAGTTGCTCAAAATGATGTGTTTAGCTCATCCAAGTATCAAGAGTCCATGGATAAGGATTATAGCAAGCATTGGTTGAAGAAATTTCTCAAAAAATGCCATTTTAATGAATTAAAAGGGAAAAATTCAAAACAATTGATAATTGAATGATTTCAAGCCAAATTTGTACTCATTTTGATTGGAAATGATATTCTAAACACTTTTGCATTATTACATTTTTGAGTTGATACTCATTTCATGGCATTTTGGTGGATTGCTTCATGATGAAGTAACACTTCAAGCACACCTCTTTGGTTGAAATCAAAGGAGGGAACTCACTCAATTACACTCCATAGCTCTCAAGTAAGTGTTCTGAAGCAAGTGTGAAGCAAGAACAAGGCAAATTCGTGCATACCATAAGTGAATTTTTGGAAGAAACTTGAAAGTTGGAAATCACAAATTGGGCCTTGATTGGGCCTCAAAAGGTTTCAAATAGATTATAAATTGATTTTGGATCATTCTCAGAAGCTTCGAGTGCCATTTTCAGTTGAGAATCAGTTAGAGCAGTTTGTGGAAGAAGCTAGAAGTTGGATTTTCGAGTTTGGAGTTTGGAGCGATTTCAGGAGCAATCAAGCATCTAGACTTGTTCATCATCAACCAGTGAAGAAATCAGCACCTTTTGGAGGACGAATTCACCCTCAAGAACACCAAATTCGAAGCTTCCGATAAGGTTCTTGATTCTCAAAATTCCTCTTAATTTAAGCATAATTAAGTTAGTTTGAACATGCGGTTAAGTTAGTATTGAACCTTAGATGGATTTAGAATTGGTTTGGTGAAGTTTTATGACAATTTTTACCATGGCATCCCAAGTTGTAGTTCGAATATCTCTTTAGATAATGGATAAAAATGAGAAAGAACATGATATTTGGAACCTAGGGAGTGAGAGGAAGAGATTAGTGGCTTCGTTTTAAGTTTTCGTGAGAGTTGAAATTTCTTGATGATTCTTGATGTCCATGGCTTCTTGAGTTTTAATGGAGGAAAGTTAAAAATAAGTGGTAGATTCAGATTCCTTGCGAAAAATCCCATGAAATCGGTTAAAGAAACGTAAGAAACGGAGAAAAAATGAGAGAGCCATGTTGTTGGGGCATCCGCGCGGCCGCCGGCGGTAGGGGGCGGTGGCCGGAAAACTCGCCGGCGAGTTGGAGAAGATGAGGTGAGGAAGACGACTCCGTGGTCGTCCGATGCGTTTACTAATCCGTGTGCGGCTGTGATTAGTCTCCACCATGGACATTCTTTGACTAATCCCATACAATTACTTGGACCTTCATTAATGTGTTGTCACTCTTCTACCCCTTGGATGGCTTGACTTAGTCTACTGATCTCGTGGCTATAGTTTTTTGTGCATTTCTTCATTTCCTTTAATTGTTTTTTATTTCTTCTTTAATTGCTTTGTTCATTTTAATTCATAAAAAATAGTAAAAATGCTTATAAAATTATGAAAAAATTCGTGGATGATCATTATCATGTCTATGATTTTTGTGTTCAATTAGATTTTATTTTTGTTCAGTTGTCAATTTAATTTCATTTTTCTCCTTTAATTGGATAATAAAAATGCCAAAAACTGCATAGTTTCTTGCTAATTTTTGTTCTGGAGTTTGGTATAGAATTAAGACTTGAAATTTTGTGTTCTGGTGATAGACCTGTTGATGATGTTATGTGATTTTTGTTAAGATTTTTAGATGATTCTAAATAGGATTTTAGGGTAGTGGTTTAGGAGTGTTCTTTGTTGGATCCCTTTAGTGTACCCTTGAGATTTTAGATTTAGTTTGAGCCTTTTGATTTAGGTTTAGCCCCTGATTTTCGGGCCATAGAATGTTAATACATGTAAGATAGTGTAATATTTTCCTTAGAGTTTTTAGGAGTGATTTTCTATTAAATTCCCCATTTTACAAATTGGCCTTAGTTTAGGTGATCCTAACTAGGTTAAGTGCATAGATTAGTCTTGTAAATGACCATTAGATGATTCTAGGTCCCCTTTCCTTTCTTGATAGATTGGTAATTAGGTAGAACCCTCTTTTAGAACCCTTGGACCCTTAGCATAGGTGATCATTAGAAGGTAACATTTGAGGTTCTTTAGAAGATTAAATAGGTGGATGATTCCTCCTATAGAGGTAGTTTCCTCTTCAATTTTCCCTGCTTGATTGGAATCCTCCTTGTGAGCATGTTTCCTCCTGTGGAGGAATACATTGCATTATCATAAGGGAGTTGAGTCCATGAAAGCTCCCTCTCTCTCTAAGGAAATGGAGTTGGTTGAGTGTCTGTGGTAAGTTCCTGTGGAACTTACCTTGCTTCTCATCTCCATTCTCCTAATGTTTTCTTATTCAATCCTTTTTAAGAACCTTCTTGGGGTAGCATAGTCCCTCCTGTGGGGGGAATGCTGCACATCTCTTGAAGGAGCCAAACCCCTAGGATTCCCCCAAATCTCTGTTAGTTGATTGAGTGCCTGGGATAAGTTCCCGTGGACCTTACCCTTGCCTCCCAACACTCCATTTCTTTCCTTAGGATAGAAGCCTTGTATGACTACTTGTGGATTGAATCCATTATTCTCCATGAGTCCCTTTCCTCATTCATGATTGAGTGGTGTGTTACATTAGGATAGTGCATGTGTAGGATAGTTTAAGCATGGGTGCATGACTGCATAAAGAGGTTGAGTGGGTCTCCATCTGCTTGTTTGCATTAAGGGTTAAGGTGATCCTCCCCTTGTTTGTGTGTTGTTTTTCTTTTCTACTTGACGTATTTGCATAATAGAGGTTGAGTGAGCTCCCTCTGCTTGTCTGTTTTGTCTGTTTTTTTTGCTTGATTGCTAAGAGGTTGAGTGAGTCTCCCTCTGCTTTTATTGATGCATTGCATGTGCATCTTTACTGTTTACTGTTTACTGTTTATCTGTTTAAGCTGATGCTTTATCTGTTTCCATATACCATTGACATGATCCCCTAGGAATCTCACTTCCTTTGATAAGGAAGTGATGATTAGAACTTTAGATTGAAACCTATGCATGATAACTTCTAGGAGTTCCTTGTTTCAAACCTCAACCATAGGATGAATCCTTGGCATGACAACATTATGACTTGACAGTCTCCCTATAGAGTTTGTTCTCTTCTCATCTCAAAACAATAGTAAAAAACGTAATAAAGGCAAGTTAGTATAAGCGCGTTACGAGCCTTAAGCTACTTGGGAAATGATAATTGAGCGGTCTCCTCTCAATCATCTAGGATGTTTAGTATATGTCATTCGGACGCTATACGACGCATTCACTCCTAGGTCATAGTCTCTAGTGTTGTATAAACTACAGACAACCATAAAAAATAGTTCTTCCATAAAAGACAGAAAACAAACTTCAAACCATTTTTCCCCGGGGGCCCATAATTCAAAGGAAGCTTTTCTGAAAAAAAGAGTATCGTTAACTCCCAGTTCTACCGCAAACGGTAACGCCTAAGTCTTCAAGGGTCGAGCTGCGTACGCCAAACTGCTGGAACTGCATGTTAACCCTACTCGAAAAACAGATGAATCTGAATCTCCGTAATCCGTATTATCCCGAACTACGTAAGCTCTAATCTCTCATATCTGTTGAGAGTACGTAGGCACAATACTGATGTATTGGCGAGCTACCTTCCCCCATCCGTTCACCCGTAGTTATCCGAACTACGTTGACTCTGATTTCTCATTCTCTGATGGGAATACGTAGGCATAAAGTGCGACGCTTTGCCGAGTCATTTTTTTTCTTTTTAGACCAGACTGTTAGATAGATAGATAACCAACCCATCAGAGAAACACAACAAGCGTGGATCCCATCGAGTACGATGGACGTGAGGGGTGCTAATACCTTCCCCTTGTGTAACCGACTCTCGAACCCAGACATGGTTGCGATGACCTTGTCTTATACCTCTTCGTCAGGTTTTTCCGATCGTTTCCTTTTCCGTTCTGAGGGATAAATAACGGAAGGTGGCGACTCTTCTATTTTGCCCGCACCTTATTTTTGTGGTAGCGACAACTTGAATCACGGAGCTAGAGGCTGCTGTTCGTCCTGCCGAGGAGGAGACCGATGAGGAGAAGCTTCTGACGTCTTGGGATGAGCTGGTAACGAGGATCCGGCAGCTCGAGCAAGATTGCTTAAGGGCTGTCGAGGTCGGCTATGAGAGCACCATGGAGTAGCTCAAGATAGTGAACCCCGAGGTTGCTCTCATTACTGAAGGGATGGGACCCTATCACCAGGTCGTTGAGGGACGGGTGGTAGCGTTTGGGACCAAGGATGATGATGAAATCCCGGCAGCCGAGGAGGAAGAGCGGGAGGGGCATGATACCTCTTAGGTTTTGTTTCGGTATTTTCGGGCCTACGTGCCCGTGTTGATTTTTCTAGCCTGCGCGCCTATTTTCATTTTGTGATATAATCTATTTGGGCCGATGTGCCCTTTTACGTAACTATGTACAATGGGCTCTGCCCGCTTTCTTGAATGAATCATTTGATATTTTCTACTGCATGTGCTTGTATGTTTATTTTCTATGTATGAATGTTCTGTTTATTTACTTGTTCGACATTCGGCGTGACCGACTGTGTGGGGAACTAGCCGAGTGTTCGGAGATGGTACCCGACCGGTTAGAGGTTAAGGTCATTGGCAAAGGCCCTTCCCCGGGCGTGAACCTCTCATCGCTAGCTGGGTGTTCTGCCCTACTGGTACGGTATCAGTGGAGCTCAGTCGAGGGATCCCTGCTGAAGCAAGGGTCGTGCCCGCATACACAAAGGGGTGACTCTTGTCTTTTTGTTATAAACTTTTTAGGAGTCACGGTGGTACCAAGTCGCGCCCCTGTGTCACGAGGCCGACGAGTCGCGGACAGTTTTTAACTATAATATTGTTTAAGTTTTTCTGTATTCCATGGTCGAGAAAGTTTGTTTCCTTGTAGGTTTTCGAGGTGGTAGGCCACATTGCCTGTCCTGTCTCGGACGCGATAGGGGCCTTCCTAGTTTGCGGCGAGCTTTCCTTCGCGCGAGTCCTTTTGGTTTCTTTGCAGGACCAGACTGCCCGCTTGGAACTCGCGCCTGATGACTTTGTTTCTGTGGTGCAAAGTTATCTTTTTGTTTCAGGGGAGCTTCTCGTAGGGACGCTCCCGACTTGATCTCTCGACCAGGTCGAGTTCTTCCCTGAGCGCCTCATCGTTTGCCTCCTCGGGCAGGGGGAATTTTGTTATCCTGGAGGGCTCTCTTATATCGACAAGGATTACCGCTTTTGTCCCAGAGGTCAGTCGGAATGGGGTTTCTCTGGTCGTGGAGTACGGAGCCTATAAGCCCAGAGGACGATGTGCAGCTCCTCGACCCATCCTTTCTTGGCGTCTTCCAGCCTATGTTTCAGCCCGTGCAGAATCACTTTGTTCACTGCTTTAGCCTACCCGTTCATCTGCGGGTGTTCGACCGACGTGAAGTGTTATTTCGTGCCTAGTATGGCGAAGAAGTCCTGGAAGTTCTTGTCAGTGAATTGCGTCCCGTTGTCGGTGATGATAGCCTGGGGCATGCCGAATCGGGCAAGTATGTTTTGCTTGTAGAATCGTAGTATGTTTTGGGTCGTGATTTTGGCCAAAGCTTCGGCTATTATCCACTTGGTGAAGTAATCCACGTCGACTATCAAATACTTATTTTGATAGGAATCGATGGTGAAGGGTCCGAGGATGTCCATTACTCACCAAAAAAATGGCCACGATGATGAAAGCGTTTTCAGCTCGTTAGGCGGGGTGAGGTGCATGTCCCCGTGTCGTTGGCATCTATCGCACTTCTTGACGTGTTCTTTGGTGTTCTGCTGGATGGTGGGCCAATAGTACTATGCTCATAACGCCTTGTGGGCGAGTGCTCTTCCGCCTAGGTGTTGGGCGTTGATCCCTTCGTGGATCTCTTGGAGTATGCCCGACACCTGGGATTTGCCGACACACTTAAGGAGGAGGATGGAGAATCCCCGCTGTCGCACCTTGAAAAATCATGGAGACATTTCGAAGAGAACGACCCTCGCGCGAAAGGTGCGGAAATGCGGTTCGACAGAGTCGCCACCGAACTTTATTCTTCCCGAATAAACGGGAGAGGAAAATATCGAGAAAACCTCTTAAAACGAAAAGGAAGGAACAGGGCTGTCGCAACCAAGTTCCGGGTTCGGGAGTCGGTTACGTGAGGGGAAGGTATTAGCACCCCTCACGTCCGTCGTACTCGACGGGAACCTCTTAAGGTAATTGTGGGGAGTGTTGTTTAGGTTTAATTGTTTTCTTCTCGTTGATAAAGGTAGAATTGGTAGGTTAATAGGATAAAGACGCAAAGGAGAGATGGGCGGTTAGAAGATAAGGTGCTCGCCAAGGATTGGGGCCCTTGTGCCTACGTATGCTCATTCGGACGAGAATGAGAAATCAGAGCGTCGTAGTTCGACTATGGGAAAGGATGAGGGAAAACGGAAGATGGATAGAAGTGTGCTCGCCAAGATCACCGCAATCTTGTGCCTACGTATCTTATATTCAAGAATGAATAAAGAATCAGAGCGTCCGTAGTTCGTGGTAACAACCACGAAAAAAAGATGAGGTTGAATAGATTGAAAGTTTGAGAAAAGAGACGAAAGAGTGACTGACAAGCAACCCAAGAGCACGCCTCAAGAGCTTGTCACTCAAGAATTCAAGGAATGCGAGACTCCAAGAACTCAGTTCTCTCGGGAATTGACTGAATAAATTGAAGATAAAGAGTTGGATGTTTTGAAATCAAAAGAATGAACTAATAACAACTCAAGGGCGCGCCTCGAGAGTTACTCTTCGAATATTCAAAGAATGCTAGATTCTGAGAATAATCCTCCTTCGTAAGTTTAAAAAAAAAAGTTTTTGGAAGGATTGAATCGAAGAATGGCATGCGAGGCCAAAAGGAAGCTGTTTTTGAACTGGCTCAACGACGTGTCGAAGATTTGATTGAAGATGGAACCGACTTGACGACGTGTCAAGTGTTAAGGTTGTGAGAAACGATATTAGTCCCTGAGGGTGCTCCTAATATCGAGACCACGAGGAATTGTGAATGTGTGTGCAAAATGTCGATGGTTGCGAATGCGTACGAGCACTCGACCTAGGAGAACGTTGGTAAATGTTTGAGTTTGAAAGAAAGTCGAAAGGTTGAGTGAATAACAACTCAAGAGCGTGCCTCGAGAATTATTCACTCGAAGACACAAGGAATGCTAGATCCCAAGTACCTCCTTCTTTCAGAGTTTTGATTGAAAAAAGACGTTAAGAAAGCGTTTGAGAAAACTAAAAGATTGAGTGAATAACAACTCAAGAGCGTGCCTCGAGAATTATTCACTCGAAAATCCAAGAAATGCTAGATTTCAAGGATCTCCCTCTTTTGGAGTTTGATCGAGAAAATGTTTTAAAAATGATTTGAAGCGAAAATGAAATAGTCTCGACTAAATTATCATCTATCAATAATTTGACCGATAATAATTATTAAAGTCATCATTGACTAAAGAATAAGAAAAAAAAAGGATAATGAAAGCTTTGACAAAAAAAATGGTCTCGGGTTTGTTATTATCTGTCAATAATTTGGCAAACTATAACTCGGGGTATCGTCATCGACCCAAACAGATGAAATGGGACAAAATGTCCAATAACAAATGCGAAATAAAATTAACTTCTAGAAAAGAAAATAATAAAACTTAGCTTACAAAAATCATTAGAAAATATATATATATATATATTAAAAATGTTTTTTAAAAAAAAATTATACATAAGAAAAGCTAACATAATATATACAAAGTTCTGTGAAATATAAAATATGTAATATATACAAAATATGTAAAACTAAAATATATAAAAATATATATATATACATAAAAATATGTTATATTTACAGCATAGTAAAATTTAATAATAATAATATTTAAAGGAAAAAGAAGAAAAAAAAAAAAAAAAAAAGGCAATAGAGTGTATGTAATAAAACGGGGGGTAGTTCTCCTATGGGCTTTACAGCCTAATAATCAATAAATAAATAAAGAAAAAATAAAAAAAAAGATAAATAAATAAAAATAAAAATAAAAACAAGAGAAAAATATCTTCTTCGTGCATTTGCCGTTTTCAACATTGTCTTTCCATTTACTGTTCCTGTTCAACATCTCTCTCCGTCTTAACTCAATCTCTCCGTTCTTGTTTCTAAATTCAACCTCTTCCTCTTTTCACGTTGTTTTCTGCTGCTGTTATTAAGAAAGCGGTCCGGATTTGAGGTTGAAACGGAGATCCCTTGAGGTTTGAGTTGTTTGGGTTTTTTGAAAAAATGGGTTATTTGTTTATGGAGGTTGCGGTGAGTTTGAGGAAGGTGACAGAAAGAGTTTAGATTTGGGGGTTTGTTTTTTTCTGGAAAAAATGAAGGTATTGTCGCCGGAAATGGGCTTTAATGGCGGTGTGAAGGTGAATGAGGTGTGTTGAATGGCGGTGAGTTCGCCGGCGGTTTGGAAGTTTGAGTTGTGAGTTTCAAAGATTTTAAAGTGGTGTTTGTTTGAAGATGATGATGTTTGAGTTTTACTGTTTATTCATCAATGTTGTTTTTTTGGATTTGAAAGTTGTTAATGGAGAGCGGTAGCTGCGGCTAGGGTTTCTTCGTCTTTTGGAAGAAGGAAATGAATAGTAGTTATATATGCAGATTTTTGACAAGTGGCGTGTTGTTTAGACCTTAATTAAATACTAATTACTGACTAAAGCTAATGATAAAGATTATAACTATTAAAGTCCTAAAACATGTATTAATCAAACGTTGACTCAAAATAAAACTGACTTAGTTAAATAATCCTATTAACTAAACTATACAACCAACTAAATTAACAAAAACTAGTTAAAAAAAAAATCAATTAATTCTAATAAAATAAAACGAATCTTAATTAAAGTTAAAGTCCTAACTGATAAAACTAAAATAATAATAATAATAAACAATAAAATCTATTTAATTAATGAAATAAATTAACAATGTTGACTATAAATTAATTAATTTTATTAACACTAATTCTAAACCTAATTAATATTTACTTATATAAACCTAAATAATTCTAACTACTATCAAAACAAAATCTTAAAAAAAAATTAAACTAAATAAACAAATAAAATAAAATCTAAATTATTAAAATTTAACTAAATAAAATCTGACTATTGATGATAAAATAAATTAATCCTAATTTAATAATACTAATAATTAATATATAAATCCTAATTAAATTAAAAATAATATTAAACAACTAAAAAATAAATTCTATTTAACTAAAAAACTATTTCTAAACTCTATAATTAAATCTATTTAAAATAAAAACTATTTCTAATAAAATTAAAAACCGATAAAACTCTAAAATCTAAATCTAAATCTAAAAACTATTTAAATCCTAAAATATCTCTAACATTACTAACTTAATTCTAAAATCCTAAAAAATCTCTAAAATTACTAACTTAAATTTAAAATCCTAAAATATCTCTAACACTAAATCAAATCTAATTAATTCTAAAATTCTAATTCCATTTTCTAGTTCTATTCTATTTTAATAAAATAAAAATCTATTTAATTCTAATACTAAAATGATTCTAAAAACAAGTTAATTCTATGCTATGAAAATAATCTATTTCTATTCTAAATAAGAAAAAAACTATTTCTAAAAAATTCTAGCTAAATTAAAAATTCTATATAAAAACTATTAAAAAAAATATATTCTAAAGAAATAAATAAATAACTATTCTAATTCTAAAAAAAGTAATAAAACAAACTATGATAAAAATATGAACACAAATTTAATATTTGACAAGAAAAATGAAAAAATGAAAATAGAAACAAAATTTACCAAAATGCCCTTAGGCCACGTGTCACATTTTTATTGGTGAAAAAAATAAAAGTTGGAAAATCCCCCAATGGCAAGCGGACACGTGTCTAAATAACGTGAAATTAAACAGACAATGCACAAGTGAAAAAAGGAATTAAAATGCAAAAGTATTTACCAATGGGTAGGACAATTTTAGGGTATGACAGATGCCCCTATCTAATTGGCTTAAACCTAGGGGAATGAACTGCTGCAACGTTCATTTTCCGAGGTAGAAGTGAATTAGATATGAAGAAAACCCTGAATTTGTCCGAAAAGAAAAGAGATGCTTGGGAATTGAAATACTGAATAAATGTAAACCTCTGAGTCAACTGTAAATAACTGAAAAAAAGTCATCACCAAAAGGATGATGGGATGAAACACACACGGCTACTACCACCAAAAGGATGGTAGAGCAAACACCATCGCACAATCTGACATTAATGACTATGACAGACCCCCCCACCAAAAGGATGACGGAGCGAAACACAAACAAACTATCGCGCAATCTATCATTAATGACTATGATAGACCCTCACCAAAAGGATGACGGAGCGAAACACAAATAAACTATCGCACAATCTATCATTAATGACTATGATAGACCCCTCACCAAAAGGATGACGGAGCGAAACACAAATAAACTATCGCACAATCTATCATTAATGACTATGATAGACCCCCCACCAAAAGGATGACGGAGCAAAACCAAAACAAACTATCGCATAATCTATCATTAATGACTATGACAGACCCCCCACCGAAAGGATGACGGAGCTAAACACAAATAAACTATCGCACAATCTATCATTAATGACTATGATAGACCCCCCACCAAAAGGATGACGGAGCGAAACACAAATAATCTATCGCACAATCTATCATTAATGACCATGATAGACCCCCCACCAAAAAGATGACGGAGCGAGACACAAAACAAATCGCACAATCTATCATTAATGACCATGATAGACCCCCCACCAAAAGGATGACGGAGCGAAACTCACACAAACATCGCACAATCTGACATCGACGAAATGCCAATCCTACCACCAAAAGGATGGCAGAGCGAAACTCACACCAAAATATCGCACAATCTGACATTGACGAAATGCCATACCCACCACCAAAAGGATGGCAGAGCGAAACACAACACAGAATATCACACAATTTGATATCGACGAAATACCAGACCTACCACCAAAAGGATGGTAGAGCGAAAACACAAACAAACTATCGCACAATCTGATATCGACGAAATATCAGACCTACCACCAAAAGGATGGTAGAGCGAAAACAAAAAAGAAAACATCGCGCAATCTGACATCGACGAAATGCCAGACCTACCACCAAAAGGATGGTAGAGCGAAAACACAAACAAACTATCGCACAATCTGATATCGACGAAATATCATACCTACCACCAAAAGGATGGTAGAGCGAAAACAAAAAAGAAAACATCGCGCAATCTGAAATCGACGAAATGCCAGACCCACCACCAAAAGGATGATGGAGCGAAAACACAACACAGAATATCGCGCAATCTGACATCGACGAAATGCCAGACCCACCACCAAAAGGATGATGGAGCGAAACACAAACAAAATATCGCGCAATCTGACATCGACGAAATTCCAGACCCACCACCAAAAGGATGGTGGAGCGGAAACACAAACAAAATATCGCATAATCTGACATCGACGAAATGCCAGACCCACCACCAAAAGGATGATGGAGCGAAACACAAACAAAATATCGCACAATCTGACATCGACGAAATGCCAGACCCACCACCAAAAGGATGATGGAGCAAAACACAAACAAAATATCGCGCAATCTGACATCGACGAAATGCCAGACCCACCACCAAAAGGATGATGGAGCGAAACACAACACACACAGGTCGCTATCACTAAAAGGATGATAGGACAACACAGATTTGAAGTTTACCAACATCAAAAGGATGCAGGCTAGGTTGAACTGACGAAGTTCAACTATCACGAAAAGGATGATAGTATGGCAATTGACAACGGTCACGCTTGCTGGGTACAACTTACTGGGGAACCCCCAAGAGGAAAATTGAATTTGAAATGAGTCAACGGGGTACGCCCACCGTCTTTGCTTGAAAATCATAGTTTTGCTTAAATGATTTCATGGTTACGCCCGTGAATTCTGAAGAGGATGCCCCTGCCCGGGCTGAATTTGTCTTGATGTCTTGTCTTGCTCAACAAAAGGTTGAACAACCTCATGAGGAACGCTCATGGCCTTGCTGAAGATGCCCCTACTCGGGTTGGATCTTGCACTGAACTTCTTGGATTTGCTCAACAAAAGTTTGAACAGCTTAGTGGGAATGCCCACGTTCTTGAACGGTATGCCCCTGACTAGGCTGAATGTTGATTCGCATATCTGATCAACCACGCGGTTGAAATACATCGTGGGAGATGCCCATGGTCTTTAAAAAATGCCCCTGACTGGGCTGAATCTTGCTTCGAACAACTTCGAATTTTGATGAGGGAAACCCACAATTGCAGAAGATTGCCTCTGACTGGGCTGATGATTGCTTTGAAGCTCTTGAAAATCGTGGGACAAACCCACCATCTTGCAGAAGATGCCCCTGACTGGGTTACCAATGGTCTTGGAAATCTTCAGGATTGATCCTGGACCTTGACTTGCATATATGAATGCTGGATGATAAATAATATTCCATATGAGTGGACGTGCAAATGCAAATGCTGATGCGCGGAGATGCAAGAATTGGGGAAGTATGATATGGTTAGGTATGCATATGATGCAAGATGCTTATAATAGCGAATGTAATGTGCGTGATGCATATGATTGCAGACGGGTAATTGAAAATGCAGGTGGAGACGCCATCTTGGTGGTCTTTGGGTAATTGCCAATGCGGATTGGACTTCGGGTGGTGGGAGGGGTTGACTTTCTCGACACGCAGTTTACTGAAGATGCCATGATTGAAGCAGAAGATGATGCTCTGGATGCCCCGAGTCTGGGTACTTTGTGGTTTATTGTGAATTTCCCTCAGAGAAGGTTGCAACTTTGCTTGATGGTCAGGACGACCTGGTCTTGCCCCAGTCAGAACATGGTAATAGTCTGCCCCAGATTAACTAGTTCTGACATATGGAAGTTGAACTCGGATGACTTGCCCCTGCTCGAGCTGTTGAGTGATTTGCCCCAGCCTGTGGATTTTGAGGTAGTCTTGCTTCACGGCAGCCACTGAAAGTCAAGTTCCTCCTTAATGGCACCCTGTTGAAATGTCTTTGAATACCTAGCACTGTTTTGCAGTTAAAATTGTACATTCACAAATGGTAATAATTAATGCAAAGTTTGATGCAAGTTTGAAAAAGTATTGTTTATTTGGAAGTGTCGTGATAGTGAGACAAATGGACTGCTAGCCCAGATGTTGTGCTAATTTGATTGGTGTGAAAGATATATCAAGAGAAATGACACCAATGATGATGATTAGAAATCATGTGAGGAGTCAGGTTACGCAACCTTGCGATAGTATGCTTTCAGAATAAACCTCGCCTCAATTAGGACTTTCGAGGGTTGTAACGTGGTCTGGTTCACGGTTATGAAACAAAGGATATTAGGCTCAAAGTGTGATTTGTACCCACCCCTTCTTCGTAATGATCTCCAGTCCTACGCTCAGCTAATTCTACACTCGTTTGGACGGTGTGAGCTTGATGGTTCAAGTTTCGCTCGACGTGGCAGTCACCTTATTTTGGTTTTTTGATGGATGCCAGTGTCCCTTTGACTTGGGTGGCCACTGAATCCTCCTTTGTTTTTGTTGAGGGTTTTCGGGGGCCTCTTTTGGTTTTGTTTTTGATTCCTAACTTTTGCATGGACTGATTTCGCTTGTCAGATCCATCGGGATTGCCTTGATTTTTGCCTAAGTCCCCTCTGAGGTGTTTGACTTAGCAGGCTTTTGACTTTTTTTGGATTTTGTTGTGACTTCCATAGCATGGGTCTTTGATGAACAACCGTCTTCTGGATTTTGCTTGTTGATTCGAGTGTGGAATTGGATTAACTGAACACTACCCTGCCCCAGGTTGATTGTAAGGGGTTTGAATATTCGAAGGAAACTGCTACTTCTAGGCTCGAAGTGGTTTACTAGGGATTAACTCCTTATATCTCCGGTGTTTGGGGAATTGAAACAATGCCTGTATATCATTGACGAGATTCGGTCTGAAAGCATACGGTTTGCAATTATGGGTATCTCGTTTTCATCATCCTCCCTCAAATCATGCTAAACAACAGTGAATAGAGTGGAGTGAATAAATGTGTCGGTGATAAGCGAAAAATGAGTGAATACGACATAACTAATTCAAAACATGCATAAACGATACGTTAATGAAAACCAAATACGAATGGCAATTGTTCAAAGCATACAATACTTAAATAAACAAAGACAAAACATAAAAAACTGTGAATAATGAAATGGCAACACGACTGCCTTCTTTGGGGAATGAACTTGACTGGAATCGATCTGATGTTGGCACTAGTTGACCGGTGGCATCGGATTGTTGATGATATTTGGAGACTTCCCATTGAAGTTGATAGCATCCCTGTCGATCATGTCTTGAATTATGTGCTTGAAAGCCCTGCAGTCCTCAATGGTGTGACCTGGAGCGCCCTTATGAAACTCACAATGAGCATTTGCATCGTAATCGACAAGAATGATGGTTGGAGGAGCTAAATCTCTCGGAACAACAGCTTTCTTCTCCATCAACTGAGCAAAGATTTTGGCATATGGCATTGGTAGACGATCAAAGACTCTATCTGGCCTCCATGTTCTCTGCGGACGCTGTGGGCGAGCACCTTGTCGTTGCTGAGTAGCTTGCATCTGCTGTTGCTGAGGAGGATACTGATATCCTTGTTGGTTGTAGGCTTGTTGCTGAGGAGCCTGTTGCCTTGGCATCTGAGCTTGCGCTGCATGGACAGCTGGCTGATAAGGCATTGGAGCATATTGCGCAGCAGCAACATATGGATACTGATAGTAGGGAACTTGATAAGGCATATGAGGAGCTTGTTGAGAAGTTTGCCCTTTCTGCACAAAGATGGCATTTGTTTCGCCCTCCTTCTTCTTGTATCCATTAAAAGGCCTCTTGGCATTAGCCTGGCTGTTAGAACCTCCTGGGATCTTCCCACTCTTCAGCCCTTCTTCAATTCTCTCACCGACGATCACCAAGTCAGAGAATCCAGCAGAGACACTACCGATCAGCTTTTCGTAATACTAGCCCTGCAAAGTGCCCATGAAGATGTCAATCAACTCACGGTCAACAAGAGGTGGATGCACCCTTGCGGCTAGCTCTCTCCATCGTTGCGCGTACTCCTTGAAGGATTCGCTATCCTTCTGAGTCATACTCTGAAGCTGAGTACGATTTGGAGCAAGATCGGTGTTGTATTTATACTACTTGACAAATGCATCGGCTAGCTCAGCCCAGGTGCGCACACTATTACGCTTCAGCTGCATATACCATTCGAGTGATGCCCCAGACAAGCTGTCTTGGAAGCAATGGATCATAAGCTTTTCGTCTCTGGCATAGGCAGCCATCTTGCGACAGTACATCTTCAGATGAATGTTTGGGCAACTGAGACCTTTGTACTTCGAAAACTCGGGCACCTTGAACTTTGGAGGAATGACAACATCAGGTACCAAGCATAATTCCAAAGCACTGAAAGAATTTGAATTGTGCCCCTCCATGGCTCGGAGTTTCTCGGCTAGATCTCGGCACATCTTCATGGCTTCAGAATCCTGAGCGGCAATAGGACTGGCGATTGGAATAGCAGCATGATAGTTCTGAACATCGTCATACTGATCCATCAGAGTATCTTCGATATGGGGAGCTGGGATCTGCACAGCAGTAGGCTGGGCGTGCGGGATAACTCCAACGGTAACTCCGGGCGCTGGGATCGGCTGAGAAGTGTTTCCTTCGACTGCGTTGTTGAAGTTCAACGGCATCCCATGAGAATTCGGAATTGGGACCAGAGGGATGGCAGTAGACCCTTGTCCATTGACGACAGTGGCGGCTTCACGCTGTTCTTCTTCTCTCCTGGCTGTGAGGATGGCTTCGAGGATCTGGTCGATCTTTCCTTTCATAGAATCCAACTCTTCCCTGAAGGCAACTTGCTCCTGCTGAATCTGCTCCATCATACGTCTGGTATTGGCTCTAGTTGCGTACTGGCGTCGGGGAATCAGCTTGATTTACTGGAGAGGAAGGAACAAAGACATAAGATTCGGTTGGAGGACTCGAAATGCAAAATGCACAACATATGAAATGCAATGCGAATGATATGCAAGATGCAATGCAAGATACAAGATCCAGGATCACAGGATCTCAATCAAGCAACTCCTGAAGCTGGTAACTGTAATAGATAAGTAACCATAATTCCTGCTCAAAGAAAACTGACAGGTACAACCTATATGGGAAGGTCTAAACATTTTACCCATAAACCCTCTCACGGGATGGTTTCTATGTTTGGTTCCCAGGATCACGGACACTAGTCGTATCAGCGTCACGCAACAGGCTGGCTGTATTATGACGATAATGACGATAAGGTCTCTCCTGAGCGGGGCCCTCATGCTAGGCGCACAAGGAGCGAGTCCTTGGAGACTAACACTACACGACCACCAATATCGAAACTGGTGCTAACAAAAGGTTCCAGAATCACGGACCCTTCATTAATCAAGTCGTGCAACAGGCCAGCTGCGTTACAACGAGATCTACGAATAGGTCTCCTCTGGAGGAGCTTTCATGCTAGGCATACAAGGAGTGAATCCTTGGTGACTAACACTACTCAACTGCCAATTCTAAACTATGTGTTCTCTCTGCTTTTACCAAAGCTCGGGCGTAGAGCCTTACTCATGACGTCATCCCAAGAACCGAAAGGCCCAGATAACCAGCACAAATAAACTCTACAAGAGAACAAATACAAAAAGAAAACAAATAAAAACAAACACTCCTCACAAACCAAAAGATAGGCTCGACTCTCTCTTTGCATGGAGCAAACGTCCCCAGCAGAGTCGCCACCTGTCGCACCTCGAAAAATCATGGAGACATTTCGGAGAGAACGACCCTCGCGCGAAAGGCGCGGAAATATGGTTCGACAGAGTCGCCACCGAACTTTATTCTTCCCGAATAAACGGGAGAGAAAAATATCGAGAAAACCTCTTAAAACGAAAAGGAAGGAACAGGGCTGTCGCAACCAAGTTCCGGGTTCGGGAGTCGGTTACGTGAGGGGAAGGTATTAGCACCCCTCACGTCCGTCGTACTCGACGGGAACCTCTTAAGGTAATTGTGGGGAGTGTTGTTTAGGTTTAATTGTTTTCTTCTCGTTGATAAAGGTAGAATTGGTAGGTTAATAGGATAAAGACGCAAAGGAGAGATGGGCGGTTAGAAGATAAGGTGCTCGCTAAGGATTGGGGCCCTTGTGCCTACGTATGCTCATTCGGACGAGAATGAGAAATCAGAGCGTCGTAGTTCGACTATGGGAAAGGATGGGGGAAAACGGAAGATGGATAGAAGTGTGCTCGCCAAGATCATCGCAATCTTGTTCCTACGTATCTTATATTCAAGAATGAATAAAGAATCAGAGCGTCCGTAGTTCGTGGTAACAACCACGAAAAAAAGATGAGGTTGAATAGATTGAAAGTTTGAGAAAAAAGACGAAAGAGTGACTGACAAGCAACCCAAGAGCACGCCTCAAGAGCTTGTCACTCAAGAATTCAAGGAATGCGAGACTCCAAGAACTCAGTTCTCTCGGGAATTGACTGAATAAATTGAAGATAAAGAGTTGGATGTTTTGAAATCAAAAGAATGAACTAATAACAACTCAAGGGCGCGCCTCGAGAGTTACTCTTCGAATATTCAAAGAATGCTAGATTCTGAGAATAATCCTCCTTCGTAAGTTTAAAAAAAAAAGTTTTTGGAAGGATTGAATCGAAGAATGGCATGCGAGGCCAAAAGGAAGCTGTTTTTGAACTGGCTCAACGACGTGTCGAAGATTTGATTGAAGATGAAACCGACTTGACGACGTGTCAAGTGTTAAGGTTGTGAGAAACGATATTAGTCCCTGAGGGTGCTCCTAATATCGAGACCACGAGGAATTGTGAATGTGTGTGCAAAATGTCGATGGTTGCGAATGCGTACGAGCACTCGACCTAGGAGAACGTTGGTAAATGTTTGAGTTTGAAAGAAAGTCGAAAGGTTGAGTGAATAACAACTCAAGAGCGTGCCTCGAGAATTATTCACTCGAAGACACAAGGAATGCTAGATCCCAAGTACCTCCTTCTTTCAGAGTTTTGATTGAAAAAAGACGTTAAGAAAGCGTTTGAGAAAACTAAAAGATTGAGTGAATAACAACTCAAGAGCGTGCCTTGAGAATTATTCACTCGAAAATCCAAGAAATGCTAGATTTCAAGGATCTCCCTCTTTTGGAGTTTGATCGAGAAAATGTTTTAAAAATGATTTGAAGCGAAAATGAAATAGTCTCGACTAAATTATCATCTATCAATAATTTGACCGATAATAATTATTAAAGTCATCATTGATTAAAGAATAAGAAAAAAAAAGGATAATGAAAGCTTTGACAAAAAAAATGGTCTCGGGTTTGTTATTATCTGTCAATAATTTGACAAACTATAACTCGGGGTATCGTCATCGACCCAAACAGATGAAATGGGACAAAATGTCCAATAACAAATGCGAAATAAAATTAACTTCTAGAAAAGAAAATACTAAAACTTAGCTTACAAAAATCATTAGAAAATATATATATATATTAAAAATGTTTTTTAAAAAAAAATTATACATAAGAAAAGCTAACATAATATATACAAAGTTCTGTGAAATATAAAATATGTAATATATACAAAATATGTAAAACTAAAATATATAAAAATATATATATATATATACATAAAAATATGTTATATTTACAGCATAGTAAAATTTAATAATAATAATATTTAAAGGAAAAAGAAGAAAAAGAAAAAAAAAAGGCAATAGAGTGTATGTAATAAAACGGGGGGTAGTTCTCTTATGGGCTTTACAGCCTAATAATCAATAAATAAATAAAGAAAAAATAAAAAAAAAGATAAATAAATAAAAATAAAAATAAAACAAGAGAAAAATATCTTCTTCGTGCATTTGCCGTTTTCAACATTGTCTTTCCATTTACTGTTCCTGTTCAACATCTCTCTCCGTCTTAACTCAATCTCTCCGTTCTTGTTTCTAAATTCAACCTCTTCCTCTTTTCACGTTGTTTTCTGCTGCTGTTATTAAGAAAGCGGTCCGGATTTGAGGTTGAAACGGAGATCCCTTGAGGTTTGAGTTGTTTGGGTTTTTTGAAAAAATGGGTTATTTGTTTATGGAGGTTGCGGTGAGTTTGAGGAAGGTGACAGAAAGAGTTTAGATTTGGGGGTTTGTTTTTTTCTGGAAAAAATGAAGGTATTGTCGCCGGAAATGGGCTTTAATGGCGGTGTGAAGGTGAATGAGGTGTGTTGAATGGCGGTGAGTTCGCCGGCGGTTTGGAAGTTTGAGTTGTGAGTTTCAAAGATTTTAAAGTGGTGTTTGTTTGAAGATGATGATGTTTGAGTTTTACTGTTTATTCATCAATGTTGTTTTTTTGGATTTGAAAGTTGTTAATGGAGAGCGGTAGCTGCGGCTAGGGTTTCTTCGTCTTTTGGAAGAAGGAAATGAATAGTAGTTATATATGCAGATTTTTGACAAGTGGCGTGTTGTTTAGACCTTAATTAAATACTAATTACTGACTAAAGCTAATGATAAAGATTATAACTATTAAAGTCCTAAAACATGTATTAATCAAACGTTGACTCAAAATAAAACTGACTTAGTTAAATAATCCTATTAACTAAACTATACAACCAACTAAATTAACAAAAACTAGTTAAAAAAAAAATCAATTAATTCTAATAAAATAAAACGAATCTTAATTAAAGTTAAAATAATAATAATAATAAACAGTAAAATCTATTTAATTAATGAAATAAATTAACAATGCTGACTATAAATTAATTAATTTTATTAACACTAATTCTAAACCTAATTAATATTTACTTATATAAACCTAAATAATTCTAACTACTATCAAAACAAAATCTTAAAAAAAAATTAAACTAAATAAACAAATAAAATAAAATCTAAATTATTAAAATTTAACTAAATAAAATCTGACTATTGATGATAAAACAAATTAATCCTAATTTAATAATACTAATAATTAATATATAAATCCTAATTAAATTAAAAATAATATTAAACAACTAAAAAATAAATTCTATTTAACTAAAAAACTATTTCTAAACTCTATAATTAAATCTATTTAAAATAAAAACTATTTCTAATAAAATTAAAAACCGATAAAACTCTAAAATCTAAATCTAAATCTAAAAACTATTTAAATCCTAAAATATCTCTAACATTACTAACTTAATTCTAAAATCCTAAAAAATCTCTAAAATTACTAACTTAAATTTAAAATCCTAAAATATCTCTAACACTAAATCAAATCTAATTAATTCTAAAATTCTAATTCCATTTTCTAGTTCTATTCTATTTTAATAAAATAAAAATCTATTTAATTCTAATACTAAAATGATTCTAAAAACAAGTTAATTCTATGCTATGAAAATAATCTATTTCTATTCTAAATAAGAAAAAAACTATTTCTAAAAAATTCTAGCTAAATTAAAAATTCTATATAAAAACTATTAAAAAAAATATATTCTAAAGAAATAAATAAATAACTATTCTAATTCTAAAAAAAGTAATAAAACAAACTATGATAAAAATATGAACAAAAATTTAATATTTGACAAGAAAAATGAAAAAATGAAAATAGAAACAAAATTTACCAAAATGCCCTTAGGCCACGTGTCACATTTTTATTGGTGAAAAAAATAAAAGTTGGAAAATCCCCCAATGGCAAGCGGACACGTGTCTAAATAACGTGAAATTAAACAGACAATGCACAAGTGAAAAAAGGAATTAAAATGCAAAAGTATTTACCAATGGGTAGGACAATTTTAGGGTATGACACCCGCCTATATAGTTTTTCTTCGACCAAGACGTAAGAACATGCATGGAGCCTAACTACACTTGCTTCCTTGGAATTATCGGGAAGACGCCTCGTACAAAGGTACTTATACACCAGGGTCATCCAACAGTCGCTGTCGCCGATGGCATTTACCTCGGCGGGTGTTGCGTCTCTCTTGATGCTGGGGTAAGGGAGGACCTCCTGGATCACAGATTTGTTCCCGCCCTTCCTCTTTGTGCTGGATAGTTTGGACAAGACATCCGCTCGGGTATTGTGTTCGTGCGGGATATGTCTTATCTCTGCGGAATCGAAGCATTTCATTTTTTCTTTTACCAAGGAAAGATACTCGCCGAGGTTGTCGTTCTTGGCTTGATACTCCCCTCGCACCTGGGAGCCACGAGCTGGGATTCTGTGAAAATCTTCACCTCTTTGGCACCTAGATCTTCGGCAAGACGTAGGGCCGCGAGAAACGCTTCGTATTTGGCCTGATTACTCGATGTTGGGAACACTAAGAAGAGGGAGACTTCTATCAAGATACCTTCTTCGTTTTCTAAGATAATGCATGCTCCACTTCCCGTCGAGTTGAGGCGCCATCGACGAAGATGGTCCATTTGTGCGCCCCGGGTGTCGGGGAGTCTGCGAAAGTTATTTCGGCGACAAATTCGGCCAGGACTTTGGCTTTAAGGGTCTTTCTAATTTCATATTGGACGTCGAATTCGGATAGTTCGAGCAACCATTTGAGCATTCGTCCCGACATATTTGGCCGTCTGAGCAATTGTTTGACGGGCTGGTCAGATCTGACTACGACCATATGGGCCAAGAAGTAATGTCACAACCTTCTGACCACATTTATGAGGGCCAGGGAAACTTTATGGATTTGCTGGTACCGGAGCTCGAGGCCTTTGAGAGCTTTGCTCGTGAAGTATATTGGCTTCTGCCCTTCCAGCGTCTCGCAGATCAACGCTGCGCTGACGGCCTTCGTGGTGACGGCGAGATACAAATATAAGGTTTCCCCGACTTCAGGTCTTGATAGTACCAGTGGCTTCGAGAGGACCTGTTTGAGGTGGTGGAGAGCCTGCTCGCTCTCCTCGGTCCATTCAAACGCGGCTTCCTTGCATAATAGTTTTAAAAAGGGGAGGGGCGTGCTGTGCAGATTTGGCGATGAATCATGACAAGGACACGAGCATCCCGTTTAGTGACTGGATGAACTTCTTTGTGTTCGGCATGGCGAACTTAGAGAAGGCCCTGCACTTGTCCGGGTTAACTTCTATTCCTCGTTCTGTTAGTCAGAAATCGAGGAGCTTGTCTGCTTGCACACCGAAGGTACATTTGTCAGGGTTGGACCTCATCCTGCACTTCCTCGCCGTTTTGAAAACCTTCCTGAGATGAGCGGTATGGTCGACCTCGTCTCGCGACTTCACGATCATGTTGTCCATGTAGACTTCGAGCGTGTCACTAATTTCTCCTTGGAAGACCTTGTTCATCATCCTTTGATAGGTCTCCCCGGTGTTCTTCAGGCCGAAAGGCATTACGTTGTAGTAGTAGTTTCTCGAATCGGGCATGAAGGCCGTATGCTACTTGTAGGACTTTGCCATGGGGATTTAATTGTATCCCGAGTATGCGTCCATGAATAACAAGAGTTTGAAACCTGCAGAGTTGTCGACGAGTTTGTCGATGTTAGGCAATAGGTAAGCATCTTTGGAACATGCCCGGTTGAGATCAGTATAGTCAATGCATATTCTCCATTTTCCATTAGTTTACTGAACAAGTATAATGTTGGACAGTCAAGTTGTGTACCTGGCTTCCGAAATGAAATTCTCCTATAGGATATCTTTTACACCTTTTTCAGCAGCCTCCGCTTTGTCGGGAGACTGCCTATGCCTACGTTGAATTATGTCCCTAGCGGTCGGATCTTTAGAGAGGTGGTGGCACGCCACGTCGGGTTGGAGCCCAGGCATCTCGGCAGCGCTCCACGCAAAGAGGTTTACATTCTTCCAGAGGCAGGCCTTTAGCTTTTTTATTGCCAGCTCGGATAGGCCTGTGCCGATCTTCACGCCTCTTTCAGGGTTATCTCCTAGCATCATGAACTCGAAGTCTTCGTCCGGGATGGGGTGTGTTGGATGGGGGAGTTGCTCGTTGTCTGCTGGAGGCATGTCCTCGGGGTCTTTTCCTTGTCCCTGCTTGCCGGAGAAACGGCTGTCGAGGTCGACAGAGTTGATGTGCGGTAGGGGATTTGGTTTCTCAGTTCGGGCTAGTCGGTTGGCCGACTTAAGGGCAACGTTGATGGAGTTGAGTCCTTTGACTGCCGCCTAGAAGCATCTTCTGGCTGCCTCAATGTCTCCGTGGAGAGTGACGGCCCGCCCTCTTGTCGTGTAGTACTTTATCTTTAGGTGGACTGTCGGCAGTACTGCGGTCAGTTCGGCTAAGGTTGGTCGTCCCAGGATGTACTGGTACAATGAGGGACACTCAATCACCAAAAAGCGAACTTTCACCTGTCTGACCATCTCCTCGGCTCCGAAGGTGACGAGTAGCTCCACATACCCCCATGGCTTGGTGATCGTGTCGTTGAAACCTTAGAGGTCAGAGCCCACGTACGGGGTCAAGTGGCTCTCGTCCAGCAGCAGGATGGTGAATAGATGGGCGTACATGATGTCCACCAAACTTCCTTGATCGACCAGAATTCGGAGGACATCAAAGTTCACCATCTGTGCTCTGATCATGAGGGGAATGCTGCCGTTGGGTGCCCCTCCGGGAAGCTCCTCGAGGTAAAAGGTGATCGGGTTCGATTGTCGTTTGAACCTGTCAAGGGTAGCGTTCATTTTCGAGCTTATATCGATGAGTTCCTCGAATTTTCTCTTAACCGACCCGATTGACAGCTGGCTGGCCCCTCCATTGGATATCACCATAGTGGCTGGAAAGTCCTCCCACGGAGTGAGGGCGGTCAGAGGTTTGGCGGGCTCGCTGAAGAAGAAATCCTCTGGTCGGGAGATGCATATGGCCACCTGCAGTCCCGCTTCGTCGGAGGGGATTGATGCTTCTTCGACTTTCTTCGCCTCGCGGGTCTCAGGTCGCGGGGCTTCTCCTCTCCGGGTGTATTGTTTCAAATTCCCTTCATTGATTAAAATCTCGATTGCATCTTTGAGGTGAATGCAATCTTCTGTCACGTGTCCATGGCTTCGGTGGAACCGGCAGTATTTAGACTTGCCCGCGTTGGGCTTCGGGGGTGTCGGTTTCAGGAATCAGACATCGCCCCTCTGAAACTACGAATTGATACATTTGGCCAGGATGTGCTTGCGGGAAGCTGTGAGTAGCGTGTACTCAGTGAACCGACCTGCTGGTCCTCTCTACTCGCGGGGACGATCTCCGCGCATTCTCTGTTTGTTTCGTCGAGGAGGAGCAGGGGGTTTCTTCACGCCTCGCGCCTTTGGGGGCTTCCTGGTTACGCCTGGCTTGGGCAGTGTTTGCGGCCTTTATCTCCTCATACTCGATGTATGATTGAGCCATGTGGAGAAGGGCGTTCAAGGTGCAGAGATGCGTGAGGCCGACGTCTTTGGCAAAGTCAGAGTATGGTCTTATGCCCCTCTGGATCAGGAATTTCTTCATGTCATCCGTCGTGGACATTTGGACGGCCTCGTGATTCAACCTCTCAATGTAATCTCTAAGAGGCTCTCTTTTCCCCTGGATAATGGCCTCCAGGGCCGCCTATGTCTTTGGATGGTGTCGAGAAGCTATGAAATGCTTGTAAAATTGGAGCTTCAGTTTGCCCCATGAGGCGATGGAGTCGGGAGCAAGGCGTTTGTACCACGCCATGGCCCCCTTTCTCAAGGTGGGGGGGGGGGGGGGGGGGGGGAAGTCTGCACTTGATGGCTCCCCGGACGTTTCTGTAATCCAACATCGCGTCTATGCTTTCGTTATGGTCGTCTGGGTCGGTCGTTCCATCGTAGGTTGTCAGGATCGGGGGTTTTCCATCCCGATGGGGCAATGATGCCTCCTTGATGGCTCTGCACAGTGGTGAGCACCGGGTATCTTAGTCGCTCCGAACAGGTGACCGTGAGGGGGAGGCTGATTCTAGGTGGTTTTTGTACCAGCGTGGACTCTTCGGTCGGGCCCTTGGTCTGGAGGAGGCTGTAACACCCCACTTCCCAAATTAAAATAAAATACAATTAAGTCAAATAAATATCAGAGTTTCCCTTCTAGCGGGATGTCACATTCACAAAAATTCAACAAAACACCTCATTTCCTGATTTTCAAAATAAGTAGCGGAAAAATTTTCATTAATATATATCATTCACGACCATCCGCCGAAATACACAAAATTCAGTCATCATTAAGGTTCATCAAAATAAGATACGCTACGGGACTACAACAATTCGATCACAAAACAATAAACTCCCAAATCCCGTGTTGCGTATCAGAGCATCCTAGGACTCGACCTACACACCACTATCTAAGCTAGCTAAGCACCTGGATTATTTGTACTTCCGAAGAAGCACAGACCACAACAACAACAGAGGGGTGAGAAAACATGATCAAAATTATCGGTAATATAACACATGAATAAAAGGCAGTAAATAAACAAATCATCACCCCACCAACATCAAACAGGACCTACTGTCCAAACATCACACAACATATCATAATGCAAGAATGCGATCCGACACATGCATGCGGTACTGACTCATCATCACTGATGGACACCTGGCCATCAACCCTCCACAAAGGAGCACATCATCATCACCGATGGACACCTGGCCATCAACCCCCCACAAAGGAGCACATCATAAACATGATAGATCACATACACCCACCAATGGCAATGATCTATCCCCACCATAATCATTGATGGACACCTGGCCATCACCCTCCACAAAGGAGCACATTATCACTACCGATGGGCACCTGGCCATCAACCCTCCACAAAGGAGTTCATCATCACACCATGCTATGCATAACCCCAATGCACAACACACAACATCAAACACACTAAGTGCACACGATCCTACTGATCATAACCCCATACATCATACACATGTATTTATATATACACACCAATCAATTATCAATCAAGTTAAATAACAGTGAAACCCCAATCGACACTGAGTACACACGATCCTCCCGATCGCCTCACTATGCATCATATATATATATATATATATATATATATATATATATATATATATATATATATATATATATATATATATATATATATATATATATATATATATATATATATATATATATATATATATATATATATATATATATATATATATATATATATATATATATATATATATATATATATATATATATATATATATATATATATATATATATGTGTGTGTGTGTGTGTGTGTGTGTGTGTGTGTGTGTGTGTGTGTGTGTGTGTGTGTGTGTGTGTGTGTGTGTCTTACTCACCAATTAATCATGTCAATTAAATTCAATCTTCTATAATTCATCTTTCCATATCAAGTATACTCTCTTTACCCCTAAACAACACCTCTCAACCTATCATTATCCAAGGAATCCTACGAAATGAATCACAAGGCAAAACAACACAAAACCCACATTTTGTCACGCTCGCTGGCTCACTCGCCTAGGGAGGCCTCAGCGAACGCTCGCTGCCTCATTCGCTTAGCGAACCAGCTAGCGAATACAGACAGTGGCTACTGGAAGCGCTCGCTACTCAGTTCGCCTAGCGAAGCATCAGCGAATGCTCGCTACTCGCTCGCCTAGCGAAAGTGCTGGCGAATGTCTACGATTTCACAAAAACCCCACTGTTTAGAATTCATCAGAAGCTCCAAAAATCGACCGATTCTCACCAAACCAGTCACAGCAGTCTTAGCCCAACTTCCTACGACTAAACTACACTACTTAATCCACGTTTTATCCGATAAAACGCCAACTCTACCGATTAAAGTCATTTCGACATAAAACCGCAAACTACTCAGAACATCTAACAAATCCATACATTCATCACATGCAAGGCTAGCATAACAAAATTTCACCAATTTCCTATCAACACAAGCATCATTCATTCATGGAAACAACAATCAGAACATTACAGCATCTTAATCATGAGCATCAAATTCCTATGGGGTTAAGGAATCCCCAACTACCCCATTCATGCAATCACCAATTTTAACCCGTTTCTCCCCCCTTACCTCGACTAGTTGCTCCGATCGATGAAAAACTTCCAAGAATTCGATAGCCTAGCCTTCTTCTTCCTCTTGTTCTTGTTCTTCTTCCTCCTCACTCTCTTCCCCAATTGATCGTGTTTCTCCTTTCCCTTCTTTCTCTAAAACTCCAAAAATACCCACTTAACACTTATTTCCCTTATTTCTTTTAATCCAATAATAATAATAATAATAATAATAATAATAATAATAATGATAATAATAATGATAATAATAATAATAATAATAATAATAATAATAATAATAATTATCAATTATCATCATTATTAATTTTATTATACTAATATTAAAGGCCATACCTTCTTAAATAATTCCCACAAAAGACATGTCGAATTAAAATAACACCAAAAAGATTAAATAATTAAAATGGGTGTTACAACTCTCCCCCACTTTAATTATTTTCGTCCTCGAAAATTACTTGATGGAAACAATCTTGGATACGCTTCCCGCATCCTGCTTTCCAATTCCCAGGTCACACTGCCTCCTGCAGCACCTCCCCAAACCACTTTCACTAAGGGTATCTCCTTCCCCCGGAGTTGCTTCATCTTACGATCTTCGATCCTCAATGGCATCGTCTCAACAGTAAGATTCTCCCTGACTTGAACCTCATCTCTTTGAATCACATGAGACGAATCTGAGACATACTTTCAAAGTTGCGACATATGGAACACGTGATGCAAATTCGACAGTTCAGGCGGCAACGCCACCCTATAAGCCACAACACCAACTCTCTACAAAATCTGATACTGCCCAATAAACTTAGGATCCAACTTCTTAGACTTCAACGTATGACCCACACCAATCACGGGGTTAACTCTCAGGAACACATGATCACCTTCACTAAATTCTAACTCTTTTCTCTGGTTATGATGATAGCTCTTCTGCCTACTCTGAGACACTTTTATTTTCTCACGAATCATCTGAATCGTCTCAGTAGTCTGCTGCACAATCTTAGGCCCCAATACCATATTCTCACCCGTCTCATACCAACACAGAGGAGTTCTGCATCTCCTACCATACAAAGCTTCAAACGGTGCCATTCCAATACTAGAATGGTAACTGTTGTTGTACGTGAACTCGATCAACGACAAATGAGTATCCCACGCACCACCCTTTTCCAACACACAAGCTCTTAGCAAATCTTCCAGCGACTGAATAGTCCTCTCTGACTAACCATCAGTTTGCGGATGGTAAGCTGAACTCAGCTTCAACTTAGTACCCAGAGCTTCCTGTAAACTCTTCCAAAATTCCGAAGTAACCTCGGATCTCTATCCGACACGATACTCGACGGAACACCATGGAGCTTCACAATCACCCGAATATAAATCTCTGCCAGCTTCTCCAACGGAAAACTGATGTTAACCGGCACAAAATGTGCAGACTTCGTAAGCCGATCCACAATTACCCAAATAGCATCAAATCCTCTTGCCGTGTTCGGAAAACCTATCACAAAATCCATGGTTATACAATCCCATTTCCAAACCGGAATTTCCAACGGTTGCATAAATCTAGAGGGTCTCTGATGTTCCACTTTCAACTTCTGACATACCAAACAGGCGTAAACAAATCGAGCTATATCCTTTTTCATACCTGACCACCAAAATATTATCCTTAAATCGTGGTACATCTTCGTAGCTCCAGGATGGATACTCAAACTACTACAGTGTCCCTCATTCAAAATTGACTTCTTCAGCTCATCATTATCCGGCACACAAATCCTGCCTCTGAATCTCAACACACCTGAGCTATCCAACTTAAAATCACCAACGGGGTCACTTCCTACTCCAGACATCAAATCCACTAGCTTCACATTTGGCTTTTGGTTCTCTCTAATCATATCCAAGAAATCATTATTCACTAGCAACTTGCCTAACATCACACCACCTGTCGTGAACTCGCAAACCATGCTCAAATCTCTGAACTGCTCAATTAGATCCATTTCTTTTACCATTAAAACCGACATATGAATTGTTTTCCTGCTTAAAGCATCAGCTACTACATTCGCCTTTCCTGGATGATAACTCAAACTGAAATCATAATCCTTCAAGAATTCCAACCATCTTCTCTGTCTCATATTTAGCTCTTTCTGATCAAACAGATACTTCAGACTCTTATGGTCACTGAACACCTCAAATCTCGAACCATACAAATAGTGCCTCCAAATCTTTAACACAAAAACTACTGCGGCCAATTCAAGATCATGAGTAGGGTAATTCCTTTCATGCACCAGCAATTGCCGCGAAGCATATGCCACCACCTTACCATTTTGCATAAGAACTCCGCCTAATCCCATCTTAGACGCATCACAATACACCACAAAAGGTTCACTCGGATTCGGCAATATTAACACCGGTGCCAAAGTCAATCTCTTTTTCAGTTCCTCAAAGCTTTCTTCACAAGCAGCATCCTACACAAAGACTTGATCCTTCCTCGTCAACTGGGTCAATGGCAACGCCAAACGAGAAAACCCCTCAATAAACCTTTGGTAATAATCTGCCAAACCCAAAAAGCTTATAATTTCCGTTGTTGTCTTGGGCGGTTCCCACTGTAACACTGCACTCACTTTCGATGGGTCTACCGCTACACCGTCACTAGATATCACATGCCCCAAGAAACTCACAGTCTTCATCCATAATTCACACTTCGATAGCTTAGAAAACAATTTATTATCCTTCAGCACTTGCAAAGCAATTCTCAAATGTCCAGTATGTTCTTCTTCAGACTTAGAATAAATCAGTATATCATCAATAAACACCACAATAAACTGATCCAGGTAAGAATGGAATATCCGGTTCATATACTCCATAAACACTTCGGGCGCATTAGACACCCCAAAAGGCATCACAGTATATTCGTAATGTACATATCGAGTTCTAAATGCGGTTTTCTAGATATCACCTTCTTTCACTCTGATCTGATGGTAACCTGACCTCAAGTCAATTTTACTGAACACACGAGCTCCCACCAACTGATCCATCAAATCATCAATCCTTGGAAGAGGATACTTATTCTTAATGGTCACCTTATTCAATTGACGGTAATCGATGCACAAACGCATACTACCATCCTTCTTCTTTACCAACAATACTGGAGCTCCCCAAGGCGACACACTCGGCCGGATAAACTTCCTATCCAACAACTCTCCAATCTGAGATTTCAACTCAGCCAACTCCCCTGCCGACATCCTGTACGACGCCATAGATATAGGTATCGTACCAGGGACAAGATCAATGCTAAATTCAACTTCTCTCTTTGGAGGTAATTCCGTAATATCATCAGGGAACACTTCAGGAAATTCGTTCACCACCGCCAACTCTTTCATCGACGCCTTGCTGTCAACAGATAATGTTGAAAATAAAGAAAACATTTTAGTGTCGTCCTCTAACAAGGTTCTCAATTCTTTATTAGACAAGGAATCCACCAAGACTTCCTCTTCTGGAGTAAGGAACAACAACACTTTCCGAAAACAATCGATGTAGACTCGGTTGAACTCCAACCAGTTCATACCCAGAATAACATCCAGCTTACCAAGTGGCAGACAAATCAGATCCACTCCAAAATTCCTACCGAAAATAGTCAGCGGACACTTCAAACACACCAAAGAAGTAGTCACTGAACCAATAGAGGGAGTTTCAATAGTCAACCGTTGCTTAATAGTAGTCGGCACCAATCCTAATCTCTTCACACAATCAACAAAAATGAACAAGTGGGTTGCACCCATATCAATCATAATAGTCAAAGGAACATTATTGATAAAACAAGTACCTTTGATAGAACTCTCCTCACCGGCAGCTTGAGTTCCTACCATAACAAACACTTTACCACTGGCCTGAGGCACCTGAGACTTCTTCGGTTTCTCGCAATGGGTACTGATATGACCTTTCTCACCACAATTATAACAGGTAGGCATAACAGTCCTGCAATCCGCCATCACATGGCCTGGCTTACCGTACTTGAAACACTTCTTCACCTCCTCAGAATAATCATTGGCATGATGCTTCGCACCACCATATCGGAAACACTTCCCACCAGCAGACACTGTCCCTTCTCTGGGCTTCTTATCAGCAGGAACACTGTAAGGAGTACCACCAAATCTCTGCTTACCCTTCCGATCATTCGCAACCTTGTAATGTACAATTCTGGCCCGGTTGTCATTGTCATAAAGCCTGCTTCTGCTTACCAGCTCAGGATAATTCCTGATCTTCTGACAAGCGATCCCCATCTTAATCTCCGGACGCAGCCCGTTCTCAAACTTCAAACACTTGGAAGTCACTGCCTTTTCAGGGTTGTAATGAGGATAATACTGTACCAACAGTTCGAACTTAGCAGCATACTCTGCTACAGTCAGATTACCCTGCTTCAGCTCCAGAAACTCTATCTCCTTAGGACTTCTTATATCTTCCAGAAAATACTTCTAAAGAAAACCAGTTCGAACCACATCCCAAGTAATGGCAGTTCCTGCAGCCTCCAATCTCTGGCGACTGTTGTCCCACCAAGCCTCAGCTTCATCTTCTAGCATGTGGGTACCAAACCTCACCTTCTGCTCATCATTGCAACCCATGGTCCTGAAGATTTTCTCAATTGCTTTCAGCCATTTTTGAGCAGCTTCAGGATCCAAAATTCCCCCTTCAAACGTCGGTGGCTTGTTACTCTGAAACTGTGCCAAATCTCTGAATTGCGCACCCGCAGCTTGGTTCTGATTAGCAACCACCTGTTCCATCTCTTGCATCGCCGCAACCAACGCAACATCATTCCTCTCTGCCATACTGCTCAACCAAAACAACACTAGGTTAACAAGACACACCAACTATATCCAAAGGACAGACTCAACAACTACACTGGCCGGCCGGACCGACCTGCTCTGATACCAACTTGTAACGCCCCACTTCCCAAATTAAAATAAAATACAGTTAAGTCAAATAAATATTAGAGTGTCCCTTCTAGCGGGATGTCACATTCACAAAAATTCAACAAAACACCTTATTTCCTGATTTTCAAAATAAGCAGCGGAAAAATTTTCATTAATATATATCATTCACGGTCATCCGCCGAAATACACAAAAGTCAGTCATCATTAAGGTTCATCAAAATAAGATACGCTACGGGACTACAACAATTCGATCACAAAAAAATAAACTCCCAAATCCCGTGTTGCGTATCAGAGCATCCTAGGACTCGACCTGTACACCATTATCCAAGCTAGCTAAGCACCTGGATTATCTGTACTTCCGAAGAAGCACAGACCACAACAACAATAGAGGGGTGAGAAAACATGATCAAAATTATCGGTAATATAACACATGAATAAAAGGCAGTAAATAAACAAATCATCACCCCACCAACATCAAACAGGACCTACTGTCCAGACATCACACAACATATCATAATGCAAGAATGCGACCCGACACATGCATGTGGTACCGACTCATCATCACCGATGGACACCTGGCCATCAACCCTCCACAAAGGAGCACATCATCACCGATGGACCCCTGGCCATCAACCCCCCACAAAAGAGCACATCATAAACATGATAGATCACATACACCCACCAATGGAAATGATCTATCCCCACCACAATCACTGATGGGCACCTGACCATCACCCTCCACAAAGGAGCACATTATCACTACCGATGGGCACCTTGCCATCAACCCTCCACAAAGGAGCTCATCATCACACCATGTTATGCATAACCCCAATGCACAACACACAACATAAAACACACTAAGTGCACACGATCCTACTGATCATAACCCCATACATCATACACATGTATTTACATATTATATATATATATATATATATATATATATATATATATATATATATATATATATATATATATATATATATATATATATATATATATATATATATATATATATATATATATATATATATATATATATATATATATATATATATATATATATATATATATATATATATATATATATATATATATATATATATATATATATCTTACTCACCAATTAATCATGTCAATTAAATTCAATCTTCCATAATTCATCTTTCCACATCAATTATACTCTCTTTACCCCTAAGCAACACCTATCGACCTATCATTACCCAAGGAATCCTACGAAACGAATCACAAGGCAAAACAGCACAAAACCTACATTCTGTCACGCACGCTGGCTCACTCGCTTAGCGAGGCCTCAGCGAACGCTCGCTGCCTCATTCGCCTAGCGAACCAGCTAGTGAATGCAGACAGTGGCTACTGGAAGCGCTCGCTACCCAGTTCGCCTAGCGAAGCATCAGTGAATGCTCGTTACTTGCTCGCCTAGCGAAAGTGCTGGCGAATGTCTGCGATTTTACAAAAACCCCACTGTTTAGAATTCATCAGAAGCTCCAAAAATCGACCGATTTTCACCAAACCAGTCATAGCAGTCTTAGCCCAACTTCCTACGACTAAACTACACTACTTAATCCAAGTTTTATCCGATAAAATGCTAACTCTACCGATTAAAGTCATTTCGATATAAAACTGCAAACTACTCAGAACATTTAACAAATCCATACATTCATCACATGCAAGGCTAGCATAACAGAATTTCACCAATTTCCTATCAACACAAGCATCATTCATTCATGGAAACAACAATCAGAACATTACAACATCTTAATCATGAGCATCAAATTCCTATGGGGTTAAGGAATCCCCAACTACCCCATTCATGCAATCACTAATTTTAACCCGTTTCTCCCCCTTACCTCGACTAGTTGCTCCGATCGATGAAAAACTTCCAAGAATTCGACAACCTAGCCTTCTTCTTCCTCTTATTCCTTTTCTTCTTCCTCCTCACTCTCTTCCCCAATTGATCGTGTTTCTCCTTTCCCTTCTTTCTCTAAAACTCCAAAAATACCCCCTTAACACTTATTTCCCTTATTTCTTTTAATCCAATAATATTAATACCAATAATAATAATAATAATAATAATAATAATAATAATAATAATATCATTACTATTAATTATCAATTATCATCATTATTAATTTTATTATACTAATATTAAAGGTCATAGCTTCTTAAATAATCCCCACAAAAGACATGTTGAATTAAAATAACACCGAAAAGATTAAATAATTAAAATGGGTGTTACAGAGGCTGTAGCGGATTTGGTCTTCTTCTGAGCCGGGGAGCGTTGCTCCTCTCGGGGGGTGACATGTGCCTCTTGTAAGAAACCGTCGGTTGGGGTCGTTCCAGCTGGGGGAGGCGCCCTGCCGGTCGGGGAGATGGGCTCCTGGAATCTTCTACGCACCGTGTCCTCCGCGGGGGAGGAGAGAGACTGATGGAAGCCGAACAACGATACCTCTACGGGAGAGAGAGGCTGACAGAGGGTCATCAACGGTGTCTCCATGGGGGAGGAGAAGGGCTGGGAGAAACCGAGCGACAGTGTCTCCGCGGGGAAAAGCGCGACGGTTGTTCCCTCTCGAGCATCCATGTCTGTTTATTCTGCCTGAAGATCATCAAATTAGTTTGATAGATCGCTGCGAACAGAGCCGTGACGGTAGGATCAGCGCCCGTCGGAACCGGAATGGGCTGGTAGACGGTCGGGCTGTCAGAGCGTTGGGCGGCGTTGAAGGCCGCATCCTCAGAGGATGGGGAGGCGATGCGCCCGTCCCTCTGGTGATCTTCTTCATTGTGGGTGGACGCGTTGGGGTCGCGGCTGTCTCCGTGGAGAAGGGGTAAAGGCGGATCCCGGCGCATTTCCTGATGACGTGTCCCCGCGTGGAGGACATGTGGAGGACGTGGGGGGAAGTGCGTGAGCTTCCTCGTCAAGAAGGTCTTTTGCCCGACGCATGTGTATGGTTGAAGCCTGTGCCCGATGGAGGAGGATTGGGCCTTGTTGGGCCTCATCGGTATATCATTGGGTTGGGCCTGCCCGGCTGAGGGGTAGGTCCCGGCCCAGTCCAGAACACCTTTTATCCTTGTATAGAGTTGTCGCTACGCGAAAAATGACACAGAGTCGCCACCGGATTTTATTTATCCCAAGGAGGGAAAGGGAAATAGCGATAAAACCTTTGGTAAAAGAGCATGGTCATCGCAACCAAGTCTTAGGGTTCGGGAGTCGGTTATGCGAGGGGAAGGTGTTAGCACCCCCTCGCATCCATCGTACTCGATGGGAACCTCCTAGGTTATTTCGCGTGAATGGATGTTTTTATTAAGAGTTTTCTTGCTTAAGGAAAATAGGGGTTGGTTTATTTATTAGAGTGCTCGCCAAGGATTGGGGCCCTTGTGCCTACGTATATTCACTTGTATGAAGTGAAGAATCAGAGCAATCATAGTTCATGGGACTACGGTGGAAAACGGGATGTTGGGTGGACGATGCTATCATGCACATTCTAGCAGTTAGGTGTATTGTGGCTCGCTCTTGGAGTCTTATGTGTTACCTGTTTGCGGTAGAACGGACGTAACATGTCCTTGGGTAAAGGGTATGGATGATTAAAGATGGGAAAAAAGAAAATTATGCTCGCTAGGATCATCGCAATCCTATGCCTATGTATTCTCAACATGTGTGAGAAATCAGAGCAGCCGTAGTTCGACCACTTAAGAAATAATTGTGTATTGGTTGATTTTATACCTTGAAAAAGGGTTTTTGGATTGACACCCTAAGGAAAAAGAAGTTAGATGAGTTGATATTGTTTTTAGGTTTTTCTTAGGGAAGAATTTATTCTTGACTAGGATTATACAAAAGACTTTGGATAGAGATGAATGTCTCTAATAGCCAAGTTGAGCGCCTTGTATTCAAAACATTCGGAACGAGTGTAGGAGGATTCCATTCTCATTCCTTCTCCACCATTTTAAAGTTCATGGTGCATAATTCTAATCGTATATTTTATTGTGTTTAGGGTTTTTTATGAGAAAAAGGATCACTTGACGTTGGATCAAGGTTTATTGTTTGTAAAGATGTTTGAAGTGAGGCGATCAAGTTCGATGGCGGTGCACAAGGCAACCGACTTACAAGGTTAAAAATGGCTCGATAAAATCGAGAGTTTGTTTTTAAAAATGGTTTTTGGAATCAAAAGTCAACAAGGACAATAGCAATATTTACACTAAAATCATACAAACATATGGGGTTAGTCGGCTAAAAAAATCGAAACATGAAAAAAAAACGGAACTGAGAAAAGTGAACATTCTGTTTTTTGCATGTTCGCGCCGCGAACTGGGAAAGTTTTCATTCTGGTTTTTGCATGTTCGCGCCGCGAACTGGGAAAGTTTTCATTCTGGTTTTTGCATGTTCGTGCTGCAAACATGGGTCGCGTCGCGACCTGAAGCGAAAAATGCAATCTTTGCTGCTTTCTTGCTGTCTTTTATGGTTTTCTTTCCTTTCTATTGGTTCTTAAAAATGGTTCCTTGGTCCCCTTGGGACCTCACACAATACACCCAGCACAAACATGCTTACAAATAATAATAAATGGCAAGTGCAAAAATATAAAGAGAGAAAAAGTTCGAAATGGATACCCAAGAGCTTCCTCCTTATTTGTTAAGCTTCCACTGGTTTGGTTGTGTGTTTTCTTCCTTCTTCCTTCTATGCTTTGAAGGTGCTTCTCCTCAAAGGTTCTCTATGGGTTTCTATGGAACTCTCTTGATTCTTGCTGGTTTTCTTTCTCACATTTTTTCTGGTTTTCTCTCTAAAGTTTCTTGCTCTCTCTATTTTTTCTGGTTTTTGCAATGTGTTGTGGATGTTGAATGTGTAAAGAGTGAATGACTTTGTTTACAGCCCCTTCCCTTCTTATCTATCCCCTCTAGGGTTTTCCCTTCTCCCCAAACATCATACTTTTTCATGGGGTAATGTCTCCTACCACCTTTTCTCATGTCACTCTCTTTCTTTCCATTTCCATGTATATGGCTATGCTGCATTTTTCTGCACTACTTTCCCATGCTGTCTTTTTCTACATCCCTCTGCATTGCCCTCAATCCTTTCACCTCTTTGTTGGCTTATGCTTGGACTACTCTCTTGGTCAATGTTAACCTTTGGACAGAATTTTGAAATTCTGATTTTTAGATGCATTATCATATGTTATTCCCTTGGTCTTGTGACATGTATATTTTGTGACATGAGGTAACTTGTTACTTCTTGCATGGGACTGTTTTGGATTACCTTCATATTGCCCATGAATAAGCATGCATAATCTTGATCTTGAAACATTCCAATGTTGAGTTAGCTCTTAAATATTTTCTTTGGATGTTTGCAAGCATAATGTTGGACATGTAAACTTGTTGGGGAACGAAAGGTACCATAGCATGAAATTAATTAGAGACTTGAATGAATATTAGAAATAGATCAATTTCTAAACATTACTTAAAGTTGTAAATTTTGTAACAAATGGCATTCTTGCAATGTCATAAAATTTCTCTTTGTAGTATTCTTGCCTCCAATCTTGAATTCATGATGGGTTTCCCTAACACAATTAAACTTGAAATGGATGAAGTCTTGAATTATGGACTTATGATCTTGACTCATGCTTTGCAAATTTGAACTCCACTTGATGAAGAATTTGAAACAAAATTGGATGAAGCAAACTTGAATTTGGCCTTGCATTTCATGTTCATTAGGAATATTTATCTTGAATATCCCAATATTTTTCAAGTAACTTCTTCTTGAAGTAATCTACATGAGTAGATTTTCCAACTTAGATCAAGCCTTAGGTGATGATCCTTTTCTTCCATGTATTCCATGATAGGCAATCTATCTCATTTGAAATGAAAATAACAAATCGACCAAATCTATACCTTGTGAAGCCACATGATCGATATACAATGGAACAATGTGTGATATGACGAATGCAGAGTATGAAAGGATAAAGGTGAAAATGAGGGTGTGACAGCTGCCCCTATTTAATCCTCTTGGACCTGAATGTCTGGAGGATAAAGGTGCTCGGACATTCATGGTAGAAGATAATTAAATACTAGAATACCTGGAATTTTTAACTGGAGAGGTGTATGATGGAAGTAGATGGTCAGCGAGGTGGTTTAAAGAATGTGTCTGTTAGCGAACAAGGGTTAAGGGGGATATGATAATATGCTTGAGATACAATGCGGAATGAACATGAATGCTTTGCCAGCCGGAAGAGGAGGACTCCTGTAGAATTCCAAGAGGATAAGTTATACTACAAACAAGTTATCTAAAACTCCTTCTGCAAAACGTTAAAGAGTTGTCTCATAATAGGGAATTAAAAATTGGCTAGGAGATACTCCTTCTACAAAAGATAGAGAGGACTCGAAAATAAATGACTGTGAGATATTCCTTCTACGAAAGGTAGAGAGGACTCTAAAATAAATGATTGTGAGATGTTCCTTCTACAAAAGATAGAGAGGCCTCTAAAATAAAACGACTGTGAGATATTCCTTCTACGAAAGGTAGAGAGGACTCTAAAAATAACTATAATGAGATATTCCTTCTTCGATAGGTAGAGAGGACTCTAAAAATAAACGTAATGAGATATTCCTTTTACGAAAGGTAGAGAGGACTCGGAAAATAACTAATTACGAGATATTCCTTCTACGAAAGGTAGAGAGGACTCTAAAAATAACTGATTACCAGATATTCCTTCTACGAAAGGTAGAGAGGAATCTAAAAATAATTGTGAGATATTCCTTCTACGAAAGGTAGAGAGGACTCTAAAATAAACGATTGCGAGATATTCCTTCTACGAAAGGTAGAGTGGACTCTAAAAATAAGGGATTGTGAGATATTCCTTCTACGAAAGGTAGAGAGGACTCGAAAATGAACGGTTTTCCTCTTACAAAAGGCAAGGAGGATTCCTGAACAAAAGGTTAGGATAAAAATATTCCTTCTACAAAAGGTAGAGAGGACTCCTGAATGAAAGGTTAGGAGAAATATTCCTTCTACAAAAGGTAGAGAGGACTCCGAAACAAAAGGTTTGGAGAGATAGTAACTCCTTCTACATCAAATAGCGGAGACTCCCTCGGGAGAATATGATCTTATTTCCTTCTATCACGGCAGAAAGGACTCCATAACAAAAGGTTAGGAGAAAAATTTCCTTTTACAAAAGGTAAATAGGACTCCAGAACAAAAGGTTTGGAGATAATTCCTTCTACAAAAGGTGTGGAGGCAAATCGCCACACATCACACGAGTCTGCAAGACATTACTCGATATAGGTTTCGATGATGACAAATTACAACCTTGGATGGATTGGAAATTATAAACTCCAGATCTACTACACAAATGCAACGTATCACCTACCATATCCTTTTATATTTGTCTTAAAACTGTTGTAATAAATATACTATGTGTAGATAAAATGCAATCATGACCAGAGGCATGAAAAACCACAAAAAGATCAATTTTTGCAGGTTTGCAGGGCATGAGTCGACCATAGGGTCGGCGCATGAAGGCATGAGTCGACCATAAGGTCGGTGCATGAAGGAAATATTTTTCAACGGGTCAGCGCATGAAGGCATGAGTCGACCATAGGGTCGGCACATGAAGGAAATATTTTTCAACGGGTCAGTGCACGCCGACTGTATGGTCGACGCATACTGATACATTTTCCAGATTTCCAAAAAACGCAGGTCATGCGTCGATGCACAGACCTGCTGCGATCGACCGTTCGCGCGGAAATCCAGTTTTTAAATGATTCCCTCTACTATTTGAAATATTTTTATGTCTTTGGTTGGTTTGGTACTATATATACAAGTTTAACCACTTATGTAACATTGACATTTGACAAAATTGATTCATGTGTTCAAGAATAAGAAAGAGTGAAATAGGTGTCCAAGATTTATCATCTTCATCTTCAACATCTCACAACACATCAATTACACATAGCCATTTTTGAAGTGCATTGTGAGTGATTAAAGGTGATAAGGTTCGAAGCTTAGATTGGGTAATCTAGTCCGGGTTGAAGCTTGAGACAGGTTCTTTCTTGAATAAAACTGTTAGGGTTTTATCCTCTAAGATAGGTTTGAATTTTGGGGGTTTTTGGACGAGATTCTTCATCAAGGATCAACTGAGCGAAGGTGATTGTGAAGAGGTGTTCTTCAACAGTCTAGTAGCGGATTCAGTGATATTGAAGGGAAAATCTCGGGTTCGATTGGTTGCTGTTGAGATCAGCCGGAGCCAAAGGTTTGAAAAACAACGGGTTATTCAATAAGGTGGCTGGAATCGGAGGTCCATCAACAACGATCGGAGGACTTGATTCATCTTGAATCAAGGGGAAAGGAGTGAAAGCAACATTCAACGTATTGAGATTTCTGTTGTAAATTTGCTGCTCAATCCTTGTATAAACTGTTACACTCAACAGGTGATATCTATAAAATCTATCTCAATTCTAGTTTTAGAATTGAGGGCAGACGTACCCCGAAGCGAGGACGACGGGGGAACTGCCTCACCAAATACTTGTCTTCTCTATTTTTCAGCATTTACGTTTTAGCTCAAAAATAAGTGATTTTTGTATAAGTACTATTGTCAAACTGTGATATCAATTGAGTAAGAGGTTAAAACTCTGTTTTTGACTCCAAAGTACAATAAGACATTGTACTAGGCTAGTTGGAATCACTTACTCAACATAAATATCACTTGGAGTGTTTTGCACACCAAGTGTTTGACAAATTGCCTAAATCAAAATTATCTTACTTATGTATCTAGTTTTGATTTGCTCTTTAAATCATTGGAACTAGGAATCCTAACAAGTGAATTAGATCATTGATAAGTGTGATTAGTGTTGTGATTCTATTTTCCATATTGTCATTAATCCAAAGGCTTACGCATATCCGGTTTTCCAATAACCGTTCGTTTTATACTATATTTTCCTCGGTCGCTTCCGCACTTAAAACAAATTTTCAAAACCAATTTTTTTTAATTGGTAGCGCCGACTCAAATTTTTAATTGGGATCTATTCAACCCCCCCTTCTAGATTCGTGCCATAGTCTAACAAAAGGTAGATAGGAAACTCCCTCAGGAGAGGACGATCATACTTTCTTCTGCAAAAGGAAGAACAGACCCCTGAACAAAAGGTTAGGAGAAAAATTCCTTCCACAAAAGGTAGAGAGGATACTTACAAAAGGTAAGCTGACAAGAACCTGTACAAAAGGCACGGTGGGTCTTACTAAAGGTAAGTTAAATCTGTTGTGAAAGGCAAGGTGAAGATATTTCGTGAAAGAGACACAAAAAGACTCACAAAAGGTAAGTTGAGGGCAATAACCATCCTCTTGCAAAAGGTAGAGGAAACTTGGAAAGGGTATTAGAACATCATTTGACCTCACAAGAACAACGGCGGAGATGATATTCTTTAAGTATGGCGACCATTCAGTTCTTGGCCACATAGGCATCAAGCATCCAAATTGATCGAAGATACCCAACACAAAGTTTCGTCGCCTGTAAAAGACAGCGAGAAAACGCTTACGAAAGGGAAGCGAAAGGATAAGATTTCATGCGAAAGGCCATGAAATCCCTTACGAACGGTAAGGCGACTCCTATGCGAAAGGCAGAGAGGAGATACTTCGTGGAAAAGACACGGAAAGGCTTACAAAAGGTAAGTGAATGGTAATAACCATCCTCTTGCAAAGGCAGAGGGACTTTGAAAAGGGTATCAGAACATCATTTGACCTCACAGGCACAACGGCGGAGATGATATTCTTTAAGTACGGCGACCATTCAGTTCTTGGCCACATAGGCATCAAGCATCTGAATTGATCGAAGATACCCAACACAAAGTTTTGTCGCATGTAAAAGACAGCGAGAAAACGCTTACGAAAGGGAAGCGAAAGGATAAGATTTCATGCGAAAGGCCATGAAATCCCTTACGAAAGGTAAGGTGAGAAAATATCTCAAAATGGACTTACAAAAGGTAAGTGAAGGGATAGCACTCTTAAAGGATCCTACTAGGATATCCACAGGAAATTTGTATCTTTGAGAATGACCGGCTAAGCACGTATGTAAAAATGCAGGATGTATGCAAAAATGTCGGGGATGCAAGAACGTGGTGATTACGGGTGAGGGTCGTGCCAAGTATGGTTGGGCTCTGGAGGTGAATTACCAGACGAGAATTGGTGGCAAAAGGGTTAAGTTGTTAGGCCAGAAACTGACTCCTTGTTTTATTGTCAAATGGGAACTATTTTTACGGTTTGCCAGACAATAACTGGACTTTGAAAGGAAAATTGACTACCAAACGGGAACCGGGGTCTGAAAGTAGGCTAAAGAAAAGGGTGATTTGGTCGGGTGGGCTAATAGCATGATTCCCCAACACTCGTCTTGAACTCGAAAGAGCTTGCTTGATAAGCTTAAAGGCACGGAAAGAGCTTGCCCCAATTTTAGTTCAGCTTGCCCCAGTTTGAGGGTCTTTGGAGAATTTTCCTTTGAAACACAGAGAGGCATTGCTCAGTTTTAGTTCAACTTGCCCCAGTCTGAAAGGGACTCTGGAGAATTTTCCTTTGAAACACGGAGAGGCATTGCCCCAATTTTAGTTCAACTTGCCCTAGTCTGAAAGGGTCTCTGGAGAATATCACTTTAAGAGAGAGATTGGAGGTAGCTCGTCGTGAGATGACCTCGAGATGGCCTGCCTCAAAATCTTGCGTGATGAAGAGGTTAGTCCTTGATTAACCGACTCTTGGAGTGATGGGCCTCGACGTACTCTTGAAGTAGCTTGCCCCCAGAATGAGCGTTGAAGCGATTCGACCTGCGCTGATTGAGCATTGGAAGGACTTTTCTTTTAATCAAAGAACCTTCGAATGACCTGCCCCTAGTTGGTAGAGTCTTGTGATGATTCTCTTCTGATCAACCAATTTTTTGCATGACTCGTCCCCTAATCAAATGATGCTTGGGGGCTTGCTTTAGACTAGCCTACTTCACCATCATTGGATGCCAATGCCCCTGATCCACAGGACCACAAGGTGCTTTTGATTCCGGTCAATTTTGATGAATGGTCAAATCCTCTTTGATTACTCTTTGTTAGCCTTTCCTTGATGTCAAGTACCGACTTGCAATTTAACTTGTTTATTCACAAATGGTCATTTTAATTCAATTCTCACGCAAATTTGAAAGATCATTTTATTAGGAATGATGTGGAAGTGTGTGATGAATGGACCATTAATCCAAACGTAGTGTTGATTTATTGGTGTGTGAAAAATATAGCAAGAATATGACACCAATACTGATGATTAGCAAATATGTGGGGAGTCAGCTTAGCAACCTTACTGTAGCATGCTTTCAGAATAAACTCTGCTTCAATTAGGTCTTTTTAAGGGTTGTAACATGGTCTGGTTCACGGTTATAGAAACAAAGGATATAAGGCTCAAAGTATTATTTGTCCCCACCCTTTCTTCGTGATGACCTCTAGTCCTATGTTCAGCTAATTCCACACGTGCTTATCTTGACAGTGTAAGCTTGACGGTTCAAGGTTCGTTCGACGTGGCAGTCACCTTATTTGGTTTTGATGGATGTCAGTGACCCTTTTTGATTTGAGTAGCCACTGAATCTTATTTTGTTTTTGTTGAGGGTTTGAGGACCTCTTTTGATTTTGTTTTTGATCCCTAACTTTTGCCTAAGTTGCCTCTTTAGGTGTTCAACTTAGCGGGCTTTTCTTTTAACATATATATTTTTTTGAAAGGCTTGTGACTGCCAAGTCGTTGGTCGTTGAAGAACAAATGCCATAACAAGGATTTCATCTTGCGACTGAACGTGCAATCAGATTAACTGAACACTACCCATGCCCTAGGTTTATCATAAGGGTTTAAATCCGAAGGAAATTCCTACTTCTAGGCTCAAAGTGGTTGACTAGGGACTAACTCCTTACATCTCCGGTGTTTAGGGGATTTGAAACAATGCATGTACATCATCAGCAGGATTTTATTCGAAAGCATACAACTGCAATTATGGGTATTTCGTTTTCGTCATCCTCCCTCCAATTTTTGCTAAAACAAAGGTTTGATAAAATAAATGGACGAGAGGTAGATGAAACCTTTTTTATATTTTTTTTCTCTCGTTTTTTTGTTGTTGTAAGTGAAGAAAAGATGAGCGAATGCGACATGATTAACTCAAAAAGCAAGATTACTTCATTAATATTACCATTCAAAACAAAACAATATTTAAAAACAAGTAGCAAATAACAGGAAATAAATTACAAATGCTTGGGAAAGACAAGATATAAAAATTGCCGACATTGGGTACTGGGCTTTTTCTTTCTTGACTCGCGGTTAGGCTAGCCTTCTTGCTCATTGGGACCACTATGATAACCTTTTCCATGCCCACTTTCAAAATTTTCTTCCATGCCAGAAACTGATGAACCTACCCGACCAGATGAAGGGTTGACGTTAATTTAAAGGCCTTGAGGCATAAATGAAATCAATCTGGACTCAATCAACCCTTATACTTGGTACTTCAAACTTTTACAATCCTCAATCGTGTGTTCAGGCGCTCCAAAGTGGAATACACACCTGGCATCTGCATCATAGCCTAGAGGAGGAGGTGTTGGAGGAGGACCAAGTTCTCTTAGCTAGACCAAAGAGTTACTGAGAAATAAAGGGAGGAGTCGACTGTACGACATAGAAATTGGGTCAAAGTGTTTCTCTAGCCTCCTTGGTCTGTTCGGGCCTCGTTGGGCAGAACTTCGACGCTGATTTGGATATGGATTCTTACTTTGTGGTTGATTCCTTGAACTTGACTGAGGATTAAGTAATGGTAGTTGATAATTACACTTCATAGGTCCAAGTGGTAGGTCATGCTCATGAGGCATCTCTTGACTTGAGGGGGACTTAAGTTCTTCCATAAGATCAAGCATTTTTGCGGCAACAACTGGTGCGGGGTTACTTTCCTTCCTCATCAGTGTTTGCAGGATCTCCATAATCAAGTTCACCTGAGTTTTCAGTTGCTTGACCTCCTCTTTGAACAATTCTTGACCTTTCTGAAGCTCTCCCATAGTAATCTGAGACATATTTCCAGTTCTAAACGTATGTCGGGAAATCAGCCAGTTACTTAGAAACAAAAGGCGGTATGAGGTTCTTGGGAAATGATATGCAGAATGCAGATGCAATGCACATGAAATGGATTAAATGCACTGGGATGCAATGTACTTAATCTGATTTTAGCACACGGGATCAAAGGTACGAATCAAGGATAAAAGTTAATTGATCGTAACACAAGGTTCTCACCAGGTGTGATCTAAGGTTCAATTGGGAGCCCAAAGTCATGGATCCACATGACTGTTCATCATACATGACATGAATATGTTGGAGGATGACTCCATCACATGAATCTCTTTTGGGTGAGGTCCTCGTATCGAACCACGCGAGAAGAGCTTCTCGGGGACCCATACTACGAGACACGTCGACACTGGGTTCTAGACAAGGATTTCAGAGTCATGGACTTCCTTGACTGTTTGTTACATATGTCAGTCATTGCCAAGCAACAAACCATCAAGAAAATCTCTTCTGAGCGAGGTCTTCGTATTGATCCTCACGAGAAGAGCTTCTCGAGGACCCATACCACGTGACCATCAATCTTAGTTGGCCAATGGTTTAAGGTTCTAAAAGATCCTTAGAGTAATGGGTTCCCAAGAAAATATTGGTTCTACACGCCAATAGCTTGACGGTTTCCATCATTCTCAAAGAAATCTACTCTAAGCGAGGTTCTCGTATCGACTATCACGAGATGAGCATCTCAAAAGCCCATACTACTCAACCTCTCTTATCTCAATTTTAACACTCTAGACTCGGGTATAGAGTCTTTCCCTCAAGCTTTGCCGCCAATGTATCCAATCCACACCACAACGAATGAAACCAAACAAGGTGAGATACAATTGAATAAATAAGGGAAAGTGATAAACAAACAAATAAAAGGAAAGGACCCAAACACGCGAAAAAACAAACTAGGTTAGGTTTGACTCGCTTAGGGAACAGTCCCCAGCAGAGTCGCCAGCTGTCGCTACGTGAAAAATGACACAGAGTCGCCACCGGATATTATTTATCCCAAGGAGGGAAAGGGAAATAGAGATAAAACCTTTGGTAAAAGAGCATGGTCATCGCAACCAAGTCTTAGGGTTCGGCAGTCGGTTATGCGAGGGGAAGGTGTTAGCACCCCCTCGCATCCATCGTACTCGATGGGAACCTCCTAGGTTATTTCGCGTGAATGGGTGTTTTTATTAAGAGTTTGCTTGCTTAAGGAAAATAGGGGTTGGTTTATTTATTAGAGTGCTCGCCAAGGATTGGGGCCCTTGTGCCTACGGATATTCACTTGTATGAAGTGAAGAATCAGAGTATTCGTAGTTCATGGGACTACGGTGGAAAACGGGATGTTGGGTGGACGATGCTATCGTGCACATTCTAGCAGTTAGGTGTATTGCGGCTCGCTCTTGGAGTCTTATGCGTTACCTGTTTGCGGTAGAACGGATGTAACATGTCCTTGGGTAAAGGGTATGGATGATTAAAGATGGGAAAAAATAAAATTGTGCTCGCTAGGATCATCGCAATCCTATGCCTACGTATTCTCAACATGTGTGAGAAATCAGAGCAGCCGTAGTTCGGCCACTTAAGAAATAATTGTGTATTGGTTGATTTTATACCTTGAAAAAGGGTTTCTGGATTGACGCCCTAAGGCAAAAGAAGTTTGATGAGTTGATATTGTTTTTAGGTTTTTCTTAGGGAATAATTTATTCTTGACTAGGATTATACAAAAGACTTTGGATAGAGATGAATATCTCGAATAGCCAAGTCGAGCGTCTTGTATTCAAAACATTCGGAACGAGTGTAGGAGGATTCCATTCTCATTCCTTCTCCACCACTTTAAAGTTCATGGTGCATAATTCTAATCGTATATTTTATTGTGTTTTGGGTTTTTTATGAGAAAAAGGATCACTTGACGTTGGATCAAGGTTTATTGTTTGTAAAGATGTTTGAAGTGAGGCGATCAAGGTCGATGGCGGTGCACAAGGCAACCGACTTACAAGGTTAAAAATGGCTCGATAAAATCGAGAGTTTGTTTTTGAAAATGGTTTTTGGAATCAAAAGTCAACAAGGACAATAGCAATATTCACACTAAAATCATACAAACATATGGGGTTAGTCGGCTAAAAAAATCGAAACATGCAAAAAAAAAACGGAACTGAGAAAAGTGAACATTCTATTTTTTGCATGTTCGCGCCACGAAGGGTGTTCGCGCCGCGAACTGGGAAAGTTTTCATTCTGGTTTTTGCATGTTCGTGCCGCGAACATGGGTCGCACCGCGACCTGAAGTGAAAAATGCAATGTTTTCTGCTTTCTTGCTGTCTTTTAGGGTTTTCTTTCCTTTCTATTGGTTCTTAAAAATGGTTTCTTGGTCCCCTTGGGACCTCACACAATACACCCAGCACAAACACGCTTACAAATGATAATAAATGGCAAGTGCAAAAATATAAAGAGAGAAAAAGTTTGAAATTTATACCCAAGAGCTTCCTCCTTCTTTGTTAAGCTTCCACTGGTTTGGTTGTGTGTTTTCTTCCTTCTTCCTTCTATGCTTTGAAGGTGCTTCTCCTCAAAGGTTCTCTATGGGTTTCTATGGAACTCTCTTGATTCTTGCTGGTTTTCTTTCTCACCTTTTTTCTGGTTTTCTCTCTAAAGTTTCTTGCTCTCTCTATTTTTTCTGGTTTTTGCAATGTGTAGTGGATGTTGAATGTGTAAAGAGTGAATGACTTTGTTTACAGCCCCTTCCCTTCTTATCTCTCCCCTCTAGGGTTTTCCCTTCTCCCCAAACATCATATTTTTTCATGGGATAATGTCTCCTACCACCTTTTCTCATGTCACTCTCTTTCTTTCCATTTCCATGTATATGGCTATGCTGCATTTTTCTGCACTACTTTCTCATGCTGTCTTTTTCTACATCCCTCTAAATTGCCCTCAATCCTTTCACCTCTTTGTTGGCTTATGCTTGGACTACTCTCTTGGTCAATGTTAACCTTTGGACAGAATTTTGAAATTCTGATTTTTAGATACATTATTATATGTTATTCCCTTGGTCTTGTGACATGTATATTTTGTGACATGAGGCAACTTGTTACTTCTTGCATGGGGCTGTTTTGGATTACCTTCATATTGCCCATGAATAAGCATGCATAATCTTGATCTTGAAACATTCCAATGTTAAGTTAGCTCTTAAATATTTTCTTTGGATGTTTGTAAGCATAATGTTGAACATGTAAACTTGTTGGGGAATGAAAGGTACCATAGCATGAAATTAATTAGAGACTTGAATGAATATTAGAAATAGATCAATTTCTAAACATTACTTAAAGTTGTAAATTTTGTAACAAATGGCATTCTTGCAATGTCATGAAATTTCTCTTTGTAATATTCTTGCCTCCAATCTTGAATTCATGATGGGTTTCCCTAACACCATTAAACTTGAAATGGATGAAGTCTTGAATTATGGACTTGTGATCTTGACTCATGCTTTGCAAATTTGAACTCCACTTGATCAAGAATTTGAAACAAAATTGGATGAAGCAAACTTGAATTTGGCCTTGCATTTCATGTTCATTAGGATATTTATCTTGAATATCCCAATATTTTTCAAATAACTTCTTCTTGAAGTAATCTACATGAGTAGATTTTCCAACTTAGATCAAGCCTTAGGTGATGAACCTTTTCTTCCATGTATTCCATAATAGGCAATCTATCTCATTTGAAATGAAAAATAACAAATCGACCCAATCTATACCTTGTGAACCCACATGCCCGATATGCAATGGAATAATGTGTGATATGACGAATGCAGAGTATGAAAGGCTAAAGGTGAAAATGAGGGTGTGACAAGAGTCAACACCCACCGGTCAAAAGAAGGTCCAACGTCACCAAAGGCACAGTCAAGGCTGCCTTCATAAGCGAAAGTAAAAGTAGTCCCCAAAATCTTTAGGTCTACCCAGACATCTTAGATATCCTTTGTTTTCTAACGTTTGGCGAGTGCAACCTCCATAATAAGAAATCTTACATAGAAGACACCAGAATGGACAAAGTAAGATAAAAAAAACATCAACTAAGGAAGAGGAAAAAAAGAAATTAATGTTACCTTTAGAACAATTAAACTAAGAGCAAACGTCAAAGGAAACTACAATGCTAGCAGATGCGAAGAAAAGCTAGGAGTCCAAGATTTCAAGTGGTGATCACAAACAAAACAAAGGAAAAGAATAATGCTTTAGAACTACAAACGACGGAAGAGTAGGAAAAACAAACAAATAAGCTTTTATGGGTACTTCTAACACGAGGGCAACACGGCCTCTTACAACCAGGAGAGAAGAAAGCACTCCAACGGTCCAGATCTCCTCAAAAGTCGTCCTAGATACTCAAGTAACCTAGGATCATAAGATCATCATTAATGGCATGCGAGGGGCACACGTAAAAGGCTCCTCAGAGAAAAAAAAACATATGACACATGAAATGTATCTAATGTGCAAGTTCCCAACTCTAGTTGTATTCCATCACGACCCTTCACTTGACCTGAATGTCAACTAATCTCGAGACATGCACAGCAAAATTCGTCTTTCCCCATAAGACAGGGGAAAAGATGAGACGGAAAAATCCCTTCCCTGCAAGGCAGAGGAAAAGACGGGAAGCAACTGCTTGAGACCACCCAGAAGAACCACTGAAAAAGGCCTAAGAGAGAACACTATTGGGGACCACACACAAGAAATGATGACCTTCGTTCTTTTGAACACATACAATCCCAGTCCTTAACTCATCACACACCGTCCAGATCAATCACACTATATAAAGAGAGAATCACATCATTTTACACATTATTCAAATTCATCTCCATTACTCACCATTTCTCATTCTCTCACGTGTGTTAGAATGTTAACCTAGCAGGTACCCCAGACCTCTATCCTATCAAAGTTCAGTGCATCGCATCTGAAGTCCAATCACACCGATTCATCTCACATTTCTGGTTCTCACAAAACATTATGATGTCGATCATTGATTTTCTCAATTTACTCAATAAACAAAATGGACAGAAAATCAAAAATAATTTGCAGAACATTTATAGTACCATTGTATACAGCAAAATACAACTATGTTTCCTTTGGTACATGGTAAGGTGTTCATCTGATATGCTTCACTCCAACTACCAGTGCATACCTCTTTGAAGAGAATACAAATTCTTGTGACAAACAACTAAAAAGAATCCACCCTATGCTATAAATTACATAAATATTAAAATACCATGACACTTTGACACATGACACATGCCAACAACACTTCACCATCTTAAGGCCTAAAACTTCACCATCACCATCACATGTATAAATATTATATATTCCACACTTCTCAAAAGTAACTGACTCAAGAATAAATCCAATGAATGTATTGAGTTTAAAAGGAAGAAAGAAAGAAAGTAAAAAAGAGTTGATTTGAACAAAACCTATTTTCAATACCCAACTATATAAAATTTTCTCATTTAGAAATTCTTCATTCAAGCTTTATCGCCTTTCGGTTCAAGGAAAAGGTAGGAAAAAACTACCAGAATGCTAACCAGCAAGAATTGTTAGCCTATTCTTTCTTTTCATAGCTGCATTGAATGATGAGACATGTGCTGGAAGATATTATCAGCAATCAATAGCTGGTGGACCACAACAACATTCATATACACCATTAAAGGACATATATCAGCGACCCGGTTTTGCACGTTTCATTCCACTTGAGTTGAATGGGGACACACTGCCACTTGGCCCTGGACTCTCTTCTCTGAAATTTGAATTCAGAAGAGCTAATTCGCGCAACTGCTGCCTCTTAATAAAGTCTTCTGACTCATCCTGTGTATCAAACATTCATATCCAAGACAAAATTTTAAAAACTATATATTCTTGTATGGTTATAATACGGAACTAAAGTTTGACGAAACATACCACAGGTTTGAGTAATTCTTCTATGATTTCCTGAGCCTGTCTGAGCCTTAAGTCAACAACATTAGCAGGTAAATCAGCCTCAATCAATATGTGTAGAGGTTCATTGAGATGCTCATAGCCTGGTCTTCCTCGTAACTTTTCTTCCTTAAGATTGATAAATTTATAATACTCTCAGTTGGTATATAACAAGTATAATTGAGTATGCAAATCAATCAGGAAATATGGAAAGTTATGTTTGTCTTCATACCTTGTCGGGATCTTTTATCGATCCTTTTCCTCTAATATACACACGGCAACCAGTAGTAGCTTCTACCCGTTTCAAAGAATTGCCTCGTGGTCCCAGAAGTCTTCCAACAAAATTAAACTAATGCAATAAGAAGCAACATATTTCTATTACTTATAGTTGATAATAGAGATTTCAGTAACAAAAACAAGAAGCAAAATTTGATTTTCTATAACTGACAACTGTATAAAAGCTTACATTGGGGAATGTATCTACCGGAATTTCCAGGCGCAATATTCTCTTCACAGTGAATGAACTAGGACTTGCAGGTGCACTTTGCCAGTCCATATTCGTTCCAGGGGGTCCAATTAATCTCTGTTTTTTCCAATAAAGTAATGTTAATGAATATAAGTTGAACGTAACTATCGTAAATGACAAGAAAAAATAATGAGGCCTTTGTTAAAATAAAAATAAAAATCAACAAGCAACCACCATTCTCAATCTCAGGAACCAACAAAATCATAAATATTACATAAAATTCAATCATAATAGTTGAATATATATCGCATGTACACATGCATATATAATGTGATATTAATTAGACCCCTATGGAGTCTTCAGTCGTAAACCTTACTCCAAATCCTCACCAAATCGCTAAATGTAGACAGAGTGGTTGTTGACATCCCTCTAAGAATCTATGTCCCAAATAAAGGTTAAATCCTTTATTAGAACTTCTGCACATAGTAGGACTAATACTAATGGTTTTCAGCAGGAATTCATACCCGACATAGCTGTATATCTCCTAAAGTTTATGTTACACACTACTACCAAGAGTTTGGAGCTGAGCCATGTTAAGTTTTTGGAGGCTCTGTGCTGGTTAGCTACGATTCAACCCTAACAAAAACAACCATAGGTCATATATAGTCATGGTTTAACCATGACAAATCTATTATGAGGCCCTATTTAGTCACAACTTAACCATGAAAATTTTGAGGTTTTGTGTTGTATCCCACCTTGCACACTCTCAAAGACGGCCCTGTTAAGGAGGGAAAGGGTGTTGGGTTTGTCCAAGAGTTTGGAGGATTTTCTAATTTAGTACTACTTTAGAGGATTGGGAGATTTAAGAAGGGAAAGGGTATCTGGCAATGAGCTGTCTTTGCTGCTATTTGGTGCCTACAGCTGTGTAGCAAGAGCTTTACCTAACTGAAATAATTTCTTTGGCCTTCTCTTGGTCTCTTTTGGGAGTATATCTATCTGTCATGAACCAACCGTCCTGGAAGCTTAAGCTGTCAGGGAAATGCACATGAATGGTTTCGTATCAAATACTCACATATTTACAGAGGCTTGTGTCGAGTGAATATTTGGCTTTATTGTGATATTTGTAATTTGTAAAAAATACACGGGTCTAAACTTTAATAATGATATTTTTCCTCTTTTTGTTCGTCGAATTTCAAGACTGTCCACCAATTCAAACTAATGCAAATGTTTGAGTATCTGAAAAATGTATCTTCATATTATCATCCTATCATCTTAAGTATTTGTTTCCATATTTCTTTTTATATCTTAGCAAAACCGAAAAGAGCAATTATGAAACTTCAATATGGTATCAGAGTCACATTATCATGACTGGTCTTGTCGCCATTTTTCAACCAAGTTACCTAAAAACAGGAACGGTAGTGTAAGCTGTAACATTGTCATTATCTCCATGTCAGTTTTCTTCCCATCGGTTGTGCACAAGGCCAGCTTTTTCTACCTCAGGTTCTCTCTTTATTAATGGTTTTTCACTTGTCGCTTTCGAAACCTATCTCAATCTCAGTTCCTCCCATTGTCATATCCTCCTTAAGTTAAACCACACGCAACAATCCTACCTTATGTTATACCTATGAATTAATAAGGATTCATGGTAACATTGGTAACATTCAAACATCACTCTTGGGCATTTAGACACACATCATGGTCTTTTCCCTTAAAGTGCGAAGGAGGTGATGTATGAAGCAGTACAATAGTGACTGGAGCTTGGTTGAATACACACAATAAGTACTATATGTCACAAGTTGAATACTCACGTCACAATTCACCACTTAGATAGATGATGAAATTTTAAAAACAAAAATGTGCATCTAAACATACAAATATAACAAAAACTTGAGCATATCAACTTTATAATGCAACAGTTAATTGATAATTTAAAAGAAGTCACCTCCTGCTGAAGATTATTCCATGCACCAATTCCTGTCGCAGAGACATTAGACATGAGGTTTGAAGAAGCCATAGGACTAGGACTTCTATGCTGATGTCTATCAAAGTCACCAAAACCTTGGTTGGACAACATTCCAGAAACTCTCAATATTTCTGCAGCAGATGTAATATTGTAATCAGAAACCAATGCGTACAATCGAAAAGTTATACAAAAAATAGAGCAACAAAGAGAAATCGAATGACAGATCATGTCAAGAGAGATTAGATTTAGAGTCACTGCAGTCAGTGGATGTCAGCCATTAGACGGAGATTGATCGACTTGCATTTTAACTTCATCAAAAGATCTAAAATACAACTTATTATCAGAGCTATGATCTCTACGGCCGATGTTGATTGGATACCCAACAAGACTCGAAAAATCAGAAAACCTCACATCCCGCAGTAAGGACTTACATCAGACCCAACGCAGACAATTCCTCGAAAAAACAGTGCACCGGACTTAAGACTATGAAGGTACATTTCATCCAATGTTAACTTAAGATAACATCAAAAAGGGGATAATTTTTTCAATTAATTCTATATCCATTCCACACCTAAGAAAACATCAAAACCAAGTGAAGTGTGAAGGAAATAGTGCCACAACAATGATAAATGGTAGAGAAAGCAATCAAAGCATGATCAACACTATCTGAACCATTGACATGATCCAAGCACAGACATGAAACATCCTATCATAGACAACAACAAAAAATCTACAAAAAACATAGATCCAAAAACATGAACAGACCTTGATTCAAAAGACGACTGCATATAGGAAGCACTTGCAGAAAAGGTCCAAGCTTCTGATGTTCTGCCAGCAACTCTGATAGATACTGACTGCAAAAAAAAAAAAAAAAAAAAAACAACCCTTTTCAATTCTGAATCAAAAGCACATAAATTTACTAAACCAAATCAAAAATCCCAAAAAAAAAAAAAAACACAAACCCTTTTTGAATCTAATCATGAAAATTGATCTGAAAGTAAAAAAGAAAAAAACTTTCCAGTACCTGTCAACTTCTGAGTTGGTTCTAATCTGAGGAGAAGCAGCTCTGGCATGAGAGAAATTCTGATTATACAAACCTGACATAACTGACTTTTTAGCTTCAGCTTTTTCCTTAAGGATTGGAAGAAAAACGAAAGTTGAAAAACAAGGTTTAGTTGGTGCAGTTGTTTGCAGAAGAGAAAAAGGAGAAACTGACCAAGACCATCATCAATAAAGGAGTTCTGTAAATAAAAAGAAAACACAACAACAACAAAAAGGGTATATGATTTTTTTTTCTCTCTTTTACATAAAAATAAGGACAAGAATTAATTATTTGATTTATTTAATTTTCTCTCTCTAATATTTCCTTGTCAGAAAAAAATAAAATAATAAGAAAAGTGGAAGACAGTGTCGTATAATAATCTAAACAAGGAAACATGAGTGTAAAGAAACAGTTAAAGTGTTTTGACCAAAAAGTACATAGTTAAAGTTAAGGTGGTAAAAGATAGATTTTGTTGTTTGTTTGGTCGAGGAAGTGAAAATACAATGGAAGAAGAGACAGAGAAGAACAAGAAGAGGAAGAGGAAGAGGTGGAGACGCGTGTTAGGCATGCAAGAGAATCAAAGGTAATGAAAGATTGTGGAGAAGAAAAGAGATACATACACCAAAAATATGATCATCATGATAATGATGTTTGCCAACGTACTCTTAGCTGTGTTCTTACAAAATTACTACACTAGTCTTATAATTTTACTATGTTAGTTCAAAATTAGTGAAGTACTTAAGGTTAGATTAGAAATCAAATGTTAATCTTTGTTAATGGTCAAAAACTAACAATTTCTATGATAGTAATAATTTGGTCAAAAATAGTACCCAAAGAAAAAAACATTGGTCAAAAATAGATGTTTTAACTTTTAAGTATATATAGGATATATTTATTTCACATAAAACATTGGATTCTATGTGTATATGAAAAAATACAATAAAGTAGAGATTCTTTGTATATATGAGTGTATTTTGTTTATTTATTTTGTTATCCTTTTGAAAAAAAAAATATATTATTTAAGATAGGACAAAAGACAATGTAATATGACTATATAATGTTATATTTATTTATATTTTAATTTAGTATTTGATGAGAGTAAAATATAATAATTTAATTGTAAAATTTATCATATTATGTTTGTCTAGTTAAAAGTCATATTTTGAATATAATATAATAAAAAATAATTTCTTGATTTATTTTTTAATAATATAATCATAAATATAAAAAAGAAAGTATAATATAATATAATGTAATATAATATAATATAATATAATATAAATAGAAAATAAACAAAAATTAAAGTTGATATTACATCTAAAAAATCATAATTAGTCTATAGAAACTATAATATTTTAAAAATATCATTAAATAAATTTAGAAATGTTAATTTTTTTATTGTCACAATAGTTTTGTTATTTACATATAATATATATCATGTCTTTATTTGAGACATATGCCATATATAATGGGTTACTTCTTTACTCATTTTTTAAATTGAAATAATTATTTAATAACATCAATAATTTTTTTATAAAAGTTATCTACTTATTTATTACTTTTAATTTATTTACTTATTTATTTATCAAATTTAAAAATATTTGTATTTATTTTATAAGAATAATTTTATAATTTGAGTATAATAGATATCATATGATTATGGCTGGCAATGAATCGAAACAACTCAAAAATAGTTTGAAAATCGATATGATAATTAATTTGTTGAATTTGGTCCATGAACCTAATGAGCTGAATATGAGTTAAAAAAATTAAATTTGTTAACTAAATGAGTTGAACTTAAAATATGTATAGTTTGACTCGTTAGATTCATGAACAACTCGATTATATATGAGAAGGATTATATTGTCTTTAAGAGTAGATTTAAGGATTTAATATAATTTTTAATTTTATATTTTATTTTAATCTAATGATTTTAATTGATAATTTATATTCTCAAGTGAGCAAAATATTTCTAAATATAATTAAATAAAATTAACATCATATAAATTAATTAATTTTTGAATCAGTAGATTTTTGAAACAAAGTTAAACTCCAATCTAATAACTTTTATTTTATTTTAATACTTTTTATAAAAAAAATAATAATTAAAATTTTCAAATATATAAAAAATAGACTTTAAAATATGATTTTTAAGTCTGTGAAGTAAGCAAACTGAATCTAACGAGTCGAACAGAATTGCCCGTGAACTTATAACGAGTTGAATTTGAGCTTAAAAAAAAGTTCATGTCGAATTTAAATCGAAATTTAAGCTGAATCAGTTTTTAACAAATCGAGTCAAACTGAGACAAATTCAACTTCATTCGACTCATCTTCAACCTTACATATAATGTCATATTAAGTGCATTTCAAATACATTAAACAATAAAATAATGATACGATATTTCTATTTATTTAAACACAATATATCATATATTTATTATATCATTATCATGCCATATTTTTATTGAACTTATTATCATATTAGGTATTTTTTTTTGTTTTTTATAAGTTGCTGTGGAGAAAAATTTGTATTAAATTATAAGTTGTTTTGCAAAATTAAAAAATCATTAATATCATTTTTAGTATTATACTTTCAAATATTTATTATCATTTCTTCTTTCAAATATTTAAACTTATCTTTTCAATATAATTAAGTGAGTACAATATTGTAAAATTTTTCATACTTTCTCTTTTTTTTTTATAATAATAATAATTTTTTTAATACGTGTAAAAAATTCAAAACGACATATAATAATAGAAAAAATGAAAGGAGTATTATTTTGTCTTCTATAAACTAAATACCAATATATTAAAACACATTTCCTTACCTCTAAATATAAATATACAATTTCTCAATTTGTCTTCCATAAACACTTTCTTTGAAATATCAAAATTTTATTGCAGTCATGAACTATGTGATATATATATATATATATATATATATATATATATATATATATATATATATATATATATATATATATATATATATATATATATATATATATATATATATATATATATATATATATATATATATATATATATATATATATATATATATATATATATATATATATATATATATATATATATATATATATATATATATATATATATATATATATATATATATATATATATATATATATATATATATATATATATATATATATATATATATATATATATATATATATATATATATATATATATATATATATATATATATATATATATATATATATATATATATATATATATATATATATATATATATTGATTTTGATTTTGGTTTTGAGGATACATTTACTCTAATACAAAAAGAGAACATTTTCGTTTCCTATATTGGTTTTAAAATACACCAATTTGATGTTAAAAATTTATGCTTGCATGAAAACTTAGAGGAATGGGTGTTATGAATATTCCCTCAATCTTTGGTTTCATAATCTACAAGGTGTGTTAATTGAGGAAGACATTATATGGACTAAAGTATTCCCCAAGACATTATTTGAAAGGTTTGGAGAAACAAATGTCTTCTTAGGTTATAAGTAAATCCAATGAGATCATATTTTATTCTTCAAACATTCATAAAGAGGCAAACTATTTGTTCTTTTTGTTTAAGTTAGTTATATTATTGATATAAGAGATGATTTTACTAAGAGAAAGATGTTAAGGGAGAAATTATAAGTAGAGTTTGAGACGAAAGACCTTAGATAAAGTGGGACTAAAATTCATTACCTGTTTCATTTATCACATGTGGCATATGAGGTGTCTAAGGAGTAACAGTTTTGAGATATCAGCCAAACAGAAAAATCTTCTCCCCAACGATTTGAGGAAGAACCGGTCTTCCTCCATTGCCATGTTTTTGATCAGGAAATTAGGAAAACTATTTTTCTTGTTTTGTAGCCTAGCCTAAGGAGTCGTATATAAACATCTCAATTAGGGAGGATCATTCACAAATTTCTCATATACAAACATACAAAACTCTTTTGCTCTCGATCACGTAAGAGGGTTTGTCCTCTCTATTGTATATTTAGAAAGTATGGTTGACGCCCACCATGGGCCCGATAAAGTTGACTTGGGGGCACTCTCACCATAAATTTATAAGTCGCTTCAGTCGCCTTTCTTAACATGGTGGTGAGACGTGGCATCGGGATATCTACCAACTTGCACATCCATTTACACCATAACAATGGGAATTATTAGAGGTGAAAAGTCCAACTTTTTTCATAGAAGATACACTAGGTGAGTCTTGGTGGTGGAAGGTTCTCCTGCCAGCCCCAAATAAAATTTAGATAGGGAGTCAGAACCTAAAATTATTTTCTTTGATATACCAAAATGCATCCTCACAATAATGACCTCATGGTCATAATGGTGTATTGCGACGATTGAGATTTAAAACGGGTAAGGATTGACTTGGGGAGCTCAACAGATGTCATATAATAGAACATGTCTAAGAAGCTCGGGTTGGATTCAAATGGCCTTCATACGTTCTAAAATTCGATGTTCGGGTTCTCTGGGAAGAAAATATAAGTGATGCCACGTAAATCTCAAGATAGTGTTTGGGTTGAACAAGAGCACAAAAATAATCATGTTCGGGTATCTCATGATAAATTCCCTATCTTCATACAACATGATCATAATATGACCCACATTCAACATTTTAGGGGCCACCTTGCCAACCTTGTACTTAAGCATGAAGTACATTCTACCTATTGGGCAAGTTGGAACGATCCAAATGATCAAGAGATCGTCCAAGAATGTAACCAAGACAACATGAGGATAAGAAGAGCGGACTTGGCTACAGCCACCTCTTATAAGCATGCGTGCAAGGAATAAATTTTGTGAATTTGGATCTCTGGAAAGAGCCCGAGAAAGAATAATTGACGCCCACAAAATATCTAAAGGAGGTCCAAATTAAGCCCCTAGATTTTCCCACTACTATGCACCTCATTGACTGAAGTTAAAGAAGAGGAGTTGGTTGATGTCCCTAGAGAGAAAAAACAAGTTTTATAATCGTATCCACAAAGACCGATGGTTTCAAAAAACTGTTCAATAGTTTTTAAGATCTTAAGTAGAAAGAGTTTTTATATTTTTTATGATACATAAAATTAAATGACATAAAATAATGATAGAAAGTAAAATAGAGATTTTGGTGTTAACGGTAAGAAAACTCGTCAGGGTAGATTTTGTCATTGCGTATTTATCATGCACATCCATATGTCAGTAATATGTTCCTCTACTCAGCTATTAATATTATCACATGTTACTCTCATTCGTATCTCCTTTCGGTCTCCATGTCGTGAGATCAATTCATTACCTAATAGTCGATATCTTAGTCTATTAACCAACACAGAGCATTAAGTTTCAACAGTTATAAAGCAGCAAGACTCCACGCCGATCTATACTACAGTACATGTGAATATTAAACCTAACCATATCTCTAGGCATTAGTATCCAATAGAGGATTATCTTGGATCTAGTAATGACAAACACTTTTCAATGTCAGATCACGTCATAAAAACAAATTTTAGGTAGCAAAGCTAAAACAAACGTTGAGATTAAAGAGACGTCAATATTAAAGCATGAGTAAAAATACATAGAGCGCCATTACCAGTTTAGCACATAAATATAATGACTACATATAACCCTCAATAAAGAAATTTTAGTTACGCTTACTCATCATAACTGTAGGTAATTCTACAAATCTGATATTGGAAATTTATCTGCCTTGTCATTTAAGCAGCACTTCCACCTTCAACCCCTCTCTCTTATTCTCCTATTGCAGACCAAAGTGAACCTAATAAAATTATGTACTACCTCAATCCACCTAAGCCCCATTTGAAATGAACTGGAAGTCTCTATTTATAGTCGAAATTCTGGACCCCTCACTATGCATAATGCCATTGTGCCTAGCGAGCCTACCTTTTCTCCCATTAGGAGATGTTAGATGTGTGACAGGTGGCCCTAGTCTCCTTGGCTCGTTAAATGCATAAACCTACACTTAAGACATAAACCTTTGCTTCACCATGAAGTACTTGAACCTCGACGTGCCATTTGGCCTTCTGTTTGTGCTTAGAGCGCATATGGCTAGGCCTAGCGAGCCTAAACTTTCATGGTTTTTCTTTGGCTTGGTTTTTGCATGCTGAATCGTATTTTTCTATTCCTTTTTATCCATTCTCAATTAATAAATACTAGAAAATTCCAAACATGTATTTCCTTACTTTTCATAGCTAAATTAGGGTTTTTGATTGCTTGTAAAATAAGTTAATAAGTGTGTATGTATTTCACGTGAATATGGAACTTATCAGTTGCCTTGCTAAGAAGTAACATTGATTTGTTTGCTTGGGCCCCCGCCAACATTCCAATTATAGATGCCAGTGGTTTGTCACCACCTTGCCATTGATTCCATAATGAAACTTATGGCATAGAGAAAGCATAAAGTTGGGAAAGAGAAGTAGGCGTAGATCAACGAGGAAGTTGAGAAGTTGAAGAATGTATGTTTTGTAACTTAATTCAAATATCTAACTTGGTTGGATAACATGGTCCTGACCTGAAAATCATCAAATAAATGGCAGATGTGTATCAATTTCATTGATTTAAATGCAACATGCCCTAAATACCCATGCATATTGCCGAACATTGACATGTTGATTGGTGGATCTGTGGAACTCTATTTTACAAGTTACAGGTTAGTGATCCAAGAAGTTCTCTTGAAGATGAGTATGCTTTTGATGATTACAACTACCTTTTGATGATAACAACTAAGGTGCAAGCATAACAAGCGATTAAAGATGTAAGCAGACTAAATAGGGTTTGATGAGTTTAATGATCATTGTAAATATCCTCTGATGATGGCATCTAAATGGAATATAACTCAAGCCTCATATCCAAGTAAATTTCAATCAAGTGTCTATAAGATTGAAGTACCTGACAATTCTTGAAGTGTGCAAATGTTTGCCCTATCACGTATGAGTGAATAACGTTATAAAAGGAAAAGGGCGTTTTTGTAAAGTCATACGACTAAATCACACGCGCGCACACACGCGCACACACACACACACACACTAAAAAAATGTTTTCAAACCTATTTTACCTAAATAATTTCTCTTGAAAATGTTTTGAAGTCGCGTCAGTTGAACTAAGAACTGTCTGAAGAATTTTGGACAAACATTATATTGTCCGATCGATTGGCACCTTTACCCAATGAATTGGGTCGGTGTGAAAATTATCTTTAATCGATTGGTACATTGTCTATGCCTCTCAATTGATTGGTGCATGATACCAATCAGTTGACACATTAATTTCGGTCCAATTTGTTTTTCTTTTTTGTGTCACTCTCTAGCCTATAAATAGAGAGCACTTCCTTCATATTTTCACATCCAGAATCGTGAGCTCTCATATCTTACTCCTTACTTTCTCTAAAAATATTTTCTCACTTTCTCTCACTTAGAGATTTAGTCGTAGTGCTTTCGAGAAAGGTATTTTGCAAGTGAGACATTTTTGTAATTCTAGAAGGCTATTCTTATAAATTCACAAAGGAACATTTTTACCTTGGTTGGATAATGTAACCAACTAGGAATTATTTGTTTGGGTTCGAAGCTAAACCCTTTAAAAGTTTTGGTTTGGGGATTTAATTACTAATTAGTCAACTTGGTTTGAAAGCTCAGCCCATTCAAAAGCTTTCATCGGTTTGAGATCAGCCCGATATAATATCTCACTCTGGTTCGTGGTTATCCTGCTAAAAACCCTGGTTTGGTTCATAAGCGTATCCCATTTAAAAGCTTTCTAAGCTTGGAGATAAATCTGACATAAAATCTCATAGGTTCGTGGTCAGACTGCCAAACCTCAACTCGGTTCATGAGTTTAACTCGAATTAAATGATCACCCAGGTTCTAGACGGGGTTATGTAAAACCTCGGTTTAGCTTAGGAACTAACCACTTCAAGTTTGGAAAGAAGAATAACTGATTCAATCCATCGTTTGGAAGGAAGTTCGATAAAAACTTCATTTTCCTTGTATAAGGGGGTTTGAGAGTTCAACCTACTAAAAAGTCTTGAGATTTACTAGATACACTCAATAACAAATCTTCGGGAAAGTATTAGGTATTTTATTTTTTTATTAAACCTCTATAATTTCTGGTGTTATCTCTCTATCCCTTAAATTTTTACTTTATGCATTTTATTATTAATTTTCCGCTACTAATTTATAAAACTTTTCTAAAATACTTTTAAACACTGAAACTGATCCTAAAAGTTATTCAAACTCAAGTTTTTCTGAAACTCATAATTCATCCCATATCTTGTGTATGGAGTCATATGTCCAACAAATGGCATCATAATCTAACTCTTATTTAAGGACTAATCATCTCAGGAAGAAGATGAGTTCCAACATAATTTTAAAGAAGAGATATTTCCTAAATACACCTCCATCGTTTAATGGTGCTAGGTTTGAAATATGGAAAGCTAGATTTAGAATATTTATTCAAAGTATTGTTTTTAAATTATGGGAAAATATAATCAATGATCTGTTTATCCCTACTAACTAAATATATGGAGAAGTAGAAGATAAACCTAATTCTCTTTGGACTGTAGAAGAAAAGAGAAAATTTGAAATAAATTTCAAAGCCAAAAAATTTTTAGTAATGACATTAGATGATAGTAAATTTATTTATATCTATAATTGTAAAACTAAACGAAATATGGGTAAATCTTGAAATGATATATGGAGTTTCTCCAAGTATCAAATTAAAAGAGACGAGCATACAAGGCGGAGAAGATGAAGATATTATTCATCAATGTTTTTCAAAATTTTGAATTGCTAGAAACTATATTGGAACTTTTGTCAATAATCAATATCTAAGAATTAAGAAATGGAAACATAATCCAACCCTTAAAACAAAAGAGGGGAATGTTTGTAAATTTCAGGAAAAATTAAAGAAGGAGGAAATTATTAAGAAATTGAATGAAATAGTTCAATTACTTAAAAACGAAGGTACATACTTAAAGACAGAAAAATAATCAACCTCATCAATATTATATCAAACAACTCCCATGGATTCCTTTGAAAGAACATACTTAGTTATTGAACGATCTTTTGAAGATTCAACATCAAATGAAGGAACCTCAGTTGTAAGAGGATGCAAAGAATCATCTAGTGAAATCTTTGAAAGAAGAAAAGAAGATGATGAATCAACCTCGGGGAAAACCATAGAAGAATCATCATCAAACGAATAAGAGGAAGTTTTATTAAGGTATTGTACGAGGAAGATGATTAAGAGATAATTAATTCATCTTACAAGCAATTATTTAAAATTAGTACTAAGTTGGTTGAAGAAAACAACAGGATTACAAAAATGCAACTTGGACCTTAAAGAATATTTAGGGTTTCTTGAAGAAAGCAATAAATTCATTTAAGTTAGAAATAACTAATATTAGAAACTCAACAGAAACATGTGAGACTCGTGTTTCTTTGAAAAATAAAGTAATAGACTTGCATGAAACTCTAAGTAAATTTACTAAGCAGAAAGAAAATTTTGACCTGATCCTATCAAGTTAAAGGTCTTCCATAAATAAAAATGGATTAGGATTAAAATGGGATAGAACGTCTAGTAAAGGTCTAAAGAATATGAATCTTCCAATTTATAAATGCTCTCGCTGTAGGATATTAGGCCACTTAAAGCCTTTCTGTTTTTATAAATTAAAAAGGGCTAAAGGCCCCTGGACTAGATCTAAAAAAATATGGGTACCAAAGCTAAAACCATAACATGTTTTGCATGAGTACTTTGCAGCTCGAGGCTTTAATAGATATTAAATGTAGTTGTGCAAAAAATATACTTTCAAATACATGGTATTTAAGTCACTGATCCAATAATAATCGATAATGGTGGATATCAACGATAATGATCAAAGCAAGTTTTTAAATTGAGGATATTTCAACATTTTTTTATCCTTAGAAATTAGTTAACCTCATGTTAGGTTGAGTAGATACATATGTGATGCACATATCAAATTCGTTGTTTAAACCAAAATCTCGATTCGTAGAAAAGGACACACTACTATGTGTTAGTGATTCCCTTTAAGGAAATTTTTATCAAGACCTATTGATATTTAAGGTAGTACACTATTTTATAGAATGATCAGAAAATTCTGGTTAATTCTTTAAAATTATGGATTTAATCATGTGAGGGCAAGGTGCCTTAGTCCTTATGTTAATGATGTCAAAACGTGTATTAGAAGCAAGCTTGCATCGATGCATGGTCCTGTTCTGGTTGACGTATAGCTTAATTTTCTGCATATTTTACATTCGGGTGTGCTCAGGTCGACCCCCTTCTACTCAAGTCGACCATTTGTTGTCTTGTAACTGATTTTCTGATCTGCTATATTTTAAAATGTTGTTATATTTATTAGTTGGTCAAGGAATCATATATATTCATTTTGTCCCATCATTTAAATATACAACAAGAAAAGTGAAAGATATACACTGAGTTGTTCTCATCATCTTCTTCCTCATTCTTGCATTTTTCTCAACAATTACACATAATAATTTTTGTTGATCTTTTGCATCATTGAGGTGATAACATCCAAATGTAGGATTGTGTACCTAGTTTGGGTTGAGATTTCGGTGGGTTTTTCTTGAATAAAATCGTTAGGGTTTTGTCCTCCAAGATCCTGAGGATTTGGGGTTATTTGCGCATATCTTTGCTTCATAGATTCAGCCGAGCAAAGAGGATGGAATAACGGTGGGTTCGTTTAATCGAGTAGCGTTAACTGAAGGATTATGCAAGATTTAGGTTTGAATGGTGCATGATCGAAATCAGCCAAGTGAAAGGTTTGAATACCGATGGGGTTGTTCAGACAAGTAGCGGTAACCAGAGGTTTGTTCAACACGTTCGAGGCACTTGAATCGACTTGAATCAAGGGGAGATGAGATATAGTACAACATCAACAAATAGGCTTGAATGTGTGGTGACTATTGCTTCTGTTATATAAAATTTTGCAACAAGATAATACATATCTCAATTATGGTTTTTAGAATTGGGGGCAAACGTACCCTAAGCGAGGACGAAAGGGAATCTTCCTAAACAAATATGATGTTGTTCTCTCTTTCTCTATCTCTTTATTTTAAATTGTTTATGTTTGTGTAATATCAATTGATCGATATAAATTTATTGTAATGTAGTGATGAAGATCTGGTTTGAAAACTTATTACAATCACTTGGATTGTAATTACAAAAATTATGCACTTATATTACATAGGAAACAATACTTAAGGTGTTTTGCACACCAAGTATTCGACGAATTGATCGCACACAAACTGTTTGTGTTATTGGAAATTGGAAAAGCTAAAGTGGTATTGTTTGTATTGATTAATCATCAAACTATTGATTCTATTTCTCATTAGATTTGTTGTTCCATTTGGCTTGTTGCATATCCGATCTTTTCGATAACAGTTCGTTTAGACGACTTGGTTCCTCGGTCGCTTCCACACAATTTTGTAAAACAAATTTTTTAAGCGCTGAATCGTGTAATAAATTAGTGATCTATTCAACCCCCTCCCTCTTCTAGATCATTGCCATCGTCTAACAAGTGGTATCACGAGCACCGGTTCATCTAGTGTTTCGCATATAACTTTTTAGAAAATGCCTAACGACCCAAAAGGGGCTTACAATAGAGCATCGATTTTTACATGTGAGAACTATAGTTATTGGAAAGATTGTATGTGTGTGAATATCAATTCCATTGATAGAAAGGTATGGAATTTTATTCAAAATGGTCCTATAGAAATAACCATAACCGATGGGAATAATATTGTTGTGCATAAATTGGAAGCACAATGGAACAAAGAAGATGAGAAAAAGTATAGTTATGATTGGAAAGCTAGAAATATTATAATATCTTCTTTGGGAGTTGATGAATATTATAGAGTTACCCATTGTACTAATGCTAAAGCTATGTGGGATGCATTGCAAGTTGCCCATGAGGGAACTAATGATGTCAAACTAGCTTGAATCAATACTTTGACACAAGAGTTTGATCTCTTTCATATGAAGCAAGGTGAAATCATTGCTGAAATGAAAAAGAGATATTCTCATGTAATCAATCGCTTAAATACACTTGGAAGACCCATTTCCAATGAAGTTTCTACTAATAAAATTTTAAGATGTTTTAATAGGGAATGGAAACCAAAGGTCACGGTGATCAAGGAAGCCAATGATCTCACTACATTGGACATCACAACTATATTTGGTAAGCTTGATGAACATGAGCAAGTGCTCATTAGTCTTGACAAACATGAGAAAAGAGAAAAGAAAGAGAAGGTGAAAGACACGGACAAGAAGTTTATTGCTCTTATGGATTCTAGCTCAAAGTCCTTAACACAAGACCAAAGTGGAAGTGAATCTAATGATGATGATGATGAAGATACGAGTGAAGATATGAGACTATTTGTAAGAAGATATAATAAATATATCTGGAAAAAAGGAATTCAACACTCAGGCAAGAATCTCATAAACGTTCGACGACAATCAAAGTCCTCTAAGAATGAAGGCAACAAGAGTGGTAAATAAAAATGGTCATGCTACAATTATGGAAATACTGGTCATTATAAACCGGATTTTCCATTGATAAAGAAAGACAAAGGAAAAGAGAAGAATCATCAACAAAAGAAATCGGGCAAACCTAGAAGGGCATACATTGCTTGGGAAAGTGATAGTGAGTCCTCTAGTGAAGATATCTCAAGTGATGAAGAAGAATCCGCCAACCTGTGTCTCATGGATCATCAAAGGAAGAAGAAGGAGATAATAAACTCTAAATATGATCACTCTAATAAAATGTCTCATTCGGAATTGCAAAAGAATTTTAATACTTTACACCATGAGGCTAAAGAAGCTTTTAAACGCTTAGCTTCAAATAAGAAATTTTTTTCACATTTAGAGAAAAAGATTTCCGATTCCGAAAAGGAATTAAAATCTCTTAAGAAATCTACGGTGGAAGTAACAAAATCTGAATTTGAGAAGGACAAAAGTACTTGGTTAAATTGGGGTTGTGAGACTTATCACATTTGGCAAAAGGAGGTTAGAACTCTTAAAGCCAAATTAGACAAGGCTTTAAAATATAAAGTCACATTTGCTATTAATCGGTCACATTTTAAAGAAAGTATGAATAATCCGTATCAAAAGTACACTTATGTGATTAGAGATAAAGATAGCAAAATTAACACCCATGTTAACCTTACTTGTCAATATTGTTGCAAGAAGGGTCACACCATTGCCAAATGTCGGTTTAGGAGATTTTTGGTTCCTAAAGGCATCTTTCAATGGTTGCCCAAATTCAACCAAAGGTTCACTCACACCCAAGGACCCAATAAAAATTTTGTACCTATTTCCCTTGTTTGAATTGTATAGGTACAATGTCTTGAGTTTACAGAGAGAAGATAGTTTCTCGATAGTAGATGTTCAAGACATATGACAAAAGACATTTCCTTATTCATTGAATTTGTGGTGAAGAAGAAAATATTTGTAACCTACAGTGACAATAACAAAGGAGCTATACTTAGCAAAGGTAGTGTAGGTAATCCCTCTTCTACTACTATCTCAGATGTGATATTAGTTGAAGGTCTTAAACACAATTTAATTAGCATTAGTCAATTATGTGACAAAGGTTATAAAGTTTAATTTTCAAAAGATTATTCCATGATTGAGCATAATGATAATAAGGATGATGTGTTCAAAGGCCCGAGGGTTAACAATGTATATATGCTTGACTTGAGTGAAATATCCTTGAGTAGTACTAAATGTCTTATCACCATGTGTAAAGAATCATGGCTATGGCATAGACATTTAGCGCATGTCAACTTTGATTTGCTAAATAAAATAGTCTCTTAGGATCTAGTAGCCGGCCTACCCAAAATCAAATTTTCAAAAGATCACTTATGTGATGCTTGCCAAATGGGGAAGCAAACAAGGATCTCCTTTAAATTTAAAAATGTTGTTTCTACAACGAGATCTCTTGAACTCCTCCATATGGATATTTTTGGACCATCTAAGATCAAAAGCTTAGGTGGTAATTACTATGGTTTTGTGATAGTGGACGACTACTCTAGGTTTTATTGGACTATTTTCTTAGCAAGCAAGAGGGATACTTTTTCAGATTTTGAGAAGTTTGCCAAGCTCTCTCAAAACAAATTGAATACAAGAATTGTTACAATTCGAAGCGATCATGGAGGTGAATTTGAAAACCACCTCTTTGAAGAATTTTGTGATAAGTATAGAATTGATCATAATTTTTCAGCTCCACGTACTCCTCAATAAAATGGAGTAGTGGAACATAAAAATCGCATTTTAGAAGAACTTGGAAGAACTATGATCAATGAGAGTAACCTTCCAAAATACTTTTGGGTCGATGCTATTAGTGCGACGTGTTATGTTTTGAATAGGGTGCTTATCCGTCCTATTCTCAATAAAACTCCATATGATATTTTTAATGGAAGGAAGCCTAACGTATCACACCTTCATGTTTTTGGTTGTAAGTGTTTTGTGTTGAATAATGGTAAGGAGAACCTTAGCAAGTTTGATTCAAAGGCCAATGAAGGTATATTTATTGGATACTCTCAAACTAGTAAGGCATATAGGATATATAATAAAAGTTTACTTATTGTTGAAGAATCCGTACATGTTACTTTTGATGAATCTTATCTGAAAAATGTCAGAAAAGGTATTTCTTTTCATGGTGCAGGTGTATCTTCAGAAGACATACTCAAGGACACTGAAAAAGGGACTGATCAACCTAAAGCAGTGAAAGTTGAGGAGGAAAAAGATCACCATCTTGAGGAGATTGAGAAGGATCATTCGACTAACAACGATGACCTTCCTCCAGCTTGGAAGTCCTCTAAAGACCATCATATTGACAAAGGGAGTAACTACGTGATCCAAGCTAAGTAACTTTTGTTATCACTTTGCTTTCATCTCTCAAATTGAGCCTAAAAACTCTAAAGAGGCCTTAATCGATGAACATTGGTTTTTATTGATGCAAGAGGAATAAGCTTGACGAAAATGGAGCCATAACAAGAAACAAAGTGTGCTTAGTGGCACAGAGGTATAAACAAGAAGAGAGCATAGACTATGAGGAAACTTATGCTCATGTTGCTCGACTCAAGGCTATACGTCTTTTGCTTGCTTAAGCATGTACTAAAAATTTAAAATTATTTCAAATGGATGTAAAAAGTTCTTTTCTAAACGGATACATTAATGAAGAGGTTTATGTAGCTCAACCTCCTGGTTTTGAATCTCATGAGTATCCTAATCATTTTTATAAGCTTAAACATGCTTTATACGGTCTCAAGAAAGCCCCTAGGGATTGGTATGAACATCTTAGCAAATTTTTACTAGGCCAAGGGTACTCAAGAGGGAAGGTTAATACAACTCTCTTCATTAAACATCAAGGAAAACACTTCATTTTGGTACAAGTATATGTAAATGATATAATATTTGGATCTACTAACATGAATATGGTCAAAGAATTCTCTAAGTTGATGAAGGAGAGTTCAAGATGAGCATGATGGGGGATCTAAGTTACTTCCTCGGATTGCAAATCAAACAACTCGAAGAAGAAGCGTTTGTGAGCCAGACGAAGTATTGCTATGAGCTACTCAAGCGTTTCGACATGGCTAACTCTAAAGCAATTGATACTCAAATGCCTACATGTGTAAACTTGAACTAATATGAGAATGGTAAGGATGTGGATGTAAAGAAATATAGAGGTATGATAGGTTCTCTCCTCTATCTTACCATTTCTCGACCGGATATCATGTTTAGAGTATGTATGTGTGCTAGGTTTCAATCATGTCCCAAGGAATCACATTTAAAAGCTGTCAAACGCATACTTAGATACCTATGTGGTACTCAAAAGTATGGACTGTGGTATTCCAAGGGAAGTGATTGCTCTTTGGTTGGCTATTTTGATTCCGACTTTGCTGGTTGCAAATTGGATAGGAAAAGCACGAGTGTCACTTGTTATTTCTTCTCAAATTCCTTAATAAGTTGGCATAACAAAAAGCAAGTTTTCGTTGCTTTATCAACAATCAAGGTGGAATACATTGCGGTCGGTAGTTGTTGTGCCCAAGTTTTGTGGCTCAAGCAACAATTACTTGACTTCAATGTTAAACTTGAACGTATTCCCATTTTATGTGATAATACAAGCGCCACTAACTTAACCAAAAATCCTGTACTACATTCATGCATGAAACATATTGAAATTCGCCATCATTTCCTTAGGGATCACATAGAGAAAGGTGATTTTGTGTTTGAGCATGTTGGTACTAAGAATTAACTTGCTGATATTTTCATAAAACCACTTGCGACGTAGCCTTTCTTTAACATCCGTAGGGAACTTGGTGTTCTTGATATCTCTGATTGTGTTTAAAATTAAATGATTGCATGCTCTATATTTATGCTTGTCTATATTTTTTATTAACTATATTGAGAAAGATCAAGCTATGTGAGGGCATCCATCATCCATCTTCATTGGAGGTAATATCATTCCTCTCTATTTGACTATTCTTGATCATATATATATATATATATATATATATATATATATATATATATATATATATATATATATATATATATATATATATATATATATATATATATATATATATATATATATATATATATATATATATATATATATATATATATATATATATATATATATATATATATATATATATATATATATATATATATATATATATATATATATATATATATATATATATATATATATATATATATATATATATATATATATATATATATATATATATATATATATATATATATATATATATATATATATATATATATATATATATATATATATATATATATATATATATATATATATATATATATATATATATATATATATATATATATATATATATATATATATATATATATATATATATATATATATATATATATATATATATATATATATATATATATATATATATATATATATATATATATATATATATATATATGTGTGTGTGTGTGTGTGTGTGTGTGTGTGTGTGTGTGTGTGTGTGTGTGTGTGTGTGTGTGTGTGTAAGAAAATCTGACATGATATGTGTTATTTTGATGTTTATTCTATGGTTTGGACCAAATTTAATCCATTATAATGATTGAAATATGTGTGAGCATGTTATCTATTATTGGTTGATGCATACATAACTTGAAATTTTGCATTTTTACATGTTTGCACTGCATGAGTCGACCCAAACAGGGCATAGGTAGACTTATTCCATCTCTATTTTAACATGTTTTGAATCGGATGACCACAGGTCGACCCATTGGTCGACTCATGTTATTGGAATTCAAACTTGTGCATTTTTGTACAACTTGCGTCGATGCATCCTAGGTTTAGGTCGACGTGTCGCTGTGAAATACTGAAAAAATTCCTTGGAAATTGAAGCATTTCATTCTTCTTCTCTTGGACATTTTGACTCATTAATAGTATTGACTCATTTCATATATTCAATTCACCATCATTTGCATTTAGGACTCTCTTCCTCTTACTTCTCCTCTCATAAACTCTAGAAGTATCTACAAAACCCTCAAAACCCATCTCTTAAAAACCTCATCAAAACATAAATTTCAAGGTTTCGTAGGTTTTCAAGTGGGTTTCTCTTCATCAATCCATACTCAGGTACTATTCATCTTCACCAAAATTGAAGTTTCCATGGCGTCTAGAAGAGTAACAGGAAAAAGAACCACAAGAGCTTCAACCTCTCAAGCTGGTACGTCACAACCTCGACCAAATGTTCTGGTAAATTCTTTCTCTTTTCTCTCTGATGAACTAGCTGACTCATATGAGAAGAATTTTAGCAAGAGATCAATTGTCAAACAATTTGTGTATTATCCAAAAATGGTTGAACACATGCACATTCAAGAAATTGTTGAATTGCTTGGTTTTCAAGAGTTTTATCCATTCTTAAAGTGTGACACAAAATATAATGAGGACTTGGTCAGATTGTTCTATACAGGTGTACATGGTAAGTTCATTAATTATGATTTTGGTTATAAGATAGGCGGTAAGAGCCTTCAGGTAGATGTCGATACTTGGAAAGATGTTTTTACCATGTGTCCACGGTTGTCTTCTAATATCAAAATAATCGATACCACATTAGCTTTGGGCTATGAGTTCAAGACAACTTTGAATTCTATGTTGAAAATCCATATTCTGATGACATTGTCGCTAGTGAGTTGTTTCCCAAATCTGTTACTAATGGTCATTTAAAACCAATTGATAGGATTCTCTAATGGATTGTATCCCATATCCTCCGTCCCAAGAAGGGAGGGTATTCTCCTGTCGACCAAGAAGAGGTACACTTGGTTTATATGCTAAAAAACAAGATCAAAGTTCATTGGCAGCATTATATTTCTAGTAGGATTTTTGCTTTGGGGGATTCTGGTCGAGGTACAACCCTATGTTATACCTCCTTCATTCAAAGCATTATGAATAAGTTTAACATTGGTATTCAAAGTATTCTGTGTGTTTCTTTGATGGATGATCAGGAATTTAGTCAAAAGACCTTAATTATGATGGGTTATATTTGGGATCGTCAAGAGAAATGCTACAGGTTCAGGGTGAAAGCCTTAAGTTCAAGGGTTCAGGATTCGAATAAAGATGAAGATGAAGAGGAAGAAGAAGAACCTCATGAGATGGAAACTGATCATCATGATGTTGATCAAGATAACAGTGATTGGTTGGGTCACTCACGTGCTCAAGATCCCTATGCCAATCAAGGCTGGGGTGAGTGGCAACACACCAGGTGGACGACTCTAGGTTCATCCTACATGCCTCCAACAAATTAATGGTATCAGCAAGACTCATACTATATGCCTCCTTCTCCACTTAGACCTCAACAAAATAATGATGAAGTTCTTGTCATGTTGAGAAACATGCAACTCCAACAACAAGAGTTTGCTACTGCTCAAGAGGAAAGGTACACCACTTTGCAAAACTATCTTCAATCTCAAAGTGAGAACTTTGATTTGTTTGCTCCACTGTGATAGGAAGGTTTGATACTCTGGTTGAAACTGCTGATGGTCAGAATCACGCTCTCATAACCAGTTTCAACACTCTCAACAGGGCTATTTTGGAACTTACTGAACACTTGGATGAGCAACAAGCACCACCTCCAGATTACTATTTCAGAGGGAGGGGTCATCCATATAGGGGGAGGAAGCCTTAGAGGATTGAGTTGCTTTCATGTAGTGCATCTCATGTTTTATGTTTGCATGTAATTTTATGTTTTGTTATCTTGTTGGTTTTTATGACTTGAAGTTGTATTGAATATTTTGGTTGTGTAATGCACTTAATTTTCTTTATATGCTTCTTGTTTTATTTATGTTCATAATCCTTGCATTAAAATCATTTTATGTGGATGTTTGTTAATGTGTCTCTATTTCAAAATATATGATTATGTTCATATGGAGATATGCTAGTTTCGTTGACCTTGTGTTTCTCTCTTTTTGATGCTGTCAAAGGGGGAGAAGAGAATGCAAGAAAAGCAGCACTTATTTCACAAAGATAGATCATATTATCTTTCGGAATAATGCACAAAATCAGAGGGAGGATGATTCTCAAATTACTCGATAAGTTGAAGATTGTGCAACTGTTTTGCCATCATAAAAAAGGGGGAGTATATGAGGGAAATATGCCTTAGTCCTTATTTTAATGATGTCAAAATGTGTATTAGCTCATACGTTGTAGTTTGGATGGTATGATCGAGTCTTAGCTTGCATTCATGCTTTACAATGCACAAAGTATTCTAAAAGTCATGTGTCTATACATATAGGAGCATCTCATATATGTTTTGTGTGCATTTGTTCATGTTGGGAAACTTAGATCTACACAAACATGGATTAAGTGGACCAAAATATGAGAAAAAATTGTTTTTGGAAGTTTAAAGTGTTTGAGTCGACTTAAAGTCCTACTTAGGTCGACTCATAAAAGTTGATTTTCACTCTTTTGCTCTCGGGTGTGTTCGCGTTGACCCTTTGGTCGACTAATACTGTAACCATTTCAAGTTTGTCATTTTGAAGAAAGCTTGCATCGATGTATGGCCCTGTTCTGGTTGACGCATAGCTTAATTTTCTGCATAGATTTGTATTTGGGTGTGCTCAGGTTGACCCCTCTCCAGCTAAAGTCGACCGTTCGCTGTCTTGTAACTGATTTTCTAATCTGCTATATTTTAAAATGTTGTTATATTTGTTAGTTGGTCAAGGAATCATATATTTTCATTTTGTCCTATCATTTGAATATAAAACAAGAAAAGTGAAAGATATACACTGAATTATTCTCATCATATTCATCCTCATTCTTGCATTTTTCTCAACAATTACACATAACAATTTTTGTTGATCTTTGGCATCATTGAGGTGATAAGGTCCAGACGTAGGATTGTGTACCTAGTTTGGGTTGAGATTTTGGTGGGTTTTTCTTGAATAAAACCATTAGGGTTTTGTCCTCCAAGATCTTGAGTATTTGGGGGGGTTTTGCATAGATCTTTACTTCACAGATTCAACCGAGTGAAAAGGATTGAAGAATTGTTGGTTCGTTCAATCGAGTAGCATTAACCGGAGGATTATGGAACAAAGATTTGGGTTCGAACAATGTGTGATCGAAATTAGCCGAGTGAAAGGTTTGAAGACCGGTGGGGTTATTCAGACAAGTAGCGGTAACCGGAGGTTTGTTCAACACGTTCGAGGCACTTCATTCAACTTGAATAAAGGGGAGAGAAAATATAGTATCAACATCAACAAATAGGCTTGAGTGTATGGTGACTATTTCTTCTCTTGTATAAAATTTTCTAATAAGATAATACATATCTCAATTCTAGTTTTTAGAATTGGGGACAGACGTACCCTAAGCGAGGATGAAAGGGGAATTGCCTAAACAAATCCGTTGTTGTTCTCTCTTTCTCTATCTCTTTATTTTGAATAGTTTACATTTGTGTAATATCAATTGATCGATATAATTCTGCTGTAGTGTAGTGCTGAAAATCTAGTTTGAAAACTCATTACAATCACTTGGATTGTTATTGCAAAAATTATGTACTTACATTACATAGGAAATAATACTTGGGGTGTTTTTCACACCAAGTATTCAACGAATTGATCGCACACAAACTGTTTGTGTTATTGTCAAATTAAGTTTACACTTTATAAGTCATTGGAAATTGGATAAACTAAAGTGGTATTATTTGTATTGATTAATCATCAAACTATTGATTATGTTTCTCATTAGATTTGTTGTTCCATTTGACTTGTCTCATATTCGATCTTTTCAATAACGGTTCGCCTAGACGACTTGTTTCCTCTGCCGCTTCGCACAATTTTTTAAAACAAATTTTTTAAGCGCCGACTCTTGTAATAAATTAAATATCTATTCAACCCTCTTCTAGATCATTATCACTGTCTAACAAATTATGCTCATAAAATAAAATTATTTCACTAAAAAATATATGAGCTTTCAAGTATTTTATAGAAAGGAAGTGAAAATAGAGATAAATAGGGGTGCAGAAAAGGAATAACCAAAATAAAATCCAGCACAAAGCCCATAAAGCATTAAGAGGGCTGACTTACATAAGCCCGATCAATTGGCACATTGAGGCAATCGATTGGAGAAGCTTGGCACTCATATTTTCAAATCATATCCAAGATAAACATGTGCTCCGAGGCAATCAGATCCTAGCGTTGATGATAAACGCTCAATGTCTTGAAATATTTGATCATCAAATCGATTCAAACCCTAAGCTTATCAATTGACACGTGACTTTTAGAATAATTTCAATCTGATTTTCAGTATGTATAATCAACATTGATTAATTTCTAGAATTACATGCTCAAAATCATCAAAAGGAAAGCTATAAATATGTATTAATTCTTCACTCTATTTGCATATCAAACTTTCTTCCTTTAGAATTTTCTATATGAGTTTTCTCTCTTGCCATAAGTATCATCGCGACCTTATCAAGGCACAAGTATGGAGGTTCCCATAAGAGAGGTGTCTTTATTGTTGGTGTAATTAACAGAAAGTAAGAAGAGAAGATGATGGTCATGAGAAAGAAAGTGATCCAACCGTGCTTCATGGAGCCAAGCTTCACGAGGAGCCATAAATTGTATTCTTAAACCTGTCAAGCTTCTCTAAAGGATTTCTTTATAAAGGTACCCGATAGAACCTTTTCATACCTTGTAAGAGATTTTTTTTCAAACTTTAGGGTTATGGGGACAACCTTGAGATCATCAGTTAGAGGCGACAAAACAGATATCCACAAGAATAATTTTGGTAGAATTTTTTAGCTACCCTCTGAAGGAACCTCTTAAACCTATGAGGGACCCTTAGGTTATAAGAACTTCAAATTCTTAACATCCCTAAAAAACCTTATTAACAATCCCATGGAGAAAAGAAAATTCTCCTTCAAATCAACCCACCTAAAATAAAGGATTGCATCCTTCACTACATTCAAACTATAATTCTCTTTCCAAGGAATGTGAACCATAATTATGTCATTAGAGAAGATGTTGTACCCATATAACTTTTAACCCAAGAAATTCCAACATATTTAGTTTTCACCACATTCTTCGCTCTAAAGAGAACTAGTCATCGGGACTTCCTTATGGAGCAATAATCACCAAACTCTTAGCAACCTTCAACGTGATACCATGGACAAAACTGTAGACTCAACCAACTATAGGATTAACTACACATCCCTCAGAGAGATAAAGGTACACATCAAACATGGATAATTGAGAGATAACCTGGTGGTTGAAGAAGAAGAAGAAGACCTTGTAGAGATAGAAAACATATCAATTAACAAAGTCTTTGAGATATGTCAAAACATTACCAAAGAGTGGAAGAACTCAAAAGGATCATCAAAAGGAATAATGATGCTTATGGCAAATAATAATATCTCTTATATATTTTAGTTTCCAAGTGTGTTTATATTTTTACTTTAGAATTTTGCTTTAAGCAATTTCCTAATTCTTATAATTTAAATTCCAATATTTTATTTTAATAAAAGTGTGATGTTTCTTCCTTTCCCTAAATGTTTATGTGGTCATGTTTGCATATTTAAAATTTTCACAATGTCTCTTTTACCCGCCTTTTTGATTTTGACAAAGGGGGAGATGTATACTCTAAGGGGGAGCAGAGTATACTCTCAACTTAACTGTGGGGAAGTTTAAATAATCAAAATATATTTAGTTATTTCTTTTACCACCTCCTAGAAAGGTATGTTGTCATCATAAAAAACGAGGAGAATGTGGAAACATGTTTTGCAGATTGCAGGTTAGTGATAAAAGAAGATCTCTTGAAGATGAATATGCTTTTGATGATGAAAACTAGCTTTAGATGATAACAACTAAGGTGAAAGCATAACAAGCGGTTAAAGATGTAAGCAGACTAAATAGGGTTTGATGATCACTACAAACATCGTCTAATGATATCACCTAAATGGAATATAACTCAAGTCTCATCTCCAAGGAATTCAAGCAATTATCTATATTATTGAAGTACCTGATAAGTCTTGAAGTGTGTTAAAGCTCACTCAGTCGAATCTGGATGCATATCATTGTAAAAGAAAAAAAATCATTTTTGTAAAGTTATATGACTAAATCACACACACACACGGTCATACATGCACACGCATACGTACATGCACACGCACACGTACTCGCACAAAAAAAATTGTTTTCAAACCTATTTTGCTTAAATAATTTCTCCTAAAACTTGTTTGAAGTCGTGTCAGCTGAATCAGGAATTGTCTTAACAATTTTGGACAAAATTTGTATTGTCCAATCGATTGCCACCCCCAATGGATTGGATCAGTGTGAAAATCATCCTAAGCGTTTAGGATAGTGTCTTAATGAATTTTTTTCCTTCTTTTTAATAGCCCAAACAATTATTTTTATGTCTATCAATCAATTGTTGCATGATTCCAATCGATTGACACATTAATCATGACCAAATTTTTTTCCTTTTTCGTGTCACCCTCAAGCCTATAAATAGAGGACCCTTCATCCTAAATAATTATGCGCCTAGCCCAACTCATAATCATAAGACTAATCGCTTTAATCCATAGTTTGGAAGGAAGACTCACTAATTCTCTCCATGTTTGCTCTTTGGTTAGAAATTAGACAAAATCCTCATTTTTTGTATAAGGGGGTTCAAGAGTTTAACCTACTTAAAGCTCTTAAGATTTACTAGATACTCTCAAGAAAATTTTTTGGGAAGAGGATTAGGTATTTTCTTTTTGACTAAACCTCTATAATTCCTGGTGTTATCTCTCTATCCTTTAACCTTTATTTTTTGCATTTTATTATTAATTTTCCACTGCTAATTTATAAAACATTTCTAAAATGGTTTTAAACTTTGAAACTGATCCTAAAAGTTTTTCAAACTCAAGTTTTTTCTGAAATCCACAATTCACCCGACCTCTTGCGCGGGGAGTCATATATACAACAAGATCATCAAGTTATAAGAATTTGAGCTTGATTCTTACTTCGCTATAACCAAATAAAAATGAGCCCTTGGACGGGCCCAAGATAGTGTTCATGTTCAATCATGGTAATCACTACTACAATGTCATGTCATTCAGACTAAAGAACACGAGTGCTAATGATCAAAGAATAATGAGTGCAATATTCTCTGATCAAATAAGGCATAATATGAAGGTTTACATTGACGATATGGCCGTGAATACTCTAGAACAAAGAAACTACTATAGAGATTTAGAATACATCTTAGATTCAATTAGAAGATACAAGATGCGCTTGAACCCCACCAATTGCTTATTTGGGGTTCAAGCAGACAATTTTTTTGGATTTATGTTAACCAAAAGAGGGATTGAGACAAACCTCCATAAATGTCAAGAGATCATTAATATGATGAGCCCCTCCAGCGTCAGAGAAGTTTAACAACTAACATGGTGCATGGTCTTTCTATCTCATTTTCTTTCTTGTGCAGGTGACAATGCATTCAACTTCTTTGACACTATAAATAAGAAGGAGAATTTCGAGTGGACAAATGAATGTGAAGAGGTGTTCATTATAAGTGTCAGATTTACCTCTAATATGTCGGCACTTATTGGATTATTTCACAAGAAATCATTACAAAACCAACTGATTTATCTATGAAAAGTAAAGAAACACCTATTTAGGCTTTTCTTGCACATATTTTATCAAAACCAATTGAAAATAATTGGAAAACCATGAATCAACATGAAGAAAATCGATAAAAGCATAACCCTGAAGAAGCAAGGCTCGTTAGGCGCAGAGTTGAGCTAGGTGGAAGTACTTTTGATAATTTTCTTCGCTTGAAGTACTCACCCTTTTTCCCATTCCAAATAAATCTCATGTTTAAAGTGGAGATAACTGACATAATAATGGGGGATGCTCAGCTCATTTAGCACTTCCTCAACATATTCCAGTGCAACATATCACAAGCTTTTACTAAATCCACTTTTATAGCAAAAAAAATCCCTTCTTGCCTTTTAACTTGTTCATATAATGGAGAATCTCTTTAGCTACCACTATATTCTCTTGGATGTTTCTACTTGGGATGAAACCTGTTTGATTAGGTGACACAACCTTATCCATGCACATCTTTATTATATTAACTTTACTAAGGACTTTGTAAATAGCATTACAAAGAGAAATTGGGTGAAACTCAGTTACCTTCTTCGGGTTAGTAACCTTTGGAATAAGACAGATTTCAAATTGGCTGGCCTCTTCTATACTGTTAGGATTATTCTATAAATTTTGTATATGCTTACACACACTAGGACCAACTACATTCCAGGAATTTTGAAAGAAACCTGTAGGATGACCATCAGGTCTTAGAGACTTCCAAGGGGCCATATCAAATACAACTTTCTTTATTTCCTCCTCCTTCAACTCTTCATTAAGCTTTCTCAAAACATTTTCCTTAATAGGTTGAAAAGAATGAGATGTGTGAAACCAATCAGTAGTCTAAACTTCTGTATTGTATAACTCATGATAATGATTTTTGAACAATCTCTTTATTTCTTTAGCACGTTCTATCCAAAGCCCTTGATCATTCTTGATGGTATGAATGATTTTTATGCTTCTCCTTTGAATAACTTTAACATGATAAAATCTAGTGTTTTGATTATGAGTTAAATTAATATCCTAAACAACATGTATCATATCCTGGTACGAATCCCCACCCCAAGTACTCAAACACTCTCAAACTTAAAATACTTAGGTAAGTCCATAGTAATATCATCAGCTAAAGAAAGCAACACATGATGGTGATCAGAGAAATCAAGTCTGGTAAGAACCTTAACCCGCGCATCTGGAAATTGGAGTCTCTATTGGTAATTCCTCAACACTCTATCTAGTCTTTTATAGACTCTACAACCTCCATGATTAATAGGACCCCTCTAAGTATATTTATATCCTGAATATCCTAGATCAATAAAGTTACAACCATTGATTCTATCTTAGAACAAAACACACTTCCTAGCATATGGAATAACTTCACCCCTCTTTTTTGTCCCAACAAGAATATTTTTAAAGTTTCCACCAACAATCCAGCTGCTATCCACTTTTTCCACTATGTTTTTCAATTTTCTCAATAACTCCCTCTTACCATCTTCTATAGGGCTTACATAGACTGTTGTTAACAACCAATATACCTCGTCGCCAATTTTGATTTTTGCATGGATGAATTGAAAATGATTCTTGAGAATTTCAACACCGATCTTGCTCGTCATCCATCCCATAGAAATTCTTCCTACATAACCTCTGACCTCTGTAAACTTACACCCATCAAAACCTAAACTGATGAACTTTTTGCAAAGTTTGGATGGGTCAATTCTCGTTTCCATGACTACAAACATGCCTGGATTATTCTGACGTATATAACAACTGCTAGCACAACTGAAGGCATGGCTCCCTGCACCTATACAGTTCTAGAACATAAACTTACATTGATCCTTAATCATTAAAATTATCGACTGGAAACTGCTGCCCCTTGTTGACCATACGGTGTCTCCTCCACGAGCTCCATGACTGAGTTCTCCTTTTCTTCCACTCTATCATCATTTTTCTTGATTGGTGTAGCTTCATTCGTCACTTCTTCTTCAAGATGAATGTTGCTACACTCTGAAAAAGTGTTAGGGGAGATGTAATTAGGTGTTTCACTTTATATAGTGTTAGAACACTGATTGGTTTTTAGTAAATATCTCTATGTTTTGATGATAACTATTATGAAATTTTATAATTAAGAATTATATACTCTAAAATTTGCTTAAGAATGATTGTTGTACATATCAAAAGAAATATCACTCCAGAAGCAAATCAGAACTGAACATAAGAAATATGCAAGACACTGAAGCATCAGATGCACCCATTAGAAGATTCTGAACGCTGCCTTCAGAAGATCCTGAGCGTTGCCTCCAGAAGGATCTGAAGCAAAAGCTCCAGAAGGATCTGAAGCAGAAGCTCTAGAAGAATCTGAAGCAAGTCAGAAGCATCTGAACCAATGAAGAATTTTGTATGAAGAGTTTTTCAAGCTTAGTTAATTCAGAAGACTCTGAGAGTACTAACGCTGCCAGTACTGAGGATCTGATCCAAAACTCTGCTCTGAACTTATACACGCTAAAAGCACACTTGCTGCAAAGACTCTGATTCAGCAAAACTCTGATCAACATCAGAAGGCTCTGATCAAATTAGACTCTGATGATTCTTGTTGAAAACTGTTGAAGAAGAATTCAAAGATTATGTCCGTTGGAATATCCAAACGACTCTTTCCTTATTTATGCTAGACATAAGAACACAGACAAAAAGGATTTCTCTGTGCTTTCTTCTTCTAGGAAAGGTCACTTGATGTGAAGACAAAAAGGCTCAGACCTTTTGGTACACACTTCTCAACGTGAAATACTCTTGGATCACTGTGCCTATAAAAGAAAGTCTCCACTCATCTTCTTCAGTTGACGTATCACTTGAAAAGAATTCTTTATCTAAAGCTCTCATACAACTCACATATATTCTTTCTAGAATTAATTTCTTTGTTCTTAATATTAAGTGAAAAATCACAGTTGTGATAAAGCTTTATTAGAAGCATTTTAACACTTGTATTTATTATTACATTTGATTGTAAGAAAACCTTAAGAAGATCCAGTTAGGATCAGTAGTTCTTGAGAAGACTTTGAACAATTGTTCTTAGTGCTTACTATTGTAATCAATTGATTAAAATAGTGGGTTAAGTCCTTGATTGAGAAAGGTAAATCACTCTAGAAAGGGTGGACTGGAGTAGTTGAGTTCAACGAACCAGGATAAAAATAACTGAGTTTTTATTTCTAAGTTTTTATCTTCATACTTATTCAACCCCCCCTTCTAAGTATTTTCTCACCTTCAGTTGGCATCAGAGCTCCGGTTCTGTGTGTGCTACCACTTCACAGTGACAGAAAAGATCCAGTGAGAAAAACTTTGGTATATATTTGGTTGTTACTATGGCTGATAATTCAATATCTAACATTAACAACAAATATGAAGAAAGGGATAGAATCAACACTAAACCCCCTATGTTTGATGGGGGAGAAATTTGATTATTGAAAAGACAGGATTGAAAGTTTTTTCCTTGGTTATGATGCTGATTTATGGGATTTGGTCATAGATGGATATGTTCATCCCATTGATGGGAATGGCAAGCAAGTAGATAGAAAATCTATGACAGAAGCCCAAAAGAAGGAATTTAGAAATCACCACAAGGCTAGAACAATATTGTTAAATGCAATATCTCACACTGAGTATGAAAAGATTACAAATAGAGAAACTGCATTTGACATGTTTGAGTCCTTAAAGATGACTCATGAGGGAAACTCTCAAGTCAAGGAAACAAAGGCTCTAGCTCTAATCCAGAAGTATGAAGCTTTCAAGATGGAAGAAGCTGAATCTGTTGAAGCTATGTTCTCCAGATTTCAAATACTTACAGCTGGACTAAAGGTTCTGGATAAAGGATACTCTACTGCTGATCATGTGAAAAAGATCATCAGAAGCTTACCTACCAGATGGAGACCTATGGTGACTGCGCTGAAAATGGCTAAAGATCTGAACAAGATTTCCTTTGAGGAACTAATCAGTTCACTGAGGAGTCATGAAATTGAACTTGAGGAAGATGAACCTCAAAAGAAAAGTAAATCAATTGCAGTAAAATCTAATAAATCTGCTAAAGCATTGCAGGTAATAGAGGAAAGCTCTGAAGAATCCTCATCTGAAGATGAAGATGAACTATCCATGCTTTCTAGAAGGATAAACAAACTCTGGAAGCATAAAGGAAAGAAGTTCAGAAACTTCAGGAAGCCTGACCAAAGAAAAGAATCTTCTGGACACAGAAGATCTGGCAAAAAGGAGGTTGTCTGCTACGAATGTAAAGAACCTGGGCATTACAAAAATGAATGTCCAAAGTTGTTGAAACAAAAGCCTAAAAGAAAATCTGATAAGAAGAAGAAGGTTCTAATGGCAACCTGGGATGATTCAGATACATCTGAATCTGAATCTGAGTCAGAAGAGGAATGTGCCAATGTAGCATTGATGGCAGACATAGAAGATCAGGAGGAAGAAATTTCAGGTTCTGAATCTGACTCTGAATCTGACTCTGACGTTGAAGAGGTAATGGCTAAACTCACTAAAGATGAACTTATCAAAGTGCTATCAGAAGTTCTGAAGAGCTATAACAATATTAAGCTCAAATACAAGAAGCGTCAAAGCAATCTTGTATCTGAGAATAATATTCTCAATTCAGAAGTAGTTGAGCTAAATGAAAAGAACTTAAGATTGAAAAATGATTCTGAATTAGCTCAACAAGACTCTAATTCTGAAACTGAGTTTGAATGCAAAAATATTTTGGAAAAATATGATTACAGCTTTCAGAAGTTTCTTGCTAAAAGCATAGACAGAAGCAAAATGGATTCTATGATCTATGGAGTTAGCCGAAATAACAGAAAAGGAATTGGATATAAATTTTCTTCTGAAAAGGATTTAAATCCAAAACCTGTTGATAAAATTATCATCAAGAAGACTCCTTTATATTCCCACTTTAAATTTGGTCACTTGAATGATATTGAACACACTCGTTCTGAAAAGAACATTCATGCGTTTAAATCTAAGGCTAGTCAGAATAAACCTCATGTTGAAAAACAGAAGTTTAGACAAACCTTCAGAACAACTAACCCAAAAGGACCCAAGAAGATCTGGGTACCTAAAAGTAAAATAATTCCTGTTGCAGATGTTCTTAGCAGCAAGGTCAGGACGCTAATCATGGTACCTGGACTCTGGATGCTCACGACACATGACAGAAGAAAGGTCTATGTTCCAAAGTCTGGAGCTTAGATCTGGAGGTGATGTGAAATTTGGAGGGAATCAGAAGGGCAAGATCATTGGATCTGGCACCATTGGAAATGGTAAACTTCCCTCTATTACTAATGTTTTACTTGTAGAAGGGTTAAAGCATAATCTATTGTCCATAAGTCAATTAAGTGACAATGGTTATGACATAACCTTTAATAAAAAATGTTGTAAAGCTATTAGTCAAAAGGATGGCTCAATTCTGTTTAGTGGAAAAAAGAACAACAACATTTATAAAATAAATCTTTCAGAACTTAAGGTTCAGAATGTTAAATGTCTCTTATTTGTAAATAAGGAGAAATGGGTCTGGCACAGAAGATTGAGGCATATTAATATGAAACGTATATCTCAGATTAATAAACTTAATCTTGTCAGAGGACTTCCTAATCTGAAGTTCACTTCAGATGCTCTTTGTGAAGCATGTCAAAAAGGGAAGTTTTCAAAATCATCTTTTAAATAAAAAAATGTTGTTTCTACTTCCAGAGCCCTAGAATTACTTCATATTGATCTATTTGGACCAGTGAAAACTGCATCCATCAGAGGCAAGAAGTATGGATTAGTCATTGTTGATGACTATAATAGATGGACATGGGTAAAGTTTTTAAAACACAAGGATGAGTCACATTCTGTGTTCTTTGACTTTTGCAAACAAGTCCAGAATGAAAAAGATTTTAAAATTATAAAAGTCAGAAGTGATCATGGTGGTGAATTTGAAAACAATTATTTTGAAAAATATTTTAATGAAAATGGCATTGCTCATGATTTTTCTTGTCCTAGAACTCCACAACAAAATGGAGTTGTAGAGAGGAAAAATAGAACTCTGCAAGAAATGGCCAGAACCATGATCAATGAGACAAATCTGGCAAAGCATTTTTGGGCAGAAGCAATCAACATAGCCTGTTATATTCAGAACAGAGTGTCTGTAAGACCTCTTCTGGAGAAGACTCCCTATGAACTGTGGAAGAATAGAAAGCCCAACATTTCATATTTTCATCCTTTTGGATGTATTTGCTATGTGTTGAATACTAAAGAAAATCTGAACAAGTTTGATTCTAAAGCACATAAGTGTTTCATGCTTGGGTATTCTGAACGCTCTAAAGGCTACAAAGTATACAATACTGAGACACAGATTGTGGAAGAATTTATTCATGTTAGATTTGATGATAAGCTTGGCATTAAAAAGCCAAAGCAGTCTGAAAACTCTGCAGATAGAGAAGTAATCTTCACAGACTCTAAAGGCTCAGAGGCAGACAAAGCTCAAGTGAAGGAACCAGAAGCAACGCCAGATGCAATTCCTTTAACTTCTCAGATGAACAACTTAAACATTTCTGAAGAATCAACTGTTAGAGGATCATCTTCCAGAATCAAAGCATCTCATCCAAAGCATGTCATTATTGGAAAGAAGGATGACCCTATCAGAACAAGATCCTTCCTCAGATCATCTGAAGCATCATTATTTGGATTGGTATCAGTAATTGAACCAACTTCTGTAGATGAAGCTTTGCAAGACAATGATTGGATTATTTCTATGCAAGAAGAGCTAAATTAGTTCACCAAAAATGATGTGTGGGATTTAGTTCCAAGACCAAAAGGATTTAACATAATTGGAACTAAATGGGTCTTCAAAAATAAGCTTAATGAGAAAGGAGAAGTTGAAAGAAATAAGGCAAGACTTGTTGCTCAAGGGTACAGTCAACAAGAAGGTATTGATTACACTGAAACTTATGCTCCAGTGGCAAGGTTAGAATCTATATGCCTTCTTATTTCATTTGCTGCACAATATAACATCACTATATATCAGATGGATGTTAAAAGTGCCTTTCTAAATGGTAATATAGAAGAAGAAGTTTATGTTCACCAGCCTCCTGGTTTTGAGAGTGAAAAATTTCCAGAACATGTTTTCAAACTAAAGAAATCTCTGTATGGTTTAAAACAAGCTCCCAGAACTTGGTGATCAGTGCATATTTATGCACATTCTCCTATATTTTTACTTAGGCATTTCTTTACTTTATTTTGCTTATTATTATATTTTATTATGTTTTCATATTTTATTTTATTTTTGGTTTAATTTAATTTTCGCACTTATTTTTCAGCTTTAGCAGTCTGCACGGAAACGATCATAACTGGAGCTTCGGGAATCCGTTTGAGGCGTTCTAAATATCGCCGGAAAGCTAACAAAGAGAGCTACGACTTTCGTGTTGGAGTTGAAGTCAGATTCAGAGTACATTTTTCCAGAATATTCGTTGAAGTTACAGCATTAGGAATTTGTTTTAGTTTTGGGTCTGGGTTATGTTTTCGACCCAGTTGGGTTATGACCCGAATTTTCTTTTGTCTCCTGTTTAGTCTAGGTCTGGCCGTAAAGCCAAAAATACACTATTCACATTTCACGAAAAAATTGATGTTGGAGAGAACAATGGAGAACTAATCACTCTAAGTCGGTCTACCGTAATTCAGGTTCAAACACTTGAGATTATTATAATATTATTATCTGTTTAATTCCGTTCAATGATTTTGTACTCTTGTATGCTTAATTCAATTGTATGAAATATATTGATTTGATTTGGTTGATTGTATGATCCTAACATAGACACTTTTACGTTTGCTTAATTCGTTTTTGTGTCTGAATAATCATGTTTGCTTAATTCATGAAGCTTTTTACCGTTTGCTTAATTCGGACAATAGGATCATATATCTTGCAATCCTTATCGCGCTTGCCGTTAAGCTTGTATCCAAATAGGAATGAACACGTAGAATATTAATATTATAGTAATCGATGATAGTAGGAACCGAATCGGTAGATTGATTTATTTCATAATCACCTTTTTTATAACCACTTATTTTCAGTATTTTTCGCTTAATCAAAATTCAAACCCCCATAAATTATTACTTTATTGGTCAATCACTACAAGAATCCTTTTGAGAACGATATTTCGAGTCACTGTCGCTATACTAGCATTTTTATAAAAACACTCGTTTTGATCCGCGAGCGACCGCGGATCACTTGGTATGAGAGATTGAGCAATTTTCTTCTGGAGAAAAATTTCATCAGAGGCAAAGTGGACACAACACTCTTTTGTAAAACATTTAAGAAAGATCTTCTAATTTGTCAAATATATGTGGATGATATCATATTTGGATCAACCAATACTATGCTGGGAAAGGAGTTTGCTCAATGTATGCAGGCAGAATTTGAAATAAGCATGATGGGAGAATTGAGATTCTTTCTGGGAATTCAAGTCAACCAGACTCAAAAGTGCACTTACATCCATCAGACCAAATATGTTAAAGAACTTCTGAAGAAATTTAACATGACTGATAGTAAGCTGGCAAAGACTCCCATGCATCCAACTAGCTCACTAGGAAAGGAAGAGGTAAGTAAGAAAGTAGATCAGAAACTCTACAGAGGTATGATAGGATCTCTTCTCTACTTAACTGCTTCTAGACCTGACATTTTGTTCAGCGTATGCTTGTGTGCTAGATTCCAATCAGATCCTAGAGAATCACACTTAACAGCTGTTAAGAGGATTCTAAGGTATCTGAAAGGTACTTCAAATGTGGGTTTATGTTACAGAAAATCTGATGATTTCAAATTAGTTGGATTCTGTGATGCTGATTACGCTGGAGACAGAGTGGAAAGAAAAAGTACTTTTGGAAGTTGTCAATTTCTGGGAAGAAATCTAATCTCTTGGTACAGCAAGAGGCAACCCACAATTGCACTATCAACTATAAAGGTAGAATATATTGCTGCTGCTGGATGTAGCACGCAGATGCTCTGGATGAAAAGTCAGTTAGAAGACTATCAGATATTTGAAAGTAACATTTCTATATTCTATGATAATACTTCTGCTATATGTTTGTCTAAAAACTCCATTTTACACTCTAAGGCAAAACATATAGAAATTAAGCATCATTTCATCAGAGACTATGTTAAGAAGGGAATTATAAACTTAGCCTTTGTTGATACAGATCATCAATGGGCAGATATTTTCACAAAACCCCTTGTTGAAGATAGATTCAAATTTATTCTGAAAAATATTGGTATGGATTTGTGTCCAGAATAATATTTGTCAAAAGCAAATTCTACAGATGCAAAATGTTTAATGATCTGAAGTATTTCATCTGTTAATTTATTCATTTTCTTAGATTATTTTACTTGTGTATATATGAACTAACAATGCTCAGAGGATCTGAACGTTAGTAAACGTTTCATTTCTCAAGAGAATTCAGAAACACATGCAAGCAAACACGTGTCACTCTAAATCTGCAAAGATGGCGTGTACACTACTGAAGAGACGTTTGAGGTGAAGTTTGAATAGTGAAAATCTTAATTTTCCCCCCAATTTGTCAGAATTAATAAATGCTTGAAATGATTTTTATTCTCTTTTATTAATTAACATTAATTTCTACGTGTAAACATGTTTTAATTGTCCGTTTGTATGCCTAATTGTTCTCTATAAATACCACATCTCTCACCACTTTTACACTTTTCACAATCCACGAAAGTTTATGCATTTCTGTCTTCTTTTCTCTCTTCATAAAAACCCTAAACCAAAACCTTTGTCAAAATCATCTGCAATGGCAACTTCATCTTCTACAGCTGCTCAGTTTCAATCAACCATGGCTGCAGTTACTTCTGCAAATATGGGTGTGGCTCCATATACGACACCAAAAAGGACTTTGTTGACACCTGTTGACAAACTGGAAGTTCTCTGTGATTCAATGGTGGAATTTGATTCATTAGCTGACAATGGATTTGAATTTCGTTCAATAGTTGATGCTCAAGGCTGGGTAAAATACTTTGACAGATTAGTTGGACCAGTTTACCCTCATCTGGTGAAAGAATTCTAGATACATGCTTCTGCATACCCCAAATTCATTTTGTCTTCTGTTCTAGGTAAGGAGATTATAATTACAGAAGATCTAATCAGGAAACTCATAAGATATGAGGAGACTGATGGAGTATCTCATCTGCCAGCTGGGCGTGTAGATATGGAAGAAGTTTATGAGGAAGTCATGACTGCTGGACAGGCCTTTAACAAGTTTAAAGATCTGAAGCCTGACTACAAAATTTGGGCAAAGATTTTCATGGGATGCATTCATCACAGAAAATCTACAAACTCTCTAGACTATGTGAACAATGAACAACTCTACTTCATATACTGTTTAAGTCAGAGCACTAAGGTAGATCTTCCTTACATTCTGTTCATGCACTTATGGAATCACATTAATGCTTCAAGACAATCTGTAAAAGATAAGGGTCAGAAGATCAGAACATGGATTCCCTTTGGAAGGTTAATCTCAGATATTCTGACAAAAAATGGACTAGTAACTGCTCTGTATGCTGCTGGAGTCAAAGATGAACTTGAATCTATTATTGGGAAACCTCTAAATGCCAAGAGTCTTCAGAGACTAAAAATTGTAGAGGAACTCACATCAGCACCCAAAAAGCTAAACATCTCTGAACTCAGTCAGAAGCGAATTCCAGTTGAAAACTACCCACTGTTCTGTGCTGAAGAACCAAGGGACATATTTTTAAGGTATATTAATTCTTGCAAGGCAGATGGAACCCCAGTTCCTGCAGATATTCTGAAAAGAGCAAGGGAACCAATGCCTGATGGAGGAAATGAGAATACAAGGAAGAGAGGTCAATCAGAAGCAGAAGATGTGAATGTTCAGAAGAAGCCCAAAGTTGCTGACAAATCTCAGAAGCTGATTAAGAGGAAAGCATCTGGAGACGCTCCCTCTGTTCCCACAAAGCGTATCAAAATTAAAGGTACCAAATCTTCTGTATCTTCTTTCAATAATAATGTTTTAAATGATTCAACATTTAAGTCTATTCCAAAACCACCTCCTACTCAGAAACAATCTGTTCCTGCTCCATCTCATATCTTTGTTCCATCCCCACAAAAATCATTTGATCCTGTTTCCAACACACATGTAAAACCTTCTACTAATCAATCATCTGCACCAACACCAATAACAACAACACCAGAAAATCAAACTCCACCACCTCCAACAAAACAATCTGAACCACAACCACAACCAATAAAACAATCTGAACAACAACCACAACCAACAAAACCAACAAAACAATATGAACAACAACAACAACCAAAAAAACAACCACAACCAGAAAATCCAACAAAACAATCTGAACAACAACAACAACAACCAGAAAAACAATCACAACCAGAAAAACCAACAGAACAATCTGATCAACAACAACAAAAACCACAACCAGAAAAACAATCTGAACAACAACAACAAAAATCACAACCAGAAAAACAATCTGAACAACATCAATCACAACCAGAAAAACCACCATCAAACACATCTGAACCTATTGGATCTGCACAAGTGACTTCTGAACCTACAAAAGTTACATCTGATCCTGTTACATCTGATCCACCTGCATCTAAACCACCTGCATCTGAACCACCCACAACAGACCTACCTACATCTGCACCTCCATCACAACTTCCTGAGAACCCATCAGAATCAACAAACCCATCTGAAACCCATATCCCTGAGACAGAGGTTCTAAACATTACACCTTTCAAAATTGTTTTTGAAGTGTCCTCCACGTCTTACACTCCAACCACATCCTCAAATTCATCATAATCTAATATACACCGAGATTTTCTGATATCTCCCTCTCACAGAAATTCTGAAGTTAACCAACCAGAACCACCTGTTTCTTCTGGCACTCTTATTCCCAATCCTAACCCAACACCTAAGCCATCTTCTGAAATTCTCATTCCCAATCCTGTCCCAACATCTAAGTCAAGAACATCTGAGTGTGTACCCTCTACTTCGTGTAAACTGTTTTCATCTCACAAACGTCCCTCTGGTTTCAAATTAAAAAATTTCTACGACAGATTTGAACCATCTGACACTATCACTCCTTTTAAACCCAAACTAACCATCATTCTACCATATGTTCTTCAAAAGTATATCAAAAATCTACCAGCAGTAAGTTCATCAAATGCAAAATTATACTCTGCTAAATCTGCTACACCTGCCAAATCTGCATTCAAACCTTACTCTGATAAACCACTTGATGTTGTTTCCCATGCATCAACTGCAAAACCATGTCTGTTGAATGCTCTAACCAGATCAAAACCTGACAAATCATCTGATCTTCCATTTATACCATACTACCCTCCTCCTCTGATCACCATTCATAAATCCATCTTTCCACCTTCTCCCCAACCCAGGCCAATCACATTGGAAACTCTTCTATACCCAAGACCTAGACTGAATGTTAATCATTTATTTACAAGTTTTTTGCAAGAAATACAGATGTATTTAGGTTCTGTACAAAGGAAGTGTTCATCAACAATGGATGCAAGTGAATCTGATGCCATTTGGAATGGCTTCATAAACAGATTCAATACTGTAGCATCAAATCTGAAGAACGTATGTTCTGATGATGCGAAGCTCAGATTTGCTGAAACTGCTAGAAGTCTGCTCTGGACTGTTAGAAGATCTGCACCATTGCTTCTTAAAGATGCTCCTTCATCATCAGAAGAGCATATTGAATCTACATCTGAAGACAACCCTCTTGCTATGACTCTGGTAGAACATCCCTCTGGATCTGCTGCTCCTAACTCCAGATCCCCTATGGAAATTGACTCTGCTCATGCTTCAGAATCTGTCCCACCTTCTTCATCTGAGATCAAGAAAGAGTATCCAGATCTTGAAGATAAGATTGCAGTTCTGGAAGCTGGTCAATCAGAGATTAAGTCTTGGATGGCTAAGCAAGATAAGAAGTCTGAAGACATGGCTCAGTGGATGTCCAAACAAGATCAGAAGAATGAAACCATGGCTAAGTGGATGTCAAAACAAGAACAATCCTCTTCTGAGATCACGGATCTGTTGAAGATGATTTTGTCAAAACAATCTTAGTTTATTTTCTTCTTCTGATTGTTTGCACATGTACTTGAATATTTTTTGATGTTTGCACTTTTTGCTCTGAATGAATGAATGTTTCAAAATTTTTTCCACATGATTTATCTCATTTGTTTTTCCTTTTATTTGTCTTTTCAAAGTTCTTACTTTTTGCTTATGACAAAAAAGGGGGAGAAAATAGATCTGAACTGTTTAATTAAATTTTACCAAAATGAAACTTCAGACATATCAATTTTATCTAACATAATATCTGAGTATTTCAGAACATTTGATAAGTATACTCTGTAAAAGAAACTCTGAGACTCCCAGATTATATATAAGTTATCAGACTCTGACTCTGAAATATGCAAGAAACTCTGACTCTCAAATGTTTAAGACAATCAAGCTCTAACTCTGAAAAATACTCAAGACAAAAAGGGAAGTTTCTATTCCTTATTTATATTTAATTCAGGGGGAGATTCATCATCTCAGGGGGAGTTATAATTATTCTCTTTACAATTAAACAAAATTTTTGATGTTTTTGTCATCATCAAAAAGGGTGAGATTGTTAGAACACAGATTGGTTCTTAGTAAATATCTCTATGTTTTGATGATAACTATTATGAAAATTTGTAATTAAGAATTATATACTCTAAACTTTGCTTAAGAATGATTGCTGCAGATATCAAAGTAAATATCACTCCAAAAGCAAATCAGAACTAAATATAAGAAATATGCAAGGCTCTGAAGCATCAGATGCACCCATTAGAAGATTCTAAATGTTGCCTTTAGAAGATCCTGAGCGTTGCCTCCAGAAGGATCTGAAGCAGAAGCTCCAGAAGGATCTGAAGCAGAAGCTCCATAAGGATCTGAAGCAGAAGCTCCAGAAGAATCTGAAGCAAGTCAGAAGCATCTGAACCAATGAAGAATTTTGTATGAAGAGTTTTTCAAGCATAGTTAATTCAGAAGACTCTGAGAGTACTAACGCTGCCAGTACTGAGGATCTGATCCAAAATTCTGCTCTGAACTTATACACGCTAAAAGCACACTTGCTGCAAAGACTCTGATTCAGCAAAACTCTGATCAACATCAGAAGGCTCTAATCAAATTAGACTCTGATGATTCTTGCTGAAAACTGTTGAAGAAGAATTCAAAGATTATGTCCATTGGAATATCCAAACGACTCTTTCATTATTTATGCTAGGCACAAGAACACAGACAAAAAGGATTTCTCTGTGCTTTCTTCTTCTAGGAAAGGTCACTTGATGTGAAGACAAAAAGGCTCGAACCTTTTGGTACACAATTCTCAACGTGAAATACTCTTGGATCATTGTGCCTATAAAAGCAAGTCTCCACTCATCTTTTTCAGTTGACGTATCACTTGAAAAGAATTCTTTATCTAAAGCTCTCATACAACTCACATATATTCTTTCTAGAATTAATTTCTTTGTTCTTAATATTAAGTGAAAAATCACAGTTGTGATAAAGCTTTATTAGAAGCATTCTAACACTTGTATTTATTATTACATTTGATTGTAAGAAAACCTTAAGAAGATCCAATTAGGATCAGTAGTTCTTGAGAAGACTTTGAACAATTGTTCTTAGTGCTTACTATTGTAATCAGTTGATTAAAATAGTGGATTAAGTCCTTGATTGAGAAAGGCAAATCACTCTAGAAAGGGTGGACTGGAGGAGTTGAGTTCAACGAACCAGGATAAAAATAACTGAGTTTTTATTTCTAAGTTTTTATCTTCATACTTATTCAACCCCCACTTCTAAGTATTTTCTCACCTTCATATAGAACCTTGAGCCCTTAGAGTTTTTTTGGCCCAATTGATCTAAATTATTTCTCCTTTTGGACTGAGGTCCAACTTCCTCCACTCTTAAGTGTGACTCACCAATCTTCTGACCTTCAGCTATCATCAAACCATTCAGCATTTCATTAAGTTTATTCACTGCCTATAACTTATCTATTTTTACTTCCTCCTTTTCCACATGCCACTATTCTACTGTTCATTATTTTGATACTACGGGACATAACCACTAATTTCTCTTTTTTTTTCTTATAGTTTTTTATTTGTTTTTTCTGCCTCTTTTTCCATTTGTCTTGTTCTTATTGGCCCATTTGAATTTTCACCACTCTATTCCTTTCTTCTGAATTGCATGGATTTATCGTTATGCTACATTTTTCGATTTCCTTATTAGCATTAATATCATCATTCTCCATAACTTCAATTAACTCCTCTTCAAGTGCACCAAATCTCGACCCCCGATTCTGCACCCTAGCATTGATTAGAGCATTCTTCACCAGAGCGCCGCTTGTGGATCGATACCTTGTTTTCTGATCTTCTTCACTACCGACCATGGCCCTAGGTTATCCGTCACATCTTTATGTTTTTTCCTCCCTTCTCATTCGATGATGATCGTCTCCACTCCTTCTTCCACGCTCACCACTTCCTTCTTCTATCCACAAACCTTCATATGATGCCCAAACCTTCCACAACATAGGCACAAGATATGTAGACCTTCATATTCCACCTTGTAGTGTCTTCCTTTGATAGAAAATATTGCAAGGAGATGCTTAGTTAAATTAACCTGTATATAAAGTCATGCATACTGACCTCTCTCCCTGGTAAGTGTATTTTTGTCCATTTTAACTATTTTTCCAATATGACTGCCTATGAACCCTAAGACTCTGGTGTCATAATATTCAATAGGGAGTCATGATATTCTAACCCATACTGTAATTTGCTCAATTGCATCTGCAGATGGACAAATATTAGCACTCCACTCCATAATGATCATATATTAACTATGGTCCATCCAATAGAGCGAAATCATGATCTTCCTTACTAGTAACTGTGACAAGATAAAACTTTTATCCAAGATCAACTATATTTAACACCCCTCTTCTTGCCTACATTTGTTGGAGTCTATTCTCTAGTGCACTGTAGCTAATTCATCTCCCTATCATTTTGACTATGACTCCCTTCTTCCAAGGTTTTGAAATTCTCTTTTCTTTTATGTCTGATAGTATGATTTCCATGAAATCATACTCTCCATATTTCTTCTCTTCAATTCATAAGTTTTCTTATGGCCTTTCAACTTCCCATATTTCCTCATATTCCCTTCCTTGATCCTCATCCTCTTTCTTGTCATCTGAGTTTTCTCTAGTCACCAAATCTTTATGTAAGTACTGTGGTTTTGGATTGGTAGAAATTTTGTTAAAATAGTTTTCAACAAGATGTTGAGACAGATGTCGTGACAAGTTAGTCAGACAACATGATCAGTATGATGTTGGGACATGTGGCCAGGACATGTTATACCAGAAGTTTAGGGATGGGAAGATTTGTTATTTAAAGTGTGATATTCTCTCTTGCTTTAGTTCACTCACTATCGCAATCCAAGGAGGGTAATTTTGGAACTTCTGTCCATGCCTGAAGTGCATGTATTTCATAAAAAGGGACTTTGAGACGTTTAAGGAAACATGAGATTTGATGAGATTTATTCCTGCAGAAGATTTGATTTGGACCTGATCTTTAGGAAATAATATATTATGGATCTGCATTTGATAATATATTATTTTCAGAATATTATGGAATTTAATAATATATTATTTTCCAAAATATTATGGATATGCTATTTAATCTAGCATGATTTTTCTCATCAAGTCTGTGTTTTTAGAAGGCTATTTAAGGCATTTCTAAACCTAAAATAGGCAATTAAGTCGTGTGTGTGTGCAAGGTGATTTTAGGGTTTAGTGCGTTCTTTGTTATTTGTAATACTCTCTTATGTCTTTTGATATCTGAGTTGGACTATGTTGCTTGTGAATATGTGAACCATTCATGTAACTCTTAGGTACTTGAATTGGACTAAGTTTTGAGTTGTAATCACTCATAAGCTTTTAATCAAAGAGAGGATTTTTGTGTCTTTGGAAGTGTGACTTCCAGTATTCTTTATTGTTGAGTTTGTCACTATTGTGTGGCTGGTGGGAGGTGAGAGGGGTCTCATATCTAGGAGTTCCTAGGTAAAAATAGCACGGGTAGTGATAAGGTGTGAGCTTGTAAACCAGAGGTTATTTGTTGTGGCTTCAAATTAATACTATTATAGTGGACTTCCTTCCTAGCTTGGATGCCCCAGATCTAGGTGAGGTTGCACCGAACTAGGCTAACAACTTCCTTGTGTTATTTACTTCCTACGATTTTGTTTAAATTGTTCATTGTTAATTATACTAATATGATGTCTTGACATTACATTTGACATCCTGATTTCCCGATATCGTATATGAAATTTGTCCACTTAGTCCTAGAATTTCAATTGGCATCAGAGAAGTCACCTTGTTCTGTTTTGAGTGAGCTCTGTCGCTACGCGAAAAATGACACAGAGTCGCCATCGAATTTTATTTATCCCACAGAGGGAAAGGGAAATAGCGAAAAAACCTTTGGGAAAAGGAGCATGGTCATCGCAACCAAGTCTTAGGGTTCGGGAGTCGGTTATGCGAGGGGAAGGTATTAGCACCCCCTCGCATCCATCTTACTCGATGGGAACCTCCTAGGTTATTTCGCGTGAATGGGTGTTTTATTCTAAAAGTTTGCTTGTTTAAAGAAATAGGGGTTGGTGTTTATTAGAGTGCTCGCCAAGGATTGGGGCCCTTGTGCCTACGTATATTCACTTGTATGAAGTGAAGAATCAGAGCATTCGTAGTTCATGGGACTACGGTGGAAAATGGGATGTTGGGTGGACGATGCTATCGTGCGCATTCTAGCAGTTAGGTGTATTGCGGCTCACTCTTGGAGTCTTATACGTTACCTGTTTGCGGTAGAACGGGCGTAACATGTCCTTGGGTTAAAGGGTATGGATGACTAAAGATGGGAAAGAAAGAAAAGTGTGCTCACTAGGATCATCGCAATCATATGCCTACGTATTCTCAACATGTGTGAGAAATCAGAGCAGCCGTAGTTCGGCCACTTAAGAAATAATTGTGTATTGGTTGATTTTATACCTTGAAAAAGGGTTTTCGGATTGACGCCCTAAGGCAAAAGAAGTTTGATGAGTTGATGTTGTTTTTAGGTTTTTTGAAGAGAAATTGTTCTTGACTAGGATTATACAAAAGACTTTGGATAGAGAGGAATGCCTCGAATAACCAAGTCGAGCGCCTTGTATTCAAAACATTCGGAACGAGTGTAGGAGGATTCCATTCTCATTCCTTCTCCACCACTTCAAAGTTCATGGTGCATAATTCTAATCATATATTTTATTGTGTTTTGGATTTTTATGAGAAAAAGGATCACTTGATGATGTTGGATCAAGGTTTACTGTTTGTAAAGATATATTTGAAGCGATGCGGACAAGGTCGATGGCGATGCGCAAGGCAATCGACTTACAAGGTTAAAAATGGCTCGATAAAATCGAGAGTTTGTTTTTGAAAATGGTTTTTGGAATTAAAAGTCAACAAGGACAATAGCAATATTCACACTAAAATCATACAAACATATGGGGTTAGTCGGCTAAAAAAAATCGAGACATGCAAAAAATTTTTTAAGGTAAAAACAAAAAAAAAAAATAAACAAACTGATTAGTTCGCGCCGCGAACTGAGAAAAGTGAACATTCTGTTTTTTGCATGTTCGCGCCGCGAACTGAGAAACGTGAACATTCTGTTTTTTGCATGTTCGCGCCGCGAACTGGGAAAGTTTTTATTCTGGTTTTTGCATGTTCGCGCCGCGAACATGGGTCGCGCTGCGACCTGAAGCGAAAAACACAATATTTGCTGTTTTTTTTTGCTGTCTTTTGTGGTTTTCTTTCCTTTCTATTAGTTCTTAAAATGGTTTCTTGGTCCCCTTAAAACCTTACATGATATACTCAATACAACAACACATAAAAGAGGAAGTAAAATGAATATAAAAGCAAAAAGTAAAGAGAGAAAGGTTTGATGAAATGGATACCCAAGAGCTTTATATCCTTCTTGCAAGTCCTCCACTGATTTTTGTTGGATGTGATATCCACTCTTCACTCTATGTTGTGAAGGTTCTGCTTCTCAATGGTCCTCTTGTGCTTCTATGTCACTCTCTTTTTTCTGGTTTTTCTTCCTTTCTATATTTTTGGTTTTCTCTCTTAAGTTTCTTGCTCTCCCTCTATCTTTTCTAGTTTTTTGCAATGTGTGTGGATGTTGAATGTGTAAAGAATCTTGTTTACAGCCCCTTCCCTTCTTATCTTATTTTTCTAGGGTTTTCCCTTCTCCCCAAACATCAGATTTTTTCATGGGTTAATGTCTCCTACCACCTTTTCTCATGTCACTCTCTTTCTTTCCATTTCCATGTATATGGCTATGCTGCATTTTTCTGCACTACTTTCCCATGCTGTCTTTTTCTACACCCCTCTACATTGCCCTCAATCATTTCACCTCTTTGTTGGCTTATGCTTGGACTACCCTCTTGGTCAATGTTAACCTTTGGACAGAATTTTGAAATTTTGATTTTTAGATGCATTATCATATGTTATTCCCTTGGTCTTGTGACATGTATATTTTGTGACATGAGGCAACTTGTTACTTCTTGCATGGGGCTGTTTTGGATTACCTTCATATTGCCCATGAATAAGCATGCATAATCTTGATCATAGCATGAAATTAATTAGAAGCTTGGATTAAGACTAGGAGTAGCTTAATTTTCTAAGCATTACCAAGAGCTTGAAACTTTGTAACAAATGTGACACTTTTGCAAATGTCATGAAACTTCTCTTTGTAATATTCTTGAATCTAGTCTTGAATTCATGAATCTTGAACTTTGAATGATGTATTCCCTTATGTCATTATATGAAGTCTTGAATTATGCACTTGTGATCTTGACTCATGCTTTACAAATTTGAACTCCACTTGACCAAGAATTTGAAACAAAATTGGATGAAACAAGCTTGAATTTGGCCTTGCATTTCATGTTCATTATGAATACTTATCTTGAATATCCCAACATTTTCAAGTAGCTTCTCCTTGAAGGAATCTACATGAGTAGACTTTACATCTTAGATCAAAACTTAGGTGATGGACCTTTTCTCTCAAGTAGCCCACGATAAGCAAATTGTCTCATATTTGAAGTGGAAAACAATGAACCGACCCAAACCTTACCTTGTGAACCCACATGCTCGATATGCAATGGAATAATGTGTGATATGACGAATGCAGAGTATGAAAGGCTAAAGGTGAAAATGAGGGTGTGACAAGCTCCAGGGAGATATTTTCTGGTACTATGGATAAGGAAGGAAGAGGAAATGTTAACCGACCCCCCATCTTAAATGGCACCAACTATGACTATTGAAAGGCACGTATGATGGATTTCCTAAAATGTATGGATAACAAAACCTAGAAAGTTATCATCAAGGGTTGGAAATATCTTGTTGTTAAGGATAAAGATGAGAAGGAGACTTTGAAGCCAGAAGAGGATTGGTTTATGGAAGAAGATGAAACTGCTCTTAGAAATTCCAAAGCTTTGAATGCCCTATTCAATGGAGTTGATAAAAACATGTTCAAATTAATAAACACGTGTACTGTGGCCAAAGATGATTGGGAAATTCTTAACACCACTCATGAAGGCATGTCTAAGGTAAACATGTTTAGACTTCAGCTGCTAACTACCAGATTTGAAAATTTAAAGATGAAAGATGATGAAAGTATTCATGACTTTCACATGAATGTTCTTGAAATATAAATTCTTTTAGTGCCTTGGGAGAAAAGATGACTGAAGAAAAGCTGGTTAGAAAAATTCTCAGGTCTCCACCTAAGAGATTTTACATGAAGGTCACATCCATTGAGGAAGCCCAAGACATAAACAAACTGAGGGTGGATAAACTTGTTGGGTCACTTCAAACTTTTAAATTGGCTATCAATGAAAGATAAAAAAAGAAGAACAAAAGCATAACCTTTATTTCTAACACTAATGATGAAGAGGTTCAATGTGACATGGAGACTGATGAAGAAAGTTAATGCTATTGTGCTTCTTGGGAGGCAATTTAATAAGGTGTTGAAGAGTATGAATAGGAAGTCAAAACCAGATGTCAAGGACATGTAATTCGACATCAGGAAAAACAATAATTTTCATAGAAAAGAAAGAAAAAAGGATAAGTTAAATAAAGGGAAATGTATTCAGTGTCATGAATGTGAGGGTTTTGGTCATGTTAGATTAAAATGGCCCACGTACCTCAAAAAATAAAAGAAGGGCTTGTCTGATGATGATTCTGAAAGTGAACCTGATGATAAAATTGTTAAGCATGCTACAACACTCACTGGTAGATGTGATTCTGATGAAGATTCGTGTGATGAAGAGGTCACTTATGAAGAATTAGTTGCTTCCTACAAGGAACTTTGTATAATAAGTTAAGAAGTATGCAAGATAGAAGAAAACCAGAAGAGAACCATAACTCAACTGCAGGATGAAAAAGAGAAACTTTTATCTACTTTTTTTGGTCTTCAAGATGAGGTAACTCTATTGAATTCTAAACTTGAAAAACATGACCAAATCTGTAAGAATGATAAACAATGGATCTGATGTGTTGGATGTGATTATTCAAGTTGGGAAAGGAGGTAAAATGTTTACTAGTATAGGGTTTAATTATCAGTCTTTAAATAACCCATGTGACAGTTTATTTCCACTGAAGTAAAAGGTGAGCTCATAATGTCTAACCAGATGTTACAACAACCTGCCAGAATTTAGAAAACTCAGACCAGAGGCAAGTTCTTGCCTTGGAAATGTCATTATTGTGGTAAATATGGTCATATAAAGTCTTTTTGTTATAGACTGTATGGGTTCCCAAAACATCCAACACAACCTAGGACTAATCATGTGATGACTAAAACTAGAAAGGAGTGGAAACCTAAGGTTGGTAATTCTAGTCTTATAGCCCATACTGTTAGAACACATATTGGTTCTTATGAATATCTCTATGTTTTGATGATAACTCTTATGAAATTTTGTACTCAAGAATTATATACTCTAAAATTTGGTTTAGAATGTTTGCTGCAGATATTAAAAGTGAATCTTATTCTGAAAGCAGATTAGATCTGAACATGAAAATATGCAAGGCTCTGAAGCATCAGAAGCATCTCTTAGAAGAATTTGAATGCTGTCTACAGAAGATTTTGAGCGCTGTCTACAGAAGGATCTGAAGCAGAAGCTACAGAAGAATCTAAAGCAGAAGCCAGAAGCATCTGAAGCATTGAAGAATTCTGTATGAAGAGTTTCAAGCACAGTTATTCAGAAGAATCTGATAAGTACTACGCTGCCAGTACTAAAGATCTGATCCCAAACTATGCTCTGAACAATTACACGCTGAAAGCACACATGCTGCAAAGACTCTGATTCAGCAAACTCTAATGTACATCAGAAAACTCTGACTGTTCAAGACTCTGATGATACTTTGCTGAAACGTGTTGAAGAAGAACTCAAAGTTATGTCCGTTGGAATGGCCAAACGACTCTTTCCTCTTTTATGCTAGACACAAGAACACAGACAAAAAGGATTTTTCTGTGCATTCTACTTCTAGGAAAGGTCATGTGATGTGAAGACAAAAAGGCTCAGACCTTTTAGTACACAGCCTTCAACGTGATAGCTACTTGGACATCTTTGCCTATAAAAGCAAGACTCCATCTTTCTTCTTCATTTGGCGAAACATTGAAAGAATTCATTACAAGCTCTCATACAATTTATTCTCATTAGCTGAATTTATTTCATAGTTCTTAAATCTTAAGTGATAAATCACAATTGTGATATAGCTTAATTAGAAGCAATTTAAACACTTGTATTATTCTTACATTTGATTGTAAAAGATCCATAAAAAGATCCAGTTGGGATAAGTAGTTCTTAAGAAGACTAAGAACAGTTGATCTTAGTGCTTGCTATTATAATCAGTTGATTTAATAGTGGATTAAGTCCTTGTTGAGAAAGGCAAATCACTCTTGATAGGGTGGACTGAAGTAGTTGAGTTCAATGAACCAGGATAAGAATCCTTGTGTTTTTATTGCTATAAGTTTTTCTATATACTTATTCAACCCCCTTCTAAGTATTTTCTCACCTTCAGTTGGCATCAGAGCTCCGGTTCTGTGTGTGCTACCACTTCGCAGTGACAGAAAAGATCCAGTGAGAAAAAATTTGATATATATTTGGTTGTTATTATGGCTGAAACTTCAACATCTAACAATAACAATAGATATGAAGAAAGGGATAAAATCAGCACAAAACCCCCTATGTTTGATGGGGAGAAATTTGATTATTGGAAGGACATGATAGAAAGCTTCTTCCTTGGTTATGATGCTGATTTGTGGGACTTGGTCATAGATGGGTATGTTCATCCCACTGATGGGAATGGCAAGAAAGTAGACAGAAAATCTATGACTGAAGCCCAAAAGAAGGAGTTTAGAAATCACCACAAGTCTAGAACAATCTTGTTAAATGCAATATCTCACACTGAGTATGAGAAGATCACAAATAGAGAAACTGCATTTGACATGTTTGAGTCTTTGGAGATGACTCACGAAGGAAACCTTCAAGTTAAAGAGACCAAGGCTCTGTCGTTAATACAGAAGTATGAAGCGTTCAAGATGGAAGAATCTGAGTCTATAAAAACTATGTTCTCTAGATTCCATATCCTCACAGCTGGTCTAAAAGTTCTGGATAAAGGCTACTCAACTGCTGATCATGTGAAGAAGATCATCAGAAGCTTGCCTATCAGATGGAGACCTATGGTCACTGCTCTGAAGCTTGCCAAGGATCTGAACAAGATCACTCTGGAGGAGTTAATCAACTCACTAAGGAGCCATGAAATTGAACTTGAGGAAGATGAGCCTCAAAAGAAAGGTAAGTCAATTGCCTTAAAATCTAACAAATTTGTGAAAGCATTGCAGGTGTTAGAAAAAAGCTATGAAGAATCTTCTTCTGAAGAAGAAGATGAATTGTCCTTGTTGTCCAGAAGAACCAACAGACTCTGGAAGCACAAGCAGAGGAAGTTCAAGAACTTCAAATAGCCAGATCAGCGCAAGGAGTCCTCTGGACCAAAAAGATCTGGAAAGAAGGAAGTTGTTTGTTTTGAATGCAAACAACCTGGTCATTACAAAAATGAATGTCCAAAGCTTCAGAATGAAAAGCCCAGAAGAAAGCTTGAGCATAAGAAGAAGGTTCTAATGGCTACATGGGATGATTCAGATGACTCTGAATCTTCATCAGATTCTGAAGAAGAATGCGCCAACATGGCTCTAACGATAGGCATTGAAGATCAGAATAAAGAATCATCTGGATCTGAGTCTGATTCTGAATCTGACTCAGAAGAGGTACTTTCTGATCTCACTAGGGAAGAGCTTATTAAAGTCTTATCAGAAGTCCTGAAAAATTATAATCAGATTAAGCTCAAATGCAATAAGCTTAAATGCAATCTTGGTTCTGAGAATAATCTGTTAAGATCAGAAGTTGCTGAGCTAAAAGAAAATAATTTGAAAATGAAAGCCAATTTTGAAAAAGCTCAACAAAATTCTGAATCTGAAAGTAAGTCTAAATTCAAAAACATTTTAGAAGAATATGACTTTAGCTTTCAGAAGTTTCTTGCTAAAAGCATAGACAGAAGCAAGATGGCTTCAATGATCTATGGGGTTAGTAGAAACAACAGGAAAGGAATTGGATATGAATCCTCTTCTGGAAAGGATTTAAATACAATGCTTGTTGATAAACTTGTTATTGAGAAAACTCCCTTATACTCTCATTTCAAGTTTGGTCATTTGAATGACATTAAACACACACGTTCTGATCAGAACGTTCCTGTGTTTAAGCCAAAAGTAAGTCAGAACAAAACTGTTGTAAAAAGACAGAAGTTCAGACTAACTTTCAAGGCAACTAACCAAAAAGGACCCAAAAAGATTTGGGTACCTAAGGATAAGATTATCCCTGTTGCAGATGTTTTTAGCAGAAAAGTCAAGACGCTAGTCATGGTACCTGGACTCTGGCTGATCATATCACATGACGGGAGAAAGGTTTATGTTCCAAAGCCTGGAGCTTAAATCTGGAGGAGAAATGAAGTTTGGAGGGAAGCAGAAGGGCAAGATCATTGGCTCTGGTACTATTGGTAATGGTAACCTTCCCTCCATATCTAATGTTCTTCTTGTAGAAGGATTAAAGCATAATCTATTGTCCATAAGTCAATTAAGTGACAATGGTTATGATATAATCTTTAATCAACAATGTTGTAAAGCTGTTAGTTAGAAGGATGGCTCAATCCTATTTAATGGGAAGAGGAAAAACAACATTTACAAAATAAATCTTTCAGAACTTAAGGTTCAAAATGTTAAATGCCTCTTGTCTGTTAATGATGAGCAATGGGTCTGGCACAGAAGATTGGGGCATATTAATATGAGACGTATATATTAGATTAATAAACTCAATCTGGTCAGAGGACTTCCTAAGTTGAAGTTTAACTCAGATGCTCTTTGTGAAGCATGTCAAAAAGGAAAATTTTCAAAATCTTCTTTTAAATCTAAGAATGTTGTTTCAACCTCAAGACCATTAGAATTACTTCATATTGATCTGTTTGGACCAGTGAAAACTGCATCCATCAAAGGCAAGAAGTATGGATTAGTCATTGTTGATGACTACAGCAGATGGACATGGGTAAAGTTCTTAAAACACAAGGATGAGTCACATTCTGTGTTCTTTGACTTCTGCAAACAAGTCCAGAATGAAAAAGATTTCAAAATTATAAAAGTCAGAAGTGATCATGGTGGTGAATTTGAAAACAAATATTTTGAAAAATATTTTAATGAAAATGGCATTGCTCATGATTTTTCCTGTCCTAGAACTCCACAACAGAATGGAGTTGTAGAGAGGAAAAATAAAACTATGCAAGAAATAGCCAGAACCATGATCAATGAGACTAATCTGGCAAAGTATTTTTGGGCAGAAGCAATAAACATAGCTTGTTACATTCAGAACAGAGTGTCTATAAGACCTCTTCTGAAAAAGACTCCCTATGAGTTATGGAGGAACAGAAAGCCCAACATTTCATATTTTCATCCTTTTGGATGTATTTGCTATATGTTGAACACTAAAGAGAATCTTAACAAGTTTGATTCTAAAGCACAGAAGTGTTTCATGCTTGGGTATTCTGAACGCTCTAAAGGCTACAGAGTATACAATACTGAAACACAGATTGTGGAGGAATCTATACATGTTAGATTTGATGATAAGCTTGGCATTGAAAAGCCAAAGCAGTTTGAAAGTTCTGCAGATAGAGAAGTAATTCTCACAGACTCTGAAGGCTCAGAGGCAGACAAAGCTCAAGTGAAGGAACCAGAAGCAACGCCAGATGCAATTCCTTTAGCTTTTCAGATGAACAACTTGAACATTTCTGAAGAATCAACTGTTAGAGGATCATCTTCCAGAATCAAGGCCTCTCACCCAGAGGATGTGATCATTGGAAAAAAAGATGACCCCATTAGAACAAGATCCTTCCTCAGATCATCTGAAGCATCATTATTTGGATTGGTGTCAGTTATTGAATCAACTTTTGTGGATGAAGCTCTGCAAGACAATGACTGGATAATTGCCATGCAAGAAGAGCTCAATCAGTTCATAAGAAATGATGTTTGGGATTTGGTTCTAAGACCAAAAGGATTCAACATAATTGGAACTAAATGGGTCTTCAGAAATAAGTTGAATGAAAAAGGAGAAGTTGAAAGAAACAGAGCAAGGCTTGTTTCTCAAGGTTATAGTCAGCAAGAAGGAATTGATTATACAGAGAATTATGCTCATGTAGCCAGGTTAGAGTCTATTCGTTTACTCATTTCTTTTGCTGCACAGAATAACATCACCCTATATCAGATGGATGTTAAAAGTGCCTTTCTAAATGGTATTATAGAAGAAGAAGTATATGTTCACCAACCTCCTGGTTTTGAAAGTGAAAAATTTCCAGAACATGTTTTCAAACTAAAGAAATCTCTTTATGGTTTAAAACAAGCTCCCAGAGCTTGGTATGAGAGATTAAGTAATTTTCTTCTTGAGAAAAATTTCATCAGAGGCAAAGTGGACACAACTCTCTTTTGTAAAACATTTAAGAAAGATCTTTTAATTTGTCAATATATGTGGATGATATTATATTTGGATCTACCAATGTTATGCTGGGAAAGGAGTTTGCTCAATGTATGCAGGCTGAATTTGAGATGAGCATGATGGAAGAATTGAGATTCTTTTTGGGAATTCAAGTCAACCAAACTCCAGATTGCACTTACATTCATCAGATCAAATATGTTAAAGAGCTTTTGAAGAAGTTTAACATGACTGATAGTAAGATGGCAAAAACTCCCATGCATCCAACAAGTACACTTGGTAAGGAAGAGGTAAGTAAGAAAGTAGATCAGAAACTCTACAGAGGTATGATAGAATCTCTTCTCTACTTAACTGCTTCTAGACCTGACATTTTATTCAGTGTATGCTTATGTGCAAGATTCCAATCAGATCCTAGAGAATCACACTTAACAGTTGTTAAGAGGATTCTAAGGTATCTGAAAGGTACTTCTAATGTGGGTTTGTGTTACAGAAAATTTGATGATTTCAAATTAGTTGGATTCTGTGATGCTGACTACGCTGGAGACAAAGTGGAAAGAAAAAGTACTTTTGGAAGTTGTCAATTTCTAGGAAGAAATTTAATCTCCTGGTACAGCAAGAAGCAACCTACAATTGCACTTTCAACTACAGAGGCAGAACATATTGTTGCTGCTGGATGTAGCACGCAGATGCTCTGGATGAAAAGTCAACTAGAAGACTATCAAATCTTTTGAGAGTAACCTTTCTATTTTCTGTGATAATACTTCTGCTATATGTTTGTCTAAAAACCCTATTTTACACTCTAAGGCAAAACATATAGAAATTAAACATCACTTCATCAGAGACTATGTTCAGAAGGGTATTATAAACTTAGCCTTTGTTGATACAGATTATCAGTGGGCTGATATTTTCACAAAACCCCTTGCTGAAGATAGGTTCAAATTTATTCTGAAAAATATTGGTATGGATTTTTGTCCAGAATGATATTTATCAGAAGCAAATTTCTCAGATGCAAAATGCTTAAAACTTAAATTCTTGATTTATTATTTGTGTGTATCTGAACTAACCAATCTTAGAGGATATGAACATTGGCTAACGTTTCATTTCTCAAGAGAATTCAGAAGCACATGCAAGCAAACACGTGTCACTCTGAATCTGAAAAGATGGCGTGCACATTACTGAAGAGACATTTGAGGTATTGTTTGAATAGTGAAAATCTTGATTTTCCCCCCAAATTGTCAGAATCAATTAATGCTTTGAAATGATTTTTATTCTTTTCATTAAATTCCATTAATTGCTAAGTGGAACGTGCTATTTGTGACTGCCGGTGTGCCCTATTTCTTTCTCTATAAATACCACATTTCACACCATTTCACACTTTTCACCTCACAGACAATTTATGCATTTCTGTCTTCACTTTACTCTTCACAAAAACCCTAAACCTTCATTCAAATCATCTTCATCTTCATCAATGGCAACTTCTTCCTCAACATCAGCTCAATTTCAATCATCTATGGCTGCTATTACGTCTTCAAACTTGGGTGTTACTCCCTTTAAGGAACCAAAAAGGACATTGTTAACCCCTGCGGACAAGCTTGAAGTTCTTTGTGAATCCATGGTGGAATTTGACTCTCTAGCTGAAAATGGGTTTGAGTTACGTTCTATTATTGATGTACAAGGCTAGGTCAAGTATTTTGACAGGTTATTTGGACCAGTGTACCCACATATTGTGAAGGAATTTTGGATTCATGCTTCTGTTTATCCAAAATTTATCCTCTCTTCTGTTCTGGGAAAGGAGATCATCATCACTAAAGATCTCATCAGGAAACTCATAGGGTATGAGGAGACTGATGGAGTGTGTCATCTGCCAGCTGGGCGTGTGGATATGGAAGAAGTTTATGAGGAAGTCATTACATCTGGACAGACCTCCAACAAATTTAAGGATCTCAAACCTGACTATAAAATTCGGGCAAAGATTTTTCTGGGATGCATCCATCACAGAAAATCCACCAATTCTCCAGATTATGTGAATAATGAACAAATCTACTTTATGTACTGTTTGAGTCAGAGTACAAAGGTAGATCTTCCATACATTCTCTTTATGCATCTGTGGAATCATATCAATGCATCAAGAGAATCTGTAAAGGATAAGGGACAGAAGATCAGGACGTGGATTCCCTTTGGAAGGTTGATCTCAAACATTCTGACAGAGAATGGTCTGGTAACTGCTCTTTATGAAGCTGGAGTTAAAGATGAGTTGAATCAATTGTTGGAAAACCATTGAATGCAAAGAGTCTTCAGAAGCTAAAGATTATGGATGAACTCACAGCTGTTCCCAAGAAGCTAAATGTTTCTAAAGTTAGTCAAAAGAGGATTCCAGTTCAAGATTTTCCACTCTTTGGTGCTGAAGAACCTAGGGAGATTATTGTTAGATATATTGATGCGTGCAAGCCAGATGGAACCCTTATTCCTGCAGATATTCTTATAAGAGCAAGAGAACCTATGCCAGATGTGTATGATGAGAACACAAGGAAAAGGAAACAATTAGAGGAAGAAGAAGCTGCTTCTCAGAAGAAACCAAGAGTTGCTGAAAAGCCATAGAAGCAGATCAAGAGAAAAGCTTCTGGAGAAGTTCCCTCTGTTCCCACCAAGCGCATAAAGACTAAAGGTACTAAATCATCTTTACCTTCTATTCCTAAAATTGCTGTAAATATGTCAACAACTAGTTATGTGCCTGAACTGAAGGTGAGAAAATACTTAGAAGGGGGGTTGAATATGTATGAAGATAAAGCTTAGAAGTAAAAACTCAAATATTTTTATCCTGGTTCGTTGAACTCAACTACTCCAGTCCACCCTATCTAGAGTGATTTGCCTTTCTCAAACCCCCTTCTATATACTTATACTTATTCAACCCCCCCTTCTAAGTATTTTCTCACCTTTAGGGCTTCATCTAGAAGAGGCTGGTATTTTCATAGTGGGTGTTCTAGACATATGACTGGAGTCAAGAAGTATTTGGTGGACATCAACTGTTATTCCACAAGTTTTGTCACATTTGGTGATGGAGCTAAAGGAAAAACTAAGGGAGTAAGAAAGTTAGGGTGTACTGGACTTCCTAGACTATATGATGTTCTACTTGTGAAAGGGTTGGCTGCTAATATGATCAGTATCAGTCAGTTATGTGATCAAGGTTTAAATGTAAAATTCACAAGTCTGAATGTTTGGTTTAAAATGAGAAGAATAATGTTCTTATGAAGGGGGTTAGGACTAAAGACAATTTTTGTTTATGAGTACCTCAAGAAACTTCTTATTCTTCCACATGTTTAGTGTCTAAGGAATATGAAGTAAAATTATGGCACCAGACGCTTGGACACCTGAATCTCAAAGGTATGAAGAAGATTATATCTAAAGAAGTTGTTAGAGGTCTACCCAAGTTCAAAATTAAAGAAGGCAAAATATGTAGTAAGTATAATATTAAGAAACAAATCATGATGTAACACCCAAAGTTACAACATCAGGTTGCGACCGAAGTTTTAGAACTTCTTCATATGGACTTAATGGTGGCAGATGCAAGTTGAAAGACTAGGTGGAAATAGGTATGCCTTTGTGGGTGTTTTTGATACTTCTGGTTTGAATGTTGCTGTTTCAAATGTTGTTACCTCTGAAACTATAAGTCTAGATAACCCTAAAGTGGAAGAAACTCTAAGTCAATCTAGTTTGAATGTTGTTGTTAATGACACTATTGATACAAGTGCTCATATGTCTCTCTCTAAGATCTTGGTTACTGACCCTGAGTCTGATGTTGTGTCAGATGTCGCAACATCCTTAGGCCGACCTGATCATCCTGTTGAAACCACACAAGAAAACTTTCAAAGTGAGTCTTCTGAAAAATCTCATTAGAGTGTGGCTGAAGATGATTCTGGTGATGGTAAAAAAAGATTATTCTGATGGTAATAGTATGTCTGCTGAAGATGAAGAAGAAAGTACTAGTGTGAAGAAGGATCAGTCTACTGACATTGTCAATGTAGATGGTCTATGATGAGCTTATAGGAAAGAATCTGGCTCTTGGTATTGTTAAAAGGTTGAGGAAAAAATGGGGAAGGTTTTTGTTTCAACAAGAAAGCCTTCTAAGGCATCCAAGAAAAGTACTAAGGTTGGATTTGGCAAAGGATGAAGTAAAGTGTGGCCTTTGCTACCAAGAAAAAGTCATTGACAAGAAAGGAAATTCCCTCAAGTGACTTTGAGTATGATGTCGAACAAGATGTTCAACATCATATCTTCTGCTAAGAAAAAAGATGTTGATGTGGATCAAATTTTGTACAGGAGTATGATTGGTAGTCTGCTGTATCTTACAGCTAGCAGACCAAACATCACTTTTGTTGTAGGAGTTTGTGTTAGATATCAGGCCGAGCCTAAAATGAGCCACATTAATCAAGTGAAGAGGATCTTGAAATACATAAATGGTACTAGTGATTGTGGAATTTTGTATTCTCATGGTCCAAATTTCATGCTTGTAGGGCATTATGATGCAAACCGGGCAACTGAGGATGAGTATATTGTTGTAGGAAGCAGTTGCTCTCAATTTATTTGGATGAAACAAATGCTAAAGGAATATAGTGTCAAACAGGATGTCATGAAATTATATTGTGACAATCTGAATGTAATAAATTTATCCAAGAATCCCATCCAACATAGCAGGACAAAACATATTGACATTTGTCATCATTTTATTAGGGATCTTGTTGAGGATAAAATTGTTATTAAGGCTTTGGATGCAAATCAGTTTGAGAAGCTAAGGAGTGAACTTAGAATTTGCATTTTTGAAGAATTAAAGCAATTAGTCTTGATTATGGAGGATATTAGGCATATGAGAAAGCTGTTTTCGAATTTATGCCTAAAAAGGGAGAGTAGTGGTGATGGTAGTGATGACAGGGTTAATAGTGCTGTGAAAAGGAGAATGTCTCTGGTATCTCAGGGTGTGGAGCAAAGGAATAACGATGATCCCTACTTTTCTATGTTTTCTTTTGTGTTACTGGGAGGTATTTGTTGGTGGTGCTGGAATGTCATTCTAAATATTCTGACATCATTTCATCATGTGTCTGAGAGTTGTGTGGTTATGTTCTTAAGGGGGAGTTCTGCTGATTATGTGATGTCAGACAAGATGTCTTGACATTGTATTTAGTTTTGTTTGCTGAATTGATGGCTATGCAATTCATGGGGAGTTCTTGCTATTTTCTGATGAAGTTTTTTTCTGAAGTCTTTTGGGATCTTGCTGTGAGTTTTTTCCCCTCTATGTGTGCCTCTGACGTGTTCTTTGAATGTTCTTTTTGATTGCTGCTATTATGATTGATTATAGTTCTCCAGGTTTCAATGCAAAGGTTATTTTAGCCAAAAAATTTCAAAGAAGGAGATTGTAAGTTTTGTGGTTTTGGATTGGCGGAAATTTTATTAAAACAATTTTCAGCAAGATGTTGAGACAGATGTCGTGACAAGTTAGTCAGACAACATGATCAACATGATGTTTGGACATGTGGCAAGGACATGTTATACCAGAAGTTTAGGATTGGGAATATTTGTTATTTAAAGTGTGAGATTCTCTCTTGCTTTAGTTCATTCACTATCACAATCCAAGGAGGGTAATTTTGGAACTTCTGTCCATGCCAGAAGTTCATGTATTTCATAAAAAGGAACTTTGAGACATTTAAGGAAACATGAGATTTGATGAGATTTGATTTGATTTGTTCATGCAGAAGATTTGATTTGGACTTGATCTTTAGAAAATAATATATTATGGATCTGCATTTGATAATATATTATTTTCATAATATTATAGAATTTAATAATATATTATTTTCCAAAATATTATGGATATGCTATTTAATTTAGCCTGATTTTTCTCATCAAGTCCAAGTTTTTAGAAGGCTATTTAAGGGCGCTTCTAAATCTAAAATAGGCAACTAAGCCATGTGTGTGCAAGGAGATTTAAGGTTTAATGTGTTCTTTGTTATTTGTGATCTTCTCTTATGTCTTTTGATATCTGAGTTGGACTGTGTTGTTTATGCATTTGTTAGTCATTCATGTATCCCTCAGGTACTTGAATTAGACTGAGTTTTGAGTTATAATCACTCCTAAGTTTGTAACCAAAGAGAGGATTTTTGTGTCTTTGGAAGTGTGACTTCCGGTATTATTTATTGTTGAGTTTGCCACTGTTGTGTGACTGGTAAGAAGAGAAAGGGGTCTCATATCTAGGAGTTCCTAGGTAAAAATAGCACGAGTAATGATTAGGTCAGAGGCTTGTAAACCGGAGGTTGTTTACCGTGGCTTCAAACTAATACTATTATAGTGGATTTCCTTCCTGATTTGGATGCCCCCCAGATGTAGGTGAGGTTGCATCAAACTGGGTTAACAACTTCCTTGTGTTATTTACTTCCTGCAGTTTTGTTTAAATTGTTCATCGTTAATTTTTCTATTATGATGTCTTGACATTGCATTTGACATCCTAATTTCCTGACATCGTATACGACATATGTCCACTTAGTGCTAGAATTTTACCTTTTACGAGATCACTTTGACATTTTCTCAGCTTCTCTTTGTGAAGTTTCAGAATCCTGTATTTAACTATCGGCTAATGGAATGAATACCTCCTCCATATCTTTAAACTTTTTAGAGATCCTATCTTTCAAGTTTTCTTCTTTACGTGTGGTATTTTGGTTTGCATCACCAAACCCTGCCAATGGATTGTTCATGAAACCCTAACAAAGTTATTTTTTTATAAGTTTTTTTGAATTCATTTTACATAAAAATGATTTGAAGAATAAAATACGATGTGAACATCTTGTTTAAATTAAAAATTATGCATTCTAAGTCAAGTTATAATTATTTCTTAAAACAAAATCAAAATTTATTTCATAACAACTAAATATACCAAAATCAATTTTAATTCTTTGAAATTTATTTTAACTATTTCAAACATGTAACCAAACACATGTTTAATAAGTTTTTTATAATGTCCAAAAAAAAAAAGTATATATTTTTTAGAATAAGTATGCTCAAAAGAAAAACACATTTCAATCTCAAGCAATAATAATTTTAATATTAGGCCCTTTTACTTTTGTTAAAAAAAGTGTTTATTTTAACTTATTAACTAGAAGATATGAGATTTTTAAAATGAACCATTATAATTGAGAGAAGAAGAAATGTTAGCTAAATATTTTTGCATTTTTATTTTAGAAGTATCACCTAATTATAAGAGCTTGACAAATTAAATTTCCAAATATTAAAAGAAAAAAAAAATAGAAAGATGCATGTTAGGAATATGGTGGAGAAAGGTGTGGTCTTGTCTTGTGCATTACCTAAAGAACTGGCCACGACCACAATGAGACAGTGCAGAGTGGGCCATTATTTTAATTCAATGTCTCACTGCCTCTGACTCAATATTGGTCTCATGAGAAGAATCCTAAGATGTTTTATGCAAATAATACAACCTTTTTCTTTTGGTTTTTCTCATTGTTTTGATCCCTTTTCTTTTGCATATCAAGTATGCATTGAAAATACCAAAAGTAAATATGTGTTATATTTTCAACCTTATGATTATTTTTTCAACTTAACTGTTAGAAAAATTAAACATTAAGTTGGTCACAAGGTGAGAGAGAGATTGTGGAACAATGATCCCAACTAACAATGCTTTATTTCCGAAATAATAGGATGACACAAGAAAAATATGTCTAAACAAAGTTTGCCTCCACCAAGTATGACAAGATTCTGACAGGTCATGTCTTCCAAATAGAAAATAGTTGTGGTCACAAGTACCATCACTTGTGGAATAAATTAACTATTCACTACAATTTCACTTTTTTACGATGAATATTTTTATTAGTGATTAATATTATGAGCTATTTATGATGTCAACTTGATTTTTGGAAGAGCTGTTAACATGACATGAATTTCGTTTTTAGAAATAGTTTGGATCTCGTTCTTAAAGTCGTTCGATTGAAAAAGAGGGTGCTGTCTATTAAGTTTTTCACGTGAACAATGTTTTTTTTTCCAATAATTAGCCACGGTTATCAATGAATATTAAATTTTTAATGACGTTAAAAAATATTACAAAATAAACAGTAATATTTAATAACGTTAAAAAACATTACAAAATAAACAATAATATTTAATGACGGTTAAAAATTATCGCTAAAAATTTATTGTTTATTTTTTTAACAATTACCAATGGTTTTTAAACCGTCGCAAAATGAACAATAATTTTTTAGTGACGGTAAAAAGTATTACAAAATAAACAGTAATATTTAGTGACAATTAAAACTGTGAAGACAAGTTGTCTCAATATTTATTTTAATGATATCAAAACATATCTAGTTAGTAATGTATACTTTGGACGGTATCATTGAGTCGCATATGCATTCGTTGTTCTCTCGTGTCAAACATTTATAAAAAACATGTGTCCGTTCATATAGAAAAGCATTATATGTGTTTTATGCGAGTTTGATCATGTTGGTTGACTTAGATATGCATTAGAAGTACTTAGAAATAGTAAGACATGTCAAAATCAGTATTTTTGCAAGTTCTGAACCTTTGAGTTGACTCAAAGCCTGCTTAGACTCACTCATACAGAGTAAATTTTTGTGATTGAATTTTTGTGATTTGCTCTTAAGAGAAATCGCGTCGACTCTCCGGTCGACTCATACTGTTTGTATTTCTATTTGTCAAAACTAGGTTATTTTGCGTCGACGCATGGACCTGTTTCGGTAGACGCAAGAGACATTTTCTGCATAATTTTCAAAGCGGGAGAGCTCAGGTCAACTCCCCTATTCTTTAGGTCGACCGTTCGCTCGTTTCACACTATTTTTCTGTTATGTTTGTCTTTCAAAATGTCTGTTATCTTGGTTATTTGGTCCAAGATTCACATATATATTATTTTTAGCTCATTCTTTAAGAACAACAAGAAAAGTGAAAATAAACACTGATTTTGCTCTCATCATCTTCATCCTCTTTCTTGAATTTTCTCAACAAATACACATAATCATTTTTGTTGTGCACTCTGCATCGTTGAGGTGATAACGTCCAAACATAGGATCGTTGTATCAAGTTTGGGTTGAGAGATCAATGAGTTTTTCTTGAATAAAACCACTAGGGTTTTGTCCTCCAAGAATCTTGGATTTTGGGGTTTTTTTGCATAAATCGTTCCTTCATAGATTCAACCGAGCGAAGGTAATTGAAGAGCGGGTGGTTCTGTCAATTTAGTAGCATTAACCGAAGGATTGTGGAAGGAAGGTTTCGATTTGAATTGTGGGTGTTTGAAATTAGCCGGGCGAAGATTTGAAGACCGTTGGGTGGTTCAAAGGTGGTGCCATAATCAGAGGTTTATTCATCACATTCGAAGGACTTGATTCATCTTGAATCAAGGGAAAATAAGACATAAGTTCAACATCAACAATTAGTATTAAGTGTTTGATTTCTACTGCTTCTCTTGTACAAACAATTTGCATCAGGTTTTCTATAGAGGTCTCAATTCTACTACTTCTCTTGTACCCTGAGCGAGGACGACGGGGGAACTGTCTCAACAAATTGGTGTTGCTCTCTCTCTTTTCTATTTTCATTTTTGAAATTTGAAATTTTGGTATCAAATATGAGATGTCGAAAGAGATGTCACGACACTAATATCTGAACAGTTACCAATATATGAACAAGATAAAAAACAATTAACAATAGTAAAAAGACACAAGCAATTGTTAACCCAGTTCGGTGCAAAGACACCTACGTCTGGGGGCTACCAAGCCAGGAAAGAAATTCAATAAATAGAATTAGTTTGAAGATTCACAATAAACTCTCTCTAGTTTACAACCTTCGAACCTAATCTCTACCTTTGCAATTTCTATCTAAGACACTCTTAGATATGAGACACCTCTCAATCCCCCTCAATCACAGCAGTGATAAAAATAGATTAATAAAACGTAAAAGACACTCTTCAAGGACAATACTTGATCTTGCTTAAAAGCTTCAATCAAGAACAACACACTCTTGCTTAAAAGCTTAAAGTGGACACCTTACAACTCAAAGACTCAGTCCACTTCACACATCAAGGTGATGAGTGAATGACTCACAATTAACAATAACACACGAGGGTAAAAACCTTATTTTTTAAGCAACACACTCTTATAACCCTAGTTTCTTTGATATTTAAAATAGGATTGTAAAGTCTTTATATAGCAACACTTTGAACGGGCTTGGGCTTTAGCAAAAACTACCTCTGATTTGATAAAATCAAATCAGATAATTCTTCAAATCCTTTCATAATTAACATCATAGAAATAGAACCAAATCAGATTTGATCAAATCAAATCAAATTAAACTTCAAATCTTCTCAAGATTTTCTGCATGAAAATAAAACGAAAGATTCCATAAATTATGCATCAGAAACTCTTTTGTATAACGAAGATTTCCCTGTTGATTTGTACCACCAAGATCTCTTATCACAAAAGCGCAAAAGGTTATACAAAAATGCAACAGACAAACCATAACATTCCCACTGAATGTTCTGTTCACAAATTTCAGAATATCATACTTGACATCATGAACTAAACCCTGCATTATTAAGAATAACCCCCTGCAGAATGTTAAGAACATATGTCAAGACATCCTATAGGACATCTTGTGATAACACCAAGTTTTACCAAAATTGCTGCCAATCAAGAACTAACGAACTCCCCCTTTGGAAAATTTTGCCTAAAACAATGAATTGATCACAAGAGCTCCTAGAACATAACAGAGAGCACCAGAAGCAGAAAAACAGATATTGCTCCCTCCCCCTCAAACCAAAGTGTAAGCAAAAAAAAAAACTCCCCCTTAACATCATAACCACCAAACATCCTCAAATCTCACCAACAACAACTCCTCATACTCTTTCTCTCCCTTTTAGCCATAAATAAAGGAACCAAACTAAGGGAAACACAATAACATAGAACAATTATACATAACCAAATAGAGTTAAGTATGCAATAAGAAACCAAATAATACAAGTCAAAAGCACATTAAGTGTGAGAAGAACAAATTCTGAAACAACAAACAAAACAACCATAATTCAAAGAACACCATAGCCAAGCATCATCAACTCTCTTCCTTAGACCCAGAACTGCCATCTTCATCATCAATTGTAGACCCTGAAACATGATCACCAGTTTTCTCACCAGAGACTGAAACCTCCTCATCTTTCTTTTCCTGAGCATCAGCAGCCTCCACATCATTTTCTTCATTATGTTACAGACCTCTTATCAGAGCTTCCAACTTTAGTTTCCTTGCAGTAGCCACACTAATAACTTCCCCCAATTCCCTGCAGGTCTCCTTTAATTCTGAGATAACCCCAGTCTTTGTAGTGGATGTCTTCTCAGAAGATGTCAAGATAATTTCTGGGACATGTCTTCCTGCAAACAGCTTATAGTGGAGTGACAGTACATAGTCTCTTTTGCAGGCCACATCATTTCTTGAGAGAATCCTAGGATACTGGCTCAAAATAATCCCAAAAATCAGAGAAGGGAAAGCAATGGGTAGCTTGACAGCATTAGTGGTGGCATGCTTCACAATTTGATCAAAGATGTAACTTCCATTGTCAAACTTAACCTTGGTACCAACAGCAAAAATAAACCTTCCTAAATCAACAACAATGGTGGAAGTGTGATTGGTAGGCACCCAGTTGGTTGCACCAATCCTATGCAGGATATCATACTTCACACTCAGTTGGCCAACATATAATTTACCTTTTGAGGGTCATGCAGTAACTTGATTAGCAGTTATCACCTTGTAAACTTGATTGTCAGTTACCTCCAGTTCACTAGCCTCTTCCTCATCCCTACCTAGAAACCTGTAAATTACATCAGCAGAAAACTCAACACATCTTCCTGTCACAAACACCTTCATAAATTCTTTGCTCTTTTTATCAGTAATGTCTTCAAAAATATTCACAATGAACTCTTTAACTAGCATATCATAACATTTTGAAAAACCAACCACAATCTTTATCAGTCCAGCATCAAAGATTAATTTCATGACTTCCTTGATCTCAAGAGCATCCTTGCCTAATTCTCTCTCCAATGCAACTCTTCTCTGGTACACAAATTTCCACTTTGCCACATTTTTAATGGAGTAGAAAGACACATTGTCTAAAGGAGCAGCAGGCACGGTATCTGTTGCTCTCTTTGTAGAAGATCTTTTTACAAGAGTGATGTCCTGGACATCATCCTCAGCATCTTCATCAGATTTAGTTTTTGATCAAACCTTTCTTTTCTTAGAGACAAGAGTGACTTTGCTCCAAGATTTAGGGGGTCCAACATCAGTTTTCTTCTTATTACTCTTAGAGGGAGATTGATCAATCACAGATTTACCTCTCCTAGTCTTCAACCTTTTGGCAATTCCAGGAGCCACATTCCTGATTAATTCATCATCAAATGGAACATTATCCAGATCCACCACATTATCAGATATATGAACCTTCTTCTTACTTTGATCTGAACTATCAATTTTGTTCTCCACACCAGAGGTACCACCATCCTCATTAGCATCATCTTCCATCCTTCCTTCTTTGAGCACAGAGTTAGCTAACTTGTGCAGATTATTAGTGTTAGGGTTCTTCTCAGAATGAGAGCCATCAACATCTTTTTCTTCACCTTGGCTAGCATTAGTAGTGGGAATAACATCCATACGAGACAGTGGGGTAGAAATCCCAGGGACATTATGGCCTCCATACAGAACCTTAGTAACTAACTTCCTAATGGCTCTATCGACATAAGCACTACCCTCTTTGTTCCTATTTTCAGTTGTTGAATCAAGAGGAGTATCAGAATATTTACCTATAGGAGCTCGTTTGGAACCGCTTGCACGTGTGGTTATGGATTTTATCACTTCAACATCGTTACATGGAACCATGGCTAGAGGAGCTACATCAAGCACGTCATCAAATGAGATGCTCACAGGTTGAGCCTTTGTCTTAGAATCAGACCTAGCGGATTTGGATGAGGTAGAAACTTGTTTTGGAGACATCTTGAGTTTTTTGTGAGTGAGAGAATGGGGTTTAAGCAGAGAATGGGGTTCAAGCAGAGGTTCTGTGAAGGTATGGGAGATGAACGGGCAGTTGGAGTGAAAAGTGTGGTTAGGGTAGCGTGTGGAAGTGACTTTTAATAATAAGTGATGTTGAGACATCTTTATTTTTGGAAAATATCAAACCTCTTGAATGATATTTCCACTAAACAATAATTGCTATAAATCCTCATAAATGCAAATCCCTAATTTCCCTCTTAAGATTTCAAATTGACTAGCATCCAATGCCTTAGTAGAGATATCAGCTAGCTGCTTTTCTATAGTAACATGTTCTAAAGTAGTGATTTTATCTTCAACAAGCTCCCTTATGAAATGATGACGGATATCAATATGCTTGGTTCTGCTGTGCTGAATAAGATTTTTGGAGATGTTTATAAAACTTAAGTTGTCACAATATAATGTCATGATATCTTGTGTGACATTATATTCAGTCAACATTTGTTTCATCCAAACCAGTTGAGAATAGCTACTCTCAGCAGCTATATACTCAGCTTCTGCAGTAGATAGAGAGACACAATTTTGCTTCTTGCTGAACCATGATATGAGATTGTTCCCCAAAAAGAAGCAACCTCATAATTTGTTTTTCCTATCATCAGCACTTCCAGCCCAATCAGCATCACAGTAACCAGACAACACATAGCCAGATCCATGAGTGTATAACATTCCATACTCACTTGTTCCATTAATATACTTCAGAATCCTCTTTACTTGATTGATATGACTCACTTTGGGTTCAACTTGATATCTAGCACATACACCTACAACAAAGGCAATGTCAGGCCTGCTTGCTGTAAGATATAACAACCTCCCTATCATATTTCTATAGAAACTTTGATCCATATTAACACCCTTTTCATCTTTAGACAACTTAAGATGGGTAGGTGCAGGTGTTCTCTTGTGACTGACATTCCCCATCCCAAACTTCTTAACTATATTCTTGGCATATTTACTCTGGGATAAGAATATAGAATTTTCCATCTGTTTGACTTGCAACCCAAGAAAATAGGTTAATACACCAACAAGGCTCATTTCAAATTCTGACTGCATTTGCTGGACAAAATGTTGAACCATCTCATCAGACATCCCACCAAACACAATATCATCAACATATATTTGAGAAATCATGATTTTTCCTCCTTCTTCCTTAATAAACAATGTCTTATCTATGCCACATTTTCTGTAACCATTATCAACAAGAAATTTTGTTAGTCTCTCATACCAAGTTCTAGGAGCTTGCTTCAGTCCGTATAGAGCTTTCTTCAACTTATAAACATGATTGGGAAAAGTTGGATCAATGAATCCCTTAGGTTGTTTCACATAGACTTCCTCATTTAGGTATCCATTTAAGAAGGCACTCTTAACATCCATCTGAAGCAGCTTAATTTTCAGAATGTAGGCAACTCCCAAAAGCAATCTGGTAGATTCAAGGCGAGCTACAGGAGCAAATGTTTCATCAAAGTCAACCCTTTCAATCTGAGTGTATCCCTGTGCAACCAGTCTGGCTTTGTTCCTGGTGACCACTCCTTTTTCATCAGACTTATTCTTGTAAAACCATTTTGTTCCAATCACATTTATTCCTTCAGGCCTTGGAACAAGATCCCATACTTCATTTCTCTTGAATTGCCCTAGCTCTTCTTGCATGGCCTTGGTCCAGAATTCATCAGTTAATGCTTTTTTGACATTTTTTGGCTCAATTTTAGACACAAAATAAGAGCTTGTTATGACTTCTATGGATCTAGTAGTAACCCCCTTATTTAGATCACCTATGATAAGATCCATAAGATGGTCTTTCTGAATTCCGGTAGAGGGTACCTTGTTTACTAGTTCAGGTTCAGGTTCTGTATTAGCAGAATTGGGATCAGTGTCTTTGTCTACAGACTCTGCTGAGGTATCAAGGGATGTTCCAACATCTTCTAAGACATCGGTCTCCTTATGCACATCATCAACAACAACATTGATGGACTCTATCATAGTTTTAGTTCTAGAGTTGAATACTCTATAGGCTCTGCCGTTAGTAGAATAACCCAAAGATATTCCTTCATCACTTTTTGGATCCATCTTTCTTCTTTGGTCATGATCTGCCAATATGTAGCATTTGCTTCCAAACACATGGAAGTATTTGACAGTAGGATTTCTTCCCTTCTGTATATCATACAAGGTGGTCATGCTTCCTGTTCTTAGGGTCACTATTATGAATATAGCAGGCAGTATTCATAGCTTCATCCCAGAAGTGGTAAGGCAGCTTCTTTACATGGATCATAGCTCTAGAAAATTCTTGGATAGTTCTATTCTTTATTTCCATAACTCCATTTTGCTGTGGAGTAATGGGAGAAGAGAATTCATGGCTAATCCCTTCAGATGAGCAAAATTCAGCAAATTTTTTATTTTCAAAGTCCTTCCCATGATCACTTCTGATTCTAACAACATTGCTCTCCTTTTCTCTTTGAATTATTTGATAGAGATCTTGGAACACATCAAACACTTCAGATTTTTCTCTTATAAAATTCACCCAAGTATATCTGGAAAATTCATCCACCACCACATAGGATATTTCTTTCCACCAAGACTTTCCACCTGCATAGGTCCCATTAAGTCCATGTGGAGGAGTTCCAACACTTTTGAAGTAGAGAGATGTTTGATCTTCTGGTGTGACATCCTAGTTTGCTTTCCAATTTGGCATTCACCACATACTTTTCCTTCTTCAACCTTTAGGTTAGGAATTCCTCTGACAGCTTCTATAGAGATGATCTTCATTCCTTTTAGATGCAAATGACCAAGTTTCTGGTGCTACAGTTTCACTTCATCTTCTTTGGCTAGAGCACATTTAGAATCTTGAGTAACCCATAGATAACAGTTGTCCTTAGATCTGACTCCCTTCATGATCACTTCACTCTTCTCATTTGTAACCAAGCATTCAGATTTAGTGAAGTTGACCTTGAGTCCTTGATCACACAGTTGACTGATTCTAATTTAGTTGGCAATTAATCTTTTAACCAGCAACACATTGTCAAGGTTTAGAAATCCTGAGCAGTTCAATTTTCCAACCCCCTTGATTTCACCCTTGGCTCCATCACCAAAAGTCACATAGCTAGTAGAATGGGATTTGATGTCTACTAAGAGATTTTTAATTCCTGTCATGTGTTTGGAGCACCCACTGTCAAAATACCAATCTTCCTTAGTGAGACTTTGAGAGACATATGAGCTATCAAACTGGTAGTAGCAGCTTTAGGAACCCATTGCTTCCTATTGGAAGGAATGTTGTGATTAGGTCTAGATTGAGGAATAGGTTTAGGATATCCATGCAGCCTGAAGCAGAAAGGCTTTATGTGACCAAAGCGTCCACAATAATGACATCTCCATCTTTGAAATCTTCCTCTTGGGTGGTTAGGTTGTCCTCTGCCATGATGTTGAGACATCTGATGTGACATATTTCATTTAGGCCCATAAGGATTATGGTGTGAAGAGGGATTACAGTCTGAAGATGGTTTCTTTTCTTCATAACACCCTATCCCAGTCATGTCTTCTGCTCTTTTTCCAGCTTGAAAAATTTCATCAAAAGTGTTAGTACCACTGTTCAACATTCCAACAGACTTGGACATTTGATCAAGTTGGGAATTCAAAAGTGTAACTTCATCATTCAATTTAGAGATAGTTTTAAGATGTTCTTCCTTTTCAGCCTTCAGTCTGATTATAAGTTTCTTCTATTTTTCTCCTTGATGACACACTTCTTTACTTCTAAGACACAACTCTTTGTAGGAAGCTGCAAGTTCTTCAAAGGTTAATTCATCATCACTAGAGTCTTCATTAGAGTTCTATCTCCCAGTCAAAGCAGTCACATGTTTAGCAGATTCTTCTTCAAGATCACTTTCAAAATCCTCATCAGTCCAAGAAATAGCTAGGCTCTTATTTTGTTTCTTGAGATAAGTAGGGCATTCAACTCTAATGTGACTAAATCCTTCACATCCATGGCACTGAATCCCTTTGCTTTGAGTGGATTTTTCTTCAGACCTTGTTCTTCTACCAGCATCATTAGACCTACTGATGTCATAAGAGTTGTTCTTGACATTTGGTCTTAACTTCATAACCATCCTCTTCATTACATTGTTAAACTGTCTTTCAAGGAGTACTATATCATTGGATAAGTTTTCATCAGTATCCCCATCAGATTTATCCTCTCCATTTTCAGCATTGGACATAAAGGCTATGCTTTTTTTCTTATCAGATTTTTCACTTATCCCCACTTCAAAGGTTAAAAGATATCCAATAAGTTCATACACCCTCATCTTGCAGATGTCTTGAGCTTCTTCTATGGCAGTTACTTTCATATCAAATCTCTTGGGAAGAGACCTGAGAATCTTTCTTACAAGCTTTTTTTCTGACATCTTTTTACCTAGGGCACTTGAAGCATTGGCTATTTCAAGGATATTCATATGAAAATCATGTATACTTTCATCATCTTTCATCCTTAGGTTTTCAAATTTTGTATTTAGCAATTAAAGTCTTGACATCTTTACCTTAGAAGTACCTTCATGAGTAGTTTTGAGTATCTCCCAAGCATCTTTAGCAACTTCACAATTTTTCACCAATCTAAATGTATTTCTATCAATTCCATTGAATAAGGCGTTCAAGGCTTTAGAATTTCCAAGAGCCAATTAATCCTCCTCCTTAGTCCATTCTTCCTCAGGCTTCAATTCATATGTAGCTTTTCCATCTTTCCCAACAGTCACAGGGTGTTCCCATCTTTTTATGACAGCTTTCCAAGCCTTACTATCCAATGATTTCAAGAAGGCCACCATGCAAGGTTTCCAATAATCATAATCATTTCCATCTAGAATAGGTGGTCTGTTTACAAATCCTACTTATTTGTCCATAGTACCAGAAAATATCGTCCATAGTACCAGAAAATATCGTCCCTAGATCTCACCCAGAACCAGAGCAGGATACCTGCTCTGATACCAATTGAAATTCTAGTATAAGATATGAGATGTCGAAAGATATGTCACAACACTAATATCTGAACAGTTACCAATATATGAACAAGATAAAAAGCAGTTAACAATAGTAAAGAGACACAAGCAATTGTTAACCCAGTTCGGTGCAAACACACCTACGTTTGGGGGCTACCAAGCCAGGAAGGAAATTCACTAAATAGAATTAGTTTGAAGATTCACATCAAACTCTCTCTAGTTTAAAATCTTTGCACCTAATCTCTACCCTTGCAATTTCTATCTAAGACACTCTTAGATATGAGACACCTCTCACTCTCCCTCAATCATAGCAGTGATAAAAACAGATTAATAAAACATAGAAGACACTCTTCAAAGACAATACTTCAAATTCTGGCAAGCACACGATGGATGTTATTACATATGTTATAACATCCATTGTAACACAGCCTATTGGAATTGTAAGGGATCTTGATTGGCTGAATTTTATGGCAAAACATTAGAGTATGTATGTATGTCATGACTAATGGTAGTACATACATAATATGGATTGTGCAGGGTAAGTTATCTTAGCTAAACGTTAGTTAAGTTGAATGTCATACAGAATGTCATGACTCTGATCGTATGACATCCAGCGAGCAGATTAGTTTTTCTGGTAGCTAGAAATCAGGAAACTTATTAGAAGCTCAAGCTGAAAGACAGGAGACATTTTAGAAGTCCTAAAACGAAACAAAATGTTCCTGAATTAAATGGCAAGTGTGCAGATTATTGAAGAAAGGTTTTGTTATGGATAAACGTAATTTATGCGCCCAAGCCCAAGGACTGACTGCTGTTATAAATAAAGGGAGGAGCAATCCTAAAAACACGGCTCTTAGCAAAAGATTAGAGAGTGCATATTAAGAAGTCCTTGTGAGTGAAGAAGGTTGGTCTTCACGTGTGAATTGTGTCTTAGGAATACTTGTTTACCAAGCAACTATATGCTGCATTGGTTAGGTAGGTTCTAAGTTGTGTCTCACTCAAAGCTGTTAAGCAAGAGAGTGTGATTCTTGATCAAAGCTTTGAAGCAAGATCAAGGTGTGTATGAAGTGTTTCTTCATCTTTATTTTGTAATTGTGAATTGTATATCACTGTGATGTGAGTGAGTGTGAATACTCAGGTCTAGAGTGTCTCTAGGTTGAAGTGTTATTGGGTAGGTTTTAAGTGAGGAGTGTAAACTGGGTTTGTTTGACTCTGAATTAATTCTACTAAGAGTGAATTTCCTCCCTGGCTTGGTAGCCCCCAGATGTAAGTGTTGTTGACACTGAACTGGGTGAACAATTACTGGTGTGATTTACTGCTTTCTCTTTACAGCTTTTTAATTATTCCAATAGTCTGTGTTACAGTGATGTTATAACATCCGTAATAACATCCATCATGTGCTTGCCAGAATTTCAATTGGCATCAGAGCAGGCACCCTGCCTGTTATTTCTGGGTGAGATCTAGGGAAGATAAATTCTGGTACTATGGATAAAGACATAGGATTTACAAATAGACCTCCAATTCTGGATGGCTCTAATTATGACTATTGGAAACCTAGAATGATTTCCTTCCTAAAGTTTTTAGACAGCAAGGCATGCAGAGCTGCAAATTCAAGATGGGAACATCCAATGAAGACTGACAAGGATGAAGTATCTTTGTTAATTCCTGAAGAGGAATGGAATAAAGAACAAGAGGCTTTGGCTCTTGGGAACTCTAAGGCATTGAGTGCACTCTTCAATGGTATAGACAAAAACATCTTCAGACTGGTACACCATTGTGAACTGGCTAAAGAGGTTTGGGATACTCTCAAAACAACTCATGAGGGAACCTCAAAAGTTAAGATGTCTAGACTACAAATGTTGACCACCAAATTTGAAAGTCTTAGAATGAAGGAGGATGAGACTATTCACGAGTTCTACATGAAAATTCTTGAACTTGCAAACACCTCAGGAGCCTTGGGAGAAAAGATGCTTGAAGAGAAACTTGTGAGGAAGATTCTCAGGTCCTTACCTAGAATATTTGCAATGAAGGTCACTGCCGTTGAAGAAGCCCAAGACATATGCCACTTGAAGGTGGATGAACTCATAGGTTCTCTCCAAACATTTGAGACGGGGATTAGTGATCAGACTATAGAGAAACAGACCAAAAGCATATCTCTTGTCTCAAACACTGCAGATGAGTCAAACGATGAAGATCATGAAAGCAAGGAGAAACTCTCAGAAGCCGTAGCTATGCTTGGGAGATAATTCAAAAGACTCATGAAAAGAGTGGAACAGAAGGGAAAATCCATTGACAAAAACATCCCATCTGACATTGACAAAAGAACTAAGTCTGATGAAAAGTCCTACCAAGGCAAAATAGTTAAATGTTATGAATGTGAGGGTTATGGTCACATTAAAACTGAATGCCCCACATATCTCAGAAGGGAGAAGAAAGGACTTATGATCACTTGGTCGGATGAAGACTTAGAAAGTGGATAAGAAGTAGAATCTGCAAGACATGTCACAGCTCTAACTGGTACATGTATGACTGATAATGAGTCTGATAAAGATAAGTTAACTCTTGATGAATTGGCAGCCCTATACAAACAACTGTACATCAGAAGCACTGAAGTATGTCAACTAGGGGAGAAGCACAAGAGAATCATTAAGAGGATGGAGGCTGAGAAGAAGTAACAACTTGCAACTATAGACTCACTCAACAGTGAGGTCAACAAGTTAAAAGGTCAACTTGAGCAGATGTCAAAATCAATCAGGATGCTGAACCCTGGGACTGACACTCTTGAAAAAATTCTACAGAGTGGTCAGATGGTAGGAGACAAGTCTGGACTAGGGTTTGTTGGTAAACAGAAACCCATCTTGGGAATCAAGAGATATGAGTCTGAAAAGCAGAAGTCAAACCAGATGTCACAACCAATGCCATAACATCAGAGGAAAAGGAACAAGAATCAGTCAAGAAGGAAGTTCCAGAGGTGGAGGTGTCAATACTGTGGAAGAATTGGTCACCTGAAGCCTTTTTGCTTTAGGTTGCATGGATATCTTAGCCACACTCATCAAAGTAATCATGTCAAGAAGCAATATTGGGTGGCAAAGGAGGTTGGTCTGATAGCTCACACCTCCATAAGAGTGTCAGCTAAAGAAGACTGATACTTTGATAGTGGTTGCTCCAAGCACATGACTGGAATAAAGAACCTGTTGGTGGACATCAAACCTCATTCCACTAGTTATGTGACCTTTGGTGATGGGGCAAAAGGAGAAATCAAAGGGGTTGGGAAACTAGACTATCCTGGAGTACCTAACCTAGAAAATGTACTGCTGGTAAAAGGACTGACTGCTAACTTGATTAGCATTAGTCAGCTCTGTGATCAAGGGCTAAGTGTGAAGTTCACTGAAGGAGAATGTGTGGTCACTAATGGTGATAATAAAGAAGTCATGAAGGGGGTTAGATCTAAGGACAACTACTACTTATGGGAGCTCAAGGACTCTAGTAGATCCACAATATGCTCTATAGCCAGAGAAGAAAAGGAAGTAAAATTGTGGCATCAAAAACTTTGGCATCTTCATCTAAGAGGAATGAAAAAGATCATCTCCAAGGAGGCTGTGAGAGGAATCCCAAAACTAACTATAGATGAAGTAAAGGTATGTGGTGAATGTCAAGTAGGTAAACAAACCAAGACATTTCATCCAAGGGTTGGACACATGACTACCTCCAGAGGTCTGGAACTATTACACATGGACTTGATGGGACCAATGCAAGTAGAAAGTCTTAGTGGTAAAAGGTATGCCTATGTAGTAGTTGATGACTACTTCAGATACACCTGGATAATATTCATCAGGGAAAAGTCAGATGTATTTGAAGTATTTAAGGAGCTGTGTCTGAAACTTCAAAGAGAAAAGGAATGTTGTGTGGTCAAAATCAGAAGTGATCATGGTAAGGAGTTTGAAAACTATAAATTTGCAGAATTCTTCTCTTCTGAAGGGATCAGTCATGAGTTCTTCTCTCCCATTACTCCTCAGCAAAATGGGGTAGTGGAAAGAAAAAACAGGACTATCCAAGAATCTGCCAGGGCTATGATTCATGCAAAGAAATTACCTATGCATTTTTGGGACGAGGCTATGAACACAGCCTGCTATGTTCACAACAGAGTAACCTTGAGAAAAGGGACTTCTTCCACCCTGTATGAAATGTGGAAAGGAAGAAAGCCAACAGTGAAATACTTTCATGTTTTTGGGAGCAAGTGTTACATCTTGACAGATCGTGAACAAAGGAAGAAAATGGATCCCAAAAGTGATGAAAGCATTTTCCTAGGATACTCTATCAACAATAGAGCTTATAGAGTATACAACTCCAGAACAAAAATCTTGATGGAATCCATTAATGTTATCATTGATGATCAACTAGAAGAACCCGATGTCATTGAGGATGTTGAAACATTCCTTGAGACACCTGTTGAAGACGTGGTCAATACTGAAGAGGTTCTAAATGAACAACCAGACTCTGTATCTGAAATTCCCAACAAAGATCCCTCCATCAGGATCCTGAAAGATCACCCCAAAGATCTTATCATTGGAGATCCCACCAGTGGGATAAGGACCCGAGCTAGAGAAATCATCTCAAATTCATGTTTTGTATCCAAGATTGAACCCAAAAATGTGAAGGAAGCCTTAACTTATGAATACTGGATCAAGGCCATGCAAGATGAATTGGAACAGTTTAAAAGGCATGAGGTATGGGAACTGGTGCTAAGACCTGAGGGAACAAACATCATTGGCACCAAATGGATTTACAAGAACAAATTAGACGAACATGGAATTGTAGTCAGAAACAAGGCTAGACTGGTAGCACAGGGGTATACTCAAGTAGAAGGAATTGACTTCGATGAAACCTTTGCACAAGTTGCAAGACTTGAGTCCATCATGCTACTGTTAGGAATTGCCTGCATTCTAAAATTCAAACTATTCCAAATGGATGTGAAAAGTGCATTTCTGAATGGACATCTAAATGAGGAAGTATATGTAGCACAACCCAAGGGATTCGAGGATCCTAACTTGATAGACCATGTATACAAGTTAAGGAAGGCACTGTATGGATTGAAACAAGCTCCTAGAGTATGGTATGAGAGATTGACTGAATTTCTTACTACAAATGGATACAGGAAAGGAGGGATAGATAAGACCCTGTTTGTAAAGGATGAAGATGGTAAAATCATGATTGCACAGATCTATGTGGATGACATAGTGTTTGGAGGAATGTCAGACAAAATGGTGAAACAATTTGTCAATCACATGCAATCTGAGTTTGAAATGAGCATGTGTAGAGAATTAACCTATTTCCTTGGTTTGCAAGTCAAGCAAATGGGTGATTCTATATTTTTCTCCCAAAGTAAATATACCAAAAGCATAGTCTAAAAGTTTGGGATGGATAAGGCTGGTCACAAAAGAACACCTTCACCCACTCATCTGAAGTTATTAAATGATGAAAGTGGGACTAGTGTTAATCAAAGCCTATACAGAAGCATGATTGGTAGCCTGTTGTATCTAACAACCAGCTGACCTGATATTGCTTTTGCAGTTGGTGTATGTGCTAGATATCAAGCAGATCCTAAAGTGAGCCACATAAATCAAGTCAAAAGGATTCTCAAATTTGTGAATGATACCTGTAATTATGGTATACTTTACTCTCATGGATGTAAACCCACTCTATCTAGGTATTGCGATGCTGACTGGGCTGGCAGTGCTGATGATAGAAAGAGCACCTCTGGTGGATGTTTCTTCTTGGGGAATAATCTCATATCATGATTTAGCAAAAAGAAAAACTGTGTCTCATTGTCCACTGTGGAAGCTGAATACATAGCAGTTGGCAGTAGCTGTTCTCAGCTGGTCTAGATGAAGCAAAAGGCTCTAAATGCTGCTCAATTTGAGAATTTGAGAAGCAAATTGGGTATGTGCATGTATGAGGACGCATAGCAATTACTGGCACGTGAGAGTTTTAAAACTTCAATGCAGTCCAAGGCCTTGACCACAAAAGCTCTCCTTTTCACAAACGTGCATACAATTTTCTCTGGACTCCCCACTACACAGAACTTTTCGTCAACATACAGCAACGAGATGTCATTCCATCGTGACGCCTCTTCATCCAAGACTCCTCCCAAATCCTCAGAAAGTGACCCGCCCACTGGTGAAGAACCCAAACGCAAGTATCCTCCGCCTACTGACGAATAACTAGGCGAATCAGCAACAGGGAAGGCTCGACATACATGGACAAATCCATTGGGAAAATTATCAATGATATACTCAAAAGAGGACTACCTTTTAGGGGTATCACCGTTCCCCTGGCTCGCAGGGATCCACCTCACGATTCGGATATGCCAGAGGAAAACTCGTGTGACAGAAACCAAGATCTTTCGTTATCTGATTTGGATGACAGTGACTCCAGTTTCTCTGATGAGGAAGAGTGATAGCTTGATAGGCTGTTGTGTGACTCAGTTTGCTGCTGTGTTGACCTTTGCTGATTGAAGTTTTTTGTTTTTGTGACAGCACTTGTGATGCTCTTTATGAGCATTTTTTCCCAAACAATTGTAATGTTACAATTTTTGATCTATGCTAAGTTCTTAGTTGGATCTTAATTTGTAGCTAAAAAGGGGGAGAGAGTGTTAGATCATGACAGTAGGTGAAAGAACAGGTTGAAGACTTGCTAGCATATGTGTTATTGTGTGCACATGGTATAATCATGCTTGCAGGTGTGACCACAGGTGCTGCTGAGGATATGTGTGATAACAGCTGCCTAGTGTTGTTAGTAATATGCTGATGCTATATGTGTGTGAATTCCTATGGTGTATAGGAATGTATGTTAGAACTGAATGGTTGATTGTGTTTGTTGCTAACCCTGTGTGATCCTAGAAGTGCTTAGGTGATCCTAGAGGTGCTTGGGAGTGTATGTGTATGTCTGCAGGATAATAGCAGAATGTGAGTGAAGTGCATATCTTCAGGGGGAGTAGCACAGGAGTGTGTAACTTCAGGATGTTATTCTGAAAGTCATGACATGCAGAACAGGTTGGATGTTTTATGTGTGACTGTGTAGGTTAAGTGTTCAGCTGTTGAGATGCATCAGTTGAGGGGGAGTAACCCAATGTGTTACTCAGCAAAGTATAACATCTGTAGTGGTGACTAACAGATGGCTAACAGGGTGAGTTATAACTATTGTGTAGCTAGTGACTATCCTGCAAGACAAGGCATATGATAAGTCTTCTGCTGTGTGTAAATCTCCGGTATAATAACAGAGTGTTTTAGCCAAACATTTGCCAAAAGGGGAGTTTGTAAGTGCTTTTGATTGGCTGCATTTTATGGCAAAATATTAGAGTATGTATGTATGTCATAACTAATGGTAGTACATACATAATATTCCTGAATTAAATGGCAAGTGCGCAGATTATTGAAGAAAGGTTTTGTTATGGATAAACCTAATTTATGCGCCCATGCCCAAGGACTGACTGCTGCTATAAATAAAGGGAGAAGCAATCCTAAAAATGCAGCTCTTAATAGAAGATTAGACAGTGCATATTAAAAAGTCCTTGTGAGTGAAGAAGGCTGGTCTTCACGTGTGAATTGTGTCTTAGGAATACTTGTTTACCAAGCAACTATATGCAGCATTGGTTAGGTAGGTTCTAAGCTGTGTCTCACTCAAAGCTGTTAAGCAAGAGTGTGTGATTCTTGATCAAAGCTTTGAAGCAAGATCAAGGTGTGTATGGAGTGTTTCTTCATCTTTATTTTGTAACTGTGAATTGTATATCACTGTGATGTGAGTGAGTGGGAATACTCAGGTCTAGAGTGTCTCTAGGTTGAAGTGTCATTGGGTAGGTTTTAAGTGAGGAGTGCAAACTGGGTTGTTTGACTCTGAATTAATTCTACTAAGAGTGAATTTCCTCCTTGGCTTGGTAGCCCCCAAATGTAAGTGTTGTTGACACTTAACTGGGTGAACAATTACTGGTGTGATTTACTGCTTTCTCTTTACAGCTTTTTAATTATTCCAATAGTGTGTGTTACAATGGATGTTATAACGTCCATAATAACATCGATCGTGTGCTTGCCATAATTTCAGTAATAATTAAAAATTCTGTAAAGGAAAGCAGTAAATCACACCAGTAATTGTTCACCCAGCTTAGTGTCAACAACACTTACATCTGGGGGCTACCAAGCCAGGGAGGAAATTCACTATCAGTAGAATTAATTCAGAGCCAAACAATCCCAGTTTGCACTCCTCACTTAAGACCTACCCAATGACACTTCAACCTAGAGACACTCTAGACCTGAGTATTCCCACTCACTCCCCCTCAATCACCTCAGTGATATCCAAATACAATTACAGAAAATTATGAAGATACACTTCAACCACACTCCTTGATCTTGCTTCATAGCTTTGATCAAAGGACACACACTCTTTCTTAAAAGCTTTTGAGTGACTCAATGAACACACCTGTTCATTCACAATAACCACAACAATTCTACATCATACAATTGCTTGGCACACAAGGAATCTTAAGACTCCTAGACTCACGTGAAGAACATAGTTCTTCACTCACAAAGACTCTTAGTATGCACTCTCTAATCTTTTGTCAAGAGCTACTCTTCTAGGATTGCTCCTTCTGTTATTTATAGCAGCAGTCAGTCTTTGGGCCTTGGTGCAGAAATTAGGTTTACCCAAACCTCTCTTCAAAAAGCTGCACTTACCACTTAGGTCAGGTACATTTAATTTCTCCAGGGCTTCTAAAATGTTTCATGACTTCCAGCTTGAGCTTCTATAAAGTTTCTTGAATTCTAGCTTGAGCTTCCTCATTCTGAATACCAGAAAAACAAACTCTGCTCACCTGATGTCATACGATCAGTGTCATGACATTCAATGTGACATTCAACTTTACTTACTCATAGCTTTCCTTGCATAACACTCTTCATGTACGTCCTATCATCAGTTATGACATTTACTCATACATTAATGTTTTGCCATAAAATACAGCCAATCAAAAGCACATACAAACTCCCCCTTTTGCTATTTTTTAGCTAAAACACCCTGTTAACATATCAGAGTTTACAAGCAGCAGAAGTCTTAACCTACCATGCAGGAAAGCTACACAATCAGTGTTGTCTACGCACACTTACACCGTTAGCTCTCAGGATCAACCTGTTCACAATACCATTTGTTAGTCAGCACTGCAGATGTCACAATTTGTTGAGTAACATATCAGAATTTAGTCCCCCTCAACTGATGCATATCACACCAGCTGTACAAAACCTGCAGACACCCTGTAGTCACAAACATCCAACCTGTTATGCATGTCATGACATTCAAGATAACATCCTGAAGTCACAAACTCCTGTGTTACTCCCCCTGAAGAGATGCACTACACTCACATTCTGCTACTCTCCTGCAGACATACACATACACTTCCAAGCAGCAGCTGGGAGCTCACATAGCTAACGTACATTCCTACCCAAACTAGGAATTCACACAATACTAACAACATCAGCTGTTATCACACATATCAGCAACAACATATACTTGCTCTAGCAGCACAAGAAAGTCTTCAACCTGCTATTATCTAACAATACTCTCTCCCCCTTTTTAGCCACAAAATAAGATCCAACTAATAAACTAGCATAGATCATAATGTGTAACATTACAAATGTTTGGGGAAGTACAACAAAAGCTGCTCATGAAGAGCATCACAAAAAAAATTCATGCTGTCACAAAAATCTCAACCAACAAAGTTCAAAATAGCAGCACATCTTCTTCATCAGCTCAGCAACCAGTAACCCGAGCCCCTCAGCAGCCTATCACCACCCTATTCTTCCTCTTCAGAGGTAGACTCGGACCTGACCTCCTCAGATTCTTTATTACTCTCTTCTGTTTCATCAGTGGCTTCCTCTAAACTGGCAGCAGCTGCTTCTGAAGCATCTTTCTGACCATCATCCTTTCCTGATTGCTAGTTTTTCGTCTAAGCCAGGAGCAGCGTTCTTGATGAGTTCATCGTCTTCAATATTTACCTTATTGCAGGGTTCTTCATCCATGACCTTCTCATTTTTTGAGCTTTTGGTTTTCTCATGTTGGTCATCACCCAGACCTTCCTCCTGTACCACAGAATTAGCCAGATTTTCTAGGTTCTCAGTGTTAGGGTTAGACTTAATAGAGAGACACTCAGAATCATCCTCATGGCTTGCATTGTGATGTGGAGATTGATCTACCCTAGACAGGGGAATGGTTATCCCTTGTACTTCACAACCTTCATGGAACAGTTTGGAGACCAGTTCATCTATATACCTGTCCTCATGTGTGGAGTTATTATTGTTCATATGGGTTCCAGAATTCTTACCATTTTGCTCTGCATGTGAAGGAGTTGAAGTTTGGCCTCCACTACTTTTTCCGAGACTCATACTTAGAGGAATGACCTCCATCACATCATCTGGAGAGGTACTCTTGTGCTGAGCAGAGTCGAGCTTGGTAGGGATGGAGGTATGATGTTGAGACATTGTGGAAGACTTAGGCTGTATCAGAAGTGATATGCTTTTGAGAGAATGTGAGGTAAGGAAGGAGACGAATTTGCAGACGCACACGGGGTTAGAAGGGTTGGGTAGACGCAGTGGAGGGAATTCAATATTTTGACCAATCAGACTATGATTAATTTTCAAAATATAATTCCCTATTAGTTGCTATAATCTCTGACTATGCCACCTTTCCAAGCTGCTTCTTTTACTTAGGATAGTCTGGTGATCCCTTGTAACACCCTTAGCCCTTTGTTGGTCAGAATCATCAAGTTTCACACAAGCCTTTTTAAATTGATACCTGTTATCCATGTGCATGACTCTCTTGAACTGAACTGAATTCATATTGATGTTCCTCTTAATGTCACAAAACAGAGTCATGACAGCTTGAGTGACATTGCTTCCTTTATGCTGGCCATTGTTCATGGACTTCATCAAATTCCAATATAACAGGTCCAGATTTCTGTGATGTACCTTCTTTGGATAAGATGTCTTGGCGTGCCTGCCTACCCCATAGTTACCATAGCCTATTGTTCCATCTAGAGGAAGATTTAGAGTTCCTCTTGCTAATTCCTTGGTTATGATCTTCTTCATCTTTTGCGGATGTTTACCTTTCTCCAACCATATTTGATCCTTCTTTTCTTCATTGACCAAGACATTGAGGTTACTTCTAGGCTCCCATAGATAGCAGTTGTTCTTGGCTCTAAATCCCCTCATAACTTCCTTACCTTCTTCATTGGTGACATCACATTCATCTTTAGTGAATTTTACATTGAAACCTTGGTCACAGAGCTGACTGATACTGATGAGATTAACAGTCAGTCCTCTAACCAACAAGACATCATCCAACCTTGGAACACCAGGGCAATCTAGTTTTCCAGCACCTTTGATTTCTCCTCTAGCTCCATCACCAAATGTTACATGACTTGAGGAATGAGGTTTTATGTTTACCAAGATATTCTCTATTTCAGTCATGTGTCTAGAGCAACCACTATCAAAATACCAATCCCTTTTAGTAGGCATCCTAAGAGAAGTGTGGGAAGCTAAAGCCATATTCTTGGCGACCCATTGTCTTTTCTTGTTAGGAGCTTCCTTCTTGGACATAGCTTGATGCAGTTTCTTGACATGAGCACCCTGTTTGGATTTTCCTTGATGAGGATGACTAGGAAATCCATGTATCCAAAAACACACAGATTTAATGTGTCCAAGTTTTCCACAGTGGTAACACCTATACCCTTGGAATTTACTCTTGACTTGATTCCAGTTTCTGTTTCTCTGATGTTGTGACATTGGTCGTGACATCCCCTTTTTCTTCTGAACTTCAGGTTTTAGTCTCTTGAGATTCAAGATAGGTTTCTGTTTACTAACAAATCCCAGTCCAAACCTATTTCCTGATGTCTGACCACTCTGTAGGATTTCTTCTAGAGTGTTAGTCCCAGGGTTTAGCATCCTTATGGATTTTGCCATTTGCTCCATTTTGGATTCCAACAAACATGCCTCACTTTCGAGTGAGTCTATTGTTGCAAGATGCTCTATCTTCTCAGCCTCTAATTCCCTTATGCACTTCTTCTGTTGCTCTCCTTGCTGATACAATTCAGTACTTCTGAGGCACAGTTTCTCAAATGAATCAGCAAGTTCATCATAAGTCATCTCATCTTCATTTGAGTCACCATCAGATATACATACAATGTTCAGAGCAGTGACATGTTTTGCAGACTCATCTTCTGATCCACTCTCAGAATCTCCATCAGACCAGGTGATAGTTAGGCTTTTTCCCTTCTTTTTGAGGTAGTTGGGACATTCCTTTCTAATGTGCCCATATCCTTCACATTCATGGCATTGTACTCCTTTGCTTTGGTTAGAATTCTCCTCAGAGTTACTCCTTCTGCTGTTGTCAGAAGAGGTGTTCTTGGCATAGGACTTTGACTTATGATCTATCCTTTTGATCAGTTTATTGAATTGACTTCCAAGCAAGGCAATTACTTCTGACAAGTTCTCCTCATTTTCACCATCTTCTCCTTCTGAGTCATCTGCAGTGTTTGAAACAAGAGCTATGCTTTTGTTCTTTTTCTCCACAGCCTAATCACACATTCCCATCTCAAAAGTTTGGAGCGAACCAATGAGTTCATCCACCTTCATGTGGCATATGTCTTGGGCTTCTTCAATGGCAGTGACCTTCATTGCAAACCTTATAGGTAAGGACCTCAGAATCTTCCTCACAAGTTTCTCTTCAGGCATCTTTTCTCCCAAGGCTCCTGAGGTGTTGGCTAGTTCAAGAATATTCATGTAGAATTCATGAATAGTCTCATCCTCCTTCATTCTAAGACTTTCAAATTTGGTGGTCAACATTTGTAGTCTAGACATCTTAACTTTTGAGGTTCCCTCATGAGTAGTTTTGAGAGTGTCCCAAACCTCCTTAGCCAGTTCACAATGGTGTACCAGTCTGAAGATGTTTTTGTCTATACCATTGAATAGTGCATTCAATGCTTTAGAGTTCCTAAGAGCTAAGGCCTCTTGCTCTTTGTTCTATTCCTCTTCAGGAATTAACACAGATACTCCATCTTTGCCAGTCTTCACAGGATGTGCCCAGCCTGAGTTTGCAGCTCTCCATGCCTTGCTGTCTAAGGACTTTAAGAAGGCAATCATCCTAGGTTTCCAATAGTTATAATTAGAGCCATCTAGAATTGGTGGTCTATTTGTGAATCCTATGTCTTTATCCATAGTAACAGAGTTTATCTTCCCTAGATCTCACCCAGATATAACAGGCAGGGTGCCTGCTCTGATGCCAATTGAAATTCTGGCACGCACACGATGGAAGTTATTGTGGATGTTATGACATCCACTATAACACAAACTATTAAAATGCTGTAAAGGAAAGCAGTAAATCACACCAGTAATTGTTCACCCAGTTCAGTGTCAACAACACTTACATCTGAGGGCTACCAAGCCAGGGAAGAAATTCACTATCAGTAAAATTAATTCAGAGCCAAACAATCCCAGTTTGCACTCCTCACTTAAGACCTACCCAATGACACTTCAACCTAGAGACACTATAGAACTGAGTATTACCACTCACTCCCCCTCAATCACCTCAGTGATATCCAAATACAATTACAGAAAATTATGAAGATACACTTCAACCACACTCCTTGATCTTGCTTCACAGCTTTGATCAAGGGACACACACTCTTGCTTAAAAGCTTTTGAGTGACTCAATGAACACACTTCTTCATTCACAATAACCACAACAATTCTACAACATACAATTGCTTGGCACACAAGGAATCTTAAGACTCCTAGACTCACGTGAAGAACATATTTCTTCACTCACAAAGACTCTTAGTATGCACTCTCTAATCTTCTATCAAGAGCTACTCTTCTAGGCTTGCTCCTTCTGTTATTTATAGTAGCAGTCAGTCCTTGGGCCTTGGTGCAGAAATTAGGTTTACCCAAACCTCTCTTCAAAAAGCTGCACTTACCACTTAGGTCAGGTACATTTAATTTTGCCAGGGCTTCTAAAATGTTTCCTGACTTCCAGCTTGAGCTTCTATAAAGTTTCCTGAATTCTAGCCCGAGCTTCCTCATTCTGAATACCAGAAAAACAAACTCTGCTCACCTGATGTCATATGATCAGTGTCATGACATTCAGTATGACATTCAACTTTACTTACTCATAACTTTCCTTGCATAACACTCTTCATGTATGTCCTAACATCAGTTATGACATTTACTCATACATTAATGTTTTGTCATAGAATGCAGCCAATAAAAAGCACTTACAATACTCGATCTTGCTTAAAAGCTTCAATCAAGAACAATGCACTTTTTCTTAAAAGCTTAGAGTGGACAACTTACAACTCAAAGACTCAGTCCTCTTCACACATTAAGGTGATGAGTGAATGGCTCTCAATTAACAATAACACACGAGGGTAAAAATCTTATTCTTTAAGTAATGCACTCTTACAACCCTAGCTTCTCTGATCTTCAAAATATGATTGTAAAGTCTTTGTATAGAAACACTTTGAACGGGCTTGGGCTTTAGCAAAAACTACCTCTGATTTGATAAAATCAAATCAAATAATTCTTCAAATCTTTTCATAATTAACATCATAGAAATAGAACCAAATCAGATTTGATCAGATCAAATCAAATCAAACTTCAAATCTTCTCAAGATTTTCTGCATGAAAATAAAACGAAAGATTCCACAAATCATGCATCAGAAACTCTTTTGTATAACGAAGATTTCCATGCTGATTTGTACCACTAAGATCTCTTATCACAAGAGAGCAAAAGGTTGTACAAAAACGCAACAGACAAACCATAACATTCCCACTGAATGTTCTGTTCACAAATGTCATAACATCATACTTGACATCATGAACTAAACCTTGAATTATTAAGAATAACCACCTGTAGAATATTAAGAACATATGTCAAGACATCCTATAGGACATCTTGTGATAACACCAAGTTTTACCAAAATTGCTGCAATCAAGAACTAACAAAATTTACATTTTGTGTGCAATCAAATTGGTTGACTAAAATTCTGGTTTATTGTAGTGCTGAAACAAATTTAGAAAATTCATTACAATCCGCTTGGTTGTAATTGGAAAAGCTTAGTGCTACATTTACATAGTGAATTTTACTTGGAGTGCTTTGCACACCACATGTTCGACAAATTGCTTGAACACAAACGTTTTGAGCTGTTTTTCAACGTGAGTTTATTTTTCACAAAGCATTGGAAATTGAACAACTTTGAGTGAATAAAATCGTATTGATTTATGTTTAAACTTTTGATTCGATTTCTCATATTAGTGGATATTCCATATAGGTGTAGCGTATATCCGATCTTTTTGGTGACAATTTGTTTAGACGATCGTAGTTCCTCGGCCGCTTCCACTTAAAAGTTTTAAAAACCAATTTATCATAAGTGTTGACTCTGTATAAGAATTAGTAATCTATTCAACCACATTCTAGATCATTACCATCGTCTAACAAGTGGTATCAAGAGTACCAGTTCATTCCGTGCTTCGTATATAACTTCTTAGAATATGAAAAATGAACCAAAAGGGGCTTACAATAGAGCATCCATTTTTAACGGTGAGAACTATAGTTACTAGAAAGATTGTATACGTGTGCATATCAATTCCATTGATAGAAAGGTATGGAATGTTATATTGAACGGTCCCATGGAAATTACCATGACCGATGAAAATAACATTGTTGTACCTAAGCCTGAAGCACAATGGAATGATGAAGATGAGAAAAAGTACAACTACGGTTAGAAGGCTAGAAATATTCTGATCTCCTCCTTAGGAGTTGACGACTTTCCACTGCCTCATATTGATATACTGGTAGACAACACTGCGAGGTATGAGATTTTCTCTTTTATGGATGAATTTTCAGGTTACAGTCAAATCAGGATGGCTCCCAAAGATAGAGAGAAGACATATTTCATCATACCTTAGGGCACCTTCTGTTACATAGGCATGCCATTTGGTCTGAAGAACGCCGGGGCAACATATCAGAGAGCTATGACCACTCTTTTTCATGACATGATGCATAAAAATATTGAAGTGTATGTGGATGATATGATAGCCAAGTCTAAAACTAAGGATGATCATGTTGAACACTTGCTGAAGTTGTTTTGCCGACTAAGAGAATACAAACTTCGCCTGAATCCTAACAAATATACATTTGGTGTGCGGCCAGGGAAACTTTTGGGTTTCATGGTTAGCCAGAAAGGCATCGAAGTAGATCCTGTCAAGGTTAAAGCCATTCAGGAAATGCCAGCTCCTACTACAGAGAAACAGGTCACATGATTCTTAGGATGCTTAAACTATATTTCCCAATTTATATTTAACATGACTGGTACTTGTGGACCCATCTTCAAGCTTTTGAGAAAAGAACAAGGTCATGTTTGGACTGAAGATTGTCAGAGGGCTTTCGATAGTATCAAGGAATATCTACTGGAGCCTCCTATTTTGATCCCTTCAGTTGAAGGACGACCTTTAATCATGTATTTAACCATTCTAGAAGACTTCATGGGTTGTGTACTCGGTCAACAAGATGAGACAGGGAAATAAGAGCATGTTACTTACTATTTGAGTAAGAAGTTCAACGACTGCGAATCCAGATACTCCATGCTTAAGAAGACTTGTTGTGCTCTAGTGTGGGAAGTCCGGCGTCTACGCCAATATATGTTGAGTTACACTACTTGGTTAGTCTCCAAGATGGATCCGATCAAATATATCTTCGAGAAACCTGCTTTAACTGGAAGAATTGCTAGATGGAAAATGCTATTATCAGAATATGACATTGAGTACCATACTCAGAAGGATATTAAAGGAAGTGTTTAGCTGATCACTTGGCACATCAACCTATTGAGGACCACTAGTCCACCAATAATGATTTCCCTGATGAAGATGTAATGTATATGAAAATGAAAGATTGTGAAGAACCTCTACCAGACGAAGGACCTGAACCAAATCCTCAGTGGGGTTTAATTTTTTGATGGATCCGTCAACGCTCACGGGAAAGGAATTGGGGCAATCATTGTGACTCCTCACGGATCTCACATCCCGTTCCAGATTAACATTTAAGTGTACCAACAATGAAGCTTAATATGAAGCATGCATAATGGGTCTTGAAGAGGCAATAGACTTAAGAATTAAGAATTTAGATGTATATGGTGATTCCGATGTGGTAGTCTACCAAATCAAAGGAGAGTGGAAGACTCGTCAAGATAACCTGGTTCCATATAGGGACTATGTAAGAAGACTACTACCTTTCTTCAACAAAATCAAATTCCACCACATTCCTCGTGATGAGAACAGGATAGCAGATGCTCTAGCAATGTTGGCCTCTATGATTATAGTGAACTGGTGGAACGATTTTCGAAGGATTGATGTAAACCGTCTAGATAGACCCGCTTACATATTTGCAATAAAAGATGTTGAAGATGATAAGCCTTGGTATCATGACATTGAAATGTTTCTTCGAAAGGAAGAGTACCATTATGGGGGCATCAAACAAGGATAAGAAGACATTGAGAAGATTGGCTGGTAATTTTCTCCTGAGCAACAACGTACTGTATAAACGAAATTTTGACATGGTCTTACTAAAATGTGTTGACAAGCGAGAAGCAGACATGTTAATGGTGGAGATTCATGAAGGATATTTTGGTACTCACGCAAATGGGCATGCCATGGCTAAGAAACTCTTGAGAGCAGGATACTATTGGATTACGATGGAATCAGACTGTTATAAGATTGCTAAGAAATGTCATAAGTGTCAGATTTATGCAGAAAAAATTCACATACCTCCAACTCTACTTAATGTTATCTCGTCTCCCTGGTCGTTTTCCATGTGGGGCATCAATATGATTAGGATGATAGAACCGAAAGCGTTTAATGGACACCACTTTATTTTGGTAGCGATTGACTATTTCACCAAATGGGTTGAAGTCGTTTCCTATGCTAATGTTACCAGACATGTGGTTGTTAAGTTCATCAAGAATCAGATCATCTGCAAATATGGAGTACCAAGCAAAATCATTATCGATAATGGGTCTAACCTGAATAATAGAATGATGAAGGAGTTATATGAAGAATTCAAGATTGAACATCACAACTCTTCTCCTTATAGACCAAAGATGAATGGGGTTGTTGAAGCTGCTAATAAGAATATAAAGAGGATTATCCAGAAGATGGTTGTCACATACAAGGACTGGCATGAAATGCTCCCATTTGCTTTACACGGATATCATACTTCGGTACGCACGTTGGCAGGGGCAACTCCTTTTTCACTTGTTTACGGTATAGAAGTTGTACTCCCAGTAGAAGTTGAGATTCCTTATATACGAGTTCTGATGGAAGCAAAGAATTCAAAGGCTGAGTGGTGCCAAAGCAGATACGACCAACTGAATTTGATTGAAGAAAAGAGGATGTCAGATTTATCTCACGGTCAACTATACCAGCAAAGAATGAAGAAGGCGTTCGACAAGAAGGTTCGGCCACGCGAATTCAAAGAAGGTGTCCTTGTACTCAAGAAGATTCAATCATTCCTTACTGATACTAGAGGAAAATGGACTCCAAACTATGATGGGCCATATATTGTTAAGAAAGTTTTCTCAGGAGGTGCCCTTATGTTAGCAACCATGGATGGAGAAGAAATTACTCGCTCAGTGAATATAGATGTCGTCAAGAAGTACTATGCTTAAAGAGGATAATCCATAGTGGAATTATTAAAGACTACTACTATCTAAGATTCGTCAACCAGAGTTACATGCTTTAGAATGTAGGAAAGTTCAAGTTGGTTTAGGAAGATATGGGTTATTATTTTTCTGATGTAACTGTTAATATTATTATCATTTTCCAACATTGTAATAATATACTGGAGTCATGCCTCTTTTGTTGACTACCATTTAATAAATTTGAGCCCTCATGCAATCTTTATCTTTCTTTTTATCTATGCAAATAAATATTTTATTTTGATAGCAATTTTGAACAAATTTAAATCTTTTTCAAAATCTTTTGGTATATGAATAATAAAACGGACATTCACGGATGTTTATTTCATCCCCAGAAAGTCTCAAACTCTAATACTCACACAAGATTTCCTTTGAAGAATATGTTTATTTTATCCCCACTAATAAAGAATTCTCCATTGAAGCAGATATTTATTCTATCCATGAATACTAATCCCCATGAAGCAATTAGACCCATTTGGACAACTCTACAAATGAAGTCGAAGTATTGTTTCCTAGAGAAAGTTCTGAAGCAAGGTTATATCCACCCCGATGATGTTTTGATCTGTGAAGATTTGGCTGAGTATCCTCATTTGAGATGTTTATTTCATCTCCATTTCCTTCTTCTCACTATTTTGTCAGCATAATCATAGTATATAGATACATGGCATCTGTGCAATTTTCATTTTTGTGTTTATCTGTTTGTTCACTTTGGCCGCGTTTATCCCCGAGTGACTGAGTTTGTCTTTTCCATTCAAATAGAGTCGTCAGTCCTAGGCAGAAAGAGCTTAACATTTCTAAATTCCTCACTGAGCTCGATTCTCGTGGAAGACGGTTGTTTTAGTTTTCTTTTTCCATTCTTGGATAAAGGTAAACCCCAGTTGAGTTCACTCCTCACTGGATTGAGTCTCGCTTGACCGTTTCTCTTCAATTACTCCCTGAATTGAACTTTGGTCCTGGACAATCACGTATTGGATATCTCTAGGCTGTTAAACCTAGATTGAGCGTGCATTTATTTTGCACTTTATCTCCCCGAGAAGAATCTGTTCAAAGATCACCAGGGAAGACAAGTTTTCTCCAACAGTGGGATATTATTTATTAGCAAGTTATACCTAAACAACAAGTGGCAGCTCTTTATTTGAGTAGTTTGGTTTTTTTCTCAAGATTTATTTGCGGATGACAAATGGCAGTCTCCTCAAGATAATTTGTCTATTCCCAGTGGGTTTCATTAAAATTAGCGACTCGTCCTTCATCAAATGGCATCTCTTCAGAAATTCGTCAGAGAAGTTTGTTGAAGACTTTACAAATGTTTCTCTTTATTTGAGAATTCTTACTACAAAGATTTCATACATTTTCAAACTACAACAAGGGTGCTCCTCAGGGATGTATTCCCCAGTGAGTCTGTTATACAAAGTTAATTCCATCAAATGGCATCTCTTCGAGAAGTTTGGGGAAGATTATTGCAATACGTCAAATCAACCGGCCTACATCTCCTATGAAGATCCCCGATGATATTTCCTAATTTCCAGCAAATTATGGATCTCCGTTGAAGTCATAAATCTTCAACGAAACTCTAATCCCCTGTGAAGATACTTTCCCGTAAGTATTCATCATTCCAGGAAGAAACTGAGACTCGTTCACGACATACAACCTTGAAGCGTGAGGAGGTTTATTTTTCCCTTTTCAAGTGGAATACTTGATTAAAGAAGAGACTGAGACCCGTTCACGACATACAACCTTAAAACGTTGGGAGGTTTATTTTACCCTTTTTAAGTGGAATACTTGATTAAAGAAGAAACTGAGACCCGTTCATGGCATACAACCTTGAAGCGTGGGGAGGTTTATTTTACCCTTTTCAAGTGGAATACTTGATCAAAGAATAAACTGAGACCCGTTCATGGCATACAACCTTGAAGCATGGGGAGGTTTATTTTCACTCTCTAAATAAATCATTTAGTCAAAGAAGAAGCAGAATTATATCATATAAGCTTATTTTGGTTGTTACCTTTGCTTATGCCATCATACATTCGATGGTAGGTAAGACACCGTATCATTTTGGACAAATGCCTTTACTTAGGCTGCCAGGACTGGTAGTAGGTCATCTTTCCCCTTCACGTTACCCTCGTTTAGGCTGTCATATGAATGATAGTAGGTAATGTGCGTCTTTTTGTTTCAACTGGATGCCTTTGCTTAGGCTGCCACAAATTGGTAGTAGGTTATCCCTCAAGTTCAAGTTTCTCGCCCGTTGTTTGAATTGCCACATTCCCAATGATAAGTGCTATACATCTTTATTTTGATAAGAGACACCATACGTTTAAGCTATCCTCAATGGAGGTTTGTCTCTTCCCCATCGGAGCTAGATCTTTTCCCATGGAGTCTTGCTTGGCCGAGTCTGTTCCTCGCTATTTTTCTTTCTTTGTGGTGTCATCATTCTCCGCATACAGTTATCCCTCTGTGACATCACTCCCCATAGGATCTTCGTCTTGCATTTCATATCATACCATTGCATATATATCATATGCATCTCGTGGCATCTTAGGGCCAAAAATTTGTGCAATGCTTGTATTTAAGTCTCTCATATCACGTCGAGACGAAAATCTCAATCTCCATATCTCCGGATATAAGAAACTTAAATAGGGGCATCTGTCACACCCTAATTTTAACCCTAAGATTCCATCTCCTCTAGAATCATGATGCCTCATTATAGGTCAATCATTCATTTCACGACTAACAAGTGTGTGCAGATACATTAATTTCAAGTATAAAAGATATCACCTCTCACAGTCAAGCATTTCAAGGTATAACCATTCTGATTCAAGTATCCTGATGTTTTCTACTGGTCATTTTTTCCTCAGAATTGCGCAGAAGTTTTAGTGGAAATATCTTGGATTGGTAGCTTGAAAATTAGTATATCTTGAAGAGATTCATGAATTTTATGCAAAAAAAAAAATATGATTTGAATTTCGCCTTGAAAATCCACCATCCAAATTACAAAGTTTATCTCAGTTCAAAGGTGATTTCCGGTATTAAAAAGAGACGGAGTTTCTATCCCAAATTCATAACAAAGTTCCAAGATTGAAAACTTCCAAACTTGAGGCTCCCATATTTTCTCAACATCTTTCGAGTGGGGTTTATAAAGAATTTCAAAGGGGATGCATGACTAAAAGACTCTTATAGGAAACCAAGTTATCAGGCCTTTTGAAATTCGCATTTTTGGATTGAAACTCAAAATAATTCAATTTGTACAAAATAGTTCCAATCACAAACTTCAAGATCAAGCTACGATTAAAAAGTTCAAGTTAGGATATTTTGCTCATACACAAAATTTCAAAGCTCATGTCAAGCTATCTTTCATGAAAGAGTTTGTAGTTCAAACAAGAGCTTTGTGTATTATCGCAAGCTAGGAATTACACCGTAAACTACCAACAGTTTCCTTATTTAAAGGAGTTTTGGCACAATAATGTTTCCGTATGATTAAGATTCAAGAATAGTAAAGTTTCATCAAATTCCAAGACTTAGGGCACACTATTTGGTTTTGATATACTCTTCACAAAATATAATTTTGAGAAACATCAAGGTTCGAATCAAGCCCAATTTCTTTCCATAGCAAGATTACAAGTTACAAAAAGAAAGCTCAAGATGTGAAAGATGATAAATTGTTCATTATTTTTTTTGGATTACAAGACTCAAATAAAAAGAAAATAAAATTCAAGGTCAAGCATGAAATCAACGTCTTTCCCACTTTATAATTCCAAATCCAGTCGAGACTATAGGTACAAGGTTGGGGGTTTACATCACATTTTCAAAGTTATGAAACTCAATCCCTGTACAATGTTACCAATCCCATCTTCCACACTCATAGCCATACACTTTTAACAAAAACAACACCAATGTCACATACAACATAGATCTTCCTCATCATTTCAACAAACTTCTTAATTTACCATACAAACACTAAAAGGGAGAAACTCACCAAGAATGTCAACACTAGCACAACATGAATAGTTAACTTGAGAAAATTCAACTAGAAAGATGTTGCAAACCTATCGCTATGCTACTGCCAAAACAATTCAAAAAACAACCAGAAGAACTAAAGGAAGCTGACTTCATAACCACAATTCTCTTATTGAAAATGGAAGCCCACAACAAGATTTACTTTAGATGGCGAAGCATCATGGCTATGACCAAAGTCATATCACTGCGACTTCATATAGCGACAACTTTGCTTTTAGACGAGCTGGTCCCTTCACGAACCGAATAAGGTCTTCAAAGGGATTGAATCCCTCCCACATTTCTACCAAAACTCAAACCTGTCATCACTCAAATGAACATTCCAAAAAAAGCATCGACGAAAGGAAAAGGAACATAAGTGTTTAAGCATAAATTTGGGACCCATAACAATAGGGTGCCTCATAACTAATAAAGAGGAAGCATGAACCTCATGGATACTGACAGTTTGACACACACAAAACTGGCTGCTGCAAACCCATTCTAACCCACCTCATTCGAAGTCATTCTTCCACTAGGTTCAAACGGCCTACCTTGATATCGTCGTAGGTTGCAACTCCGAGTGTTGAAATCCTCCAGTTCCTATAAGACATCCACTGCAACAAACCAACGTCCACGTGAGTTCAAAGAAGAATTACGTTATACAATACGAAAGAAAACCTTAAACACTCTTGCTACACTCATCAAAACTAGACCGACCCTATGCTCCTTGCAAGTTGCACATTCCCCTTAGCATTTCTAAAACGTCACCTGAAAAGAGAGAACAAGAATCTTAAGGTTTTTCTCAAAACACTATCTAAACATATTGGTTCAAAGAAGGAAAACTCATCAAATGGTGTTCAACAACAGTAATTAACAAAATCCACAATCAATGCGAACAACAACGATATCATTAACATTAAGCTAAATCAGAACCTCTCGTGACAAGTTAGAGACACAGACAAACATGCTAGATTAAAAAAGGTAAGAAATTAAGATGTGTTTTGAACATGTTTGAACCAAGTAGGAAATATCATTATCAGCAGCAGTCATGGTAGAGATCACATCCAAGATAGATTCCGAAACAAATATTGCTCAATAAAGGTTGAAATCAATTTTTCAAAGATCAAAGAGCCTATAAATTACAAAGGAAACAGATAGCAGAGGAGGACCGCAGACAACATTACCATACTCACGCAAGAAAAACCACACAACTTCACATTATATCACATACACACATTACAGAGGGAAATCCACACAATTCTCGTAAGAGACGAGCAACATGACACATAGGAAGTAGTCATCAGACACAACATTCACGCAAACACATAAGAACAGAAAAACTCACGCAAGCAAATCAGGAAAATAACGTGAAGAGCACCAAATTCATAGCTTCCATAAAGAGAAGAGAATAGACTAATACTTATCTTGCCACTAGATTCGTCCATGCATGTAACGACTCTTTGTTCCTTCCTTTTATCGCCCTTGCTCTGTGATTGGCACACCTATTTTGGTCTTGAATCACCCTTATCTTTGTCTTTTGTCTTCGTCCGAATCGGAGGCCTAGAGTTAGTTTTTTTTTTGTTTTTTCGATTTGGGACTGGGTATTTGGCTGGCGAAATTGAGGTTTTTTTTTTATCGTATTGGGGAGTTTTTCTGGGTCATCGTCGTGAGTTATTCACCCGCCGCGTCCAATCATTGTTTCTTTCCATGGCCTCCCTGTGGCGTCTTTTTGTTGAGGCCGGTGGTGAACAGAGAGACGAGGACGAGGAGGTTCCTCTGATCTTGTCGTTTTAGTTGCGAACAAAGATGGACGCAAAGTTAAGGGTAGTCGCGCAGGTGAAAACGGAAAGAGCAAAGGCTTAGGTATACAATGGAAAAGATTGGAGAAGAGGAGTATTGTGAAAGAATGTTACTATGGCCGGATTTAAGGTTTGTATTTAAGTTGAGGTTTAGATTTCATTTAGACGGGTCGGATGAGGTGTAGAGGGTTTACCTCGATTTTCTTTTACCTGGCCTAAAATGTTAGTCCCCAACAAAACCTAACTTGGGCTTTCCCAAAACCTGACTTGTTCCTTCCTTTTATCGCCCTTGCTCTGTAATTGGCACGCCTATTTTGGTCTTGAATCACCTTGATCTTTATCTTTTGTCTTTGTCCAATTTGGGGGCCTAGGGTTAGGTTTTTTTTTGTTTTTCGATTTGGGACTGGGTATTTGGCTGGCGAAATTAAGGTTTTTTTTATCGTATTGGGGAGTTTTTCTGGGTTTTCGTCATGAGTTATTCACTCGCCGCATTCGAACATTGTTTCTTTCTATGGGCTCCCTGTGGTGTCTTTTTGTTGAGGCCGGTGGTGAACAGAGAGACGAGGACGAGGAGGTTCCTCTGATCTTGTCTTTTTAGTTGCGAACGAAGATGGACGCGGAGTTGAGGGTAGCCGCGCAGGTGAAAACGGAGGAGCAAAGGCTTAGGTATATAATGGAAAAGATTGGAGAAGAGGAGCATCGTGAAAGAATGTTACTATGGCCGGATTTAGGGTTTGGATTTAAGCCGAGGTTTAGATTTCATTTGGACGAGTCATATGAGGTGTAGAGTGTTTACCCCGATTTTCTTTTACCTAGCCCAAGACGTTAGTCCCCAATAAAACCTGACTTGGGCTTTCCCAAAGGCCAATTAATTTCTCGCCCCCTGGTTGGTTTTATAGATTTTGGTTTTTTTTTTTACAGCAAATGTTTATCTTGGTTTTTTTAAATTATTTTTATAGGTTAATGTTGATTAGATGGTGATTAAACCTTTAACTTTTAATAATTTCAGTCAATCAAATTTCTAATTGGTCAATTGAAGTTTTAAATTCTAATTAATTATGAACTTTGGTTGATTTAAAATAAAAATCCTTATTGATCTTAATGCCGACTTTGACTATTAGCCATGTAAGTTTTTATTGAAATCTTGACGACTGTTAAATAATCCTGATGGGCGTTCTTAATGTTTTGTGATTTACATGCTCCTTTAAGATCTTAATTCAACCTTATCTCAAAAAAAAATTGAATTGAATTAGAAATCAGGATCAATCCTATTGCATGATAACATTAGGCCAGAGGATCCCTTCTCAATTTCGACTTTGTGATTAATCTTTGCTTAACCATACCTTGATTGCATATGCTTATATCATATGATGATTATTTTTGGTCTTTTAAAATGTTTATTATTTTTGCATGCTCAAGTCCAAGGGAAGAACCTGTATATGACTTCATAAGCTGTATACATTGCATTTTCATTTGCAACAATCCCCCCGCTTGGTCCCTGACTTTTCAGGTTGATCAACTTAGATCATCCTTATATTCTTAAGATAAGACCCCCTTAAGTTTTAAAATTTAGACGACTTATCATATTAAGTTCCTTTTCTCCTATAAGAGAATTAGAGGTGATTCATTTGTGTAGTCGAGATATAATTCTCCTACCTCATAACATAATCGAGAAAGATGTATAATCTTTTTCGCTTGAGAGAGGTATGTGGCATACTCATCGATCAAATCCGAGTTGGACCCCTTCTCTCAATGCGACGCAAAGACCGTCTTCTATACGCTTGTGGTGGTTAAGTCGAGTATTCTCCCTAAGATGACGACCCATCTCTTCTCCTAGAATCGATCAATAAACCTTCTCCCCTCTGGAACTTTGACCATGCTTAATGGTTCCTCAATCCCTTAGGGGAACCACGAATGCTCTGATTCTATTCCCGTCAGGATACGTAGGCACATGATGCAATGTCTTGGCGAGCATACTTAGAAATAAACCCTTAGGTCTCCTTTTAGTTTTTCACCCTTTAGCAAACAGATTAACAATTAACACAATAAAACAAGAGGTTCCTGTAGAGTACTTCAGATGCTTAGGATGCTAGCACCTTCCCTAGGTATAACCAACCCCCGAACCTTTGATTCTCTAGCTTTGCATTGCATGCATACTTTTGGGTAATTCGATCTTTTTCCCTTCCCTTGGAAAAATTAAAGATCTGTGGTGAAAATGATCTGTGATTCAAATTAATCAATAGCTTGGTATCCAATTCTCACCGCGGCACTAGGGAGTGGCAACCAAAGGTCACAACCATAAAGGAAGCAAATGAACTTATAACTTTGGATCTTACAACTCTTTTTGGAAAGCTCTAAGAACATGAGCAAGTGCTCATTAGCCTTGATCAATTTGAGAAAAAGGAAAAGAAAGAAAAGACCAAAACTATGGAAAATAAGTCAATAGCTCTAAAAGCTTTTTGCTCAAAGTCCTCCGTAAAAGAGCTATGTGATTACGACTCGAGTGATGACGATGATGAAGAAACAAATGAGGATATGAGGTTTTTCGTGAAGCGATACAATCTCTATGTAAAGAAGAATGGTAGCCAACATTTCAAAAAGAATCTCGTCAATTTTAGAAGACAATCAAGGTCTTCCAAGAATGAAGGCAATAAGGGTAGTAAAGCAAGAGGATCGTGCTTTAATTGTGGAAAAGCCGGGCACTATAAGCCAGATTTTCCATTGATGAAGAAGGACAAAGGAAAGGAAATTAATCGCTCAGAAAAGAAACAAGGTAAGCCTAGAAGAGCTTACATCACTTAGGAAGGTGATAGTGATTCATCCGAGGATGATAGTTGAAGTGACGAAGAAGAGCCCGTTAACCTTTGTCTCTCGACTCATCAAAATAAGAAGAATAAAAAGGTACGACATGCTAAATATGAAAACTCTAGTAAATTGTCTCATTCTGAATTACAACATGCCTTTGACACCTTACATCATAAGGCTAAGGAAGCTTTTAAACGTTTGGCTTCAAACAAACAAATTTTTACTCACTTGGAGAAAAAGATCTCCGATTCCGAAAGGGAATTAGGGGCTCTCAAGGTATCCATGATGGAAGTAACAAAGGTAGATGTTGAGGAAGAAAGAAGTAGATGGTTAAACTTTGGATGTGATACTTGTCATATTTGGCAAAAAGAGGTTAGGACTTTTAAAGCCAAACTTGACAAGGCTCTAGAGCCAAAAATCACTTTTTCTATTGATAGATCAAACTTTAGAAAAAATATGATTAATCCTTATCTAAAATATACATATGTGATAAAAAATCAAGGTAACAAAAGTGATACCAAGGTTAACTTCACTTGCTTGTATTGTTGCAAAAGGGGTCATACCAATGCTAAATGTCGCTTTAGGAGATTTTTAGTTCCTAAAGGGGTTTATCAATGGTTGCCTAAATGCAACCAAGATTTCACTCACAATCAAGGACCCAATAAATAATTGGGTACCTATTTCCTTTGATTGTTTGTATAGGTACGAAGTTTTGAGCCTACAGAGAGAAGATGGGTTCTCGATAGTGGATGCTCAAGATATATGACAAGAGACATATCTCTCTTCATTGAATTTGTGGCAAAGAAGAAGGGATATAACCTATGGAGAGAACAATAAAGGAGCAATACTTGGAAAAGGTAGTATAGGTAATCCCCCGTCTACTACTATCTCTGATGTATTGTTAGTTGAGGGCCTTAAACACAACCTTATAAGCATTAGTCAATTATTTGACAAGGGATATAAAGTGTCTTTTTCAAAGGATTGCTGCATAATTGAAAAATAATGACAAAAAGGGGGTGTGTTTAATGGCTTGAGGGTAAATAATGTGTATATGCTTGATTTGAGTGAAATATCATTGAGTAGCGGCAAATGTCTCATCACTATGAGTGAAAAATCATAGTTGTGGCGTAGGTGTTTGGCGCATGTCAATTTTGACTTGCTAAACAAGATAGTCTCTAAGGACGTAGTGATTGGCTTACCCAAAATCATGTTTTTAAAGGATCACCTATGTGATGTGTGCCAAATGAGGAAGCAAACAAGGATCTCGTTCAAATCTAAAAACATTGTTTCAACTACGATACCCTTTGAACTTCTTCATATGGAACTCTTTGGACCGTCTAGAATTAACAGTTTAGATGGTAACTACTATGGTTTTGTGATAGTCGATAATTTCTCTAGATTTTACTGGACTATCTTCTTGGCTAGCAAGAGCGATACTTTTTCCGTCTTTGAAAATTTTGCCAAACTTTCTCAAAACAAGTTGAACACAAACATTATATCAATTAGAAGTGATCATGGATGTGAGTTTGAAAATCATCTCTTTTAAGAATATTGTGGTATGCATGGAATTGATCATAATTTTTCTGCACCACATTCCCTCAACAAAATGGGGTCGTGGAACGTAAAAATCGAGTTTTGGAAGAATTAGGAAGAACTATGATCAATGAAAGTGGCCTTCCTAAATATTTTTGGGCCGATGCCATTAGTAGGACTTGTTATATTTTGAATAGGGTGATCATCCGTCCTATTCTTAACAAAACTTTGTATGAACTTTTGAAAGGGAGGAAGCCCAATGTATCTCACCTTCATGTATTCGGTTGTAAATTTTTTATGTTGAACAATGGTAAGGAGAGTCTTGGTAAGTTTGACTCCAAGGCAGATGAAGATATCTTTCTTGGATACTCTCAGTCAAGTAAAGCATATAGGATATATAATAAAAGGTTACTTATTATTGAAGAATCTGTTCATGTCACTTTTGATGAAACTTATCCAAAAAATGTCGAAAAAGGTATTTCTTTTCATGGTGCAGGTGTATCTTATGAAGACATACTCAAAGACACTAAAAAATGAATTGATCAATCTGAATCAGTGAAAGTTTAGGAGGAAAAAGATCACCATCATAAGGAGATTGAGGAGGATCATCCGACTAACACTGATGACCTTCCTCTGACTTGGAAGTCTTCTAAAGACCATCCTATCGACAACATTCTCGGTTACAGTTCAAAGGGAGTGACCACAAGATCTAAGCTAAGTAACTTTTGTTATCACTTTTCTTTCGTCTCTCAGATTGAGCCTAAAAACTCTAAAGAGGAATTACTCAATGAACATTAGTTCTTATCAATGCAAGAGGAATTAAATCAGTTTAAAAGAAATGAGGTTTGGACCTTGTCCCTCCTTCACGAGGCCATCGAGTAATTGGCACCCGATGGGTGTTTAGGAACAAACTGGACGAAAATGGAGTTATAACACGAAACAAGGCGCACTTAGTTTCGCAAGGGTATAACCAAGAGGAGGGAATCGACTATGAGGGAACTTATGCGCCGGTTACCCGACTCGAGGCCATACGCTTTTTGCTTGCTTACGCATGTGCAAAAAATTTCAAATTATTTCAAATGGATGTAAAAAGTGCTTTTCTAACGGATATATCAATGAAGAGGTTTATGTAGCCCAACCTCCTGGTTTTGAATCCCATGAGTATCTTGATCATGTCTACAAGCTTAAACGGGCTTTGTACGGACTCAAACATGCCCCTAGGGCTTGGTATGACCGTTTAGCAAATTTCTACTTGATCAAGGGTATTCAAGAGCAAAGGTTGACACAACTCTCTTCATTAAACGTCAAGGAAAACACTTAATTTTGGTATAAATTTATATTGATGATATCATTTTTGGATCTACTAACATGAATATGGTCAAGGAGTTTTCTAGATTGATGCAGGGAGAGTTCGAGATGAGCATGATGGGGAAGTTAAGCTATTTCCTCAGATTACAAATCAAGCAACTCGAAAAGGGTATGTTCATGAGCCAGACAAAGTATTACCTTGAGCTTCTCAAGCGTTTTGACATGGAAAAATCCAAGGCGATTGACACTCCGATGCCTACGTGTGCAAACCTTAATCGAGATGGGAATGGTAAGGATGTGGAGGTGAAGAAGTATAGAGGTATGATCGGTTCTCTCCTCTATCTTACCATATCTCGACTTGACATCATGTTTAGTGTTTGTATGTGTGCGAGGTATCAACCATGTCCTAAAGAATCTCATTTGAAAGCTGTCAAGCACATACTTAGATTCCTCTTTGGTACTCCAAAGTATGGGTTATGATATTCCAAGGGTAGTGATTGTTCCTTGGTTGGATATTCCTATTCCTACTTTGCCGGTTGCAAATCAGATAGGAAAATCACAAGTGGCACTTGTCATTTCTTTTCAAATTCCTTGGTGAGTTGGCATAGCAAAAAGCAAGTTTTCGTTGCTTTGTTAACATCCGAGGCAAAATAGTTACAACTGGTAGTTGTTGCGCTCAAGTCTTGTGGCTTAAGCAAAAATTAATCGACTTCAATGTAAAACTTGAGTGTATTCCTATTTTATGTGATAATACAAGCGCCATTAATCTAACTTGAGTGTATTGCATTCATGCATCAGGTATATCGAAATACGTCATCATTTCCTTAGGGACCATGTAGAGAAGGGTGATGTGGTCTTTGAGCATGTTGATACTAAAAATCAACTTGCGGATATCTTTACAAAACCACTCGCTACAGAGCCTTTCTTTCACATCCGTATGGAACTAGGCGTTCTCGATATCTCGGATCATGTTTAAGGTTTCATAATTACATGCTTTATATATATATATATATATATATATATATATATATATATATATATATATATATATATATATATATATATATATATATATATATATATATATATATATATATATATATATATATATATATATATATATATATATATATATATATATATATATATATATATATATATATATATATATATATATATATATATATATATATATATATATATATATATATATATATATATATATATATATATATATATATATATATATATATATATCTGTGTGTGTGTGTGTGCTTTTCTATGTCTTTGTCTAACAATATGAAGAAGTAACTGAGCTATATGTAAGGGCATCTATCATCCATCGCTGTTGAGGTAATATCGTTCCTCTCTAGCAAATTTTCTTGATCACTTAATTTGTGTAACTTGGTGTACTAATTTGTGTGTTAAAATTGATGTTTATTGTATGATTAAACATGTTTTATCCATTTGTATGTTTGAAATATGTGTAGGCTATCTATTTATTCTTATTTGATGAATTAATGACTCAAAAAGGTGTTTTTTTGCTAAATATTTATTGTTTGAGTCGACCAAAACAGGACATTGGTCGACTCATAAAAATGCAAATTTTCATGTTTTAGAAGCGGGTCTACTTAGGTCGACCCTTCGGTCGACTCAAATTTTGAAATTTTTTTATTGTCTAAATATTGCCAGTATGCATCGACGCACAAACTGTGTAGGTCGACGCGTCGCTCGAATTTTCTAAAAAAATTCTTGGTTTTGATGCATCGTTCAAAATTCCTTGACCCATTAAATGTTTTCATTCTTTCTATGTGTTCAAACATCATTATTAACATTTTTACATTGCATCCACACATATCTATTCTCTATTTCTCCTCTTCCCAAAATCCCTATCAAGACCTAATTTCATCAAACACTACAAGAATTCTATTGAGTCTCTCATCAACACACAAACTCAGTCCACTATTCATCTTATCCAACTGCTGCATCTCATGGCTACACGAAGGGTCACAGGCAAGAGAATAACCAGAGCTCCATCTTCTTAAGCTAGCACCTCACAATCAAAGGCTAGTCTATCGGTATCTGTTCTTTCTTTATTACCCCCTGAATATGCTGAACTGTATGAGAAAAATATGAGCAAGCGATTAACTGTCAAACAATTTGTTTAATATCGCAAATCTGCTGAACGAATGCATATCCAAGAAGTTCTTAAACTTCTGGGTGCTCAGAATTTCAATCGTTTTTTGGAATGCAACAAAAAATATAATGAGGATTTAGTTAGAATTTTCTATACTGGTCTTCAAGGAAAGTTTGAAGGGTTTGAGTTTAGTTCCAAAATTGGAAATAATAAAACATCTGTAAATGACACCATTTGGAAAGATCTCTTTGACATGTCTCCACTATCTGCTGCTCCACTGATAAATGTCACGGATACTAGAACCGTGGAAGGTTACAAGTTCAAGGAAGCCTTGAAATCCATGTTAAAGAAACCATATACTGAACAAATTGTGGCTAGCGATCTTTTTCCAAAGTCGGTAACAACTCGTCAGTTGAAACCTGTTGACAGAATTTTGCAATGGATTGTCTCTCACATACTTCGGCCTAAGAAAGAAGGATATTCTCGGGTTGACCAAGTAGAGGTTCATTTGGTATACATATTGAAAAAGAAGATCAAAATTAATTGGCATCACTACATTGCAAGCAAAATCTATTCTCTAAAAGATTCTGGCCGAGGGACCGGATTATCATATGCATCCTTCATTCAATCTGTCCTCAACAATGTTGAAGTGGTTGTTCCCGATATTCCATACAAGACTTTGACAGCTGACCAATAGTTCTGTCAAAAGACATTAACTATGATGGGTTATATATGGGATCCACGTGACACACGCGACATGTTTATTGTTAAGGCTACCAACTATCGCCTTCAAGAATCTGATGAAAGTGATGAAGAAGAAGATGGTAATCAAATGGATAATGATGTTAATGCTAATGTACAGGATAACAGTGGTTGGTTAGATCAATCACCCCCTTTGGACTCCGATGCAAACCAAGGATGAGGTGAATGGCAACACACAGATTGGACCCCTATTGGTTCAGATTACATGCCACAGATAACTAATTGGAATTACCAAGAGTCGTACTATGTGCCTCCATCTCCTCCACATCCTCAACACAATAATGATAAACTACTTGAGATGATGAGGAACATGCAGCTCCAACAACAGAACTTTGCCACTGCACAAGATAAGCGGTTTACGAATCTGCAGAACCAACTTTAGGCTCAGACCAATAACTTCAACACGTTCACTGTTGCCGTGATGGGTCATTTTGATAACATGGTTGAGACTTCTGCAGGTCAAAAATATGCTCTCACTACTAGCTTCAGCGTTCTTAACTAGGCTGTGCTGGAACTTACGGAGCAGTTAGATGAGCAACAACCTCCACCACCTCATGACTATCAATTTCGAGGAAGGGGCCATCATTTTAGGGGGGATGAGGCATTGAGGATTCTTTGTGTGTTGTTGTGCATGTCATTCCATATCTTGTTCATTACATTTTAATGTTCATTTATTATTATGTTTGTTTGATTCACTAAGACATGGAAATATGTTGGATTTTAATGTTTGTAATGGCACTTACTTTTTTGTTCATTTGCTGAGTCTCTATTTATCTTCTTATACATTTTCATTAACACCATTATATGTGAATTTTTGTTAATGATTACCTGTTGCAAATTCTGTGAATATGCTTAATTCAATATACTATGTTTTTTGTTGACCTATTACTTCTTTATTTTTGATGTTGTCAAAGGGAGAGAAGAGACCAAGCAAAAACATTAAATCATCCTACAAGATTGTTCAAACGTTCAGATTGTTTCTAGATGAATGCATGAAGTTAGGGGGAGGATGGTACTACACAATGTGCTCAACTTTTTTGCTACTGTTTTGCCATCATAAAAAAGGGGGAGTATGTGAGGGAAAGATATCTCAATACTTGTTTTAATGATGTCAAAACATATCTAGTTAGTAATGTGTACCTTGGACGGTACCATCGAGTCGTATATGCATTTATTGTTCTCTCGTGTCAAGCATTTATCAAAAACATGTGTTCATTCATATAGAAAAGCATTATATGTGTTTTATATGGGTTTGATCATGTTGGTTGACTTAGATATGCATTAGAAGTACTTAGAAATAGCAAGACATGCCAAAATCAGTATTTTTGCAAGTTCTGAACCTTTGAGCCGACTCAAAGCCTGCTTAGGTCGACTTATACAGAGTGAATTTTTGTGATTTGTCTCAGGAGAGCTCGCGTCGACCCTCTGGTCGACTTATACTGTTTGTATTTCTATTTGTCAAAACTGGGCTGTTTTGCATCGATGCATGGACCTATTTCAGTCGACGCAAAGAGATATTTTCTGCATAATTTTGAAAGCGGGAGAGCTCGGGTCGACCCCCTATTCTTTAGGTCGACCGTTCACTCGTTTCACACTATTTTTCTATTATGTTTGTCTTTCAAAATGTCTGTTATGTTGTTTATTTGGTCCAAGCTTCACATATATATTGTTTTTAGCTCATTGTTCCAGAACAACAAGAAAAGTGAAAATAAATACTGATTTTTCTCTCATCATCTTCATCCTCTTTCTTGCGTTTTCTCAACAAATACACATAATCATTTTTGTTGTGTATTCTGCATCATTGAGGTGATAACGTCTAAACATAGGATCATTGTATCAGGTTTGGGTTGAGAGATCAGTGGGTTTTTCTTGAATAAAATCATTAGGTTTTATCCTCTAAGAATATTGGGTTTTGGGGGTTTTGCACAAATCGTTCCTTCACAGATTCAGCCGAGCGAAGGTAATTGAAGAAAGAGTGGTTCTGTCAATTTAGTAGCGTTAATCAGAGGATTATAGAAGGAATTTTTGGGTTCAATTGTGGGTGTTTGAAATCAACCGGGCAAAGATTTGAAGACCGTTGGATGGTTCAAAGGTGGTGCCGTAATCGGAGGTTTACTCATCACACTCGAAGGACTTTATTCATCTTGAATCAAGGAAAGAGAAGGCATAGGTTCAACATCAACGATTAATATTGAGTGTTTGATTTCTACTTCCTCTCTTGTACAAACAATTTGCTACAGGTTTTATATATAGGTCTTAATTCTATTTCTAGAATTGAGGGCAGACGTACCCCGAGCGAGGACGACGGGGGAACTGCCTCAAAAAATTGGTGTTGTTCTCTCTTTTTGCTATTTCATTTCTGAAATTTACGTTTGTGTGCAATTAAATTGGTTGACTAAAATTCTGGTTTATTGTAGTGCTGAAACACATTTAGAAAACTCATTACAATCCGTTTGGTTGTAATTGGAAAAGTTTAGCACTACATTTACATAATGAATTTTACTTGGAGTGCTTCACACACCACGTGTTTGACAAATTGCTTGAACACAAACGTTTTGAGCTGTTTTTCAACATGAGTTTATTTTTCCAAAGGCAATGGAAATTGAAAAACTTTCTGTGAATAAAATCATATTGATTTGTGTTCAAACTTATGATTCAATTTCTCATCTTAATCGGTATTCCATATAGGGGTAGCATATATCCGATCTTTTTTGTAACAGTTCGTTTAGACGACCGCAGTTCCTCGACCGCTTCCACTTAAAAGTTTTAGAAACCAATTTATCATAACCGCCGACTCTGTATAAGAATTAGTGATCTATTCAACCCCCTTCTATATCATTACCGTCGTCTAACAAAAACCGTCACTAATGGTTGAAAATGAAAAAAAGGGGGCATCTCTCACATGAGAGACCTATTGAGGTAACTCATCGTATCTTGAGCTGAAAAACAGGTGCTAGTAAAAAATAGTTACATGACTCTTGATAGTTACTAAATTCAAAGAAATCTTATAAAATATATTTTCTCCACCATGTATATAAATAAAAGAATTATAGGTTAATTAAATAATTGATGTATTCTGACATGAAACAGTAGATTGATGATATGGTGATGAAAATCGTCGTAGAAGTTCTTTGGTAAGACGGTGTAAGTATCTGGTAAGTGGAGCAGAGGTGGACATGTAAAATTAACACTTCAACGTATAAGTCAATAAAGTCATAGAGACATAAATTTCAAGAGTGAATGAAAATATATTTATAATGGCGTGAAATTGAGCTTATATATTATTGATGGTTGAAAACCGCTCCTGCTAGGCATGGCATGCACTACGGGATGTTGTTGGATTAGATCTGACGGCTTAAGATTGGTGTGTGATTTGGTCCTGGTGTGCGGCCTCGTGGTGAGAGTTCACTTGTTCATCAGTCTTGAATTAAAGTGTCATGAATTAAGGTTGTCATAATATGCCAAACTAATTTGCTTGTTTTGGATGACCCAAACAGTTGCCCCCCAAATCCTTATTACCAACATGAAGTTAGTCTAGTGACATAAATATATATCAACTTTATTTATTGCACTGAGGATTTTAGGAAAATCTCCATAATGTGGAAGAGGCTTAAGGTGTGTTGAATAGGAGCAGGCGATCTCGAGAACATGCAAATTAAATACTTGTGTTATAACAAAATTTTTTTTGCAGTATAAAATCTCCATATGGTCCTAGAACATTATGATAAGGGTAATTCCTCTAGAGTACTTGATTGTTGTTATAGGAAATCGTGGTTAAAACTAAGCCAGTGTTAATGCTTTTGGCATATCATGCGCGCGCTATTGAAAAGTATATTTCCGGCAAATATTTTTAATATCGTATCCACAGAGATTGGTGTTATTACCGCCGTTCTATAATTTCGATTGTTGTAAGTTCAAAGGTCTTTAAAGTGTTTGTTGATGAATAAATGGTTCTTTTTACTTATAAGAAAAATAGAACAAATAAAAATGGTTTTAGAATAAAGTTTAGAAACCTTGTCAAGATTGAGTTTCATTATCTTTGTTATTTATGTATTCTTAATATCACATGCATGCATTCAAATTCCATTGATAATATTCAAGTGCCCTCTCAATAATATTTATGTCTAAATAAGATTGTGACAATTATTATATAAATCTTTAGATGATCTCTCCATCTAACTATTGATATAATAATCTTGAATGTTTAACATAAATAGAAAAGTAGTGAATAAATATATCTCTACAATTTATTCTCTACTTGAAAAAATATCTTAGGTCAAGAATTAAACTATCTTTCTCAACAATAATTCAATTCTGATTTTTCAATATAAAAAGAAAATATAATTCCTTATACCAAATGTAGTTTGTTACATGCAAGGATAGTAATATTACATAAACAACATAGGATAATTACTACCTCAAGCTTGACAAGAAATGAAATTAGATGCTCCTCATCTTCATAGAATACTCAGCAAATTCTTCAATAATCTCCTCTTGCATGAAAACTTCTCTCCAAGACAAGAAAATCTCCTCTAAAATCTTTCTAAAATCTCTTACAAACCTAAGAGATACTAAGACTAAAGGGTGGAATGATTATGTCCAACATGCAAGGGAAAAGTGCAATAAATAGCCTATGGGGCGCCACCCTACAAAAAGTGGTTTTACCTCCAAGACAGGACATGTGTCATTACTTTGCATGTGGCTGAAATGCACTCAGTTCGCGGCGCGAAGGGAGGTCACGGCGCGAACTGTCAAAAACAGAATTGCTTGCTTTGTTGCTTTGCATTGCCTTTGCCGACTTTGTTCTTCAAGTATTGCTCCGGAGATCTTTTTATGCAATCATTCTTTTCTTGACAAAAACTCTACAAGACTTAAAAAAAAAGTGAAATATCTATTCGAACAAAACAAAATAACTAAAATTGAATGTTTTACTAAATTGTGATAAAAACTTGTGTGAATTTAATAAGAAATCGGTAAAAAGGGACCGATAAAATATATATAAATTACTACCAATTGGTCCCTAACAACTCTCCCCAACTTATCATTTTGTTTGTCCCTAAACAAAAGTTATTCTTAAAGCAAACCAATTTATGAAAGCAAGGAATGAACAAGTGCTAGAGGATGATATTCAAATGGTTCAAAAGCATACAACACTCTTGTGATACACCTACTTTCAAAATTAGACAAAACATGAATAAAAATAATGGTTGGCTCAAAAATTATACCAAGAAATTCCAAGTAATACATGTCAAAATTGAATGAAAACTACACACACATCATAGTGATGATGAATAATCATAAGGGTTTTTTTACACTCATCTGAACAATTAAATCAACATCAACTCAAATCATGCGTTCATCACAACATACACTAAATCATGAAAAATCTTGAGAATCAAGAGGTCTTTTAAGGGTTGTAATGTGGTTCTGGTTAAAGAGAAAGGATATGATCACAATACTCAATTAAAGATTGCCTATTCTAAGAGAGCATTTCCTTTTATTCAACAAAATTATTATTATTATTATTATTATTATTATTATTATTATTATTATTATTATTATTATTATTATTATTATTATTATTATTATTATTATTATTATTATTATTATTATTATTATTATTATTATTATTATTATTATTATTATTATTATTATTATTATTATTATTATTATTATTATTATTATTATTACTAGCGTCCAAACGGGCACTCCGTGCCCGTTTGTCCGCTTTTTTTTACGGCGCTAACGCGTGAAAATATTAACAACGTCTTTTTTATAAGTTTAATTTTAATATCAAATATTTATATGATGAAATATATTGTATTTATTTAAATGCATATTAAGTTTTATTTGCAATATGTAATATTTGTGTGTTAAATTTTGTTTGAATTGAGAAAATCGCATTATGAGATGACTATATTTAACCGGTTTTTTTCAAGCAAATCAATAATGTGAAAGGAATAATTTGATGGTTATGAATACCGTATTAAAGAAAAAGAAAATAGATTACACCAAAATTAAGTTTTGTATTTATGTGTTGTTATAGATTGTACAAAATCATACGAAGATTTAAATAAAATAAGAAGAAAAAAAATGTTTTTCACATTTATTAAACTAATAACATAAACATTAACAGAGACATTAAGTGACATTGTTACTTAGTAGGAAGGTCAACCATGAAATCGAAATAAAAAATATCTCTTGTTTTACTGCAAAACAAATGAAGTAAATTTTAGTAGTAAATAATATAATGTAATATAGTGAATGCACACCAAGTGTGACTTTGCAAAAATATAGTTTATTTTAAAATAATAGTGTAATATGTCATCCTCTTTATTATCCCTAAAAAAATCAATATGTGGCACAACATGCATAATAGAGCGGTTTTTAAAGTTTGCATTGTTTAATGCATACCAATTAAATTCTAATAATAATAATACCTCCATCAATAAATTAATTCAAAAACAGTTGAATAACAATCCCTATGTCAATGGTGAAAAATCATCTTCGAAAGGAAAATAGTTTGAAATCTAATAGCAATATTTTCTACGCATGACTTCTAAATAAGACAAAACCTTGTAGATAATACACCAAAATAATTATAAATGTAACTTAACAAAACCAGTCATCAATTAAAATACATACATATGTGTAAATTCATTTTTAACAAACTATAATGAAAAAAATTAATTAATCTATTTTCTATGTATGATCACCAGCAAACACTCTTCAAAATTCTTTAAAAATTGCAAGAAAAAAATCACGATGCAAAGAAGAGTTATATGTGTTAAATTTTCCATAAGTTTTTTTTAATGGAAGTTAATAATGGTTAAAGAACAAAAATAATCAACGACTCATATTCAGGTTATTTATAATTATAAAAATTAAATTTAACTTAACTAAAATCATCATAAATTTAATATAATGCATATATAGTGTAATTTTGTCCATAAACCATACAATAGAAAAAACATATTGTAGTATTTAGTCATTATCATTGCATAATCACCAACTAATACTTGAAAATAAATATTTTTGAAAATACAAATACAAATTACATAGCTTAGACGGTGATCATTGTATAATCACCGACTATTATTTAGATATAAACTTTTTTTAAAATGCAGAAACAGAAATACAAATTACACAACTTAGACGATAAAAACATAACATAATAATAAATAAATAAAAGTATCTTCTTCAACCTCCGAAACCATATAAAGTTCTTCCATGTCTCTTAAGAGTATACACAACATCCATGGCAGTCACAACCTTTCTTCTTGCATGATTAGTATATGAAGCAGTATCATGAATAATTTTTGTCAAGAAAACCTTAAGAAATAACATAATTTCTTCATAGATCAAACCACTTATCCTCTTGACACCTCCTTTCCTAACCAATCTACGAATCGATGGCTTTGTAATTCCCCAAATATTGTCGCGCATAATCATCACGTGCCTCTTTGTTCTTCCCTTTCCGAGCCCCTTAATACCCTTTCTACAACTTGTCATTTTTGTAAGAAATTTTGAGAAACTTTTTATTCTTTTGCATTTTGAATGTGAAAAAGTAGAAGATGAAAGAGATATTTATATATCATTCTGAGCGGGAAATGAGGAAACTGCTTATCCTCTATCGTTGGATTTAAAGTAATAGACGGTTTAGATTTGACTGAGATTTTTCAATATTTTAAAGTTATTTTATAATTTATTTTAAAAAATTATTTTTAAAATAAAATAAAATATTGGTTAATCATATTTTTAAAAATTGCGTTTTAAGAACTCCAATGAATTTTTTTAGGCAATTATAATTTACTTTTTTAAGTATATAATTTATCAAAACTTAGAGTATACGGACTTTATAATCATTATCATTCAGTTTTATTAAGAAAATATTTTGGATAAATTTAGTCATAAATAAAATACATTATAAATCTTCAAAATTAAATCAATTAAATATATAATTAAATATAATAATATTAGTTGAATATGGAAGTTGTTATATACTTCTATTTCATCATTCGATAATGGAATTAGTGGGTTATAAAGCAGTTAATCATTTTTAGAAGTTACTACTACTTTTTTATTATTATTTCTTATTTAATTAATTTAATTAAGTACGAAAGTTATTAAACGCTTCTATTTCATTCAGTAGTGGGATTAATGAGTTATAAAACAGTTAATTATTTTTAGAAATTACTACTACTTTTTTATTATCATTTCTTATTTAATTAATAAATTATTTGTTACTAAAGATGAGGAATAATTACTTACTAATCTATCAGTAAAAAAAATAGTGTAAAAGAATCAGTTTATTAAAAATAAAATTGGAAGTAAAAAAACTACACCAAAATTATTTAACGTTAATAGGTCCGATCATCAAAATTATATAATAAATTTGAAACAATCACATTTACAAATAATTATAGAAGTTTAATCATATTAAAGATTATTATATTAAATATCTAATATACTTATATAAGATATAATACATCTAATAGAGTATCATATAAATTACTAATCTTCCTTAAAGTATAATAATCTATTATGACATAGTTATGATATTGTACTTATATAACCTATCCGTGAATTACTATTTTAAAATTACTATTAATAAGTGAATTCTTATATGTCTTGCTACACCGATAATTTTGTGTTCAAAATTATTTTATATAACCTGTTAATTAGGATTATAGGAACACGGATAATAATTATATGTGAGGGAACTTTAATTATATTTATTATCCAAGCGGACTATTTTATTTCTATAATACTTGTATTTCAATATTTTAAATCCACTTTTTACTTATAACTTATATTTTTAAAATTAAAATAAATATAAAATATTAGAGGATAAATAATAATTTTAAAAAATTTGCAGTTAACAAAATAGTTTAAAAAACCCAACACTCATAGTTATATACTTTAGACGATTTCCTTTTTGAAAAAGTTGCATATATTTATTTTTATTTTATTTTTAAAATTATATAAACTATATTTATTTTAAAGGTTAAAATGGGAATAAAAAAATATAAGAGCAAAATTCCCTATTTCTTTTATATATAGTTATAGATTATGATTATTTTAATTAAAATTATGGATATTTAAATTTGTGGTATGCGTATTTAAATATAGTTTTTAATGAGAAATTAAAAAAAAAATTCTTCAAATAACTAATTAATTTCACTTGTGTACAATATTCAAATATAAAATGGGGGGGAGTAGTTAATTTTTATTTGTATAACTTCTACAACTTCTAAATAACTTTAAAGGGTAAAATAGGAAAAGAAATAGGCCATACCAAAAAGTTGTATCCTCTTTATATATAGTTATAGATTATTATTATTATTATTATTATTATTTTTGATAACACACCACCATGAGCTTTTCTTTTCATTTTTCTTTTTGTTAGCTCAAATGTTTTCAAGGTGATGTATTATGTTTTCTTCCCAACTTTATCATTTTGACCATAGTTGATGCAATAAATCTCTCTACTTAGACATCAACATGTGACCAACTTTGGTTTAGGTTTACTTGAAATGAAAGAATTTAGGATCCATAATGGTATTTAAATTTATACTTTGGATGGATCCTACTATAGGCTCAAAAGGGGTTTTACTACGGATCACTTCTCACAAGGTTTTTACTTTCTTTGGCCAAATGGTTTTTCTCAAAAACAAAGATTGCCCCTATCCTTTTCAAAAATGCTTTCTCAAAAATTAGATTAATGTATGATTTAGCATGATAAGAATGAGTTGAAAAGAAATTGTCGGTCTCCCGCATTTTAGTGTACAATGAAAGGTTTCCTTACAATTGGTTAGGTCCTAATTTGATTCAAAGTAACATGTAACTCAAGGAATTTTATGATAACAATTTTGTAACACACCATTAAAAATAAGGTGTACCTTGAAGTGTCGACAGCCAGTTCTTATCATCACCACTCAAATTTTCCCAACTTGCTCGTCGCAATCATCTTGGTTCCTTAAACTTACTCAAGCACAAGGACAATTAAACAAATATTTAAAAAGTGGGGTATACCAAAATTTTTTTTTGAAAACACACAATTTAAAAATCACAAAGTAGAAATGCATCCAACAAGTCTAATGGTGAAACTAGAACCACCAAGGTACATAATGCCAAAAGAAATAAAACAAAACTAAAATAACAAGAAAAAAATTACTAAAACTACCAACATGAGATCATCACTCTTCATCCTTATCTTCTCCACCGCCCACGGTTCCTAAAATATCTTCCATCTGAGCATCTTGGCCCGTGCTTGGAGCTTGGCTACTGCTTCCTGCCCCTCCCATAAAAGATGGCCTGCCCTCAGGCCAATTAGCATAAGCGAAGTAGTCCGCCTGAGACGGGAATGTGCGGGCCTCTGGTGCAAGAAAGGTGTTCTGAAATTGTTGATGCATACAATCAAATAAAAATGATTGAGACCTTTTAGAGGCCTCAAAGTTATCACAGCAGTAAGTGGCAAATGCCATTTGGTCAAACGCCGGCGCACGGTGGAGTCTAGGGGCCGGGGCAGCAACTTCTACATTTGCATTCCTCTCCATCCGGCTCTGATAAAACCTGTTTAGGTATGTATCATCCATGATTGAAGTGGTGGAGGAATGTACCTCTCCCGGAACCTGCACTTTTGCATTCAGACACAATCCCATGATTAACCCAGGATACATCAGCAGCCCCATTTTTCCTCCAAATGGTGTTCCGCTCAGTGCAATCTTCCGCAGTTCTTCTGCAATAATGAAGGCTAAGTCCACGGTCTTCCCCAACATAATATAATACAACAAGCAGCCTACATCGAGTGAGATGGTGGTGGTGTGGCTTCGGGGGCGAATGTTATTCAGCAAAATGACTAAATAGATTTGTGCCTGTAATTTCAGATTCTCCCTCTTCCAACACTTGGGTAATCCTTGGTCATTCAGCTCGTATGTCTTTCCCTCTAGACATAGATAATTACTAACTTCCAGAATATCCCAATCATTTGCCAATGCCTTGATCTGGAATTCACATCGCCTATCCCCCGTCAAGGTGAGAGGATTACCAAAGAACTTGTTAAGTGCTTGCTTGTTAAAGAGGACAGTCTTACCTCTCACCATTGTCTTATAAGTGTATGCCGTCCCTGGTTCCGTGTGAAGTGCATTGGCGTAGAATTCTCGCACAATGTCATAGTTAAGTTCTGTGACGGGCTCAAAGATCTTCTGCCATTTCCTTCCTTCCAGATTGGCTACAACCTCCCTATATCTACCTTCTCTTGATAGCCGGATGATTCTTTCGTTTTGAATGTTTTTCTTGAGAAGCACCTCGAACCTTGCCTCTTGTTCCAGACCAAGAAAAGTTGGTTGGGTCCTTGAGGAGCTAGGGGTTGTGGTCTTAGCACGTTTGGACATCTGCATCACAATCAAAACAAGAGCACAGACATTCATTTAAATTAGTCAAGCCAATTGAGAAATTTGGGGATGCAGGTTTTGAAGGGTTCGCGGCGCGACCTGTGCGAAACCTAGAAAAATCTGCATCCATAAGTGTGGATTCATGGCAACTTTCAGCACAATCATTGTTTCAACCCTAAATCTAACCTAGCCCAACTAATTCATCAACATGCAAACAGGTAATTTCATGAATTTTTGAACTTTCCACTAACCTAGATTGAGAGAACAAAATAGGAAGAAATTGGGAAACGAGGAACATACCTTGCTTGAGATTGGAGTGGTAGAAATTAAATGGAAAGTGATGGAAACTTTGAAACTTTGGGGGATCTTGAGATTTGACGAAAACTTTGGGGTTTTGGTTTTGTGGGGTGAGGGAGTGTGTGAGAGTGAGTAAGAGATGGAAAATAAGGGTTGTTAAAAATAAAAGAAAAGTGAAAACAAAACATAGCAAAGTAACCAAATTGGGGAATTTTTTACAATTCCGCTTCAGGTCGCGGCGCGAACAGTCAAAATCAGAATGTCCACTTTTCCTTAGTTCGCGACGCAAGCATTATTCGCGGCGCGAACAGTCAAAATCAGAATTTTTGCAAATTTGAAATTAGAGACTGGGCTGCTATCTCTTGTATCCTGCAACTTACTACAATGCTATTTAATCATAAGAATGAAAGAAACTTACAGCGGTTGGGTTGCCTCCCAACGAGCGCTTTATTTAACGTTGTTCAAGCTCAACGATCAAGTGATTTCTTCATGGTTCGGTAAGTGAAACGACACAAACCTCTCTATTTATTTCTCCACCGTGATAGACTTTTAATCGCTGCCTATTTACAGTCCAACTTTCTTGGGATTTGGGATCTTCAATCACGATGGCTCCGTACTCTTTCACTTCTTTTATCACAAACGGTCCAGACCACTTGGATTTCAACTTGCCTGGGAACAACTTAAGCCTTAAGTTAAAAAGGAGCACCGTTTGTCCGACCCTAAATACTTTGGGACGAACCTTCCTATCATGGTATGCTTTCACGTTGTCCTTGTACATCTTGTTTGAGTGATAAGCATTGTTTCTCAACTCTTCCAACTCATGAAGTTCCGCTTTTCTTTTCTCACCAGCTTGAATGGGGTCAAAGTTTAAGAGTTTGAGAGCCCATAATACTCTATGTTCCATTTCTACCGGGAGGTGGCAAGTTTTCCCATAAACCATTTGGAAAGGTGTGAGGCCAATGGGGGCTTTGTATGCAGTACGATATGCCCACAAGGCTTCGTCTAGTTTCAAGGACCACTCTTTTCTCGAATTAGAAACCGTCTTTTCAAGGATCCTTTTGACCTCTCTATTTGACACTTTCGTTTGGCCATTTGCTTGTGGACGGTTTCTACAACTTCCTCTTCAATTTGAGCAAGTGCAACATTTGTTGCTTCTTCTCTCCGGTTCCTTTCGTCGGCTAGTTTCTTTCTCCTTCGTGTCTTGCTATTAAGTCTTCGGATTGTTCTTTCAATTTCGGGGTCGAATTAAAATTGCTCCTCGGTGGCTTTTTCTCGCATGCACTAGAATCTACAAAACTAACAAACCAAGTGAAACACAAGAGTGATAGAAATAAAAATAAAAACAAGAACTTAGAACAATGAATTATTGCCATGCATGTAATATCGACACCAATCCCCGACAACGGCGCCAATTTGTTGAAAAGTATATTTCCAACAAATATTTTTAATATCGTATCCACAGAAATTGGTGTTATTACCGCCGTTCTATAATTTCGATTGTTGTAAGTTCAAAGGTCTTCAAAGTGTTTGTTGATGAATAAATGGTTCTTTTTACTTATAAGAAAAATAGGACAAATAAAAATGGTTTTAGAATAAAGTTTAGAAACCTTGTCAAGATTGAGTTTCATTATCTTTGTTATTTATGTATTCTTAATATCACATGTATGCATTCAAACTCCATTGATAATATTCAAGTGCCCTCTCAATAATATTTATGTATAAATAAGAGTGTGACAATTATTATATAAATCTTTAGACGATCTCTCCATCTAACTATTGATATAATAATCTTGAATGTTTAACACAAATAGAAAAGTAGTGAATAAATCTATCTCTACAATTTATTCTCTACTTGGAAAAATATCTTAGGTCAAGAATTAAACTATCTTTCTCAACAATAATTCAATTATGATTTTTCAATATAAAAAGAAAATATAATTCCTTATACCAAATGCAGTTTGTTACATGCAAGGATAGTAATATTACATAAACAACATAGGATAATTACTACCTCAAGCTTGACAAGAAATGAAATTAGATGCTCCTCATCTTCATAGAATACTCAGCAAATTCTTCAATAATCTCCTCTTGCATGAAAACTTCTTTCCAAGACAAAAAAATCTCCTCTAAAATCTCTTACAAACCTAAGAGATACTAAGACTAAAGGGTGGAATGATTATGTCCAACATGCAAGGGATAAGTGCAATAAATAGCCTATGGGGCGCCACCCTACAAAAAGTGGTTTTACTTCCAAGACAGGACATGTGTCATTACTTTGCATGTGGCTGAAACGCACTCAGTTCGCGGCCCGAAGGGAGGTCGCGGCGCGAACTGTCAAAAACAGAATTGCTTTCTTTGTTGCTTTGCATTGCCTTTGCCGACTTTGTTCTTCAAGTATTGCTCTGCAGATCTTTTTATGTAATCATTCTTTTCTTGACAAAAATTCTAGAAGACTTAAAGAAAAAGTGAAATATCTATTCGAACAAAACAAAATAACTAAAATGGAATGTTTTACTAAATTGTGATAAAAACTTGTGTGAATTTAATAAGAAATTGGTAAAAAGGGAGCGATAAAATATATATAAATTACTACCAATTGGTCCCTAACACGCGCACACACACACACACACACAGACACACACACACACACACACACACACACACACACACACACACACACACACACACACGCACATGCGCGCACGCACACACACGCACACACACACACACACATGTGTGTGTGTGTATGTGTGTGTGCGCGTGTGTATATACCGAAAGGAAAATATGATCTTTCTTTCATCAACTTCATCATTTGCGATATATTTATTCTTTTTTTACTATTATTGTCTTTGAACCGTCATATCTTTCTTCTTCTTCTAAAGTTTCCTTTATCTACTCTAGCGTTCCTTTGGGAGTTCTAGTGATTCAATCTCGCCATATCATGAAATTTATGGGCTCCTTAAGGTAATAATGTTTTCTCTTTATCATCTTGTTTGTTAATTTTTTTCTATAATTCTGAGATGGCTTCATGAGGAATCCAAAAGTTGATATTGTTGTTGAAGAGGAGGACACTCCTGGTGGTATTAGCCTAAAAATTTTTTTTCCAGAGTCTTTATTTTTCTAGTTTTGCCTTTAACAAATCCAGAATACATGGTGACTTAGGCAAGAGAGGAAGAATTAAAATTATATTAGAGCATATATACATGCTTTTGGTAATGATCTAACTAATAATTAAGTTGGGCGGTCGATAAAATTACAATCACGTGCTTGTACTTATGGTCATTATTTTTTTATCTTTTGACGACAAAGTGGTAATGGATTGAAAGAATAAGCAAAATGGTGAAGTTGCAGAGGTCGAAGATTAACTTCTTTGGGTGGATCAAGAGACACAAGACACGATTTACGTCTTTGATGATGGAAGGGTCTATATAATTCCTTTACTAATGTGATCCATTCCTGTAATTGAGGGGTGCTTCCCCCTAAAAGTGGTAAGATGTTGTATAGTCAATACACATAGTGCATTCTCTCCTCCACGAATGTATCTTTTTTTAGATGGGGTTCTGACTTCCTTTTAATGATTTTGAAGTGGGATTCTCTACTTTATGAGGGTCGCCCATTCGCACTTGCACCTTTTTAGTTGGGCTCACGTTAAATATTACTTGGTCACACCCTTAACTAATATTTCTCATGAGAGTATATGGGAGATTTATTCTGACACCCACTCAAGATTTATCGCCGAGTTCCCTAAATATTTGGTCCCAAAACCACTTCTTGGCAAAACTGGGGACATACATATATATGCTCGATAATTTATCCCAAGAAGATAAATATTTGAAGAATAAGCTCATTAAATTGTGGGAACGCCTTAAATTTGTTGACAATGCCTGATTTTCTGGTGTTATCTCAGAGAAGCAAAAAATTCAATATATTGAGACTTGTCTGATCGTGGAAGCGAACACTAAAGAGCAGAGGTGTAAAATATTTGGTAAGCATGGAAGTATCTTCTGTGTATTTGTCTGCGCATAAGATGAGTTGTCTAAAGACAATGCTCTAAATGAGAAAAAAAAGTTGAGGAATACACCATCACCATCCATTGTGGTTGTTGTGGCACTATAGAGGAGGCTCCTCTAGAGGATGGATTTCCAAATTTGACCATTTCAATCATTCTTTAATTGGTAAAACCCAAGATAATAAGTTCCCTAGGCCCATAGGTAATCAAGAACAAACACAAGAGTGTTCTCATCGTTCTGATGGTGAGAGTTTTATTAGGCCTTCGTCAAGGAGGGTTATAGAAGATTTTAAAAGAATTGGAATGAATGGTGATCCTTATATAAGATAGCCGTCCTGTAAGAGACCTTGATATTGTGCATCATGCTCGAGAAGGTTGGGTCATCCTCTCCCAATCGTTCCTCGCACATCTCGGTCCAAGGATGGCTAGGGAGTTTTAGTCTTACGTATCTGAAGAACATTATGCAAATTTTATGGGTAAAGAGGAGATAGTTTACGAAAAGGAGATGGCAAAAATTTCATGCCAAATGCACATGGATGCTACTTTGTTGGCTTTTGGGGCCACAAGAAAGGGTGATGTCCTGGCGCCTGAGAGTATTCAAAAGGAGAAGCAAATCCTAGAAGATCATTTTGGTGTGTTTGTTATTAAAATATACATGTTTCTTCATGAGCTCACTCATACAGACAACACACTTCGATAAGCATCATCTAAGTCTTGAGTGGCTCCACATTCTAATAGCAATTTGATCAGTTTGCCTTGATAGAAAAGTTTTGACAGTAACCTTACATAAGGTACTGTTCTTTTAAGCTTTTTGGAGGAGTCTTTAATGGATTCACATAAATGATGGAAAACGTAAGCGTGCTGATTTAACCTCTGATCAATTGAAAGGTACCAGAGAAACATCTTATAATCCCAAGAAATTTTATCAGAACTACCATCACGAGGAACCAAACATCCAATGAGAATTTTGAACAGTAGTTTTTATTCTAGATGCATATTCTTCACTTTACCAGAATCATCTTTCTTTTTAAAGAGACAATTCTTAATATCCTTGACATAAATTCCTCCATCCTTCGAGTTGAGAATCACCATACCTTTATTCTTAGCTCCACCTAACTGAGAAATATTGTCTTAAGTGATCAAAACCTCTATACCCATTATAGAAGATCTAATTTCAACACAGTTGAATTATTTTAGACCCATTTCTGCTCTTGATTTTCCTTTCAATCTTCTGTTATTTTCTATAACAAATTTCTCTTCATTTTAAGCATAGAACTCATCATACACTTCTGCTCTCACCAATAAATCTTTTACTAGAGTTGGGTATGTTGGTCCATTTAGCATGTCGAAAAATTTCATCCATCCTTGAGACTCAAAGTAATTCTTTGACTGACAGCCATTTGCAGCAAAACTTTCAAAATCAACCACTTGCTCAATAAGAACCTTTAAATCATTTTGATTAAGCAGAGTAGTATTTAGCTTGATCTTAAGGTCTAGTATGGAATTTATGTTTAATGGATTGACAGAGGATGTCATAAAGAAGGTAAACGGTTTGTCTAGGGTTTACAATTAGAGCACAAGAGCGAATGTGATAAAGGCTGTGTGTGTTATGAATGTGTTGAGAGAATTAAATGGTATTAAAAGGATTTTAAACATACAAATATTTAAGACAAATTCAATTCCCTTCAAATCAAAGTCACCAATAGTTTCAAGCGTGCTGAAGACAATTATGACAAGTGTAAAAAACGATATAGGTGTACACTTTTTTTATACTCTTTGTGCATGTGAAAAACAAATATTTCTTTAAGCAAGATTCTAAATTAGAAAATTTTCAGAGATTATCTTAGATCAAAAGTTTTGCTTACCAAAAACCTTAATAAAGACAGTCTTTGACAATTATCAGATTCAGATTCTCTACTTGGAATCAAGCATAAACCACTAAGTTCGGAAAACTTTTTCCACTACATAACTCTTGAGAGAATTATTAGATGAATTAGTTCAGTGAAGAACAAAATATATAAATTTTTTCTGAACAACAATAATATAGCTTTCTTCAAAAGTAAAAAGAATTATTTGTTTCACCATAACATAGATATTGCCGCAGAAGATGAGAATATCCATTACACCAGTTCAGAAGTTTCTTAAGATACATTCTTCTAAGATATTTAAGCATGAAGATTACTAATGCTAAAACATCTTGTACAGAAAGTTACACTTGAAATCATGAATAATGAAACTTACCTGGATGACATTTTTTATTATGGATCTGTAGTCAATTTTGAAGTATTTCTGACTTATTCACGAGTCATCATCTTGAACTATCCACTTCCATTGAGAAGAAGAAAAGTTGATTTCAGTAGATTCCTTCATCTTGTAGCCACCCTTCTTTTCATACTGAAATCAAAACATACTTTCCTCACAAGATCTTTGTTTGCACCACTGTAAAGTGTTATGCACATACCAGGATCTGATGCCAATTGAAGGTGAGTAAAATACATAAGAAGGGGGAGGGTTGAATTGTGTTCACAAAAATAAAACATTTCTGCTTCTGAACAAAGTTCAGACTCTAAACGCTTGTTCAAAATATGATCATACATGCATCAGAACAATATATCAGAAGTAGAATAAACTGAACACAAACACAATAGATTTATCCTGGTTCCTCTCCTAATTGAGAGTACTCCAGTCCCCTTTCCTTGCAAGATATTTTCCACTATAATCAATCACATGATTACAACAGCTTATGCACTCAAGCATAAGACTTTCACTGTTCAGACCTACAATCTAAGACTTCCCTGCTTAATCAGCACCTGATCAAGACTTCCTGCTTAGATCCTCAGAAGAATTTCCTTGCTTAAACCACATGGCTCAAGGCTTTCCTGCTTATACTCACTGCCTAAGACTTTCCTTCTTAGACACACCTGTCGCAACTGCAAAAAGGGCCGGCAGAAACAAACAGAAGAGTTTCCATCGAACATTATTTATCCCAAAGAGAGGGAAAAGAAACAATCGAAGAAAACCTAAAAGAAAGGGAGAAGACAATGCCATCGCAACCAAATCTTAGGTTCGGGAGTCGGTTATGCAAGGGGAAGGTATTAGCACCCCTCACGTCCGTTGTATTCAATTGGTTCCATGCTTCTTGTCTAATCAAAAGGTGTGTTATCTAAAAGCTACTGCTAAACGGGAACGAAATAGGGGGGAGGGGGGAAGGAGACTCGATAGGACATCTCCGCCCTATGCCTACGTATTCCCTCGTGCAATGAGAAAGTCAGAGTCAACATAGTTCGAAAAACTACGGGTGATGGGGGAAAGGTTGCTCGCCAATACATCACCGTCTTGTGCCTACATATCCTCACCTGGTATGAGAAATCAGAGAAAACATAGTTCGGCTAAACTAGACCACAGGTTGGTTAAGTATTTTTTATGAGTGATGTTAAGTTCCTATTCTAGCAATTAGGGTCGATGCATGTTTGCGGTAGATCGGAAAAGTAGCATACTCTTTTCTGAAAATGGTTTTGAAACAAATCCTGAAGGATAAAAAAGGTTTGAATTTTGTTTAAGAGTTTTAGAGAAGTGAATTGAATTTGTTTGAGATTCACGTTGCACTAAAGAATATGACATAGGAGTGAATGCGTCGCATATCGCCCAAAGGGCATACACTAAACACTATAGGCAAGTGAGGAGAAAACCCCCACTCATCATTTCCCATATACTTATGGCTCATGGCGCATAATGTTCACTAGTCTTTATTAAGTGTCTTAAAGTTGTTTGAGATGAGGAGAGAAGACAAAAAGAAAACAGTAAAGGAAAATTGAAAACCCTAATGTTATCATACAAAATGGTCCTAAGGTTAGGATGAAAAGGAAGTCTACCTAATGTTATCATACAAATGATGGACCTAAAGTTGAGATCAAGAAGGGACTATCCTAATTGTTATCATGCAAAGGATTGAAATCCTAATGTCTCTCCTACTCCCACCTTAATCAGAAATTAAGTGGGACTAGGAATCCTAAGGGATCATGTGAACAAGCACAAGTAAACACCATACTAATCAATCACAAATGAAAACAAAATCAAGACTTAACCAAGCCTCAAGAAAAGAAAGAGAAGAAAGAAGAATGAGAGATGAAGGAGAAGAAACAACACCAAGTAAACACTCATAGAAGTTCAACTCAAAAGGCAAGGCATCAAACAAGCAAGCATTGATCTCAATCACACAAGATAAACATTAAAATCATGTTAAATTAACAAGAATGTGTTCACATATCAAACCATACTCAGAGATTGGAAGTCAAAATAAATTGGCAAGACAAAGTACCAATACACGCACAAATGACTTAAAGTCCAACAAGAAGGATTATCAATCAAGCAAAGGGAAATAAAGTCAAATGAGATGAGAATAAAGGTAAGGAAGTAGCAACATCATATCATGTTCAACTCAATTTAATAATTAGAAAATATGCGCAAGAGTGTCAAGCATACATCTCATCAATGTCCAAACAAATAGCAACAACTAGATCATGCAAAACACACTTCAAATGATCAAACATGTGAGATTAGGGTATGAAACCAAGTGAGGGCAGAAACATAATCATGTATATCAATCCACCATTAACACATGAATCACAAAAATAAGTCTCAAAGATCAAGCTCAAAGTATGCATCAAGACTAAGCAAACATATACCAAAGTCATCCTTAAAAAAAAGGAAATGTTCAAGCAAGGCACAAGGAACAAATGATCAAGCAAGGCACACCATATCATCAAGATCAGAACCAAACACAAATGGTACACATCATATTAATTTCTAAGACATTAACCAAATTCAAGAAGGATCATGTTCAAATTGTGCCTAAGGAACTACTTAAATCACCCATTCAAAGAAAACCAAAGACCAAGTGAAGGAAGGGACGAGAAATGATCATATAATGGATATCATGCCATTGAAATTAAACACTCAAATATGTCATTCAAAGCATACAAGAGTACACAAGCATCCATTAGATCATACAAGAAAGCATCCCAAAGAATTAGGTCAAGAATATCAAAGGAGCAAGGTCAAAACATCATCAACTTGAAAATTCAATCATAAATTGAAAAATAATTAAATGAAAGTGAATCTAAAGCTCAAACCAAGTTAAGGAATCATTCTATCACATCAATAAATCATCTCAAGCTTGACCTAAACACAAGTAGGCAAAATGGTTTCAAACTAGGTCAAACCTCATGTATGTTCAATCCAAAATCAAGTCACAATTAGGCATCAATCAAAAATAGAAAAATGACCTAATAAATGAAAGTTAAAAGCTCCATCTCATGGAAACACACTCAATAATATGTGAGAAGAAGATCCTCAAAAGAATAGCACAAGTGCTCAAACAAAACCAATCACCTTAGATGCCGGAGCCCTAGCTTCGGTCGTCTTCTCCATCAACCTTCACCGGAGGTGACTGTAAACATCCCCAAAATGAGTAAAACAAGACACAATTTCAAAGTATTTTTCATAGAGAACACGAATCTGGCCTCAAAATTCATTAATAACAACTCTAACACTATGAAAAACGGCCACGAAAATATAGTGCTCAAACTTAAACATTAGAAAACTAGAACAACATCAATACAAACATGATCTATACTATTTCAGAAGTTCAATCATGTATAAAGCAAAGCCAATAGACGAATAACATGAGAGAACAAAGAAAGATAAAGTTACCCTAAAAAATGGAGTTCTGCAGCTCTTGAGCTTGTTATGAGCTTTAACCAAACTTCCTCTTTGGACTTCTTAAGCTCTATGGATGATGATGGTGGTGAGAAAATGAAAGGAACAACCTGGAGGAATGAGATTCAAAGAAAGGAAAACTTTGAGGAAAAGAGAGAGTTTTGGTTCTATGGCTGTTGAAAATGAACTTCCTTTTCTTCTAGGATTTATTTTTTAGGTTATATAGTGACCATGTGTGGCAAGAAAATGAGTTACTGTGGCAAGATTTATGGTTAATGATTTTGTGAAAATTTGAAAAGTGAAGGTAGAAAGGAAAAGGACACGAGCTATGCACCATGTAGTGGCCTCTTGTGTCTTCTTTGTGTGTGGAGAGAAAGGTCATAAAGATAGTGGAATGAGGCTCCTTGGTGAGCAAGTTTTTGCATTTCTCATTATGGTATGAAATTGGGAAAAAATGGTGCGTAAAGTACATAAGATGTTTGGCCATTTTAGGTAGTGTTTTGGCAAGAAAAAATTGAGTGATTATGCACATGAATTGGTAAGGATGATGTTGAAAAGGTTGTTTTAAGATGTGTCAAAATAATGACATAATATGCCTTGAAAATCAAGCTTAAGCATGTCACTTCCACTAGCTATAACTTGGTAAGCTTTTGTCTAGTTGATGAGAAACGGTGCTCAAAAGAAAGCTTGGAGAACAATCTTCAACTTTCATGTTGGAAGCATAATGGAAAACAGCTTGGAAGATCAAGAAAATCACCAAGGAAGTTGGTTCCAAAATCCGCCCAAAGGAAACTTAGAAATTTTTCTATGTTTTGCCCTTTAAACAACATTGAAACCTCATATTTGCAAGACCATATCTTGAGATACGATGAGTCAAATGGCAAGTTCTGTCTATGGTTGGAAAGCTTAAAGAATAATCTAAAACTTTGATGTTTTAAGAATGATGAGATGGAGCTAGGATCTTGGTGAAAAATTCCTTGGAAGATTGGTCCAAAAATCTGCCTAGAACTTGTCTAATCTTGAAAACTTTGAAACCCTAATTTGGAAATATTATAACTTGAGCTCTACACATCCAATGGATAAGTTCTAGTATTCAAAAGAAAGCTTGGAGGATTATATACAATGTTTCCTCTTGATTTTATGTTTCCTCTTGATTTTTCTTATTCCAAACACATGAAATACCTTGAAAACACATAATATACCCTTGGTTAACCTTGAGATCCAAGATTTTGACCCCATTGAACCACAATTGACTTTTGTTGACCATATGAACCCTAACACCTTTTCCATTGATTGAATCTCTTGTGATGGTTTGTGTAGACACATAATCCATGTAGAGGACCCTCAAGATGTGTATTGAGCCTTAGAATCATGTCTTGCCTAAAGAACTAGCCACAAATACCTTTTGAACCAAAACCCTAGTCCAACTGTCCAAAGATAGGAGGACATGCCCAATGTTTGTAATCTTGATTCAAATGATTGTGAGATTTGTCTTGATGATGAGAGAACCTTATGACTTGAGATTTCCAAAAAGTTGAGCATGAACCCTTGCTTGAGCTTTGAAGATGAAGCTCTTCCTTTGAGTCTTGAACTAAATACTTTGATCCCCTGTCTAGAACCAATGCTATGCACTAATGCTAATGCAAAAATGATATGAAACATAAGCCAAGATAAGAAAAAGGATGGACAAATTTTGGGGTGCTACAACACCATCTAAGACTTTCCTTCTAAGACACACCATCTAATACTTTCCTTCTTAGACAAACCATCTAAGACTTTCTTGCTCAGATCCTCGGTCTAAGACTTTCCTGCTCAGATCCTCGGTCTAAGACTTTCCTGCTCAAACACATTATCTAAGACTTTCAATGCTCAAATCCTCGACCAAAGACTTTCCTGCTCAAATATATGTTTAAGACTTTCAATGCTCAAGCACACATCAGGAGACTTACTTGGCTCAAGCTTTTCAACTGGAGACTTGATGCTCAGACACATAGTATAAGACTTTTTAATCTTATATGTTGAACAATATGTTCAACAGAAAAAAGAACAAGGTGTACTTGATCTTGAATCAGAGGTACAATGTAATAACCTTAACAAAGACCTTAAGCACTTAAAATTTCCAGAGTATTCAATATTTTGGAAACCTTAAGGTTATTTAGTAGTGTTACACATTGTTGCTCATTATTAATCTTATTATTTCTTCATTCAGATAGAGACACTGAACATCTATATCTTCTTGAGCATTCTTTCTTCCTTTTATTCCTTGTTAAAGATTCAAGTAGAACCTTCAGCTCCTTATATAGCAGTTTTCAGGGAGCTGTAAGTTGAGAGGAATATCTTGATCAAATGTCTTTGTTCTTCTCTAAAGTACAAGAGATGTTGAGAGTATATACACAGAAGATCTTGATCTATTGTGTAACTTGTATCACCAAAGTGTCTTCAAAAGTATCATGTACTATAGAGTCGTTGAGAGTGGTTATCTGTAAATCATGTCAACTTTTCTTGAGCCTTGAGATCATAGACTCTTGCTGACGAGCTGAGTTGACATTACAACATGATTTCTATGGTACAGATAGCTTCAGCTTCGTTACATCTTTTGAACAGTCTTCAGAAGCCAATAATATTACCAAGTGTAGAAACAATGATTTGCTTCTTTTGATGTTGAGGCCTTCAGCTTTAGAGTCTCCACCAGACAACACTTAGCAAGAGTTCTTTCAGATTCGGTGTCATCAGAACCATGTAGCTCAGTTCACTCAAGTGTGTCTTCATATCAGATTTTGATTGTATCTTTTAAGTGAGAGAACCTTCATACTTGAAAACACATTAGATAACACCATTGTTCTTTTAATACTTATGTTATCATCAAAACTAAGGATATATATCATGAACATATCTTGTTCTAACAGGCTTCTTGGCCCAATCAATTGGATAGTCAAAATAATCGATTGTTCAAGTCCATTTTGGAAAGTTCAGATGGTAAGCCATTGGAAGTCATTAAGACACTATCATAATAGATTGATTAATTGTTTAGGCCTCTTCCAATCGACTGACTAAATGTACCAATTAATTGGGAAGTTCAAAAAGGTGTTTTCCATCAATTGACTTAAGGTCGTAATCGATTAGGTAGTTCAAAAATACCTTTAAAAGAAAGCAAAAAATCTCTTAATCACTTGGCTCGACTTTGAAAACATTTTTAAAGGATACAATAGGTTTTAAGTGTGTGTGTGTGTTTTTTTTTTTTTTTTTTTTGTGTGTGTGTGTGTGTGTGTGTGTGTATGTGTGTGTATTTGTGAGTTGCCTTAAGATCTTAGGAGTTACTTCCCTACTGTTTTAAAACTATAGCCACTTAGACAAACATGACTAAACAATCTTTTACACTTCCTCTCTTTTATAACCATGAGGCTTTCAAGATATTTTTCTAGATACATTGACCAAACAAGAACCTCACTAGAATATTTAGTATCCTAATGAATGATGCTTGAGATGTGTCCAATTCTGGTCACATCTCTTAAAGACGTATATATTTGAAGTAGTTAAACTCCCCCTTAATTAAGTTGAGAGTGTAATTTACTCCCTTTGAAAGTATACTTGTCTCCCTTTCTCATGATCAAAAAGACGAAATGAAAATAAAATATATCACACGACATCAAGAAGAAAAGAAAGGAAACCAATAGGCATACTATTCTATGCATGATTTGTTTAAAATTCCTAGCTCATCTCTTATGAAAAAGGAGTTTTCTTTAGGAAGTGTTTTTGTAAAAATATATCTAACTTGATTAGATGAGATTACAGATTCAAGTATGCATTCCCCTTCTTTAATGTGACCCCTATTAAAGTGGTGTCTAACCTCAACGTGTTTAGCCCGGGAGTGAAAAATTAGGTTTTTGTGAGGTTTATGGCATTAGTGTTGTTACATCTTATCAACAAAGCTCCAAGATTGACACTGTAATTACTGAGTTGATGTTCATCCAAATAAACTGAGTGCAACAACTATCCGCAACAACGTATTCTGCCTTAACTATGGATAACATGACACTTTCTTGTTTCTTGCTATGCAAGAAGACAATCGAGTTCCCAAGTAAGTGACACGTACCGAAATCAGTGTACCCAACTAAGTCATAATACACTCTCTTGGGGTGCCATGAACCAATTATTTCAGAAAAATCCTTGCACAATGATTTGTTAGTAGCACCAAATATAATATCATCAATGTATATTTGAACTAATAGATGTCATGTTCGATTTTCTTGATAAATAGAGTCTTATCAACTTGTCCTCTTAGAAACATGTTTTCAAGTAAGAATTTTCTTAGACGATCATACTAAGATCTAGGAGCTTGTTTTAGTCCATATAACACTTTCTTATGCTTGATAACATGATCTGAAAAGGTTGAGTTGATAAAAATCAGAGGCTGATCAATATATGCCTCCTCTTGGATGTAGCAATTTAGAAAGTCACTTTTTACATCCATTTGAAATAATTTGAAATTCATGATGCAGGAGAAGGATAATATCATCCGCATGGCTTCTAACCTAGCCACATAGGCATATGATTCATTAAAAAAATCATCTATTTCCGTTGATTGTATCCCTTTGCAATGAGTCTGGCTTTATTTTTTAAACGATTGCCATCTTCGTGCAGCTTGTTGTGAAAGACCCATCGAGTACTAATCTAGACTAGCCGAAGCTTTGGAAATGGGTCCCCAAACATTATTTCATTCAAATTAATTTTACTCTTCTTACATGGCAAGAGACTAATGTTCATCAATGATAGCCTTATTGACTCCCTTCGACTCAATTTACGAATCAAAAGCCACAAAGTTACATACCTTATTAAGGGATTCTCGAGTAGTAACTCCCTTAAAGATATATTTTACAATATTCTGGATAGGATAACCTCTTGTTGATCTCCATTCTTTTGGATGACCTCTTTGTTGTTGATCTCCAGAAAGTGAAGAAGGGATATTTCTTAGTGTCATACCCCAAATTTGTCCTACTTGTATATTACTTTCACTTGTATATTTGTCTATTAACCATCATTCAAAAAAATCCAAAAAATATGTTGCTTCTACTTGTTGTCCAAACTCTAGGTATCACAAGGTTGAATTGAATTGAATTGAGGTTCATTTGAGGTTTATTAGGACAAGTGTGTGTGCAATGATGTTTTCAGTTCAGGTGGAAGTTTGGTCAGGACAAAGTTTGGTTCATGATCAAGGCCAGGGTGTGCACAATTTAAGTGATATGTATCTGAGACTTTAATTAGGGTTTGTGCCAATTCAATTCAGTTATGGATGGATCAAGTTCAAGAATGTGTTAAATTCATGATGCTTCATGGTTCATTCTTCAGTTAGGATATTGTGCAGTTACAATACAATTCATATTTTAGGACATGTTTCTATGATTTTCAAGGCATGGTCATCAGATCCATGTTATTGTCCAAGAAGGTTCAATGTGAATACTTTGTTTGATCAGGATTCGAAAGGCGTTGTTCAAAGCCCCTTCATATTTGGGATTTGGTTCAAGATGTTAAGTCATTCCAAGTTGGTTCTTAATGAATAATTAAAAAATATTGGAAATTGGCTTTGAGTGTGATTCCTTGATTCAATTCAAGTATGGTGTTAAATTCAAAAAATTCAAGCACTTATCATCACAATTCAAGTTCCTATCATTATGACAAATCAACCGCAAGTTCAAGATCAAAAGTCAATACATTGACCAAGTCCATTACCAAGTTCATATAATAATATGCTACAAAAATACTACACAAAAAAACATGTGAAGGTTCATGACATAAACCTAAGACCATTGCCATTTTTTTTCTACAAAGCCCATCATTTTTCCCATCACCATTTTTGAATATATATATATATATAAAAAAACCCATTACCATTTTGAAGCCCATTTCACATTCCCAAAATCACAAAAAAAAAATATTACAAGTTCATTTGTACCTACATCATTAAATTCACAATGAGGAAAAGTTGTATAGAGGTTCATACAAACAAAGTCTACATACCTATTGTTTTGTTTCAAGTCCAATTCACAAAGATTGCAACACTAAATTTCCAAAGCAACAATAGCAGCACAATATTGCCAAATATACACAAGCATAAAGTAAAAGCTTTCGTTTTGTTTCAACCAAATAGTATTACATCACATTACAAATTTTTAAAGCCAAGACGTCATTACGACAAAGCCTGCGCGAGAACCATACTCCACACGATACAAAACTCATCCAAGCCAGCTCCAAATAAAAAAAAATACACTTGAGCCTTACGCACTCCATATTAGACAAAGCAACACACGCAACCAGCAAAGTATCCTTACGCTACACGCAACACAACATTCAACCATAAGTTCATAACCTTGCCAAAATTCTTGCATCCCACACACACAAAACCCATGATACCACGAGCCTCATACTTCATACAACAATACCACGCACAATAAAATTTCAGAAAAAAAGGCACAAACCTGACCCTACCAATTCACAACATGAGCAAAACGTGACACGAAAAAATACAACCACAATTCAAGCACCCATTTGTACAACCTGCAAAACCGTTATGCAATGCAGCAACCAATTCCCTTAAACACCCTTCATTACACTATAATTGGATACCTTCCATTCACTCACAAACTAAGATTTTAACAGCGAATTCTATGCTGCAAAAATCCATCTGACCTTCTTCTTATTCTTCTTCAACCTAACATACTACAAACCATCCTTCATTAACCCAAACACACTGAACCAGAAAGAGTGAGACGAGAAGAAGAGAGAGTGAGACTTAATCATAAGCAGCGATCCTGAACAAAAGCGATTTGAGCGAGAAAATGAAATTGATGCGGAGTAGATTTGAAACAAAGACACGAGAATGAATCGTAAGAAGGTTGGAATGAGACGCACGATGTCGTATTTTTATTGCTTTTTTGAAAACGATTTTGAACTGATGTGTGCGTGATGTTGTTCATCTTATCTTGGTTGAACTTTTTCTCTTCTTTCCATGGCTGTCATGTTTCTATGTGGTTGATATTGTTGCCTTTTCTTTTCAAAAATTGAATTTAATGTTGCTTCTATTCTTCTTGACCGTGCCCTTCCACTGTTGATCTTTTTCTTCTTCTCGGAAACAAATGTGATTGGACCAATGGTTAGATGATGGGCTTTTCAGCCCATACGAATCTCCATACTAACACCCTTTCAATTCTCCATGCACCCCCTCCTTTACTCAAACTTGTTATTTTTTTTCTTTTTTTAATGTCTTATTTAATATTTGTTTCTTTTATTATTATTCTTTTCTAAAAACAAAACTTTTATTATTAGTTGTCATTTGATTTATTTCTTTTTCTCTTGTTTCATTTTTCTTAGTCCCTTTTCATTTTTATTTTTGATTATCGTTTTCTTAGTCCCTTTTCATAGATATTGGTTGTTGAGGTTGTTTGTCCTTTATTATTTCAAATATGTATGGAATGATCTTTTGAATCATTTTCTATATTTTGGAATCGTGATAGATTACCTTCAATTAATCGATGAAAGTTTATGATTAAGACGAGATCATTCTCTTTTTCTTTTCGTGTGGCACGATTCTTTAAGAATGATGTACATATCATTTTTCTATCGTGTTTTTGCACAAACATTGTTATTGATCGGTCTTCCATAACATGATCTTCCTCATAGATCGTGCTACGATTGCTTGACATAGAGCTACAGTGGACCCGATTCAAAAAGTGATCATCCGATCAATGGCAATTAACAACTAATAACTGACTTTAGTTTCTGTTCATTATTCTTTTGCTTTATCTTTCTGTCAATATATCACTGTTCTTATACTGTTCATATTATTATTGGTAATATTATCATTGTTCATACCATATTGTCATGCTAACCCTTTTCTTGTTCATCTTATTCAAAAAACACAAAAAACATGATAAAATTATCAAAAACCCTAAAAAACATATGTGGATTATGGTTACTATCCCGAGTACTGGGTTTGGACCTTGTACATAAACCCTTGCAAGGAGAGTTGGATTTGTACTCTTGTTTATTGCTTAGTTTATGACACCTTACACACACGACTTTCTCTTGGGCTACCTGACAGTGACCCCATTTATTTCTCACAATCCCGTGTACTTTACATGTACCCCGCTTCCTTTTGGATATACGTTCTTTAATCTTCTTTGATTATGGTTTTGTTTACTAGGAGCACCCTTAGGGACTAGGATAAACTAAACCATTTTCAAACTAATTCTCAATTCAATGCGAGCCCCTTTTTTAAAACACCCTTGTAAGTCAATTGCTTTTTAGCATCGCCATCAACCTAATGAACACACTACACCTTTTCTTTGTGGTTTCGTTACTAGGAGCACCCTTAGGGACTAGGATCAATCCAAAACTTTTCATAAACCCTTGATCCAACATCAATTGGATTTTCTTAATCAAAATTTAAAAACACATAACAACTATCAAAACCTTTTTCAAATAAAGGTGAAAGTGGGGGGGGGGGTTGAAGCCTTTGATTCCTCTCCTCGATTATTTGGGTGTGAGTTGACTTTCTTGTATTTGAATGATTATCACCTATAAAACATACCAACAAACCGTAGTACCATGAACTACGAATGCTTTGATTCTTCATTCTCGTCCGAATAAAGATATGTAGGCACAAGGGCCTCAACCCTTGGCGAGCTACCTTTTGTTTTTTCCACCTTTTCCACCTTCTTTTCTCCAAACCTTTCCCCGTAGTCCGAACTAAGAACGCTCTAATTCTTCATTCTCGTCCGAATGAAAATACGTAGGCACAAGGACCCTAATCCTTGGCGAGCTACCTTTTGTTTTTTCCACCTTTTCCTATCCAAACCTTTTCCCCGTAGTACGAACTATGTGTTGCACCCTAAAATTTGACCAACCGGTTCTCCTATCTGACTCGTGGTTTAATTTCATATTCGCAAATCAGACAGTTGATTTTTGTGCAAACAGGGGGATATCAGAGTTTACAGCTTGATTTTTGTCTATCAGATATGGCAGACCCAGTCCAGATCACCAGGGTTTTATTTTCGGGAAATTGTGCGCTCCTCGGTGATTTTTAGCTTGCACAGTGATTTTGATGATATTCTGATGCCCGGGGATCTCTGTTCGATTCGATCTGGTCTCGTGCGCTCTTTTATGGCGGTCATTTGCATTCATCTGCATTTTTAGGGTTTAATAGGCTTTTGTGAATTTTTAACAGGCTTTATAGATTTTTCTGGAATTTAAATAGGGTTTTTGAATATTTTAATAGCTTAATTCTCTTTTTTAGGATTTTATAGAATTTTTTTAAATAGATTTGTAGAATAAATAAGATTTCAAATAGTTTTTTAGAATAATAAAGAAAAAGGATAATATAGTTTTTCTTTTATTACTAATAGATAATAATAGTTTAGAATGTTCTATAGATTTTAAAATAGGTTTAAGTGTTTTTAGATAATATAGAAATAATATAGTTTCTTTTATTAATAATAGATACTAGTTTTAAATAATATTGGAATTTTAATAGGAAATTAGTAAGAGTTTAGAGTTAATTAGAACATTAATCTTCTTTTTAGAGTTTAATTAGATCTTAATTGATTTGTAGGTTAGTTAGGATAATATGAGTTTTAATCACTTTTTAGAGTTAATTAGGTTCTTAATCATTTTCAGATTTAATTAGGTTGATATAGAATTAATTAGGATTTAAATCTTTTTGTTTAGGATTTAATTGAATTTGTTAGATTTTATTAGGATTAATCATTAGTTTAATTGTTTTGATTAGATATAATTAGGTTTAGTTAACTGTTTTTTTATTCAGTTTTTTTACAGTTTTCTATTCATTTTCGAAATGGGCCCAGGGGACGTTTTTGGTAAGGCCCAATTCTCATCAGATCTCATCAGCTCAGAAAAAAGTCCAAGTCTTTCCAGCATTCGTCCAGCAGACTCCAGGAGATTCTAGAAGGATCCACGCGTCTCCAGGGTAATAAAAGCAGAGCCACGTGTTGCTCAGAAGGAGGTCCCACACGTCGCGCATGCAAGCACGCCACCACCCACTCAGAATCCTCCCAGACTCACACACGTGTTACACACCTGTCCCCACCACTCTCTCTCTCTCTGCGCATGCGTGCCACCTGTCCTCCCCTCACCTCCTCACCGGAACTCCCCTGACCGGCATGCAAGTCCGGTGAGCCCCCACCGCCGGCCACCGCCAACAGACTCCGGCCACCGTCTCACTCACCGGAATCTGCAAACAACCGTTTTTTCCCCAGAAATTCATCTCCTTCCTCCGATCTCCTCCCTTCCACCCAGAACAACTTCATCCTCCATCAAATTTCCCAGAACAACTTCATCCTCCATCAAATTTCCCAGAACAACTTCATCCTCCATCAAATTTCCCAGAACAACTTCAATCTCCATCAATTTTCCAGAACAACTTCAATCTCCATCAATCCATCCAAACCTTCAACAAGCTTCATCAAATTCTCCAGAAACGCTCATACATTCATCGTTCGAAACTTTCCAGAAATCATTCAAAGATCTTCGTCGTTATTCAGGTTCTCCAGATCGTGAACGTCTCCAAAGCGCCTCAAGAATACTCATCCACTCAAGATTCTTAGAATCTCGTCAAGCTCTTCAGCAAGCGACGGATCCACCATCAGAAATCGTCTCCGCTCGAAGATCTTCAGCGAACGATCCACCTCTTCAAAGAACATCAACTAACATTCGTCGTTCCAGGTTTCTACAGCCTTCTTCCTTAAACTCCTCTATTTGCATGCGCGTGTTAGATTCTGTAGACTTAGAATCTTGAGGGCATTTAGCGCAAGAACTTCAATCTGACCATACTTGTGAAGCTAGGCCATGTTTAGTTGAGAGATTGAGGTGTTTGGGGTTTGTATGGAGTTGTTTCGTTTAGGGTTTGTTGGATTGTTTGAGGATTCTGAGATGAGTTGCAGAGAGGAGATAGGATGAGGGAGAGACGAGGGAGCGGCGGTAGGTTTAGGAGAGTGAACAGTGTTAGGGATCTTGAGGGAGGAGAGTAATTTTGTTCAGATAATGGGATTAGGGTTTAGACGTTGGGCTCAGGCCCAAACGTACTTTGCTGATCACTACACCCTCTCAATTGCTCGTTACCCCCCCCCCTGGCTGTGTGAGATCAGAGTGGTTTGGTATGGGCCTTATGCCCAAGTTGCTAATGACACCCCCTCGTCCAAGCCCAGTAATGAGAAACAACTGAGAACCTACTAGCGCTGCACCCCCCTGTGTGTATTTCAGTTTTTTTTTGTTTTTTCTGTTTAACAAACCTGGGCCCTGCGCCCAAATTGCTTTTGGCACCCCCCTTCAGGGCCCAGCTAGAAATAACCTCATAACCCTTGCTGTTTGCACCCTCCATTGCATTTTCTTTTATTTTGATTTTTCTTTTATATTTTCATATTAAATAAATCATAATAAATGTAAATAATTGTTTTTTAATAATTCTTCTTTTTTTTCTACCATTTCATGAAAATGTTAAGAAAATTAAATAAAAATAAAAATGACATTGTATTTTTGTTTGTTATTTTTTGGTATATTTTCCATGTTAATTGATGTTTTTAATATTTTTAATGCATGCATATCATTAGAAAATTAATAAAAAATAGTAGATTTAGTCAAATAATTCCGTTCTTTTTTCTGTAGACTCGTGATTCAGTGTAGAATTTTATAGTGCAGAAACATTAGTTTAATCATGCATTTTCATTTTAATTGCATTTTTTCACTGTTATTGATGTTGAATAATTGGTCTGTGGATATGTCTGTGTTTCTGATTTTGATTCTTTCATCTGGTGTGGAATTTTATTCTGATTTTCCAATATGTTATCCTAGAGCCATGTAGGTCTCCCATTAGATTTTTATTAGATTTTTGTAGGGTGTCCTGATGTGATTTGTCTGAGCCTGAAGATAGAAGAAGTCTTGATGACTTCTGACTTTGAAGTTCAACTGTGGTTGAACTTCAGAGATAGTCTGTTGTGGTTTGTTGGCCTGTGGGTTCTTCTCAAGGTGGGAGCTGATGGAGGTCCTGTTGGAGATTGCAAGGATGCAGTGGATTGAGGCTTAGTCTAGGAGCTTGTTGTCTGTTTGTGAGGTTCGAGATCCTGAAGTTTGAAGGGAGTTTATGGTACTTTTCTGAGGAAGGCACTATGAATGACTTTCACTCTTTCTTCTCACCTCTTTCGTAAGTATCCAATGATGTCGGAGCCGACTTGTGAGTTTAATTCCTCCTGAGGAGGGATGTAAACTGATCACATGTTGTTGAGCCACATGGGATACGATTCCTAAGTGGAAGTCCCCTAGTACTTTCCTGAGGAAGGTCCTATGGGTCTATTCACTTAGTTCCAGTAGTTTATCTAGGTTTTCTCAAGTATCCGGTGATGTTGGAGCCAACTTGTGAGTTTAATTTCTCCTGAGGAGGAATGTAAACTGATCACAGTTGTTGAGCCACGTAGGATACGATTCCTAAGTGTCAGCCTCCTACTACTTTCCTGAGGAAGGTCCTATGAGTCTGCTCACTTAGTTCCCTTAGTGCATATAGGTTTTTCTCAAATATCCAGTGATGCCGGAGCCTTCATGTGAGTTTAATTTCTCCTGAGGAGGAATGTAAACTGATCACAGTTGTCGAGCCGCATAGGATATGACTCCTGAGTAGTAACCTCCTGGTACTTTCCTGAGGAAGGCACTATGAGCTTGTCTGCTTAGCTCCCTTTTCTCTGGTAAGCTTGTTCTGAAGCTTGGAGACTGGGATTGATTCCTCCTGCTTAAGGTTTTGATTAGATTTTTGTTTAGATCTTTGCTTAGGGTGTTGTATAGAGTTCTGCCTAGAGATAGATTAAGGCTTGTTTCAGGTTTGTTGGAGGCCCTGCTCAGGGTTAGTCTCTTTGAATTGTTTGACTTGTGTGATGTTATGTTGCATTAGACTTAGGTGTTCATCTAGATAGTTCTGAATAAGTGCATCTTAGAAGTAGACTTTGTGTGCATGAGAAGTTGAGGTGGTCCTCCTTCTGCTTGTTTGTTATTGAGTGGCTTTGCTTGTTGGTATTCGGTAGAGCTGAGCTCCCTTGCCTTTGTGGTTTGCGGCCTCTGTGCCTTGTTTGTTTAGTTGTTGCATTCATGCATATTTTCAGTATTTCTTTACTTTGCAGTTTCTTGTTTGTGGTTTAGTCCTGTTGCCATGATCCCTTAGGAGCTCTGACTTCTCCGCTGCGGAGTTGTTATGATAGACATTAGGATGGTCAGCCAGGTGTGATAGCAGTAGGTAGATTCCCCTGTTTCTCAGCTATAGTTCTAGGGTTTCTCTTTCCTTTCTGTAGGAGCTTTTGAGTAGCTTGATCCGTAGTTAGCTGAACTACAGCTGCTCTGATTCTTCGTTCCAGACGAAGATATGTAGGCATAGGATGCGATATCCTAGCGAGCACACTAACGACTAACCTTTGTTCTCTCGCGGCTGTGCGATCGAGGCTTTCCCGCTAACAACTAATTGTTATCCCTTTCTCTTGCCCGAGCGCATTTGAGACCAGATCGTATTTGTAGGTTCCCGAGCCTTTAGGACCAGTTTATTTTCTCACTGCTGTGTGAGAGCCCCCTGTTTACCCGTAGTTAGCCGAACTACGTTTGCTCTGATCTTTCGTCCCAGATGAAAGTACGTAGGCACAGGACGCGATGTCCTGGCGAGCAACCTTTCCCCCGTTTAGACGTGGGAGGTCGAACTACGTTGACTCTGACTTTCCCATTGCACGAGGGAATACGTAGGCCCAGAACACCGTATGTTCTGTCGAGTCCTGTCCTTTTATTTTCTTTTCAGACCAGCCATTAGCGTAGATAGATAATACACCCTTTTACCTATAAACACCAAGCGTGGATCCCATCGAGTACGATGGACGTGAGGGGTGCTAATACCTTCCCCTTGCGTAACCGACTCCCGAATCCAGGTTTTGGTTGCGATGACCATACCTTTTCCCGTCTTTGCGAGGTTTACTTCGAGCGTTTCCTTTCCCGCTCTAAGGGATAAATAACGCACGGTGGCGACTCTCCTGTCAATCCGGCGCCGATTTTCGCAGTAGCGACACTATGGATGCTCTAATTCTTCATTCTCGTCCAAATGAAAATACGTAGGCACAAGAGCCCAAATCCTTGGTGAGCACCCTAATACAAACCCACAAATTTCCCCTTAGCAATCAAATCCCTTTTCTCTTATGTTTATGCATTACTCGCTTATAAGAAAACAAATAACATTAACTGACATTCATCATAAATCAAACTAAGAGGTTCCCGTTGAGTACAACGAACATGAGGGGTGCTAATACCTTCCCTTTGTATAATTGACTCCCTAACCTAGAGCTTGGTTGTGATGACCATGTTCTTATCTCCTAAAGGTTTTCTCGACATTTTCATATTCCTACATTGGAATGAATAAAACTCGGTGGCGACTCTATTCGAACCATTCTTCTGCGTCCCATCGCGAAACTCATATATTTTTTGAGGTGTGACACTTAGATACTCTATCAATAGCAGGGCCTACATGGTATTCAACACTTATACCAAGACTATGATGGAATCCATTAATGTTACTGTTGATGATAATCCTGAAGAAAAAGACATTATTAAGGATGAAAATGATATTTCTCTTCAACAGATAGATGTCCCAACAGATGTCCCAGATAAGGGTTCTGACATTGAGACTGAAAGTGAAAATTTTGAATAAACCACTGTCAACAAATGACCTTTATTCGAAATATAGAAGGATCATCCTATTCATAATGTCATATAGAATCTGAATGAATGAGTCATCCCCAGATCTAAAAATATGATCACCAACTCTTGCTTCATCTCCAAGATTGAGCCTAAGAATGTCAAAGAAGCTCTAATTGATGAGTTATAGGTAAATGCCATGAAAGAGGAGCTATGTTAATTCAAAAGAAATGAAGTGTGGGAGTTAGTACCTAGGCCTGAGGATGTGAATGCCATTGGTACCAAGTGGATTTTCAAGAAAAAATCTACTAAAAGTGGTAATGTGACAAGAAAAAAGACAACATTAGTGGCTCAAGGGTACACTCAAATATAAGGAGTGAACTTTGATGAGACTTTTGATCTAGTTGTTAGAATTGAGTCTATCAGATTGTTGCTCAAAGTTTCATGCATGATGAAATTCAGATTATATTAAATGGATACCAAAAGTCCTTTTCTGAATGGCATCTCAATGAAGAAGTATACGTAGAGAAACCAAAAGGGTTCATTGATCCCAGTTTTCTAGACCATGTGTACAAGTTAAACAAAGCTCTTTATGGGGTTAAAGCAAGTTACAAGAGCATGGTATGAAATATTAATCGAGTTTTAGACCAACAATGGCTACAAAAGAGGAGGAATATATAAAAATCTATTTGGGAAGATAGCTGAAGGAAAGCTTATGGTGGCATAATTTTATGTTGAGGACATTGTGTTTGGAGAGATGTCAGACTCGATGGTTGAGCATTTTGTTCAACAAATGAAGTTAGAGTTTGAGATGAGTCTTGCAGGTGAATTCACTTACTTCATTTGTCTTCAAGTTAAGCAGATGGAAGCCAACATTTTTGTCTCTCAAGGTAAGTATGCTAAGAGTATAGTAAAGAATTTTGGTATTGACAATGCAAGCCATACAAGAATTTTGGTATTGAAGATTAAGTTGTAGCTCTTGAACATGTGGCTACTGAAAAACAATTGCCTGACATTTTCACTAAGGCATTAGATGCAGTCGGTTTTGAAAAGTTAAGGGATTTACTAAGGCTAAGAATCTCTTTCAAGAACTTAGCATAAGAGGGCATTTGAGTTAGTGCCTCGGTGAAAGGCACATTGAGGTGGATATTCTTAAGAAGTTCCACGAACTTTTTGAACTGGGCCTCTACTTTGGCTTTCACGAGCCTTTGTGGGAAAGAAACAATAGGTTTGTAGGGAGGAAGAACAACATAGGGTGCTTCCTTTTCAACCTCTTCAAACACATTAGCGTTCATATGGTCAAACACATTAACCCCATAAAAACCACCGATCTTGGAGGTAGACTTAGCGGCAACTTGTCACACGCTTCCGCATGAGTGGTGACTTTTGGCCATTTTTCTATCAAATTTTATGCTACATCTTGAGGATTGTTCATTAGGACTCCTCTAGAAGCTGCATCTAAGGTCATCCTTGTGGAGTAAAGGAGACCGTTATAAAATGTATGGATAATCACCCACTTCTCAATCCCATGAAAAGGGCATAATCTTAACAAATTCTTATAACGTTCCCAAGTGTCAAACATTAATCCCCATCTTCTTGTCTAAAATTGTTAATCTCATTCTTAACTTGGGTCATTTTGCTTGGCTAAAACTATCGTGAAAGAAAGGCCGCTTTCAACTAGGTTTAGGAAGTAATATAATTTGTTAGCAAGGATTGAAGCAAAGCCCGCACACAATCTCTTAAAGAGAAAGGGAATAAACAAAGGCGGATATCGTTTTGGTCAACACCATTAGCCTTAATAGTACCACAAATATAAAAAGACGAAGGTTTAGATTTTCAGACGGTAGGCCATAAAATTGATTTTGTTGTGTCACTGAGTGAAAAATACCCGAGTGTATCATACACTCGAAAATAAAATAGAGTCGCCACTGAATTTTATTTATTCTAAGAGAAAGGGAAAATATCAATAAAATCCAAAAGGGAAGAGATCAAGGTACGAAAGTAGGTTATGAAAGGGGAAGGTATTAACATCCATCACATATGCTGTACTCAATGGGACTGTTTTGATTGTTCTTTGCACGAATGAATGTTATCATCTAAAGGTTACTTGCGATTGGTTTTAATTAAGGGAAAAAATAAGTTTTTAATTAATGTGCTTGCCAAGATTTCAAAATCATGTGCCTACGTATTCTCATATTATAATGAGAAAACCAGAGCTCAACAATTCGTGGAGTAAAAAATAAAGTATTTGTTGATTGATTTTAGGGAATAATGTTATGGTTGTGTCCCATAAGTGTTTTAACGTTAGCTGGTTTCATCCTAGTTCGGATACTCTAAGTTTTTAGTCTGACTGCTAAGGAATGAATTATACCAATTCTTTTATAAAGATAATTTTTTGTTTGGTTAATGAATTAAAAAGGTTTGTGAATGTGGTGAAGGTGTTGTTTGGACCAAGAATATGGTGTTTGAACCTATACAGTGGTGTCTGAACCAAGAATGAGGTGTCTGAGCCAAGAATAAGGTGTTTGATATAAGAATGAGGTGTTTGAGACAAGAATGAGGTGTCTAAACCAAGATGTTGTGTCTGGACAAAGATGTGGTATCTAAACCAAGATGTGGTGTCTACACCAATGCAGTGGGGTTTTGCCTAGACTCGTGGATCAAGGTAGATAAGGGTTTACCTAAACCAATGGATTAACAAGGTAAACAAGGGTTTGCCTAAACCAATGAAGTAACAAGAAAAATATGCAAGAGAGTTTTCCTAAACCAGAGGATTAACAAGGCAAACATGACTGAGTATGGGTGTCAAAACAAAAAGGTGTTGTGTTAGGTCCAAAGAGAATAATATTTTTGATATTGATTGTTATTGTTTTTAGTCTAAAGATGAATGTTGAAAAATTATCATGATTTGAGTTGCATTAAAGTCTATGAATGAAAGGTGAATACTTTGAACAATTAGGTCATGCATCATGTATTCAAAGATATTCAGAATAAGGATAGGAATACTCCTTCTTATTCCTTATCCATTTCTTAAAGCTCGTGGCGCACATTTTGCATCATATTTATTAAGTGTTTTAAATTTATTTGAGAAAAAATGATTTTTGTTTTATGTTGGATAAGTTAAGGACATGATCATAAGCAAGGGATATGACACCTAAGAATGTGATGAAGTTTAGTGTTGTCATGTCTTGATGGTTACCTATTTATAGAGTTTTAAAGAATAGAAAATGGGATTGACCTAAGGGAACATGTGTGGTACAAGTCATAAAATCTAATTTAAACTAAATGATCAATGAACTTTTGATCACCTAATTGAATAAACTCTTAAGGGATCAATGCAAGTGTTCTTTTTATTCTCTAGGATTTTGGCCATATAACTAATTAGTCAAAAGGATTAACTAAATAATATCCTAAAGTCATTAATTCAACTAATTGATAAAATAGAATTTAATCAATTAATTAAATCAAGACAATGGGGATCATGCAAGATTTAGGTCAATCAATTTACCAAGAAGAATCAAACAAGCACTTCAAGAAGTAATTTCAATCATGAAATCAAGAGAAGAAAATTAAGTTTGGAAATAAACCCCAATTTCTTATTATTGTAACAAATTTTCATTAGATCAAATTAATTGACTTGCGGGGGGAAATTAATTAATTAGACATTTTATGAACAACAAAATAACTAACTAGTATAAAAATGGTTAATCAGTTAAGAAATTAATCAATTAATTACCCAAATATCTAATTAATTTATGATGATAGAAAACTAGAAACAAAGCAACATGGATGTAGAATTAATTGGTGAGGTATGATGTAGCAATATGTTATAAACAAATAAGCCCAATTAATATTCGAACAAATAATGGGAACATGGTAAGATTTATGAGTATGCACACAAGATTATTTTCTAAAACTCAATCCAATGACCAATTAACACTTGACATGTGGTGGTAAATTATATTACATTAAGTTAAAAATTCAGCACTAATTAAGTATGATATATCATATATGACATATTGTATTGGAATAAAATGAAGCGAATACAATAATTATAAAAAAGAATACTAGAATTATTCAATTAAAATTAAACACCTATTAATGATGGACACGTGGTTTTTTATGTTGAATTAAATTGAAAAAAAATAGAAATAAGGGATGAAATAAGGTGCAGATTTTTCTGGTTTAGTGCATAAGTTTCCCGCATGTAGTGCAGAATTTTCAGTACAATGCATAACTTTTGATGCAGTGCATAATTTTCCGCGTGCAATTCAGTCACATTTTAAAGGTTCTCATTCTTGCATTTTTTACGGTTTCGATATAATTACGGGTTCGAATTTAATGCGATTCAGAGCTGTTTTTGATGTAAACTTTTATTCAAACACAACAAACATCAAACATATAACTCTATAATGATAAATTAGATGAGAATTTGCTGATGGATTTGAAGAAAAATATAGATTTCGCTATTACACGCATGGTGTTCAATATAACTTTTCAACCAATTTGAAAGTGGTAATGTAAAATGCGGAAAAAGCAGTGAAATATCTTACCGATGGAGTAGAGGTTTGTCCCAGTTAGTATTGAGAATTGCCGATGAATTTACCGACGGGAAACCTGGAAAATTTCAAAGTGATTAGTGCATCTTTATGCACATTCTCCTATATTTTTATTTAGACATTTCTTTACTTTATTTTGACTAGCGCTCAAACGGGTACTCCGTGCCCGTTTGTCCGCTTTTTTTATTGCGCTAACGCGTGAAAATATTAACTAACGTATCTTTTTATAAGTTTGATTTTAATATTAACTATTTATATTGATTTTAGTATAAATTAGTTATATGAAATTTTTTTTAAACCCAGTTTAATATTATTTTTGAAATTATATACTGATATAATAACAACTTATTTTGACATTTGTTGTTGGAGTATGTGTATGTGAAAATTATCAGTTTAATATTAACTATTATTACTCTAATACGTAAACATGGATATATATTTATCAATTACCTACAAATATTAAATACAATTTATATTTAAAACAAAGAAACTCGTTTGTTCGCCTTTTTAGTATACACACGTGTTAAAACATAAACATACTTTTTAATTTAATTTTGATCTTAAATTAAATTATTTACATAGCATTTAAACGGGCATACCCGTTTGTACGCTTAAATACAACATCTTGCAACTTATCTAAAAAAATGTTACCAAATTTCTATATTACCAATTCTTCTTTCGAGGCAAACAACATAACAATTTGTATAGCTCCTACAAATAAATAGTATAATGCATGCGAATTCTCATTTGTGTGGCACTCTTAAAGAATGTCTCCATCATAAAAATATGTATTCTATAATTTTTTTTCTTCTGTTTCACAACAATAAAAGATATGGAAGTTATCTTTCAAATCCTTCTGAAGTTACTAATCACACAATATTTTAAGGGTTTAAAGGTATTGCACTTTCAGTATGATACAATTTTACATATACAACCAATTAAAATGTCTATAATTACCATATAATATCAATATTTTTAGAATAAAAATACGTTTTATTCTCATTTGTTCCAATATTTAAAAAAGTATAAACAATTTATATATATATATATATATATATATATATATATATATATATATATATATATATATATATATATATATATATATATATATATATATATATATATATATATATATATATATATATATATATATATATATATATATATATATATATATGAAAGATTTGCATAGCATGACCTTTCCCATTTCTTTGTGTATAAAACAAATCAATTACTAAACTTTAAAAGATAAGATAGACACTTTGTCTATTTTGGTTTAAAGATAGTAACTCATTTTCATTGGTATTACCAATTGAAAACTACACTTTTGTTTATTCAACACCATTTTTTCGTTAACATACAATTATAATAATTGATGCATGCGAAAGAATAAACGTGGAATGATGAAAAGATAGTCAAATTTAAAGTCACGAACCCTCTTAGTTTATTTTTTTTCATTTTCTTTCTCTTACACTCATAACTTCTCCCATACATCACACATTTTGTATTTATTTTTCAAAAATATGATCTTTTACATTCATAAAGATTCACTCTACTTTTAAAAAAATTTTCTTATATAACCACTAATCAATTCACTATGCTACACTTTCTTCACCTACTAAAAATTAAATGGAAAAGTAAGAGAACCATCCATTTCAATTTGGATTGGGATTGTAAATTGGAATAGCAACTGTCAAAAATTAATGATATTTAGAAAAATTAATGATGATTAATAAATTAAGCATCCTACATGAATGATCCAATGACGTTAATATTCCATTCATTTAAATTAATAGGCAAATTTAAATTTAGATTCCTTTGAATTTTAATGAAAAGTTCTCCCAGTAAACAATTAATAGGAAAATTTGTTTCTTTCTCTTTATTGTTCTTAAAACATATAATAGGCAAAAAAAACTATGCTATTTAAAATAGTTATCTTTGAAATTCAAAATTATCTCTTTTGGTGATGGAATGCTAGTGTAATAAGACCAGACAATATAACCATGAATTACTTTCAATCTTGATGTTGCTCTCTAGTACAAAAACAATACAGAAGCAAATATTGAAACTTCCATAGGACTTCTAATACAAACAATGACAAAGAAACAAATTATTAACCACCCACAAACCATAAATTATGAGGAATCATTGGATGAAACATTAAACGAACATGTTTTTTTTTACTCTCTATAAATTTGTATTTATGTTATGCATCACACCTTGAGAGGTTTATATATAAAAAATAAAATAAAAAACCAACTCTAGTAGTTATGGAGTTACCACAATTCAAAATAACTACCATCATTTAATAAAAACTTCATTTTTTTTATTTGTATTTTAGTTTTTAAAATTAACTAAATTAAATTTTAAATGATAAAATAGAAATAAAAATAGGTCAGTCTAAAATTTCATGTTCCTTTTATATATAGTTATAGATAAATTATTTAATTTTAATTTAATTATAAATTATTTATAAAATAATTAAAGATAATGGTATGAAAAATAATAAACTGTTGGCGGTTAATAAACCGTCGTGTAACTGCCGCTGTGAGGAAAAAAATTAAAATTTAAAACAAAAATTGAAAAGGGTAAATTTGGAAGAAAAAAAAGGTTACACCAAACTAATGTTTTGCCTTTATATATTAGTATAGATAATAGATGATCAATATTAAGCCCCCATATCCTGTAGTGCCATGAGTGATGATTCAGTTAAAATGCAACCTCAAGAATATCAACATACAGAAAAGAAAAGTGGGGGATAAAAGAGTATGAGGAACTTGAGATAAAGATTCATGGCTTAAGTATTATAGTTAATACTATAAGCCAGTGCCTTTTTCCCCCTTAAAAATTTTTAGGACTTGTTTTTCATTATGCAGGCTTAATAATGATGTCTCTTTCCCTATTTTTTAAACCTAATATATCAAGAATATTATTCGTAATTTTTTCCTTTCATAAATTACACTGGTTTTAGTTGAAAATGAAATTAAACGCTGGTTATGAGTTGAATTCATGTATTTAATATTAATATTATAGTCCTACCATAGGTTTAAAGTTAATGATTTCCAGAAGCAGACAAAAGACCATTTCAAGTTTGGTGTATGGTTTAACCATTAAAATTACAGTTCATCATTATTAAATTACATATCAAACCCAAATTTACAGAAATAATTGTTGGTTATTAGTATTAAAACAAAATAATGAAAAAGATTATGAATTTGTTGTTCATCTTCTTAACCTCTCTCTCTCTAATAAAAGTGTGTTTTTTAACCTATCCCTTATAAAATAACATAATTGCACACAACCATTTTCAATCGTTTGGATAAAAAATATGAAAGCAACTTCTCGAATCTATTATTCCACTGTTAAATTATTTGTGAAATAAATTTTGTGATATGCAGTATGTTTACCTTTCTATTTTTTAATGCGTAGGTGAGAAATATAAAATATAGCTCTCTCTCTCTCTCTCTCTCTCTCTCTCTCTCTCTCTCTCTCTCTCTCTCTCTCTCTCTCTCTCTCTCTCTCTCTCTCTCTCTCTCTCTCTTATTTGAAATATGCGCGGTTTTGAAGAAAATGTCCCTTTGAAACATAATTGAAATTAACTTCTTTTTCTTTTAATGAACACGTGCGTCTAAATTATAAACGTATATTTTTTTATTAATTTCGATTTAAGTTTAAATTATTTGTGTAATAAACTTTGTGATGTGTATTGTTATCTTTGTTTGTTTGTAAAAAATCTATTTATTTATCTATCTTTTTCATTTAACTTTCTAATCAATTAACCTTTCAGAAAGCATCTTGTAACCTTGGCTTTTCCATAGAATTGTAACCTTGACTCGTCTTAAAGACGTGGTAGCATTTTCATTATATTGTTGCCACTTCAAAATCATTATTCACTAATTCATACTTTGTATATTCACCTTATCATATTAATAAATAAACTGACAAACCATTAATGATACCTCTGTTACTATAAAATTGAATACACATAGAAGTAAATTTAAAAAGTATCCTTAAGACTTAAACTATCCATTCATTTAAGAATACAGATCACATTCACTCGTCAACTATACGCCAACACAGCAACGCAAAAAAAAATTCATCTTTCTTCCTTTCTTTTTTTCTTAATTTTTAATTATTCATTTATAAACCCTAAGGTTAATTTTCCCGTCTTTTTCCTCCAATTTCACATGATTGTTTTGGATCTAGATGCTCCCTCACTTCCTCCTTATATAAGACTTTCCATTTCACTTACTTTCTCCTTATATAAGACTTTCTATTTTACTCAAAATAAGAATAAATTCAAGCACATTTTTATCTTCATCCTATGTTTTAACATTTAATTTCAGTTTATTCATTTTCTATCATTCTTTATGATAAATCAATAATAATACATTTGTTACCATGAAATTGAAAAGACACAAAATCAAATTGAAAAAGGATTGTTGGGCCAATTTCTCTACAAAGACAATTTTCCCTCGAGTAACGTTCATTGCCACAAAAGTTTCTCATTACAAAAAGAATAAGTCAATAAATTAAAAGTAACAAAAAACATAAGATATATTCAAAACTAAATTGTGCAAACATGTACAAATTTCAACATCAAAATAATCATTTAATATACTTTGACATTAGAAGAACGAAAGTGATGATAGAGGTTGCAACCATAATATGGAAGACAAAAAAAAGATGAGGGAAGAATCGGAAGTTCCATAAACCTTGGCAACATGAGTGCTCTTTCTTATAAATTTTCATTTATAAAAAATCGTGTATTTGATCTAGAGAGAAAATTATCCATTGAATCTTTATTTTACTTTATGAAGTTTATGTTCTTATGAAGTTATATTTTTCTCTCTTACTTATAACTTCCAGATAGTTATTGCATATCTCTGGTCTCTTTTCTAAAATAACCTCTAGACGGTTATTGTATGTGGAAGTTACTTAAATTAATAATTTGAATTGTAAAATATGAAGTAACTGAAGGGTAATTATGGAATAAAAAATAGGTCATACCAAAATTGTGTATTCCCTTTATATATAGTTATAGATTATTCTTACATTTTATTATGTTTTTATATTTTATTTTATTTTTGGTTTAATTTGATTTTCGCACTTTATTTTTCAGTTTTAGCAGTCTGCACGAAAACGATCATAACTGGAGTTCTGGGAATCCGTTTGAGGCGTTCTAATAATCTTCGGAAAGCTAAGAGAGAAAGCTATAACTTTTAGTTGGAGTCGAAGTCAGATTCGGAGCATAATTTCCCAGAATATTCGTTGAAGTTACAACATTAGGAATTTGTTTTAGTTTTGGGTCTGGGTTATGTTTTCGACCCAGTTGGGTTATGAACCGGATCCCTTGTTTTTCTTTTTAGGAGAAACCTTGTTTTACTATTCATTCAATCACTATTCACGAAAAAAAGAGTACGCTTGTAAAGCTCATGAAGAACTAACGTTTTCGGGTTGATCTGCAGTAACCGTATCTCTGTTAACTTTGAGGTTAATACAATTCTCAAGTAATTTTGATTCCCTTTTTAATTCTATCTATAAATATGAATGCTTTATTCATTGTCATTGTTTGCTTAATTCAATTGCATATTTTATAGAATGGGATTGGATTAATTCGATTGATATATGTTCTGTTAATCATAACCGCGTTTGCTTAATTCGTGTTTGCGTTTTCTGTTTGCTTAATTCAGATTTAGGAACATAAATCATATATTAGTTGCAATCATGCTTGTTAATTATTACTGTAATCGAATGGAATGGAATCCGTTTAGGGCTTGAGAATTGTATGATCAATGATAAGTGGGAGAACGAACAACAGATTAACTTATTTCATAATCACTTATTTCAATAATCATTTATTTTCTAAAATCAAAACCGAAATCAAAATCGACCCCCCCATATTTTGTTACTGTAATTGGTTATTTCTACAAGAATCCTTGAGAACGATATTTCGAGTTACTGTCGTTGTACTGCATTTTTACAAAAAAAAACACTCGTTTTGATCCGCGCGCGACAACGGATCAGTAAGCTCCTTTAATCCAATTAATTTCTAAACTCTTGATGAATATATGATTGTGGATGATAATGATTATTCTTGAATGAAAAACCTTGATTAGTTATTGTTGAATATTGATGAGGCTTGAAACTTTGTTGAATTAAACTTTAAATGATAAGTATGTTGATGAATTTTTGGTTGGTGAATATAGGATAGAAAGGCTGAATCCTTGATGAATGTTGTTCCAAGCCCTTGAATTCTTGATAGAAGTAATGCTGAATTTTATGAATGGTGATGGAAATGTTGCATGGATGAGTTTAGAATGAAGATGGTTATGGAAAAAAGTGGTAGGAGTTTATGCTCAATTGAATGGAGTTTCAAGTAATGAAACTCCATCAACTTGGTTTATGAGGTTTTAGGTGATGGTGAGTAACTTTGACATAATAACTTTATTATGAATTCATGGTTTTTGAGCTTTAGGTGATGGTGAGGAATTTTAACATAATAACTTTACTATGAATTCATGTTTTTTGAGCTTTAGGTGATGGTGAGGAATTTTGACATAATAACTTTACTATGAATTCATGGTCTTTGAGCTTTAGGTGATGGTGAGAAATTTTGACGTGATAATTTTACTATGAATTCATGGTTTAAAAATGATGAAAAATAGTAGGTATTTATAGTTTTTGTGGTTGAATAAAGAATCTTGGACTACGACTCAAGTAAGAGAATTATCAATGGTTGGAAATTAATTTAAGTTTTAGTTGCATATCACTACTTCACTACGCCAAAAGTAGTTTTTGGCAGCACTACAAAGACAACGCTTTTATAAAAAAGTGCTGCTAAAAGATAAAAAAATAATAATAAAAAAACAAGGGAAAAAGCGCTGCTAAAGGGGGCCTTTAGAAAGCGCTTTTTTAAAACGCTGCTAAAGGTCATAAGTGAGTAACTAATAGATAGCGCTTTTGGGGAAAGCGCTGCTAAAGCCTAACATTAGAAAGCGCTTTAAAAAAGCGCTGCTATAGGGGGTACCTTAGACAACGCTTTTCAAAAGCGCTGCTATAAGGGGTGTCTAGGTCACACCTTAGACAACGCTTTTCAAAAGCACTGCTAAAGGGCTAACATATGCAAGTGCTTTTCCAGGGAAATCACTGCTATAGGGGGGGAAGAAATCACTTTTAAAAAGCGCTGCTATAGGTTTGTTTTCTTAAATTAAAACAGAATTAAAACATTGATTTTAAGGGATGTTTTTCCTTCTTTTATGGTAGCTTTGTTAACCTTGTGAGTGATTTTGGATTTTGAGTGATGTTAAAATTAGAATAGTTTAGCGTTATGTATATTGGACAGTATCCTCCCACTCTAGATAAATATCTTAGTATTACGAAGCATTCAACTAAGTTGAAAAAGAAGTTTCCAACGAAATTGCATTGAAAAACATGTTTTTGAGTGGTCAAGCCCTTTTAGGCCGACACATGCATAAACAGGACGACCTATACGATTTTCAAATACAGTATAGGTCGACACATAATATTTTAGGCCGACCTATTACTTTGACAGGCCGACCTATATGATTTCCCATCTTAAAAATTTCATTTTTGCTCCAACTTATTGTGTTCCTTTTGCTTATTTTCTTCACATACCTATATACATATTCATACATCCACCTTCTTCTAGTAAGGTAGTAGTGATTTACCTAAACGGAACCAGATTATAAAGCATTCCCATCATCTTCAACCTCTCTTCTATGAATACACGCAATTGAACTACACATAATCATTTTTCGATCGGATGGCCATCTAGGTTAGGGTTGATAACGTCCAATTAGGTTGGTGTAAACTAGAATATTGGGTTGGGATCTTTGTGTGTTTCAAATACGAAAACCAAGATGGGGTTTTCCTTCAAGATTGGTGTGATTTGAAGGTTTTGGACAAGATCACGTCAACACATATTCGACCGAGTGAAGGCCTTAGGACAAGTTGGTTTCCTTGCAAGGGAGTATCGTGAGACGGTGAATCGTGTTCGGAAATATTGGATTCAACAAGTGCGTGCTCGGGATAATCGGAGGATTATAGCCGCATTGTTGGTGACTTGATCAAACTTTGATAAAGGGTTTGGAGGTGTTTGAATCAACAACTAACCATAAGGTTTGTGGGGTTAGAGTTCTTCACCTCTTGTATAATTTTTTTTGCAAAGATAAGGTTAATTGCAAGTATCTCAATTCGATTTCAGATTGAGGGCATACGTACCCATAGCGAAGCCGACTGGGGAACTGCCTAAACAAATCTTTGTGTCTCCTTATCGCTTTATTTCTCCTTAATTATTATTCTTGCAAATTATCGATTTCATTGTTGTTTCGATTAATTCGATTGGAAATTATTTTCAACTATCTTTTAAAATGTTGTTGTTGATATTATCACTATCACTTTGATTGTGAATAGATTTTTATATCAACAAAACAAATTGAATTTCCAAACATGATCAATCGCACATAAAGTGTTTGATAAATTGTCTTTGAGTATTTTTATCACTTTGGGTTCATTGAAAATAAGTTTTACGAATAGCTTTGCATTTAATTAATCCATGAATTAATATTTGTTGAAAAATTTGTGTTCATTATCATTCCATCAATTTTCATTACGTATATCTGAGATTTTTGATAGTAGGTTCGATTAGACGATTCAATTCGAGTTGTTTTTGTCGTGTCATACATTTTTTAAAACAAATTTTTACCAAGAATTTTTTGTTTTAAATTTGTGATTTATTCACCCCCTCTAGATCAAAGCTTATCGTCTAACAAGTGGTATCAAGAGCTTTGGTTAATTACGTGCTTGAGATTTACTCTTTAGAATAATGGCTACCGAACCTAAGGGAGCGTACAATAGAGCATCAATTTTCACCAGCAAAAATTATGGCTATTAGAAAGCTCTTATGCATATTCATGTCAACTCCATTGACAAAGGTATATGGGATACTATCCAAAATAGTCCAAATGAAATAACTATAACCAATGTGAAGGGTGTTACCTTACCTAAACCGGAAGCACAATGGGATGCTAATGATTGTAAATTGTGGTCACATGATTGGAAAACGAAAAACATTCTCACATCTGCTTTGGGTGTTAATGAGTTTTATCGTATTTCTTATTGTGAGACCGCCAAAGCTATGTGGAACGCATTAGATATTTCTCATGAGGTAACTAATGATGTTAAACAAGTTAGGATCAACACATTAAATTAAGAGTTTGAGTTGTTCCATATTGAGCATGGTAAAACCATTGCAGATATGCGAAAACGATTCACACATCTCATAAATAAGTTAAATGCGCTAGGTAATCCTCTTTCCAATGAACTTGCTACTAAAAAAGTTTTGAGGTATTTAAATAAGGAATTGTAGCCCAAGGTCACTGCTATCAAGGAGGCAAATCATCTTAAGTAGCTTGATCTCACGACTTTGTTTGGTAAGTTAGAAGAGCATGAGCAAGAGCTCACTTGCTTAGCAAAATACGAAAAAAAATGTGAAAAGAGAATGAAGAATGAGAAAGGGAAAGACAAAGAGGAAGGCAAGAAGTCCATAGCTCTAAAGACTTCTAGCTCAAGGCCTTCAGATTGTAAGCATAGTGATTGTGAAAGCGATGATGATAAGAGCTTGTATGAGGAGGATATGGGGTTGTTCATAAAGAGATACCAAAGGTATATATGGAAGAATAATGTTAAACATTTTGACAAGAACATGCCCAATTTTAGAAGGTTAACAAGCTCCTAAAGGAATGATGAAAGAAGGAAGAGCAACGTCAAAAGATCTTGCTATTATTATGGTGAAGTAGGTCACTACAGACCGGAATGCCCTTTGAGAAAGAAAGATAAATAAAAGAACCGTCACAAAACTTTTAGCAAGACTAGGAGAGCATATCCCACTTAGGAGAGTGCAAGTGAGTCCTCTAGTGATGAAAGCACAATTTCAAGTGTAGAATCAGCTCTAATTTATCATATGGGAAAAGGGAAGAAGAAGAAAAATGTAAGTCTCTATAAGCTTGAGTGTATAAATAAGTCATCCTATTTTTAATTACAACGGGACTTTGAAGATCTTTATAGAGAAGCCTTAAGAGCTTTTAGCAAGTTAGCTTCACATGAAAAAGTCATTTTAAATTTAGAAGCTATAGTGTTAGAACCCTAAAGGAATTTCAAAACTATTAAGAAATCTATGATAGAAACTCAAAGTGACAAGAGTGAGGATATAAAACCTCCTAAGTTTGGTTGTGAACATTGTCATAATAGACAGGAGGAAGTAAAATCTCTTCAACTCAAATCAGATGATGCCTTACAACCTAAGATGGTGTTTTCTATTGGTTCTTCTAAGGTTGAAAATCTTTTGAAGCATTTCAAATAGCAAGGACATGTCTCATAAAAACCTATCTTGTCATTATCGTTGTAAGAAGGGACATGAAAATTTATGCAACTCTTTGTTCCTGAAGAAGTTGGTCAATGGTTGCCTAAGTGACACTTTAATCTCACTCGCCATCAAGGACCCAATTAAAACTTCGATACCTATTTCCTTTTCTTAAATTTTCAGGTTGAATGTCTTGACTCTACCAAAAAGATGTGGTATCTTGATAGTTGATGTTCAAGACACATGAAGGGTGACATATCCCTCTTCATTGACTTCGTGCCAAAGAGAAAGTCGTTCATCACGTATGGAGATAATAACAAAGGTGTTATAGTTGGAAAAGGTAGTGTAGGTAATCACTCGTGTACTACTATCTCTGATGTAATGCTAGTTGATGGCCTTAAACATAATCTTCTAAGCATAAGCCAACTTTGTGACAAGGGTTTTAAAGTTGCCTTTACAAAAAATTGTTGCTTGTTTGTGCATGATGAAAAGAAATAATGCATGTTTAAAGGTGTGAAGATAAATAATACTTATATGCTAAATTTAGATGAAGCTTCCTTGGGTGGAACTAAGTGTCTAGCCACCATGAGTGAAAACTTTGGGTTGTGGCATAGACACCTAGCTCGTCTTAACTTTGACCTATTGAACAAAGTATCCTCAAAAGATTTAGTAATTGGTCTACCTAAACTAAAGTTTACTAAAGACAATCTATGCGAGGCTTGTCAAAAAGGGAAGCAAACAAGAATTTCTTTTAAATCAAAAAATCTTGTTTCTACCTCGAGACGTCTTGAGCTTCTCCACATGGACCTCTTTGGCCCCTCTAGGACCAAGAGCATAAGTGGAAATTATTATGGCTTTGTTATTATAGACAATTACTCTATATTTTATTGGATCTTGTTATTGTCTAGTAAAGATGAGACCTACCCGGCTTTTAAGCAATTTGCTAGATTATTCCAAAATAAAATGAATTTGAGAATTATTTCCATTCAAAGTGATCACGGAGGAGAATTTCAAAATCACCTCTTTTAGATATTTTGTGACAAATATGGTATTGAGCATAACTTTTCCGCTCCTAGATCACAATAACAAAATGGTGTTGTGGAACGTAAAAATAGAATTTTAGAGGAGTTAGCAAGGAATATGCTCAATGAAGTTAATTTTCCTAAGTACTTTTGGGAGGACGCCATTAACACGGCATGTTATATCGTGAATAGGGTACTCATACGTCATATTCTAGACAAGACCCCCTATGAACTACTTAGAGGTAGAAAACCAAATGTTTCTCACTTACATGTCTTTGGATGCAAATGTTATATCTTGAATAATGGTAGGGATAATCTTGGTAAATTTGATGCAAAAGCCGATAAGGGTATCTTCCTCGGATACTCACAATCTAGCAAGGTGTATAGGATTTATAACAAGAGATTACTTATAATTGAGGAGTCTGTACATGTTACGTTTGATGAGTCTGACCCAAAAGATGTCGGGAAAGGTTTTTTTTTCATGATGTAGGTGTTTCTTCTCAAGAAATTCTCAATGGAATCGAACAAGGGATTGATCAACCTAAAGAGGTAAACGATGAGAAGAAAGAGGATGACGATCTTAAAGAGAAAAAGGAAGAAATTCCATTTGCAGTGGAAGTTCTACCTTTAACTTAGAAGACATCAAAGGATCACCGTATTGACAACATACTTGGGGATATCACGAAAGGTGTGACTACACGTTCTAAGATAAGTAATTTCTATTATCACTTTTCTTTTGTCTCTCAAGTAGAGCCTAAAAATGCTAAGGATGCATTGCTTGATGAGCATTGGCTTATGGCCATGCAAGATGAACTAAATCAATTCAAAAGATATGACGTTTGGGACCTTGTTCCTCATCCTAAAGATTATCAAGTAATTGGCACCCGATGGGTTTTTAGGAACAAACTTGATGAAAATGGGGAGATAACCCGAAATAAATCTTGGCTAGTGGCACAAGGCTATAAACAAGATGAGGGGATCGATTGTGAGGAGCATTATGCTCTGGTGGCTCGCCTTGAGCCTATGCCTCTTCTAATAGCCTATGTTTGTGCTAAAAATTTCAATTTGTTTCAAATGGACGTGAAAAGTGTGTTTCTAAATGGTTTTATTAATGAAGAGGTGTATGTAGCTCAACCCCCCAATTTTGAAAGTCATGAGTATCCAAACCATGTGTACAAGCTCAAAAGAGCTTTGTATAGTCTCAAACAAGCCCCTAGGGCTTGATATGAGCGACTAAGAAAATTATAAATTGATCAAGGATACTCAAGGGGAAAAGTGGATACCATTTTATTCATTAAACGCCAAGGGAAACACACATTTCTAGTTCAAGTGTATGTCGACGATATTATCTTTGGTTCAACTAATATGCAACTTGTAGAAGAGTTGTCTAAGCTTATGCAGGGAGAGTTTGAAATGAGTCTTACAGGAGAGTTGAATTATTTCCTTGGGCTTCAAATCAAACAACTTAAAGAGGGTACATTGGTGTGCCAAACCAAATATTGCAAGGAATTGCTAAAGCGCTTTGGAATGGAAGATACAAAGTCTATCGACACGCCTATGGCTGCAAATGGTAATCTAGAAAAGGATATAAATGGTAAGGATCTAGATGTGAAGAAATATAGAGGTATGATTGGCTCTCTTCCATATCTCACCGAATCTAGGCCAGATATCATATTTAGCATGTGCATGTGTTCCCGTTATCAACCGACTCCTAAAGAATACCATTTAAAAGCCATAAAACGTATTCTTAGGTATCTTCACGGTACATCTTAATATGGGCTTTGGTATTATAAAGGAAGCTATTGCACCTTGGTCGGATACACCGACTCTAATTTTTCCGTTGTAAATCGGATAGAAAAAGCACTAGTGGAACTTGCCTCATATTTTCAAATACTTTATTAAGTTGGCATAGCAAGAAATAAGTTTTTGTTGCTTTGTCAACCGATGAGGCGGATTATGTTGCGGATGGTAGTTGTTATGCTCAAATATTGTGGCTTAAGAAACAATTATATGATTTTGATATAAACTTGCCATGTATTCCCATTATGTACAATAACACTAGTGCTATCAATCTAACCAAGAATCCAGTGCTACATTCTCGCACTAAGCATAATGATATACGTCACCGTTTCCTACGTGACGGTGTTGAAAAAGGCGATGCCGTATTCGAGCAAGTAGATAGCAAACATCAACTTGCCGATATTTTCACAAAACCACTTGCGACCAAACCATTTTTCAACATAAGAAGGAAATTTGGGATACTCCATATCTCTAATCTTGCCTAGCATATGATTCATTGCATGCACTTTATATACTTTTACTCTAACTTTCATTGGAAATTTCATCATATGAGAGTGCATTGTCCATCAATCTACATGAGAGGTAATATTGTTTTTTTTCCTTTACCTTTCTTAGTAAGTGTCACGGTGAAGAATTGGAGACCAAGCTATTGGTTAGCTTGACTCGCAAAACAAGATATTACCATCGAACTTTCCAAGGGAAGGGGAAAAGAATGAACAAAACTCACAATAAACATGCAAAGCAAAATGCAAGACTAAGAGCAAAGTAATAAAGAGATCAAAGGTAGGGGTAGGTTATGCAAAAGGAACGTACTAGTACCCTAAGCATCTGTAGCACTCTACATGAACCTCTTAAAATATTTGTGTTTTGGCTCAAAATTGTTTGCTGAAGATCAGGAAAATGAGGAAAGAAATATTTTTAATTTTTTGAAAAAGAGTTTGAGTCAAGAATAGAGTTTGGACCAAGTGTAAGACAAAGATGGGCAAGGCAAAACAACAAACATGCAATGAATATGAACATGACAATAAATCAACACACACTCCTTTTCCCATGGATTGGGTCACAAGTGCAAGCAATATATGTAACCAACAGACATATGTAAAAACATCATGTAGTCATCGAGCACCAAAGTATGATCAAACAACAAATGGAATCAATAAATACATGGCAAAACAACATGTAGTCATTAAGCTCAAACAGATAAAGCATCAAGAAGAATCAACCAAAGAAATCGAATCTAAGACATGAAGGCATCAAGTGCAAAAATAGAATCAAGCAACAAGAGAATTATTAATCAAGTTAAATATAAATATTTAATAAGATTAATCAATATTAAATAAAAATATTTAAAGTAATTAACAATTATAACATATTTTTGGCATTTTTTAATATTATATAAATTAAAAATTAAAACAAATAATTAAAAATATAAATTTGGTTTTTTTTTTCAACATAATATTATTATCACTAATCAAATTCAATAGAAAACAAAATTTAGAAAGTAACTAGCTGCAACATGATTAAAATGAAATTGAAGAAACACAATGAACATAATACAGCAGCACACAATACTTTATACACAATTTTTATTAAATGCAAATAGTTTCAAATAACAAACTAACAAAAATGATCAACAACACTATAACAACACTATGGATTTATTTACATTGCTCAAACATAGTAAAACTCCAACGCAGTTTCAATTAAACGCAACGACCAAAATGTGATATTATTTGAAAATGAAGTATTACTGATGTCGTGAGCTGCTACTGTTATTGTTGTGTCGGCACCGTGAATGGTTGATGTTGTTGTGTTGCTTCTAAGGTAGTGGTCAGACCAGATGAAGGGTTTTTCCAGAGTATGCTTCCGCGATGATTCCAACGTAGTTCTTGTTTTTCTAATGAAGTGGAAGAAGATGAACAATGTGTGGTTCAAGTGTGGTTCGTGATTGAAATAGATGTAGTAGTCTTACACATATCTCTCTCCAGTTCTTTTAATGATTGAAGTAGGGATTGAACATGTTTTTCCTAAATGGTTACACCCCCCCCCCCCTTTTGAAGGTCTAGTAGCATAGAATGAGAATAATACCCCTACAGTGGGTGGAACCTCCAATCTCTGACATACAATCTCAAATGCCCTAACAAGGCCCTAAGTATTGGGTGTCAGATAAGAAGGTGCAATGTTAAGCATCATGTCCTTAAGGAAGGGGAGATAGAAGTAGAAGTAATCAGAGGAGGAGTCAAAGGGGATGGAAAGGTTAACCCTTTATATTGGCTTACAAACCTCCAAAACAACCATCTCTTCATCTTTCAAAGAAAATATATCGACCTTCTTCCTAAATAAGATTATCTTATCCTCAACAATACAAGAGGACCCAATGTTTCTGATCTTTTTAGACACTACGAAGGGGGAACCCACTAATTCTTTATTTCCTAGGAACACACAATACAAAAGAAATCGCTACTAGAACTACTAGATCCTTTGATCTCACAAAACAAAAGCTCTATGCCAATCTAAGACGCTACAAAATTACCTTTTTCTTAAATGCCTAACTATTTTTATTACAAAAGGAAATGAGAGATTTCAATCAATACCTGAAAGAGGCTTGAATAAAATAAATTTGGACAAAGCTTATAGAAGGTTACACGAACAAAATAAGCAAAGAAAATGAAAATGCAAAAAAGGATCCCTTTTATAGAAGATTCTCAGATACACTCAAAATTATTTTAGGCTTCGCATAGAAATAGCTCAGAATTCCCTTCACACGTGCAAGGACCATGTCTATTTAGCATCTCAAGGGTAAATTACCATTGCTTATACTAAATTTAATTTAGCGCTTCCATCACTTGATTGATGCTTGACATCCTTCAGGTGACACACAAGCTACCCAAGAAACACTTGTAATGTACTTGATCACTCATCCTCAAATGAGGGGCTCGACCTTGACTGAGGGACTCAACCTTAATTGAGAGACTCTCCCTTGACTAAGGGACTTGCCCCTATCTTATGGAATCTTACCTTATTGAGGGACTCGCCTTTAACTGAGGGACTAACCCTTGAATGAGGGACTCACTCTCAACTACAGAATTCAAGTGAAAGAAATTTCGAGCTAAAAACACTTCTCCCTTTACAAGCCCTCGTGCTTGAGGGATTATGTAGTGATATATTTGTAAGGGTCCATAAATAGGACGGTACAAGATATGTCCTCATCAGGCGCTTGCCCCATAATACAATGCCTAATCCTAACCCTTACGTAGTAGGTGGCTCACCCTAAGGGGAAACATGAATGATGATGCTGCCATAGCCTATAATATCATACATAAGTCCTGGACACGATTCCCTAAGTAGTAGGCAGATAATAACTTCCCAAGTCAAGGTGTATCGGTTACTACTTCTTAGGGGTTCACAGATCCAAGCCTATAGACCTATATAAATACCTTATAGATTGAGGGATGATATTATGAAGACACAAAAAATTCCCTAGAAATACAGAGCTTCTAACTCCATGTGAGCTTGCTCTCTCAACACTAAACATACCATAAAACATGGTTTCTCAAAACTATGAGCTTTCTCTAAACCACTAAAAATCCATAAAGTCTTTGGTCGCCTCTACCTGCATAGAGGTGCCACGCATGTTTACTTTTTAACAAGTACAATATTTATGTAGGTTGGAATTACTTAATCCAAGTATTTCCAAAATTCTTTAATGGTAAAATTTACATAACATTTAGGACAAAACATTTGAAATTATGTTCTTAGCAGGATAAATATTAGTTATAATGTTTTAGACAACGTGTACCACAAAAAACAACTTACGAAAGAATATCACTGACTAAGAAATGTAAAATAGAAAGCAATAAAGAACACAAGAGAATTGTTAACCCAGTTCAGTGCAACACCGCCTACATTTGGAGGACTTCTAACCCAAGAAAGGAAATCTACTCTAAATAGTAGTAGTACAATTAGTTTTAGATGAACAAACCTTCTTCAATACCTACTTTATATTACTACCTATGTCTTTCTATTTAGGATTACCCCTAAATATGATAACCCTTCTCGCTTTATCTTAATCACTACTCTAGTGATCAATGCTTTCAAAAGATTACATATGTTGAATTATAAATCAACTAAAGTGAACCACTATGCCTTGAATATTCAGTTTAGACTTCTTTATATGTTTACAATAAATTTCAAGAATACAAAGAATCAAAGTACAAAACCCTAACACATCAAATCTTCAATCCTTGCGTGTCTTCAAAGGTAGGAATAAGTCTCCTTAAATAGCAACCCATCTTCTAGGCTTTTCTCCAATGGGCATTAGATTTGTGAACCACCATATTTTATTTGCTTTAAAAACATCCACAAAAAGATTTGATTTGATTTGTTCTTCATTAAATTTAAGTATTCATTTAACTAGATTTGATATTATTAATTATTTTTAGTAAATCTTACTAAATAACATATTTCTAAAAAGATACAACAACAAATCTTCTTTGAATCAAATAGAATTTTGCTCAGATTGACTCACTGATTCTGACTTCCAGATTAGGGACAGATGTTGCACACATGATGGAACATCTTGTCCCACATGTTGATTATTCATCAAAAATACATATTATACTACCCATGTTGTTTTTCTAATGCAGCTAATCAAAAGAATAACAATCTCCCCTTTCGTAAATTTTAGCTAAAACAACTTACAACCTTTTTACAAGATGTGTAGGACCAAACCAAAACCACTCTCATTAAGGAGAATACAATATACACATATCAGAGCACACACACATAGCAATGAAAAACATCAATAGAGAGATACTTACACACATTCTCACACACAAGCATGTGCATAAAGTTGAAGGTTGGATGCCAAACCAGATGCTCTAGCATATGAGCACACACAAAAAAATTTATCAGCACTAGTAGTAAACCACATTAGAACATCAAAACATACTCAGCAGAAGTAGCACACAACACATGTATCATACAAGGTGGTTCCGACACCTCAAGAGATCAACTAGCCAAACACCAGCACATAATATAAGTTATGTATACATGCACAAAACACACCATTACTCCCCATTTTTGCCACAATTTGGAAAAGGTTAGACAAATAAAATCAGTGCATCATAGAACCATAAACTGAGTACCAAAAAGTTTATACCAAAGCTGCAATTTCATAGTGCAAGACCATTATTATTGAAACGATCCATTACAAATTCAGGAACACAAAAATAAACATGTCTAGATACAAGGTCCAAAACACAACCAAACTAAAAAAATGTGAAAACAACCTAAACATCTAACTTCATCTTTGTCATTGACTTTTTCTCAGTCACTGATGTTCCAACAGATGGTTCAACACATGGCTCAACATTTGTTTCATTCATTTCTAGTTCATCCTTCTTTAACTCAGGAACCTTAGATTTCCATGTAGTTCCTTCTTGACTCCATTAGCATTTGACTCTGATTCTATACTCCTAGTTTCTTTAGATTTCTTACTCATATTTGCAAGAAATTAAAGAACTTGTGAGAAAATAGAATGAGCAAATTTTAGAGAACAATAGATAGAGAGATGAAGATTGTTCTTGCTTGTAACAATGGACCAGTTAAAAAGATAATTTAACATAGGAATTATCAGTCTTGTTTGTGCGGTAATGGCTATAAGGGAGACATAAAATAGCTTTCTATCCTTGCATGTTTCTCTAGGATTGATTGCTATAAATTCTCACATATGCGAATATCAAGAGCACCCTTCGACTTTTTCAAACTGAGTTGCATCTAAAGCCTTAGTAAATATGTCACCTAATTGGTTTTCCATTGCTATATGCTCAAGTTTTACAATTTTATCTTCCACAAGTTCCCTGATGAAATGATAACAAATGTCAATGTGCTTAGTTCTACTATGTTGGACCAAATTCTTTGAAATATTAATAGCACTTAAATTATCACAGTATAATGTCATGATAACTTATTCAACATCGTAATCCTTCAATTGAAAGTAAGTAAAATAGCTTCCTATCTTGAAGACCAGATCTACATCCTTCACATCTTATTCCATTTTCTTTATTTGAAGACCAAGAAAGTAATTAAGTTCTCCTACAAGACTCATCTCAAAATCATATTGCATTTTTTGAACAAAATGTTCTGCCGTCTTATCTGACATCCCACCAAAGACTATGTTATCAACATAAATCTGGGATATCATGAGCTTTCCTCTATCATTATTAACAAATATTTTTTATCAATTACTCTTCTATTGTACCCATTATTTATCAGTACCTCACTAACCTCTCGTACCAAGATCTTGAAGCTTGTTTTAACCAATAGACAGCTTTATTTAGCTTGTACACATGTTTTGGAAATCTAGGATCAATGAATCCATTTGGTTGATTTACATAGACTTATTCATTAAGATACCCATTTAGAAAGTCACTTTTAACATCTATTTGATATAATATGAATTTCATCTTGCAGGAAATTCCAAGTAATAATCTAAGGGACTCAAGCCTAGCACCTGGAGAAAATGTCTCATAAAAAACTACTCCTTATATTGAGTGTGCCCATGGGAAACTAAATGTGCCTTTTTCCTTATCACATTACCACTTTCATCAAAACATTTCTTGAAAATCCATTTGGTACAATGACATTCACATCTTTAGGCCTTTTTCCTTTAGGTCTTGAAAAAAACAATCGAAGGAAACAAACAGAAGAGTCTCCCCCGAACGTTATTTATCCCAAAGGAGAGAAAATAAACGATTGAAGAAAACCTAAAGGAAAGGAGAAGACAAGGTCATTGCAACCAAATATTGGGATCGGGAGTCGGTTATGCAAGGGGAAGGTATGAGCACCCCTCACGTCCATTGTACTCAACAAGATCCACGCTTGTTGTCTAATCAAAGGGTGAGTTATCTAAAAACTACTACTAAACGGAAACGAGAAATGGAAAAGAAAAAGGAGACTCGATATGATATTGCTTCCCTATGCCTACATATTCCTTCATGTAATGGGAAAGTCAGAGTCAATGTAGTTCGGAAAACTACGGGTCATGGGGAAGATTGCTCGCTAAGACATAATCGTCTTGTGCCTACGTATCCTCATCTGGTATGAGAAATCAGAGCAGCCGTAGTTCGACTAACTAAACCACAGTTTAGTTAAGTGTTTTTTATGAGCAACATTAAGCTTTGACTCCAACAGTTAGGGATGATGCCTGTTTGTGTTAGAATGGAAACGTAACGTACTCTTTTCTGAAAATGATTTTGAAGAACAATCCTGAAGGATAAAAAGGTTTGGTCAAACACTCTTCAACAATTAACTTAAAACATACAAGCCAAACATGGTTCAAATAATGAGGTAATGTCAAAAACATAATATGGGCAGTAGCATGAAAAAGAATATCAATCCAAACACCAACTCATTAGAAATAAGAGACACCAAGATTCAAGTTTAAAGCATGTATCAAAACTAGGCAAGCATACACCATGATGAAAATACGTAATCAAGAAATGCACAAAGTGAAAGTTGATAAAATAATACACACTATAACATCAAAGTCAGAAGCATGTTCAAATGATACATATCATATACAAATCAAAAACATCAACCAAACTCAAGAAGAAACAAACTGAAGTTCATGCACAAAAGGCTAGGTAAACATCCCTCAAGTTATCCATAAGAGAAACCAATGATCATGTGAAGTAAATGAAACAAAGTAATCATGCAATAAACCTCTGAACATGAAGGTCAGAACCTTAAACAAATCAACAAAAGAGTCATCAAGCATCAATTGGATCATTCAAGAAACATCCTCAAGAAACTAGGTCAAAATATGCACACAATCATGGTTAAAACAACATCAACTTGATACATCATCCAAAAATAGAAAAACAATTATCAAATTAATTCCAATTAGAAGCTTAAGCTTAAGTTGTACCCATCAAGAACAACTGTGCAAAAGATCTCAAAAATAATTGCATAAATGCATCATCAAATCAATGCATCAAGGCAAACATAGCATAAGAATCGAGCATGCATCGAGGACTATTGAAAACCAAATGAAAAGTGAAAAAACAAACATCATCAAAGCACAAAAAGACCTCTCAAATGTCAAGTAATCATATGTTAAAAGATGGCAAAATATTGGGTCAAGAAGGCATGGCAAAAGTATCAAAAGATCAAACCCCTAATCCAAGGGCAAACATGTCAAACCACTCTTAAATTAAATTCAATTAAAAATAGTAAAAATAAATGGGAAAAAATATGAAAAATATGTCAACATGTTAAAGGATCATAAATGAATTTTTGTTGATTTTGAAAATGGAGGCAATATCAAAAATAAAATCAAAATCAAATATAGAAGAAAATAAAATAAAAGGAGAGAAATAAAAGGAGGGGGTGAAATAGCAATTCAGAAACCAAAGGGATTCAATTAACACGCATTACTGGGCCAGGAGATGGGGGTGGGAAAAGCATAATAAAACAAGCCCAACCCAAATGATTCAGAAAAACAAACAAAATGGAACAAAATGTAAAACACATAGTTTCATTAATTGAGTCAGCAAGCCACTTAGCCCACGCAGGCGCCACACAAGCATACACCTCAACACTCAAACAAGTCAGTGCTACCACATCACAAATCAACAACATACACCGAAGCTAGGGCTCCGGTCGTCTTCTCTAATGACCCTCACCGGAGCAGTCTCAAAACCTCACCAAAAAACATGAAACTTGACACCATTCTCAAGGGTTTTCAATGCTGGACACAAATATGACCTCAAATATCATTTATATTCACTCTAACACCATAAAAAATAAGCACGAATCTCAAACACACAAACTAAAACTTTCATATACAAGAACAACAAGCATATAATAATGTTCAACATTCAACTAAAAGTCAAAACATGTAAACAACAAAGCAAATGGACTTGAAAAATGATAGAAACAAGCTTAAGAAAGAAATACAAAATATGAAGCTTTTCCAACTCTTCCTTGAGCTCCAACACTTCACCAAGTTTCTTCTTTTCCTTGCTTGAACTTCAGGGGTGATGATAGGAACAAAATGGGATCCAAAAATTTGAGAAAGGAGAGGATTCGAAGAGAGACAATTTTTGAGAATGAGAGAGCTTTCTTGGTTCAGAACTTTTTGAATAATGAGGCCTCCCTCTCTTAGTTAGGGTTTTTAGGTTATATATGGTGGCTAAGGGTGGTTAAAAGCATTTTACAGTGGTTAAAGGAGATGGTTAATGATTTTGAAAAAAAAATGAAGATGGATGGTGGATGATGAATATGGTATGAGCAAGCATCATGTGAGGTGTATTATGATTGTCATTTTGATGAGTGGAATGAGAATGAAATTAGAGTGGTGGAAGAAACATCTTGGAAAGCAAGTTTCTATCATTTCCTTATTTGGCAACATGGTAAAATAATGTGCATGGGGTAAGAAAGAATGTGTGGCCATTTGGAGTAATGTTCGGTGATGTAATATGGTGGTGATGCGCATGAATTTGGGGCACAAAACTTGCTGCAAAGATTGGACTAAAATTTTCCAAGAGGAGATAACCATATGATGCACAAAACCAAATCCATGTATGCTACTTTCATGAGCCATATCTTGATGAATTTTCCTCCAAATCATGGTCTCTTGAGCATAATTGAAACTAGGGAGGATGATGAACAAATTTCATGTGTAAGTCAACTTGAAAAGAAACATGGAAACATGAGAAAATTTCACTTGAAGTCTTTATCGCTACTGCGAAAAACGAGGCCGGCAAGACAGAAGAGTTGCCACCTTTCGTTATTTATCCCTCAGAACAGGAAAGGAAACGATCGTAAAAAACCTGACGCAAAGGTATAAGACAAGGTCATCGCAACCATGTCAGGATTCGGGAGTCGGTTACGCAAGGGGAAGGTATTAGCACCCCTCACGTCCATTGTACTCGATGGGATCCATGCTTGTTGTGTTTATTTGACGGGTTTGTTAAATCTATCTACACTAGAGGTCCGGTCTGAAAAGAAAAGAAAATGACTCGGCAAAGCGTCGTGCTTTATGCCTACGTATTCCCGTCTGGAACGAGAAATCAGAGTCAACGTAGTTCGCCTAACTACGGGGGAAGGTTGCTCGCCGAGATATCGCATCTTGTGCCTACGTACTTTCACATGGCGCGAAAGATCAGAGAAAACGTAGTCCGGGACACGAGAGACACAGGTTTGTCTTTTTTATCCGAGTAGGGTTAACAGACGGTTCCAGCAGTTTGGTGTATGCAACTCGCTCGACGGAGACTTAGGCGTTTACCGTGTGCGGTAGAACCGGGAGTTAACAAAACTCTCCTTCTGAAAAGGGTTTCCAAGAGTTAAAGGTCCAAGAGGACAAAAAGAGTTTGATCTTTGTTTTCTGTCGTTTAGAAGAAATGTCTTTTATGGATGTTTGCAACTGATATCGCACTAGAGACTATGACCTGAGAGTGAATGCATCGCATGTCACCCAAAGGGTACCATACTAAACATCCAAACTGTTGAAAAGAAACTCTCCAACAAACCTCTCTCAAGTAGATTAAGGCTCGTAACGTACAACGTCAATTAACCTTTTTTACTGTGTTTTGATTTTGTTTGCAGATGAGAAGAGCAAAGACGCACTAAAGGGGAGCTGATCCAATCCTAAAGTTGTCATGCAAGAGTGATCCTATGGTTGAGGTTAGGGGGAAATATCTAATGTTATCATGCATGGTTAGAACCCTAATGTCTGTCATAACTTCTCTTGAACAAGAGAAGTTAGAGTTCCTAGGGGAACATGGCAAAGGAAAACAAACAACAAAAGAAATAACTGTACATAAATTGTAAAGGAACAACTGTAAATAAAATGAATGCAATGCAACAAACAAGCAGAAGGAGCCAAGCTCAACTTCTAGAGCAAGCAAGCCCAAAGGCAACACACAAAGCACACGCAAGGGAGACAGACTCAACCTTAAGCCAGCAAGCAAAGCCAATCAATAACAGTCAAGTAGAGGGAGACAGACTCAACCTGTAGATGCAGACAAGCAAAGGGAGCTATTCTCAACCTTTAGGATGCTCTTAAGCCTAGACACATCTATATGAGAACCTAGTCTAATGCAACACACAGTCAATGAGTCACACAAGCAAAGCAGAGCAGTCAGAAAAACAGCAGACAAAACAGCTCAACACCAAAGCAGATGAACATCAAACAGCAAAGCAGATAAACAGCAAACAGACTTTAAGCCATCTTCAAGAGAAGTCTTCATCTTCATGCTTCAACAAGCTCCAACACAAGAGAAGAGAAACAACATCAAGAATATTGAATTGATAATGGGAAGCAGGAAGGAAACCAAGGGAATCCAACCTGACACTCAACCAGTCATCTGAGAAAGGCATCCTCACAGGTTCTACCTCTTGTAAAATGCCACACATCCTTCCTTTGTAAGGATGAGGCTTTCACATAGGGACCTTGAATCATAGGATGAGAAGGGAAAGCAATCAAGGCAATCCATGTTTGAGGAAGAAAGAAATCTACTTCTAAGCTCTTTCCTAAACCCTAATTCCTATAAGCTACAAGAAAGCTATCAAAAGGAAAGGAGAACTCCAAGACAAGCTCCACAATCAACTCCACAGAAGCTACAACATGCCCATAACATCATCCAAGAAGAAACACAAACTCATCATGCACCAAAAGCCACCATTGAAGGCAATATAAAGCAAGCACCAAGATAGGAGTACCAATTGAACAACCTAATTGTAAATTCTATCTAAAATAGAAAACTAGATTCTAAAAATCTATAAATTTTCTAAGGGAACATGCAAATGTTAAGAACCTATAGTCCAAATATCAGAGTCTTAATCTAAAGGGAAGTCACCTAAAGAAATCTTAGATCACAAGGTACCAAATAAGAACCCTAAAATGGAAAGCCTAATGCTCCTAATCCAAAACAGAACCTATTGTTGTCCAAAAAATCTAAATTAAATCATAGGGGAACATGCCTTTCTAATCTACCAGCTAGCAAAAAATCAACCCCAAACGTAGAGCCAATTGCAAGAACAAAAATCAACAAACTCATGTATCAAATATACAAAATTAAAGAAATTAATAAAATGATAAAAATCAAATTAAATTGAAAAATAAGCAAACCAGAAATATAACATCACAAAAAAATCACACATTAAAAGAGGAGCATGAGCATATTTTTAGATTATTTTTCTGATGATTTATGAAATTAATATGAATTAAAGCATAAAAATGCAATTAAAATAATAAAAGAATGAATTAAAAATCAAAATAAGAAGATAAAATGGCATATAAAAGGAGGGGCGTTGGATGGTTGACTGGTCAAGCTGATCCAAAGGCTCTCAGGCTGCCAGCGAATAAATGGAACGACCGCGTTTCAATACACAAACTCCAATTCTGAAGTTAAAACACAGCCACACGATGAGGAGACTTTGTCAATGTCCAAGCCAGATCCAAGGGTAACCAAGTCATCTTCTTCATTTGAAAGGCAGTTGGAGGAAAAGTCCAGCACGGTGGCCGGAGATGACCTCCGGTCATCTTCTCCGGTGGTCTGTGAGTTGCAGGTCAAGTAATCTCCATGAAACTTACATAGATCTACTCCATTTTTCCTCCTAATCTCAAATATGATCTCCAAATCTCTCAACTCTCAAAAGAAAATGAAATATGAAGCAGATCTTAAAATTCACTTCAATCTGAACTCTCACCAATCCTTAATTCAAAACCACAGATTTGTTTCTCTTGTTACACTGATCATCCTCAACCAAATAGATCATGTTTAAACCTCAAGATCAGGCCAAACTAACTCTCAACAGAAATTACATCACATCCTATTTTGTCTCTAATCTCTCAAATTCATATCCAGATTTCATCTATGTTTCAATTCAAAGCCTATCCACATACTATCCATGCCTAGATCATGCTATAATCAGTATAAATTTGAAAGTTACATACCTGACTTTGAGCTCTGAATTGAGGTATCTAGGGTACGATTCTAGCTTCAAAACACTACAGATCTCTTCAATGTAGTGTGATAAAGCTTCTAGGAACCTTGATTTGACTTGAATCCTTCTCAATCAGAATTCACGATTTCACTTGGAGCTCTTGAAACTCAACTCTCTATCTCTGCTTCCAGCACGAATTGATCACCAAAATGGTTGACCTAAAAACATCATTTGGAGCAAGTTTTGTGTTGAACAAAATCTCATTTGAAGCTTGCAAGATGGAGAAAATGACCTATAATGCCAAATGACCAATAATCTTACTTTCCCAAAATACCCCTAACTTGTAAACCTCATAACCTGAGTTCTACAAATCATATGGAAAACTTCTAATACAATTTGGAAATCTAAGATCAAGACCTACAACTTTCATGTTGGCCAAAAGTTCAAGAGAAACACCCTTCTAGGTCAAAAGCTCCTTGGAAGTTGGTAAACTTTCACAGACAAATTTCACATTCCTCAGATGACCTGTAACTTGTCTGGGTCATAACTTGAGTTCTATAAATCCAATGGAGGACTTCTAGTACTAAAATTAAATCTAGGAACATGCTCTACAAGTTTCATGTTGGCCAAAAGTGGAGATGAAACTTGCATCTTGAGATAAGTGGTCTTGAAGTTAGGCACTAAATAGGGGATTTTACCCTGAGAACCCTAATTTAGAAACTCCTCAGACTTTGAACTCTTCTTGAATAGATCTTGGAATATTATCTCATGTGTCTTAACACAACTATCCATGGTTACAAATACCTAGAATTGGGCTTTGACCATCTTCAATTGCACATTTGACTTAAGGTTACTCAGATGAAAACCCTAATTGCAAGACCCTCAACTGAGGCTCTTCACACTTGGCATAATGACATGATTGAGCTCCACCATGACCCTCAAGGCACTCTATGAGCTCTATCCACACACTATCTCCTTGATCAAGGCTCTACAACCCACTGATGATCTTCAATTGGTCCTCATGTTAGGAGATTAACCACATACCAACAACTTAACTTCTCAAGAACCCAACCCTCTTCCTGATGACTATGGTGACCTCTCAAGCTTGAATAAGACTTATAGATAGGCTCCTCTGGATAGAAACCACACTTGATCCCCTGCACAAATGAACAATGCTCTGCTATGCAAATGTTATATCAATGATATGCTAATGCAATGAAACATAAACCAAGTAAGAAAAGGTTAGGCAAATTTTAGGGTGCAACAGCTGCCCCTATTCAAGCGGCTTGGACCCGACTGGATGAAAAGAGAACGACTTTCAGGCAATCGAGGTAGAAGATGGTTGAATACCAGAGAGCCCAGAAATTTGCTAACCGAAGAAATGAACTGCACAAACTGCTTGGGGAAAATCCAGAAAATTGAATCTGGTTGTCACGGCAACAACTGATTAATCATCTGATACAGAAACTGATTTCAACATCAACCACCTGTGTGACACCACAGGCATTGAATCCAAACAATCAACTTCAAAATACGCTACAATAAGCGGGCACTACGCAAAATGCGTCATCTCTGTACTATCCGGGATCCTCCTTTTCCGAGCCACTCTGCAGGGAAAATCTGGCCATAACTCCAAAGTCTAATTATGAAGTCATTCAATACCGACGAACTCCAAAGTCTAATTATGAAGCCGTTTGATGCTGAAGAAACTTTCTGACAACAACTCCAAAGTCTGATCATGAAGCTGCGGTAATGCTGACGTAACAGCAACTAGAGAAACTCTATTGGGGAATTGCTAACGACGACTCCAAAGTCTACTTATGAAGCCGTGTAACGCTGACGTAACAACCACTCGAGGAAAATTCTGCCGAACTCCAAAGTCAAATTATGAAGTCTGCAACACTGACGTAACAGCTACCTGAGGAAAATCTGCCGAACTTCAAAGTCAAATTATGAAGTCTGCAACAAGTAACGACATCAACCGTCTAATCGCTGAAATCTTTCTTTTGAAATGCTGACAACAACTTCAAAGTCAAATCATGAAGCCGTCAAACAAGTGATGACTTTAGCCGTCAAATCGCTGAAATCTTCTCTTAAAATGTTGACAACAACTTCAAAGTCAAATCATGAAGCCATTGAATATTGAAAACAACTTCAAAGTCAAATTATGAAGCCTTTTAGAACTGACAATAACTCCAAAGTCCAATTATAAAGCTATGTCATGATGGTAACAACTTCAAAGTCTAATTATGAAGCCATGGGATGCTGATATAACAAGCTTCAAAGTGAAATTATGAAGCCTTAACAGCAAACTGAGGAGAACTCTGCCGGGGAAATTCTGACGTCAACTTCCAGACATTAGCCTTGACGACGAGTAATGACTTCAGATGTCTAATCTCTGAAATTTTTCTCTTTTGAAATGCTGACGTGACAGCAACCTTGAGGAAAACTCCATTGGGGAATTTTTGACAACAACTTTAAAGTCTAATTATGAAGCCATGTAAGGAAAAAAAACTCCGTCGGGAAAGAAGAGAAACTTAACCAAGCATCTCTGATGAGGGAACACATGACATGACGAATGTTATCATCACCTATCTCATGCCAAGAATTTGAATATCCGAAAACTACCTTGCACAAGAATTCCAAATTACCTGCAGGGAAGAACGCCTGAAAACAAAGAGGTAACCAACCTGGTTTATGTTTCAAAATGCATATGTTTGAAAATAGCGTAATGCTCCATATAAGATGGAAATGCTACGCATTTGGGTAAGTTGCTATGCAATGCAGCTACGATGCAGATGCAGGCTCGGGTTGCCGGTGAAAAGATGGGATACAGAACCGCTTCAGCAAAATGAATGCTGGAGACAAATCCAACTTCGCTGGGGATAACCGGGTATCACAGACTTATTCCAGCAAAATAAATGCTGGAAGGGTGAACCGACTCCGCTAGGGGGAACAACAATCCTGCTAGGGGATAGCTTTACGATCAGAAGTTACAAACTCTGCTGAGGATAATCAACCTATTGGAGGAAAGAAAACCTGCTGGAGAAACAGAAAAAAGCCATGGACAACCTAGTTGTGTCCTGTGAGGACTTCACTGGGATTTATATGTACACACGACTACCGCTGGGGATGCACATCACCGCCTGATTGCTTACTAACTCGCATACGACTCCTGTGGGGATAAAGATACGACTTCCATCTGCTGGGGAGGAATCAAATCACCTAGAGCCTACTCCTACGTTAAGGGACTCTGACTGGGGAAACACGACCCCTTAGCTGTTTGCTGCAAAGGTAACTACCCTGCAAAATATGAGCAACAACAAGATACCATATACAAAAGGAAATATCCAGATCAATAGCCGTGACAATCGCTCAGTCAATTCAAAGTTTTAACAATTATTGGCTGAGGCCTGCAAGTTTATGCATGTGCAAGTTTATCAAAAACATCGGCGTTTTCCACAAACAGCACGGTACAAGTTAAAACAAGAACAAACCATCAAGTACTGAATAATATGCCTTTATTGATAATAGGCCTGTAAATAGGCAAAGTTTTGTACAATGGATGCAACTCATGAAAAGAGGAAGCTACAAGATAAATACAAATATGTACAGAGGTACAAAGAAATTTGTATACATGTCGGCAACGTGGTACAGACGAACACCATGAGCTGATCCTCCTATGACTTTCCTAACTTCGACGCTTTCCCGATACTCCGTCTTCGGAAGAGATTGACTTGGATAATCGACCCTCAGGTACTCCCACCACTAAGCAATGCAGTATCAAACTCGGACCGCAGTCATTTTCTTTTTCAATCCCTAACTTTTGCCTGAATTGCCCTTTGCGGGTTTTCAATTCACCGGGATACCCTTTTTTGCCAAAGTCGCCTTCTCAGGTTTTCGACTTCGTGGGTGTACATCTTTTCAATTTTATCCCTGATTTTTTCTCGAACCTTTTTCTTTTTTTCTTTTTGGTTCGCCGGGATGCCCCAATTTTGCCTTGACTCTCTTTTTTCTGTCCAGCGGGTCTCTTTAAGCAAAGTATTTTTTAACTGCGTCCGAGTTTACAGGGGATGTAAAATCCTCACCGTCCATGGTGGACAACAGCAAGGCTCCTCCAGAGAAAACCTTTCGAACGATGTATGGACCTTCATAGCTGGGAGTCCATTTGCCCTTGTGATTCGATTGTGGTGGGAGAATCTTCTTCAGCACAAGATCGCCCGTCTGAAAGCTTCGAGGGTGCACCTTCTTGTCGTAAGCTTTCTTCATCCGGCTCTGGTATAACCGACCATATGTGTTAGATGCAAGTCTCTTCTCGTCCATCAAACTGAGTTGATTCAGCCTATTCCTTACCCACTCTGCCTCATCAAGTTGGACATCAAGCAAAACTCTCAAGGAAGGAATCTCAACTTCTAATGGTAGGACAACTTCCATACCATACACCAGTGAGAAAGGTGTTGCCCCAGTTGATGTGCGTACCGTCGTACGATAACTGTGCAGAGCGAAGGGAAATATCTCGTGCCAGTCTTTGTATGTTACAACCATCTTCTGAGCGATCTTCTTAATATTCTTATTGGCCTCTTCGATAGCGCCATTCATCTTGGGCCGATAGAGAGATGAATTGTGATGCTCAATCTTGAAATTATGGCACAATTCCTTCATCATCTTGTTATTCAGGTTCGAACCATTGTCAGTAATGATTCTTTCAGGAACGCCGTAGCGACAAATGATGTCCTTTTTGATAAACCGGGCTACTACTTGCTTGGTAACATTAGTGTAAGACGCTGCTTCGACCCATTTTGTGAAGTAATCGATAGCTACCAAGATGAACCGGTGTCCATTGGATGCGGTGGGCTCAATCTTCCCAATCATATATATGCCCCACATGGAGAAAGGCCACGGGGACGCCATAACGTTCAAAGGGCTTGGCGGCACTTGAATCTTATCAGCATAAATCTGACATTTATGGCACTTCTTTGCAAATTTGAAACAATCTCTTTCCATTGTCAGCCAATAATACCCTGTCCGTAATAACTTTCGAGACATAGCGTGTCCGCCGGCGTGCGTGCCACAGGTTCCCTCGTGGACCTCCTCCATGAGCGGATTAGCTTCTTTCTCATCAACACATCACAAAAGCACTAAATCATGGTTTCTCCTGTACAGAACACCATCTGGATTCAAGTAGAAATTGTCAGCCAATCTCCTAAGAGTCTTCTTATCGCGGCTGGATGCCCCAGTCGGATACTCCCAGTTCTTTAGGAAATTCTGGATATCAAAATACCACAGCTTGCCATCGGAAGCTTCTTCAATGGAGAATATGAAGGCGGGCCTATCAAGGCGAGAGATAACTATTCTGGGAGCCTCATTCCAGAAGTTAACTTTGTACATGGAAGACAATGTCGCAAGCGCGTCAGCCATCTGGTTTTCTGCCCGTGGCACATGGTGAAACTCGACTCTGTCAAAGAAAGGCAACAACCTCCTTGCATAATTCATGTACGGTATCAGATTGGGCTGACGAGTCTCCCATTCTCCCTTGATCTGATTCACGACTAACGCGGAGTTTCCATACACATCCAGATTTTTAATCCTCAAATCAATAGCCTCCTCGAGACCCATGATACATGCCTCATATTCAGCCTCATTATTGGTAACTGGGAAGGTCAATCTGGCAGTGAACGGGATGTGTGTCCCATGGGGAGTCGTAATGATTGCCTCGATTCCACTTCCATATGAATTAACAGCCCCGTCAAAAATCAATTGCCATTGGGAACTCCGCTCAAGACCTTCACCATGCAATGGCTCCTCGCAGTCTTTCATCTTTAAGTACATGATATCCTCATCAGGAAAATCAAACCTCATCGGCTGGTAATCATCGATTGGATGCTCAGCCAGGTACTCTGACAGTACGCTACCTTTGATAGCCTTTTGCGAGACATACTGTATATCGTACTCTGTCAGTACCATTTGCCATCGGGCAATCCTTCCAGAAAGTGCCTGTTTCTCAAAGATATATTTGATCGGATCCATCTTTAAAATCAGCATGGTTGTATGATTTAGCATGTATTGTCTCAGACGTTTGGCAGCCCAAGCAAGTGCGCAACACGTCTTTTCGAGCATTGAGTAACGGGACTCACAGTCTGTGAACTTTTTACTCAAGTAGTAGATCACATGCTCTTTTCGTCCAGTCTCGTCATGTTGACCGAGAACACAACCCATACTGTTCTCCAAGAACCATCAAGTACATGATCAGTGGTCTCCCGGCTACTGGGGGTATCAAGATAGGAGGTTCCTGCAAGTATTCTTTTATTCTTTCAAACGCCTTTTGACAGTTTTCATTCCAGACAATTGCCTGATCTTTTTTCAATAGTTTAAACATTGGCTCACACGTGGCTGTAAGGTGAGATATGAACCGGGTAATGTAGTTCAACCTCCCCAAAAAACCACGAACCTCTTTCTCTGTTTTTGGCACTGGCATTTCTTGTATTGCTTTTATTTTAGTAGGATCAACCTCTATTCCTTTTTCGCTAACAATGAACCCCAGTAGCTTTCCAGATCTCACCCCGAAGGTGCACTTATTAGGATTCAGCCTCAGCCTTAATTTCCTAAGCCTCTCAAACAATTTTAGAAGATTCACCAGAAGCTCTTCCTCCGTCTGGGATTTGGAAATCATATCATCAACATAGACCTCAATCTCTTTATGCATCATGTCATGAAAGAGCGTCGTCATAACACGTTGATATGTTGCCCCAACATTCTTCAAACCAAAGGGCATCACTTTGTAGCAAAACGTTCCCCATGGGGTAATAAAAGTTGTTTTCTCCACGTCCTCCGGCGTCATCTTAATTTGATTATAGCTCGAAAAGCCGTCCATGAAGGAAAACATAGAGAATTGAGCAGTGTTGTCGACCAACACGTCAATATGAGGAAGTGGGAAGTCATCCTTAGGGCTCGCCTTGTTCAGATCCCGATAGTCAACGCACATCCGCACCTTACCATCTTTCTTTGGTACAGGTACTATATTGGCGACCCAAGGAGGGTAAGTTGTAACAGCTAGGAAACCAGCGGCCCACTGTTTCTGCACTTCCTCTTTAATCTTTACGGTCATATCTGGCTTCGTTCTTCTGAGCTTCTGCTTGACTGGCAGACAGTCTTCATGCAACAGCAAGCGGTGGACCACAATATCAGTATCTAGCCCGGGCATATCCTCATAAGACCAAGCAAAGATGTCACTATACTCTCGCAGCATCTCGACAAGTCTCTGCTTGATATCGCTTTGCAGCGCAGCCCCTATACGGACGTTCCTGACAACTTCTTCCGAACCCAAATTGATAACTTCAATATCCTCCTGATGAGGCAGAATGATTCTCTCTTATTGTTTCAACAGACGAGTCAGCTCTTCTGGTAAGTCGTCGTCCTCAACAATCTCTTCTTCAGCCTGAAATACCGGATGCTCAAAGTCAAAGCGAGTCATAGGGAGTTCTTGATCGGTGTCATCTGAAACATGAATCCTGCAAGAGAAAGGGTTAAATGCTTCAAATGATATGCAAACGAAGCACACGACCACATTGCCATTTTATTGATAAAAATAAAAAACAGAAAAACAGGGATCACAAAATTTGCATGAGGAAAACGCCTTTATTTGATGATTAAAAACAAAGCATACACATAAACAAATAGGCCCTGAAATAAAATCACAATTCCCCGGGTAGGACACAGGATTGTACAATAATAAAAAAAACAAGGCATTACTGTTTCGGCGTCACTTGAATAAAGTCCTGGATAGACCAGTTGCATAGGCTCTGTCCTGGCTCACTGGGATTGATCCACGACTCCATGTCACAGTGCTATCTCCATCTTCACTATCAGACACAACATTGATTCTTTCAAAACTGACTCCTCCTGGAGTAAACACAATCGGCCCTTTGACTTTCGGCACGCTCTGTGAAGAAGATGATGACGACGGGCGATACCCTAAGCCGAACTTGTCCTGCTTGACAGGAATCTCCAGAACTCGACCCTAACCTTTAGCTTCCCCGGCCTGAACTACCGCTTGGGCTTCTCTGTATGACGACATGGCTACCTCTGGCCCTTTTCTAATGACAGGAGATTTGTCTTTGATCTGCACTCCTTCAAAGGCTTGGCATAATATGTCATGGATCTCCCCATCCACTTCAACATATTTGAATGAATACAGGTGACTTACCATGATGTCTTCCTCCCCACACACAGTGACAACACTACCACCGATCATGTATTTAAGCTTTTGGTGCAACGTCGACGTCACAGCCCCTGCAGAATGAATCCATGATCGTCCAAGCAAACAGCTATACGCTGGTTGTATATCAATGATATAAAATACAGTGTCAAACACCTCTGGACCAAACTGGATTGGCAAAGTCAACTCTCCGAATACAGACCTTCTAGTCCCATCGAAAGCTCTCACTACCAAGTCACTCGGCGTGAAGATTATACCTCGGGTATCCAGCTTTAACAGTGCCTTCTTAGGCAAAACATTCAGAGATGAGCCAGTGTCAACCAGGACATGAGACATAACAGTGCCCCTACACTCAACTGAGATATGCAACGCGCTGTTATGGTTGCGGCCCCTAGGGGTTAGATAAAAATCTGTAAAGCCAAGGCCATGCCCCGCATTCACGTGCACAATCACTCCTTCGAGCTGATTCACGGATATCTCATGTGGTACATAGGCAGCGTCCAGGGCTTTCAGCAAAGCATTTCGGTGAGCCTCGGAACAAAGCAACAACGACATAATCGAGATCGTGGAAGGCGTCTGCTGCAGATGATCGACAATTTTATAATCGCTCTTCCGAATTAATCTCATGAATTCTTCTACGCCCTTGGTCAATGCCTCTTTTTCCTTCTCTTGAGAAGATCCTCCTTCATCCATTTTACCCTTCCCTCTGGCATCTTTCTCAGCTTCTACTCCTGGTGACGCAAAGATTCTACCACTGCGGGTTACGCCCCCTGCCCCCACAAGATTATCAACTGATCCTACAAGCGGGCTTTCCAAGTTAATCTTCTCTCCATTGCAGTAAATTTCCGCCCCATAGTTCCAGGGGATGGCTTTAGTGCTTTCATACGAAATGGCTCCCGCTTTGGTTATTGTGATAGTCGGCCGCTTGGGAGGTGTCGATATCGTGACAGTCTTGAACGGGATTATAATCGTTGCAACTTCACCCTGCCTTTCAACTATTGCTTGAACAGGCTTCTCTTCAGCACTACAATCGAATTGCAAGGCACCCTCGTCAATCAGCCCTTGAATACCTCTTCTCAAATTATCACAACCCTCAGGCCGGGCCAAACAATCAACACAATCAGCCTTACAACCAGGGAACACTTCCCCTTTCAGCAATCTACTCTTGACATAACCCAGAGGCGTCTTCAGTTCGTCCACATTCATAACCAGATTCAGACTAGCATCTTCCAATATAGCACCCACCTTTGTAATTCCATGAGGCGGCATCAGATTCTTCTCAATATTGGGCGCTTCGTTACCAAAGTTTATAGCCTTGCTATCTATCAAATCTTGCACCTTGTGCTTGAAAGCATGGCAGTTCTCGATGCTATGACCGGGTGCCCCGGAGTGGAATTCGCAATGCGCATTAGCGTCATACCCGAAAGGAGGTGTGCCCTTCAGTGGAGCCAACGTCCTTTTCTCAACCAGCTGCAGCTGTAACAAAGTTGGAAGAAGTTGAACATATGGTAATGGAGGTGCATCAAATACCCTTTTCACAGTCCTATCCCGACCTTGGTATCTCTGTGGAGCAGTATTTTGTTGTCCCTCTTGCTGCTGTGGTTGTTGTTGTTGTTGTGGCACATGAATTGTCACACTAGAAATCTGCTGCTGACGGTATTGGTTTCGACCTCTACCTCTTCCTCGGGAACTGTAGATTGAATTAGTATCCCCCTGTCTCTTATTTCCAAAAGCCCTTTTACCACCTCCAGCTGAGGTTGACTCACCCGCTTGAATCTTACCAATCTTAACACCATTCTCAATATGTTCCCCCAAGAGTATCAACTCAGAAAAGTTAGCCGTCGTGCAATTGATAAGCCGGTCATAGTACAACCTAGAGAAAGTGCCCACAAACATATCCACCAACTCCCGCTCTACCATGGGCGGGTGCACCCTGGCAGCTAGCTCACGCCACCTCTGGGCGTATTCTTTGAAGCTCTCACCATTCTTCTGAGAGAGATTTTGGAGCTGGACCCTGTTCGGCGCAAGGTCGCTGCTGTATTGGTAATGCTTGACAAAAGCTTCTGCTAACTCCTTCCAACTTTCAATTTGAGAAGGCTCTAACCCCATGTACCATTCCAATGACGGTCCCGACAAGCTGTCCTAGAAAAAATGCATCACCATCTTTTCGTCATCAGAGTAGGCGGACATCCTCCGATAGTAAGAACACACGTGAACTCTCGGGCAAGTATCCCCCTTGTACTTGTCGAAAGTGGGCGCTTTGAACTTGATTGGTACCTTCAAGCCAGGGACTAATCCCATGTTAGCTACATCCAATCCCGTGGAGTTCTGATTAGCAAGATTCTTCATTTGTTCTTCCAACAACCTGAACCTTCTGTCACTATCAGTGGGCATCTCAAGATCTCGACCTGGAGGAGGGAAAGCATCTTCCTGACGATCTTCGCTCCAGTGGGAATCCTCGTTACTATACCCAGCATAAGCAGCATGAGGACCAAAACCATCCTGATTGAACCCGGGACCATATCCCATATTACCATAACCCTGATTACCAGCACCTAGACCAAAACCAGTGTTGTAGGCGCCCACTCCAACACCGTTGTTGCTGGAATTACCAAAACCCGCGTTACCAAAGCCCTGATTGTCGTAACCCTGATTTCCGCCAAAACCAACATTGCCAATACCAATGCCCATACCAGTATTCCAGCACCAAGACCAGCATTCCCATTGCCAACATTGAAGCCAAAATTTCCAGCACCAATATTACCATTGGTCTCCACATGCTCATTACCATTACTAGTCACATTTCCGTTCCCAATTCGGTTACCGTTCTCGGTCGCATTGGGGACGACCACCGGTATAGCATCACCAGTTTGGAGAGTCTCACCATGAGGAGGATTAGCAGTAACCCCGCCATGCAGCACACCCTGACTATCAACCCTAGCGATCAGAGGCTGCACCAGAATTTGCAGCTGCTCTTGGCCCTTGGCCACAATTTCCATCACTTGCATGAACTGCGCCATCCGGTCGCGTATCTCTTGCATCTCAGTTTGCATCTGGTCCATGGCTTTCTTACAGTTGCTTCTGGTAAAGTAGCGATGAATTCGCTGGTCGGCAATCCTGGAACCTGCATCAACAGAGGGTTAGGAAACAAAGTACAAGATACCAGCTATGCAAATGATTTATGCAAATGCAACCGTGTGTCTGTGCTTTAGGGTGTTTTTTTACCCCGATTCGAGTGCCAGAGTGCCAGTGCTGATAACAAGAAGTCCGGATCTAGTCACTGAAATAACATCTCATATATAGATAAGGCCCAATGGCAGCAGTACAAAGTCAATGAATACATGGGGAATCAATAGCATGACCTCGACCAACAAGCCTGGTGATGGTCAGCCTACAACAAGAATCAGAGAAATACAAAGGGTTACATAGATAATCAAGTGCGACAACAGGGACAAAACTCTTCTAGCAACTCTTTTGTCTTGGGGTGATCAAGACGAGCGAGTAACCTTTCAACAAGCAACTCTCTCTGTATAATAGTGCACTAGAGACCTTCAACAGAATCTTCCCACGCTCCCTGGCCAAAGCAGTCCTCTAACTTTTGCTTCTTAGATTCGAACCTCTATTTGAGATCTTTCAGATTAGCGAGAGCTTTGTTCAGCATGACTTCGGTGGCATATCTGCGAGCAGTTTCCTCATCAAACCTCTTCTCACTAGCCTTCACCTGAGCTTTCAATTTGGAGATCTGCTGTTTCAGTTTGTCCTCCCTCTCTTTGTTGTTGGCTATGGTGGCATTCCACTACTGATTGAACTTGGATATTCTCCGGTATGCTTCATCCAAGTGATGCTTCTTGGTAGCCAGGACATCATTGATAGATTTGAAGTCCAGACCCAAACGCTCGCGATCAGCTATCTGCTTGGTCAAGTCTGTACCTAACCTGTTCACCAACTCTGTCTGCTTCTTGAAGGAGTGGATGACTTCACTTCTCTCGCTTCTGACATGTGCCAACTCTTTCTCTAACTCTTCATTGGCCTTTTTCAGCTCTTCCTTCTCAGCTAACACCTAATTATACTGCTGAATAGGCACACTAGTAGGCTCTTCAACCACTGGAGGGCTTTCTGGCTTGGCAAGAGGAAATGGCATCCCTATGGTCTCTACTCTGGTCTTGATCCAGGTAACATACGGAGCATAAGCTTGGCTATTGCTTTTACCCAATAATGACTTCCCTCGTCTACTGATATCATTCCAGGTATGCTGAAGCTTAGATAACATATCCCCCTTTAGAAGACCGGTGAGGTACAGAGATTCCTGCACCTCTTCATCCTTTGGCGGAGCACTCAAAGCATATGCAAACTGTCTAACAAGTAGAGACAGATTATAGTTGATACAACCCTTTCTTCCAATCAGAGGCACATTCAGAAACCCACCGCAGCTGAATATAATCTCAATATCCAACATATCTCTATCAAACCAAACAACACTCTCTGCGGATAAACTCATCAAGCGCTCAGACCACTCAGCTGTGGCTGCAGAGGAAGCAAAGGGACTCTTCTTGGGCAGGTGACTATCAAACCATCTGTAGAGTAAGGGCACACAGCATGATACATTCTTACCCCTTCTATTCTCGTTCTTGTAATGGACGGAATGATACACGTCGCCAATCAAGGTAGGAACTGGATTCCCTGATGCAAAGACATGAAAGGCGTCCAAGTATACAAAATCAGGCATGTTAGGAAACAAAATGATACCATATATGTAGAGAGCAAGAATGGCGTTAAACACAATCCAACAACCGTCTTTGGAACACTGTTGGGCTTTCCCAACTAAGAACTGAAGAGAAAATCCAGGAACCCTGTTCCAACTGGACAAGATCAACTCAGAGGCATCCAGATGAAGAGAAAGAGCTAGATTAGCCAGATTAGGCTTAGCATCTATATGAACGAATGGCATCTGACTCTTAATAGGCACACCCAACAACTCAGCATACTCCTCTAATGTAGGTTCAAGAATGAAGTCAGGGAAAGTGAAGCATCTCAAGGGAGGATCATAGAACTACAGCAAGGCATACAACCCATTCAACTCATATACAGAAGGTTTACGGACCAAACTGAGCAGCTTCCCATAAGACTTTCTGAATTCACCTCTCACAGTATCATTTGCCAAAGCAATCAGACTGCAACTGAGCAACATCTGGAGTAGGGAGCTTGTAGGCCACATTCTTCCTCAGAGATCCCATAATAGCACAACGGAAGGCAAGAAAATACCGGAACCGGGGGATAATGTACCTGCAACACAGACACACATTAATGATATGCAAATGAGTATGCAAAATGCAAACATGCAACAGGGGATCAAGATGGTACTGCTGAAGAGATCAAAGCTCTGATCCAACACAATCACAACACTTCTCTAACAGCACAACCCTGAAGAGGACCAATAAATAGGCACTGTCGAGAACAACCACATCTCTGATGATAAGAACCTCTGAACCCAACAACACTGATTCACTGTCAAGAAAACCAGGTAGTCTGAAGGTTAAGGTTTCCTGCAATAACCCGACCCCGCTCATAGGTATGGACCTAAATTACAGACAAGGTACGACATCCTATGCGTTTCCCAGCGTCACAAACTTTCAAGAGCGATGATATGATACCTAGAAGGTGTGGCATCATCATCCCTTGAAGTGGCCTCACTCTGCTGAGTCACAAATGATCGGTCCCCAGAGTCGACAATCCTCCAAACCAACAACCCCTCAAGCCCAAAGGGCCGGAAAAGAAGTCAAATAGGAGAACCTCGTTTGAGCGTGGATTTCATGAGACACTAGTGCCTGCAAAGCAAGCACGCGCCCACTAATTTCCACAACTAATGCTAAGTACACTCAAGCCTGGGTCTGGCTTCTCACTCATCAGAGCCCCTTCCCATAACATCACAATAATAATAATACTAAAAATAAAATGTGGAAAGTAAAGTGCGATAAATAAAACCCAACAGGTAAACATACAAGCGCTAGGATTGACTCGCATAGGGAACCGGAGTCCCCAGCAGAGTCGCCAGTTGTCGCTACTGCGAAAAACGAGGCCGGAAAGACAGAAGAGTCGCCACCTTTCGTTACACCTTTCGTTATTTATCCCTCAGAACGAGAAAGGAAATGATTGGAAAAAACCTGACCCAAAGGTATAAGACAAGGTCATCGCAACCATGTCTGGATTCGGGAGTCGGTTACGCAAGGGGAAGGTATTATCACCCCTCACGTCCATCGTACTCAATGGGATCCATGCTTGTTGTGTTTATCTGACGGGTTTGTTAAATCTATCTACGCTAAAGGTCCGGTCTAAAAAGAAAAGAAAATGACTCGGCAAAGCGTCGCATTTTATGCCTACGTATTCCCGTCTGGAACGAGAAATCAGAGTCAACGTAGTTCGCCTAACTACGAGGGAAGGTTGCTCTCCGAGATATCGCATCTTGTGCCTACGTACTTTCACACGACGCGAAATATCAGAGCAAACGTAGTTCGGAACACGAGAGACACAGGTTTGCCTTTTTCATCCGAGTAGGGTTAACAGACGGTTCCAGCAGTTTAGTGTATGCAGCTCGCTCGACGGAGACTTAGGCGTTCACCGTTTGCGGTAGAATCGGGAGTTAACAAAACTCTCCTTCTGAAAAAGGGTTCCAAAAGTTAAAGGTCCAAGAGGAAAAAAAGAGTTTGATCTTTGTTTTCTGTCTTTTAGAAGAAATGTCTTTTATGGATGTTTGCAACTGATATCGCACTAGAGACTATGACCTGAGAGTGAACGCGTCGCATGTCACCTAAAGAGTACCATACTAAACATCCAAACTGTTGAAAAGAAACTCTCCAACAATCCTCTCTCAAGTAGCTTAAGGCTCGTAACGTACGACGTCAATTAACCTTTATTACTATGTTTTGAATTTGTTTGCAGATGAGAAGAGCAAAGACGCACTAAAGGGGAACTGATCCAATCCTAAAGTTGTCATGCAAGATTGATCCTATGGTTGAGGTTAAGGGGGAACTATCTAATGTTATCATGCATGGTTAGAACCCTAATGTCTGTCATAGCTTTTCTTGAACAAGAGAAGTCAGAGTTCCTAGGGGAACATGGCAAAGGAAAACAAACAGCAAAAGAAATAACTGTACAGAAATTGTAAAGGAACAACTGTAAATAAAATGCATGTAATGCAACAAACAAGCAGAAGGAGCCAAGCTCAACTTCTAGAGCAAGCAATCTCAAAGGCAACACACAAAGCACAAGCAAGGGAGACAGACTCAACCTTAAGCCAGCAAGCAAAGCCAATCAATAACAGTCAAGCGGAGGGAGACAGACTCAACCTCTAGATGTAGACAAGCAAAGGGAGCTATTCTCAACCTTTAGGATGCTCTTAAGCCTAGAAACATCTATATGAGAACCTAGTCTAATGCAATACACAGTCAATGAGTCACACAAGCAAAGCAGAGCAGTCAGAAAAACAGCAGACAAAACAGCTCAACACCAAAGCAGATGAACATCAAACAGCAAAGCAGATAAACAACAAATAGACTTTAAGCCATCTTCAAGAGAAGTCTTCATCTTCATGCTTCAACAAGCTCCAACACAAGAGAAGAGAAACAACATCAAGAATATTGAATTGATAATGGGAAGCAGGAAGGAAACCAAGGGAATCCAACCTGACACTCAACCAGTCATCTGAGAAAGGCATCCTCACAGGTTCTACCTCTTGTAAAATGCCACACATCCTTCCTTTGGAAGGATGAGGCTTTCACATATGGACCTTGAATCATAGGATGATAAGGGAAAGCAATCAAGGCAATCCATGTTTGAGGAAGAAAGAAAACTACTTCTAAGCTCTTTCCTAAACCTTGATTCCTATAAGCTACAAGAAAGCTATCAAAAGGAAAGGAGAAATCCAAGCCAAGCTCCATAATTAACTCCACAGAAGCTACAACATGCCCATAACATCATCCAAGAAGAAACATAAACTCATCATGCACCAAAAGCCACCATTGAAGGCAATATAAAGCAAGCACCAAGTTAGGAGCACCAATTGAACAACCTAATTGTAAATTCTATCTAAAATAGCAAACTAGATTCTAAAAATCTATAAATTTTCTAAGGGAACATGCAAATGTTAAGAACCTATAGTCCAAATATCAGAGCCTTAATCTAAAGGGAAGTCACCTAAAGAAATCTTAGATCACAAGGTACCAAATAAGAACCCTAAAATGGAAAGCCTAACTCTCCTAATCCAAAACAGGACCTATTTTTGTCCAAAAAATCTAAATTAAATCATAGCGGAACATGCCTTTCTAATCTACCAGCTAGCAAAAAATCAGCCCCAAACTCAGAGGCAATTGCAAGAACAAAAATCAACAAAATCATGTATCAAATATACAAAATTAAAGAAATTAATAAAATGAGAAAAATCAAATTAAATTGAAAAATAAGCAAACCAGAAATATAACATCACAGAAAAATCACACATTAAAAGAGGAGCATGAGAATATTTTTAGATTATTTTTCTGATGATTTATGAAATTAATATGAATTAAAGCATGAAAATGCAATTAAAATAATAAAAGAATGAATTAAAAATAAAAATAAGAAAATAAAATGGCAGATAAAAGGAGGGGCGTTGGATGGTTGACTGGTCAAGCTATTCCAAAGGCTCTCAGGCTACCAGCGAATAAATGGAACGACCGCGTTTCAATACACAAACTCCAATTCTGAAGTTAAAACATAGCCACACGATGAGGAAACTTTGTCAATGTCCAAGCCAGATCCAAGGGTAACCAAGTCATCTTCTTCATTTGAAAGGCAGTTGGAGGAAAAGTCCAGCACGGTGGCCGGAGATGACCTTCGGTCATCTTCTCCGGTGGTCTGTGAGTTGCAGGTCAAGTAATCTCCATGAAACTTACATAGATCTACTCCATTTTTCCTCCTGATCTCAAATATGATCTCCAAATCTCTCAACTCTCAACAGAAAATGAAATACGAAGCAGTCTTAAAATTCACTTTAATCTGAACTCTCACTAATCCTTAATTCAAAACCACAGATCTGTTCCTCTTGTTACACTGATCATCCTCAACCAAATAGATCATGTTGAAACCTCAAGATTAGGCCAAACTAACTCTCAACAGAAATTACATCACATCCTATTTTGTCTCTAATCTCTCAAATTCCTATCCAGATTTCATCTATGTTTCAATTTAAAGCCTATCCACATACTATCCATGCCTAGGTCATGCTATAATCAGTGTAAATTTGAAAGTTACATACCTCACTTTGAGCTCTGAATTGAGGTATCTAGGGCACGATTCTAGCTTCAAAACACTGCAGATCTCTTCAATGGAGTGTGATAAAGCTTCTAGGAACCTTGATTTGCCTTGAATCCTTCTCAATCAGAATTCACGATTTCACTTGGAGCTCTTGAAACTCAACTCTCTATCTCTGCTTCCAGCACGAATTGATCACCAAAATGGAGCAAAATCTTCTTCTGAACTTAAATACAAATGGTTTATGGGCTTTTGAGGTCCAATTGAGGCCCAAATTAGCAAATCCAATTTTCAAATTTCATCCAGAAAACCAACAATGGTCAACATGAATTATGACTTGAAACTTCTCTTGGAAGCTTTCATTCAACTCCTTGTGGTCTGGTGAGGGTGTTTAGAGTAATTAGGGAGCTTGAATCCATCACATGACCAAATTGTGAAGTGTTGCTTACTTGTGAAGTAACAAACCATAACACCATGAAATTGACCTCAAATTAAAAATCCAATGTTGCCAATGTGTTTAGAATATTTTTTCTGATTAAAATGAGTATTCATATGGCCTATTTTGAACACAAATGAATTAATCATGAATTTTTCAATTAAATGCCTTTAAATTCTTCCTTTTGCAAAATTTCTCAAACCAAGTCTCACCTAAAGCCAAATAAATTCATCATGAGGACATGGTTGACCTAAAAACATCATTTGGAGAAAGTTTTGTGTTGAACAAAATCTCATTTGAAGCTTGCAAGATGGAGAAAATGACCTATAATGCCAAATGACCAATAATCTTACTTTCCCAAAATACCCGTAACTTGTAAACCTCATAACCTGAGTTCTACAAATCAGATGGAAAACTTCTAATATAATTTGGAAATCTAAGATCAAGACCTACAACTTTCATGTTGGCCAAAAGTTCAAGAGAAACACCCTTCTAGGTCAAAAGCTCCTTGGAAGTTGGTGAACTTTCACAGACAAATTTCACATTCCTCAGATGACCTGTAACTTGTCTGGGTCATAACATGAGTTCTATAAATCCAATGGAGGACTTCTAGTACTCAAATTAAAGCTAAGAACATGCTCTACAAGTTTCATTTTGGACAAAAGTGAAGATGAAACTTGAATATTGAGATAAGTGGTCTTGAAGTTAGGCACTAAATAGGGGATTTTACCCTGAGAACCCTAATTTAGCAACTCCTCACACTTTGAACTCTTCTTGAATAGATCTTGGAATATTATCTCATGTGTCTCAACACAACTATCCATGGTTACAAATACCTAAAATTGGGCTTTGACCATCTTCAATTGCACAGTTGACTTAAGGTTACTCAGATGAAAACCCTAATTGCAACACCCTCAACTGAGGCTCTTCACACTTGGCATAATGACATGATTGAGCTCCACCATGACCCTTAAGGCACTCTATGAGCTCTATCCATACACTCTCTCCTTTATCAAGGCTCTACAACCCACTGATGATCTTCAATTGGTCCTCAGGTTAGGAGATTAACCACATACCAACAACTGAACTTCTCAAGAACCCAACCCTCTTCCTGATGACTATGGTGACCTCTCAAGCTTGAATAAGACCTCTAGATAGGCTCCTCTGGATAGAAACCACACTTGATCCCCTGCACAAATGAACAATGCTCTGCTATGCAAATGTTAGAACAATGATATTCTAATGCAATGAAACATAAACCAAGTAAGAAACGGTTAGGCAAATTTTGGGGTGCAACAGTCTTGTCCTCCAAACAAACACATGACACTTAGTGAAATTTCACTAAGTTACCAAACTTGACAATTTGAAGACTTTGAATTGCAAGCACCATAACTTGAGTTGTTTTGATCCAATGAGTGAGTTCTTGTAATGGATAGAAAGCTTGAATAATTATATCTAACTTTCATTTTTAAAGGAAATTGATTTGGAGTCAAGAACTTGATGAAAAATGCCTTGGAAAGTTGTTGCAAGAATCTGCCTAAAACTTGTCCCACTTGACATCTTTGAAACCCTAACTTGGGAGCATCATAACTTAAGTTCTACACATTCAAAGGAGGAGTTCTAGTACTCAAAAGAAAGCTTGTAGGATGTTCTACAACTTTCATGTTGGAGGAAAATTCATTTGAAGCTTGGATCACCATGAAAGATGGGCTTGAAAACATATACCTCAAGCTGAATTTCTATACTTAGAAAATTTTCTAAGTGTTGAAATTATAAAACCTTGATTTTCTCAACTTTAGCTCTCCATATCTCTAAAACTTTGGATCTTTTGGGCTTGCTTTATTCTACAAACTTGTAGTTCATGATGTTCTCTTTAATTTGATAACAAGTTTGCTCCCATTGGATCAAGGATGCGAAAGTTATGGATGTTGCAAAATGGCTAGAATTAAGGTTTTCTACACTTAGAAAATATTTCAATCAAAACCCTAATTCAATCAAACTCATGATTTTATGTTTCTCCTTGATTCTTCTCGTTCCAAACACATGAAAACACTTGATAACGCATAGTATGCCTTTGGTTGACCTTGAAATCCAAGACTTTGATCTTATGGAGTCACAGTTGACTTTTCTTGATCAGATGAAACCCTAGCACCCTATCCATTGATTGAAGCTCTTGTCATGACTTGTAATGATACATAATACATGTAGGAAACACTTAAGATATGTATTGATCCATGAAACCATGTCTTGCCCAGTAAATTAGCCACAGATGCCTTTTAACCAAAACCCTAATCCCGTTGTTCACAAGATAGGAGGAGGTGATCAATGCATGTAACCTTGATTCATATGGTGGTGAGACATGTCTTGATGATGAGAGTACCTTGGAGCTTGAAAATACCACAAGATTGAGAATAAACCCTTGCCTAAGCTTTAAGACTCACACTCTTCTTCCTGAGAAATGAACAAGATACCTTGATCTCTTGTCTAGAACCAATGTTATGCACAATGATGATGCAAATGATATGAAACATAAGCCAAGGGATAACAAAAAAGATAAGGAAAATTTTGGGGAGTTACAGCTTCCCCTATTCAAACAACTTGCACCTGAAGGAATGATAGCAACAACTTTTAGACATTCAAGGTACAGGGTGGTTGAATACCAAAAGAACCCGGAAATTTGCAAATTACGGGGGTATGAAGAGTAAAGTGATTGCTAGCCAAAGGTGGGCTTAAATGATAGCGGGTACCAACCAAAAGTTGGGATAGACAACAGACACAAGATACCAACCAAAAGTTGGGATAGAAAAAGATAACAAATAAAAGTTAGAATAAAGGCTACCAACTAAAAGTTGGGATCACCGAAGAGAATACCAACCAAAATTTGGGATAAGACAAGGAGTACCAACCAAAAGTTAGGATAAAAGGATACTAACCAAAAGTTAGGATCACCGGAACGCCGACCGAAGGTGAACTTACAAATTAAGATTACCAACCAAAAGTTGAGATGATCAACAAGAAATACGAACCAAAATTTGGGATAAAGGCTACTAACCAAAAGTTAGAATCACCGGAACACCGACCGAAGGCGAATCCATAAATAAAGACTACCAACCAAAAGTTGGGATGATCAACAAGAATGACCAACCAAAAGTTGGGATAAAGGCTACTAACCAAAAGTTAGAATTACCGGAACACCGACCGAAGGTGAATCCATAAATGAAGACTACCAACCAAAAGTTGGGATGACGACTTCGCAGGGGAAAATATCAACCAAAAGTTGGGATGATCAACAAGAATGACCAACCAAAAGTTGGGATAAAGGCTACTAACCAAAAGTTAGAATTACCGGAACACCGACCGAAGGTGAATCCATAAATGAAGACTACCAACCAAAAGTTGGGATGACGACTTCGCAGGGGAAAATATCAACCAAAAGTTGGGATAAAATTGGAGACTACCAACCAAAAGTTGGGATGATCAACAGAAGTGGTACTAACCAAAATTTAGAATAACCGAGACGCCGAACGAAGGAGGATTCACGATGAAAGAATACCAACCAAAAGTTGGGATGAAAGGATACTAACCAAAAGTTAGGATCACCAACCAAAAGTTGGGATACAACCCACAAAAGATACCAACCAAAAGTTGAGATACAATAAGATATACAGGAAGTAGAATCAATCGACTTATGACCTAAAAAGAAGACTCCGCTGGGGGAAAAAGAAGTTTAAACAAACAATTCTGTCGGGGAATGCAAGTAAGATGAACACATCTATCAATGATTTTTATTGGGGATAAAGCAACACAAAATCTCCTGAGTTATGCCATTATCTGCTGGAGAAACATTTGACAACAATGATATCAAGCCCGACTTATGCTTTGAATGCATATGTTCGAATATGGCGTAATGATACATACAAAATGGAAATGCTACGTATTTGGAGGATGTAATGCAAAAATGCTTATGATATGCAAAAGAACATTCCACCGGAAGAAGTGTTGAGAACGCTAAGAGTAAACTCTATTGAGGAAGACACACTGAATAGCCTTCCTAAATATAACCTCTACTGAAAACTCCACTCTAGTGGGAATTGTGAGTAACATCTGCTGGGAGATCATCCCAAAAATATGATACAGAAGAATGCCAATGATTATTGGACTTTGAACCTATCGGGGATATCAACCAACGTTGATCTACCTGTCGAGGGAATCAACACCAAACTCTGCTTGGGGAGAGAAGTCAATGATACCAATCCTATCAGGAAGACAAAATCTCTGTTGTGGGAAAACCAACAACAAGTTTTCTACTGAACAGCTGCTGACTTGTATACCAACACCATTCTGTCTTATGTAGTCAACTCTTGGACACTCGCTGGGGAGTACAAATCAAATTGGGTTGGGTAACACAACCTTTTGAACTCCTGCTAGGGGAGGAATGATTCACCATACACTGCTGATATTGTTAGAACTTCACCGTTGGAAAGAAAAGCTCTACTGGGGAGAGGATCATGTCATCCTACAAACAAACAAATAACAATATGATATTCTAAATGCAAAATGGCTACCTCAGTTATCATTCATGACACCTATCGTTCAAGTAAATTCATTGTTTTCAATATGCTCCGTAAAGCCCAATGTTTTCACATGTAATGTTTATAAAAAATAACGGACGTTTTCGCAAATAAAACAGTGAAAGTAAAAACATAAATGAAAAGCTATTTGAATGAAATGAATACTTTATTGATAGCATGGCCTGTAAATAGGCAGGTTACAATTTGGATGCAATTCCTAAAAAGAGGTAATTACGCAAAAAGTAAAAAGAATATACAAATGTCGGCAATATGGGAATAGATATCCACCATGTGTCGATTCAGCTATGACATGTATGGCTTTGATATTGATAAATGCTTCGCCTTCTGAAAAGACTGACTGAACTGATTCCTTCCTTTCGGGATAACCATGTATCCAGATGAATTCACAGACCGAACGCAGACCGCAGTCGTTTGCTTTCAAATCCCTAACTTTTTCCTGGATCGCCCTTTCGGGTTTTCAACTTTGCGGGTTTATTATTTTTTCTTTTATCCCTAATTTTTTCCCGAACCCTTTTTCTTTTGTGGTTCGCTAGGATGCCCCTTTTTTTGCCTGAACTTTTCTTTTTGTTGTCCAACGGGTCTTTTTTAAGCAAAGTAATTTTTGACTACGTCTGCGTTCACAGGGGACGTAAAGTCTTCACCATCCATAGTAGATAGTAATAAGGCTCCACTGGAGAAAATCTTTCTTACCACATATGGACCTTTGTAGTTTGGAGTCCATTTGCCCCAGTGATCTGTCTGAGGAGGAAGGATCCTTTTTAAAACCAAGTCACCTATCTGGAAGCACCGAGGACGCACTTTCTGATCAAAGGCTTTCTTCATCCTGCTCTGATACAACCGGCCATGTGTAATGGTTGTGAATTTCTTCTCGTTAATAAGATTCAATTGATTCAACGTGGCTTGCACCCACCCAGCTTCATCAAGCTTCACATCAGCCAACACTCTCAAAGAAGGAATCTCAATTTCCAATGGTAGGACTACTTCCATACCGTACACTAGCAAGAAAGGAGTTGCCTCTGCTGATGTACATACCGAAGTACGATAACTGTGTAGAGAAAAAGGGAAACATCTTATGACAATCCTTGTAGGTTACTACCATCTTCTGCACAATCTTCTTGATATTCTTGTTCGCTGCCTCAACAATGCCATTCGTCTTTGGATGGTACGGAGAAGAATTCTGATGTTCAATTTTTAAACTTTGGCACATTTCCTTCATCATCATGTTATTCAAATTTGAACCATTATCAATAATGATTCGCTCTGGGATTCCATAACGACGGATGATGTCCTTCTTTATGAAACGGAAAACTACCTGTTTTGTGACATTATAAAATGAGGCCGCTTCCACCCACTTCGTGAAATAATCAATGATAACCAGAATAAAACGATGCCCACTGGAATCAGTCGATTCAATATTTTCGATCATATCAATGCCCCACATAGCAAAGGTCCAAGGAGATTTCAACACGTTCAGAGGGGTTGATGGCACATGCACTTTATCAGCATAAACCTGACATTTATGGCACTTTCTGGCGTATTTGAAATAGTTAGATTCCCTAGTCATCCAATAATACCCAACCCTTAATAATTTTATGGCCATTGCATGTCCATCGGCATGAGTACCAAATGAACCCTCGTGAACTTCTTCCATCAATAGGCTTGCTTCGTGTTCATTAACACAATGCAACAAGCCCATGTCGAAGTTTCTTCTATATAACACATCATCTTTGTTCAGATAAAAATTACCCGCAAGTCTCCTCAAAGTCTTCTTATCCTTGCTAGATGCCCCAGATGGGTACTCTTGATTCTTGAGAAAGTTCTTGATATCATGATACCATGGCTTGCCATCTGATGCCTCTTTAACTGCAAACATAAAGGCAGGTCTGCCAAGACGCATAATGGTGATTGTTGGAGCTTCATTCCAAAAATTCACTTTGTACATTGACGCTAACATGGCCAGTGCGTCTGCCATCTGATTCTCTGTCCTAGGCATATGATGGAACTCAAATCTGTTAAAGAAAGGTAGAAGTATTCTATCATAATTCTTGTACGGCACCAAGTTTTCCTGACGAGTTTCTCATTCACCTTTGATCTGATTAACAACCAGCATTGAATCGCCATATACATCAAGATTCTTGATCCTCATATCAATGGCCTCTTCCAAACCCATAATGCACGCTTTATATTCTGCTTCATTATTAGTGCAAGAGAACGTCAATCGAGCAGTGAACGATATATGGAAACCGTGAGGAGTTGTAATGATTGCCCCGATTCCGTTGCCATATGAGTTAACAACACCTTCGAAAACCAAACTCCACTGAGATCCAATCTTCGGACCCTCGTCAGGTAAAGGCTCATCACAACCTTTCACCTTCAAAAACATGATGTCTTCATCTAGAGATTCAAACTTCATTGGCTGATAGTCTTCAATTGGTTGTTCAACAAGATATTCTGACACAACACTCCCTTTAATGGCTTTTTGAAAAACATATTGGATATCATATTCTGTCAAAACCATTTGTCATCGGGCAATCCTTCTGGAGAGTGCTTTGTTCTCAAACTTGTACTTGATCAGATCCATCTTCAATATCAATAGGGTTGTGTGGTTTAACATGTATTGTCTCAAATGCTAAGTGTTGTACCCCAAAATTTGCCCAACCGTTTTCTTCACTTGGCTTATGTTTCATTTCATTTTTAGCATTTGCATTTGCATAGCATTGTCCTTTTCAGGGGATCAAGAGAGGTGTGCTATTCATGAGAAGGTTATCAAGGGTTTTAAGTTCAATCATGAGTGCTTATTCAAGTTATCTAATGCTTACAATCATCAAGAAGTGGTCAAAGCTCTCTGAGAGAGAGGATTGACAAGTGTTGATTGCGTCCTATCTTGGAGGTCAACAGAAGATCATCAGAGGTTCAAAAGTTCATGGTTAAGGATAAAAGGTGTTTCAGAGGCTCATTGAGTGCTTTTGAAGTTATTTTGGAGTTTATCTATGCATTCATTTCACTTGCAAGAGGTTGCAGTCAAAAGGTTGTGCACCTAGGGTTTCATCTGCTTAGTTCAAGGTTAACTGTGGGCTTGAAGGGGTTGGAGACTTGATTTTAAGTAATTGGAGTCATGGGAAGTCATGTTGAGACATTTAGAATGTCATATAAAGTTCAAATCAAGGAGAATCAAGAGTCTAAGAAGTTACTAAATTAGGGTTTCAAAGGATCTTAGTGTAAAATCTCCTTATTTAGTGTCTAACTTCAAGGACCATTTACCTCACGATACAAGTTCAATTACATTTTCATGTAAACATGAGATTTGTAGGGCATGTTCTAAGCTTTCTTTTGAGTACTAGAACTCATCCATTGGGTTTGTAGAATTCAAGTTATGATGCCATCAAGTTATAGGTCTCAGATGAACATATTTTTCAGTCAACAAAAGTCAACTCACTTCCAAGGCACTTTTGACCTAGAACGATGTTTCTTCTCAACTTTTTATGAACATGAAAGTTATTCCTCATGATCTTAGATTTCCAAAATGTCCTAGAAGTCCTTGATATCTATTAGTTCCATGGTTCTATGATATAGAATTGTCCATGGTTCTATGATTGGCTAAATTTTGGTAAAACATGATCCCGCACTGATGTTAAGCAGGATGTTATGACATCTCCATCTGCTGTGGTAAAAGAACTGTTGTGGAGTGTTTTAATGTGAATGTCGAGACATCCATCACGACATCCATCTGCTGTCATGACAGAACTACTGTCATGTGTGAGAAACAGCAGGAGTAGTGGTGTAGCAGGAGCTGATGACTCATGACATCGCTACTGGTGCAGCAGGAGCTAGCAAGAGCTGATAACAGAACTGCTGTCATGTGTTGTAAACAGGATGTCACTACCTCTGGTGCTGCAGGAGCTATGTACAGCAAGAGCTAACAAGAGCAGATGACTGAACTGCTGTCTTGGATGTAGAAGGAGTTGATGACAGAACTGGTGTCACGGATGTCGTACTGAATGTCATGACATCATGTCTGGTACAGTAGGGGCTACTATGTTATATCTCTTGACATAAGGGTTTTGGTACTGTTGGACATTCCTCATCAGTATGTACAGGCCAAAAAGAATCATTAGGAAGAAAGTGCAGATTTAATGTGTGTTCATAAAAAGGATCTTTGATACTTTTTAGGGAACTATAAAACATTTGTTTCTACTGTCATGAATAAGATTCTACTGAAGTGTTCAACAGGGCAAGCTGGAAAGCAAGTTTAAGTGAAGTTGAATGTCATGACCAATGTTATGACATTGATCATATGACATCAGACGGGCAGGTTTGTTTTTCTGTCATAATACCTGATATATCTCAGGCTAAAGTTCAGGAAACCTGTTATGACTTCCTAGTCATCTCAGGCGAGATTATAGTCAGGGCTGGACATAACATGAAGCTGCTATGACCTAATTTGACAGCACCTTGATTTATGGAAATTAGTTTTACTTTGGTAAACCTAATGTTTGTTACTTTTAAACAGCCCAAGCCCAGTCTGCATTGCTATAAAAGGAGGAGCAGAAGCAAAAGAAATTAAGCACTCACATCAAGAAAAACCAGAGTGTAAAATAAAGGTCTAGGATTTGAGAGTCCCTTGTATGTAAGTCACCCTTTGTATATTTTGATACATTGTGGTAGACATATTTGTAAGTGAAGAAGGCTAGTTTTCACGTGTGAATTCTGTTTAGGAATACTTGTACTCCAAGCAATTGTCTGGTGGATGATTGCATTGGATAGGTAGATTCTAGGTTGTGTCTCACTCAAAGATATGAAGCAAGAGTGTGTGAGTTCCTTGATCAAAGTTGTGAAGCAAGATCAAGGTGTGTATGAAGTGTCTCTTCATATTGAATTTTGTAATTGTGTATTGAAATCACTGTTGTGTGATTGAGGGGGAGTGAGTGGGTATACTCAGGTAATAGAGTGTCTCTAAGCTGAAATTGCATTGGGTAGAGATTAAGTGAGAAGTGCAAACTGGTTGTTTGACTTTGAATTGATTATGCTAATAGTGAATTTCCTCCCTGGCTTGGTAGCCCCCAGATGTAGGTGATGTTGCATCGAACTGGGTAAACAATTACTGGTGTTATTTATCTTTCTGCATTTACAATTCTGCATAATTTAAATGGTTAGATAAATAGGTCTGTCAGCCTGCAGATGTCACAACAGACGTCATGACGTTGGTCATGACATTGGGACAATTTAAAGAAATTTAAATTGGTCATGGTCTGTCCTCGTCCTTGTTGAGCAGAGATCAATGTTCTTGGGACATATGTGATCTGCATACCTGATTTTCAATTGGTATCAGAGCAGGCATCCTGTCTGTTCTGGATGAGATATTGGGAGATACTTTCTGGTGATTTGGAACAAGGAGAAGCTGTAGCTGAGTTGCTGATCTTGCTGAATGTTTGAGCTACTGCTTATTGAGCTAAGGAAAAGCTTGTATCTGTTGTTGTGCCCTCTGATGTAGGAGCTTTTATGACCTGCTGTATGTTCTGAGTGTCTACGTCTCTCCTATGACCTGTTGAATGATCAGACATCTTGTTTAGGGCATGTTCTTTTGGTGGTTCCGCTGCATATCTCTCTGATAAAAGAACTCTGGTGCCCCTGGGAGAGGACTAGCCTATATTCAGTTTGATGCATGGATGTGGCAGTTGCGTAGATGATTGAAAAATAATGTTTGTAGCTGTGTTTGGTTGTGTGCCTGGGATGTTCTATTGTGTACTACAAATTGTTGGAAGCTGTGCTAGAGAAGATAGTGGAAGGTGATTTATTTTCACCACTCAGCAGAAGAAGTCATAGGCAGGTTGAGTCAAGAGTGGCAGCCTTGGTGTTTCAACATTAAAGATAATTATACTAAAGAATACTCTTGGTATTAATGAAGTGTAATCATCTGGCCTTCTCTACAAGTTGTATGGATTTAAGATCAATCTCTATTTGTGGAATGCACAAGTATTTAATTGATTATCCATAATGTTCAACATTGTCAAAAGTTCTGTTGGTTCATCAGGTGGATGATCCAAGTCTAGCTTCTGGAAGAAGGGTCTCTTTTATTGCACAAAGCATCTGGTCCTTGTTTTGTGTGGTCAACTTCAAAGGTCTTATGTTCGACCAAATGTTGAGACATTCCATCAGCAGAGACTGTGCAAAATTCTGTTGATTCAAGGAGTGAATCACAGGTACCATACGCATGTGTGGTAGGATCTGACTTTATTCTAGTAAGTTTCCTGGCAAGAAACTAAGACTAGAATGTAGGGCTGATGGAAGTGGAGATAAAGACTGTTCTCTTGAATCAGCTTATTGGAGTGCAGCAGGTGTGTTCTAGGCTCTACTAGAAGCAGATCAGAAAGTTTCCTGGCAAGAAACTGGTGTTGGTAGCTCTTCCTGGATCATTTTATTTCTGATCTAAGTGCACATGAGCATGAGATCTGGCTCAGCTTGGAGGTCAAGGATAAGTGGCAGGTATCTCTGACTTTCTAAAGAAGTCTCTACTTAAGGAAAGCGGGAATCCTTGTGTAAAGTTTTCTTTTGTGACCCTTCCTCATTAAAGAATCAAGCCTTGGCATGTTTGGTTCTCTTAAGAGGAGTTCATGAAGCAAATGCATTTCAAGCAATGTGGTGTGGTCCAATAAAGCAAGATGGAGGTTGTCTACTCAAACTCAAGTCTATGTGCCCCTTCTGATTGAGTGATAAGGTTAGTCTAAGTGGCAGAATGAAAGCCTGAAATCTCCAGCTGGATGTCTTAACCAAAGTTGTGACATCAAGTAGTAACTTCAAGCCCTTCATTGATGAAAGATGAGTTGATCTTCTCAGGTATGAATGGAATTAATGCTTCACCTCATGCAGTTTGCGAGAGCTGTATGAAGGAGTAGATGCCTTGCCTTGGAGCAAGTAGAATTTGTGACTTGAAGATCAAAGTGGTCTGGTGGAGTAGTGTTGCACCCCAAAATTTGCCTGACCTTTTCTTACTTGGCTTTTGTTTCATTGCATTAGCATATCATTGATCTAGAATTTGCATAGCATAGCATTGTTCATTTAGCAGGGGATCAAGTGTGGTTTATATCAAGAGGAGCCTATCCAGAGGTATTATTCAAGCTTGTAAGGTCACCAAAGTCATCAGGAAGAGGGTTGTGTTCTTGAGAAGCTTGGTTGCTTGTACAGGGTTCATCTCCTAACCTGAGGACCAATTGAAGACCACCAGTGGGTTGTGAGGCCTTGTGCATGGATAGGGTATGTGGATAGAGCTCATGGAGTGCCTTGAGGGTCATGAGAGAGCTCAGTTAAGTCATTATGCTAAGTGTGAAGAGTCACAGTTAAGGGTGTTGCAATTGGGGTTTTTGTCTGGTCAACCTTGAGTCAACTGCGCAATTGAAGAGGATCAAAACCTATTTCTGAGTCTTTGTGATCATGGAAAGTTGTGTTGAGATACATGAGGTGGTATTCCAAGATCAATCCAAGAAAAGTTCAAAGTGTGAAGAGTTGCTAAATTAGGGTTCTCAAGGTAAAATCCCGTATTTAGTGTCTGACTTCAAGACCACTTATCTTAAGATACAAGTTTCATCTGAACTTTTGGCCAACATGAAACTTGTAGAGCATGTTCCTAGCTTTAATTTGAGTACTAGAAGTCCTTGATTGGATTTATAGAACTCAAGTTATGATCCAGACAAGTTACAGGTCATCAGATGAATGTGAAATTTGTCTGAAAAAGTCAACCAACTTCCAAGGAACTTTTGACCTAGAAGGGTGTTTCTCCTCAACTTTTGGCCAACATGAAAGTTATAGGTCTTGATCTTAGCTTTCCAAGTTGTACTAGAGGTCTTCCATCTGATTTGTAGAACTCAAGTTATGAGGTTTACAAGTTATAGGTATTTTGGGAAAGTGAGATTATAGGTCATTTGGCATTATAGGTCATTTTCACTATCTTGCACATTTCAAATGAAGTTTTTTCCAACACAAAACTTGCTCAAAATGGGATTTTAAGGTCAACCATGTATCCATGAGGCATTAATTTGGCTTAGGGCAAGAATTGGTTTGAAGGAATTGGTAAAGGGCAGTTTTAAAGGCATTTAAGTTGAAAAATCCAAATTAATTCATATGTGCTCAAGACAATGCAAATGAGTGTTCATTTTGATCAGAAACATCATTTTGAACACAATGGAAATATTAGAAAGTCAATTTGGAGCATATTTCATGACATTTCACTTTGTTACTTCATGAATAAGTAACACACCAAAGGTTGGTCATATGATGCAAACAAGGACTCAATTTGATCCCTACACTCTCCACAGTCCACAAGCAATGCATGAGAAGCTTCTTGGAGAAGGAACTAGTTCAAAACCGTGTATGCCATAGTTGAGATTTTGAAGAAAATGTGAAATTTGGATATCACATTCTGGGCTTTCTATGGGCCTCTAGAATCTTCCATTCACTTCTATATAAGTTCATAAGAAGGTTCAGTGCAGGGTTGGTGATCATTTGAAGTTGGAGCCAGAGATTGGAGGTGGAGTTTCAAGAGCAAAAGTGCAAATCGTGTTTGGAGTTTGAGAGCAATTCAAGGCAAATTGAAGTTTCTAACAACTTTATCCTTCATCAAGGAACGATTCTGCATCATCTGGAAGTAGGGATCACAGTGCAAGTGTTTCAATTTCAAGCTACAAACTAGGTTTGCACATTTCAAAATTGCACTGATTCTAGGATGATCTAGCTTGATTTGATATGTGGTTAAGCTTTAGGAAGATGCCTGGAACATTTTAGGATAGGAATTATAGAGTTTGATGATGATTCAAGGTGTGAGCAAATTTCTGTTTGGATGTGAATCTCTCTGATCTTGAGGTGTTAGCTTGATTTAAATAGTTTAGGATGATCTATGATGAATGAGGAAAAGATCTGTGGCTTAATTTTGAGGTTTGGTGATGATCCATGATATGACATATTTTGGATTCTTGACCGGGTTTTGAAATCTAGGGAGAATTAGAGGAAACTGATGCCATATTTGGATTCAGGAGGAAAAAATAAGAAGAATGGTATAAGGTTTGGTTTGGTTTGTTTTGACAACCTGTAACTGGTAGCTCACCGGAGAAGACGGTGGTGTCGCTACTGCGAAAATCGGCGCCGGCTGAACAGAAGAGTCGCCACCGTGCGTTATTTATCCCACGGGAGGGAAAGGAAACGCTCAGAGTAAACCTCGCACAACACGGGAAAGGTATGGTCATCGCAACCAAAACCTGGGTTCGGGAGTCGGTTACGCAAGGGGAAGGTATTAGCACCCCTCACGTCCGTCGTACTCGACGGGATCCACGCTTGTTTTCGGGTATGGATTGTTATTCTATCTAAACTATAGGTCAAGGGTTAAAAGAAAAGAAGATGAAAATAAAAAAATGACTCGGCAAAGTATCGTACTTTATGCCTACGTATTCCCGTCTGGAACGAGAAATCAGAGTCAACGTAGTTCGCCTACCTACGGGAAAGGAGGGGAAGGTTGCTCGCTAGGATATCGCATCCTATGCCTACGTACTTTCATGCAGCATGAAAGATCAGAGCAAACGTAGTTCGGGCCACGTACGACACAAGCTTGTCTTGGTTGATTTTATTCCTTCTGAAAAAGGTTTTTCTGATTAAGAGTCCACGGCGGACAAAAATGACGTTTTGATGAGTTCACATTCTTTTACGGAAGAAGTGTCTTTTATTGCGTTTGAAATCTTTATGTGTTTTTCTGTTTGTTTTGAGAAAGAAAGAGACAGAACTCTAACCTACGGTTGCGAAGGGAAACAAACTAACCTAATGTTATCATGCATGGGTTAAGACCTAGTGTCTATCATGCTCCTCTCTTGCACAGAGAGAAACAGAGGTCCTACGGGATAGGCAGAAACAGAAACAATAACAGATATATACAGTAAAACAGTAAAATGCATGGATGCAACAGCACAAGCGAGGCAAGGGAGTCCCACTCAACCTCGAACCTAGAAAACAATAGGCAAAAGTGAACAGGCTTCACTTTCAACCCAACAGGGTAAACAGCAAACAATACAGCTCAGAAAACCAATCAATACATCAGCAAATGAAATACACCAGCACAAGAAACAGCATCAGCAGCTCTGACTCCACATCTAGCTTCAAGCAATCTCCAATCAGCTACAAGCTTCAACAAGCATCAATCTCCATCTTCTTGACCTTCAAGCAAGGGCTTTGATCATCTATCTTCCATCTACAATGGCTTTTCTTCAAGCTCAAACCTCCGGGATAAGGGATCAGTCACAAGAGTGAATTGGGTGTTAAGCAATCAGTTGACTACCAAGGGTGGTGAACAGACTGCTTCTAACACAAGAGACATTTTCTCTCAAGAGTTCTATCTCATAGATACTATCACCAAGCCTTCCAAAGGAAGGGGGTGAGTGTCTTAGAGAGACTCTGAATCACAGAGAAGAATGGATGCAGACAAGGCAATCCATGTTTGAGAAACAATCATTCTAATCTAAAGCTCTGCCTAGCTCCTAAACCCTAGTCTCCTCAGCATCTGCTAGCAAGAAACTTCTCCCCAACTCTGACAGTTGATCTTCAATCTTTGAATCTCCAATGGCTTCATCTTCACAAATCTTCAGCTTCCCCAGGGCCCCAGACAATCCCAATACCCAAACAAGCAAGCAACAATCCCCAGAGGGCACACCACACCAGACAACAGATATACAGACAGTAATAATAGCAGTAGGGGAATCCTGACTTTTTCTAAGGGATCTAATAGCTACCCATAGCCCATATAGTCCCATAACTAATCTATTTAAATCCTAAGTCCTAAGGGGAATGAAATCAAACTCCTAAGTTGTCACCTAAAACCCTAGTTTTGCTCATGATGTTCAAGCATTTATTAATCACCTAAAATTAACTCCTAAAAATGGGAACTAAAATATTTCTACAAGTTAATATCTCATCTAAACAATATAAAAAGAATGACTAAAAAATATTAAAGCATGTAAGAGAACAAAAATCATTAAAATGATGCATGAAATGAATCTATTTAATATGACATTTATTTAGAAAATATGAAAAAAATATGAAATAAAACTAAAAATGAAATTTTATTTTTCTATAATATTCTAGACATTTTAATGAAAATATTGTAAAAAGAATGGATTAAAATGCATTTTTTATGAATTAGTTATGAATTAATGAAATTGGTAAAATATTAAAATGAATTAAGAAAATTAAAATTGAATTAAATGAGGGAGGGGGTACGAATAGAACTTCGCTCCAGTTCAATCCATGATGGGCCCTCACAATGGGGGTGCGCTTATCACTTTACCAAGGCCCAGCTTCGTTCAGCAAATAAAGAATAGAAAGAAATGCCAGGGGGGTGAGAAAAGCAACAGAATCACGTTAGAAATTGGTTTTGGGCCTAACACGGGGGGTGGGATTAGCACGATTCAACTCAGGCCCGCCCGTTTCAATTAATGAAACGGTGCGTTTTGGCCAAACCTCAATTCCCTCCAAACGCTCAGATTGAATAACAGCCACAAGATCATGCTGAAAGTCAAAAGTCCAAGGCCCAAGGAACGGCCACGATTGTATCTTCTTCAATTGGCCTGAAACTTAGGGTTTCAATTCACCATGGCAGCCATGCACGATCAATCTTCCACCTCTCTATTCTCGCTCTACACGCAATGAAATGCCACGCCATCAACATGAAACCTGCTCAGAATCTTTCCCTCTATAATCCTAGGGCATCAATTCATCTTGAAACTCATCACAATAACAAACCCGATGACATCAAACTCTGGCCTCTATGAGATTACACTGATATGAACCATCACCATTCTCCCTCAAACTTACCCTAATCTGATCTATGCACAAAGGTGATTAACCTACACTATCGATCTAAGATTCTAATGGCTTAACCTAAGAGATATTAATCCAAACAGTTTGTTGCACCTGTCACTAACCATCACCAATCCTTTCCAAATTCATCTAACTTAATCTCCTAACCACCTAGATCAAGTCTAAACTAATAAAATCATGTTAAACTAACTGAATTAAGCAAATCGAATGAAAACTTACCTGATGAGAAACCTTGAAAACAGCTATGGAAGATGTGGATCTGAAGCTCCTAAGTGTTGAATCTTGATCAATCCTTGATGAACTTGATTCTGTATGCAAAATTCTGGAGATCCCTTGCTTGAATTATGCTATTCACTTGAACTTGTGATTTTGATGTTGATGAAAAAAGCACTCGAAAATGGATGAGAATCACCAAAACCTTGCTTCAATTATGATCTATGATGATGATGGAGTAAAATTGAATTGATTTTGATGAAGATTGATGAAGAATTTGAGAGATTTGGAATGAAACTTTTATGAACAAGAATGAGAAATTTGTGGAATTCTTGGTGCAAATGAAGCCAACCCTTGCCAAATTCTCCTTTCATGAATATATAGACCCCAATGGTACATTCTAGATCCATCTTGCACATTCCCTTGTTTTCAAACTTTGATCCATTTTTGAAGTGTTTCTTCAATTACAAGTAACCAAAGATAGCTTCATTTTTTCCTTCTAAACTCAAAAAAGTGTGTGAACCATTGTTCTTAGAATTGTTTTTCCATTCAAAATCATATATTGGAAGTCTCCATTTGGACTTGTAAATCTCCCAAACCATTTTTCAATTTGAAATTATTCACTTTATAAGCCTTTTTAGTTCATATTTTGACCAATCATGCAACTCCATGCTATGAGCTTCTCCAATAACTTGTGACCTTCTTTCTAGACTTAAAATCCCATTTGGAGCAAGTTTGATGTTGTAAGTTTTTCCATTTGAGGCCCCCTTGTATGAGTTTTGGACATAGGTTAAAATGACCTGTAATTCACAAATGCCCAAAATACCCTTTGCTTGTCAAGACCATAAGTTGAGTTCTCCACATCATATGAAGGCATACCATACCATTCTAGAAAGCTAAGACAATGAGGAACAATTCTTATGTTGACCAAGAATTCATTTGAAATCTCCTTGAGGGGCAAAACTAGCTTGGAAGTCAAGTTACTTTCACAGACAAAAATTCAGACACCCCAGATGACCTGTAACTTGCAAGGACCATAACTTGAGTTCCATAAATCTCCTTGAGGTCTTCCACCACTCAAATTAAAGGTCTTGAGATCCTCTACAAGTTTCATGTTGGCCAAGAAGCCATTTGAAGCTAGCATTTTGACTTATATTGCTTGGAAATTTGACCTAAACTAGGGGATTTTACAGAGAAACCCTAATTTAGAAACTCCTCTTCTCCTTGATTTCTCTTGAATTCTCCTTGCCATATCTCCATATCCTTCTTTATATGTCCAATGTTGATCCCCACATCTCTTCAATAGACTTGAATGCCCTCTTAAGTCAGTCAATTGACCTAGGGTTGACCTAGGGTTGACCCAGATGAAACCCTAGTTGACTGTCTTCCACTATAGCTCTTGTGCTTTCATCAATGACTTGCTTTCTTCTCCAAATGACTTTATAAGTCTCTCAAGATGTCTAGATACTCTCCATGCCTTCACTTCACAGCTCACAACCCTCTTGTTGATCCTCTTGCCCTCAGCTAGGAGATGGACTCAAGGCTTGATCTGCTGAACTCTTTGCTTTCAAATTCTTTCCTGATGACTTGAATATGATTGAATTGGAATAATAACCTCATGATAGGCCTCTAGAGATGAGAATAATGACTGGTCCCCTGTTGAATGACTTGCTATGCTCATGCTATGCAGATGGTTAGTCTATGTACATGACTCTATATGCAAATACTAATGATAATGAAACATGAACCAAGTGAATAAGGTTAGGCAAATTTTAGGGTGCAACAGCTGCCCCTATTCAAGCGACTTGGACCCGACTGGATGAAGAGCCCGGAGCCTTCAGACATTCGCGGTACGAGACGGTTGAATACTAGTGAAACCAGAAATTTGCCAACCGCAGAAATAAACTGCGCTCCTGCTTGAGGAATGACATTCGTCAGCTGAATCTGACTGTTATGGTAACCCACTGATCTCGCGCGACCGTGCTGGGGATTGTCTTCATCGCTCTGAAGAGGATTCTGTCATAACAGATTGCTTGCTTGTCCACGTTAGGACTCCGCTTGTTGTTAACCCGAAGAAATCTCAACTAAAACCTGCCCACGTTAGGACTCCATTTGCTGTCAACCCAGAAAAGTCTCGGCAACTCCGCTGGGGATAATTCATCTGCATTTCCGTAAACTGAATCGTCCACGTTAGGAATAACACTCTTCCACGTTAGGAGTAACGCTTTTATCTTTCCACGTTAGGAAGCAATCTTCTTTCCACAGGAGGAGAACTACATCAACCTGTCCACGTAAGGACTCCAATACCACTTGACATGTCCGCGTCAGGACTTCAATCTTTCCACGTAAGGAATACATCATTCTTCCCCGTCAGGAACCAATTTTTCTTGAATCTGTCCACGTAAGGACCCCAATTTCTCCGCGTAAGGAATAAACTTCTTCTTCCACGTTAGGAATATCTTCTTTGATCGGTCCGCGTCAGGACTAAACTCTTTCCACGTCAGGAATAATCCATTTCTTTCCACGTCAGGAATCAATCTTGATATGCCCGCGTCAGGACTTAATCTTTCCACGTAAGGAATCTCCATCTTTCCACGTTAGGAATAATAATAATTTCTTTGATTTGTCCACGTCAGGACACTGATCTAGTCTTGATTCGTCTACGTTAGGACTCAGGCGTCTTCGACTCGCTGAGGAAATAAGACTTGTCCACGTAAGGACTCACGCGTCTTCGACTTGCTGGGGAAATATCCGCGTCAGGACTTACACTTTGCCAACAACACGAAGAAGGATAAATTTGTCCACGTCAGGACTCTTGTATCTTGTCATCACAAAGAACTACAAACTTGTCCACGTGAGGACGCACATTTCACCCTTACGAATAAAGATATCTGCTGGAAACAAATGATCCACGTCAGGACACCAACACGAAGAGTAACCAATCTTGTCAACGTTATGACCTCCCTTTCTCCAAATTTCGAGAGACCGAATCTATCCACGCCAGGATTAACACACCTTACCAATCCGGTAAAACAAACCTGTCCACGCTAGGACGCCCACTTCTGAAGAAATCCCGTCATCTAGGAATAAACTGTCCGCGTCAGGACTTGGTTCTTCAATGATCCTCACCCACAAACTTCTTAACACTGACGTGACAGCGACTTCGAGATGAACTCTACTGGGGATGTCTGGAAACCAAACTACCGGATGCCTGTTCTGATGACCGGCGGTGGCCTCTGAAATTCTGATTCATGCGACCCGTTGATGACAAACAAACTCTGCTTGGGGATAAGGAGATTCTTATCCTGGCCACTCTGGCTGGGGAAAATAAGAGACATTTGCATAAACGACTCGGCTGGGGACAAAGAGGCTCTCATCATGCTGACTCTGTGGGGAATAATGCCAAAGCTGACATTATCACTGAATATCTCCTGCCGAGATCTTGACTGTTTGGTAATTTATTTGAGCAAGAGCTCTCTCCACCTGAACTACTAGAGTACAGAAACTGCTTCAGCAAAATAAATGCTGGAAGGATAACGCCTACTCGCCGGGGATAGCCTGATGCTACAGAATTATTCCAGCAAAATAAATGCTGGTAGGGTGAAGTCGACCCTGCTGGGAAGTTGGGAACTCAAACCACACGTCTTGTTGAAGTAACCCCCTGCTGGGGAAAATAACCTAAACCAAACACCTTGCTGAGGTAACCCCCTGCTGGGGAATATAACTCTGCTGGGGAATAGCAGATGCGCCTGGTATGATTGAGCCTCTGCTGGAGAGTGAACTAATATCACACGGTATCTCTGACAAAATAAGTGACAGGAACCACCATCAACTCTGCTTGGGAGAGTCTTGATATTCGAGTTCCACTGGAAGGAAAGAACACTTGCTGAAAGAACTCCGCTGGAGAGAGGATAATTCTCTCGGGGAAAATTAACTGACTCCGCTGGGGGAGATGAACCTGTCTGAATATAGCCTTACGATCTCGGAATCACCAAACTCTGCTGAGGACGAGTAATTCTCTGGGGCACGTCCTTTGGATAAGCTACGGCTAGCTGGGGAATTCTATCCTTCTTCAGGAAGCACATGCATGACCTGCGTGGGGATCAGGCCTTTCACTATCGCAATCTTTTGATCACCTTCCTCGTACGGTTATGAAACCTGCAACAACACAAACAAGACACGACAAGCCTATGCAATCCAAATCGATTCAGGTTAGTGACGTTACACTCAGTTAATTCAAAGCTTTAACAATTGTTGGCAAGGGCCAGTGATGTTATACTCATGCTAGTTTCATCAAACTTAGGCGTTTTATCATGCGCAAAACAGTAAAGAACAGGCATCAAGTACTGAATAACACATTTTCATTGATTGGGCCCCTGAATGGGCGGAGTTTTTGTACACGGGAGGTAACTCCTGAAAAGAGGAAGCTACGCAAAGCAAATACATAAGTATGCAAGTATTCACAAGAAGCATAAATATTGACAAATTAAATTTTGTACACATGTCGGCAACTGGATGCAGATGAGCACCACGAACTGATCCTCCCATGACTCGTCCGACTCTTATACTTTCCCGGTATCCCTACTTCTGAAGAGGTTGTATCCGATAACTGGCTCCTCCAACGCATTCTCCCGCATTGATGCTCATTGCAATATCAAATTCGGACCGCAGTCATTTGCTTTTCACATCCCTAACTTTTGCGTGAACCGCCCTTTACGGGTTTTCAGTTCACCGGGATACCCCTTTTTGCCGAAGCCGCCCAGTGTAGGTTTTCAACTTCGCGGGTGTACATTTTTTTCAATTTTATCCCTAACTTTTGCCCGAACCTTTCATTCTGTTTTTGGTTCGCCAGGATGCCCCATTTTTGCCTGGACTTTCTTTTTTTTGTCCAGCGGGTCTATTTTAAGCAAAGTATTTTTTAACTGCGTCCGAATTCACCGGTGATGCAAAGTCTTCCCCGTCCATGGTGGACAACAATAAAGCTCCTCCTGAAAAGACCTTACTGACAACGTATGGCCCTTCGTAGTTGGGGGTCCACTTGCCCCTGTGATCTGCCTGCGGCGGGAGAATCCTTTTCAGCACAAGGTCGCCCGTCTGAAAGCTTCGCGGAAGTATCTTCTTGTCGTACGCTTTCTTCATTCGTCTTTGATACAAACGACCGTATGCCAGAGAAGCTAGCCTCTTCTCATCCATCAAACTCAGTTGGTTCAACCTATTCGTTACCCATTCTGCCTCGTCCAGCTGAACGTCTCGCAATACCCTCAGAGAAGGGATCTCAACTTCCAATGGTAATACCGCTTCCATTCCGTATACCAACGAGAACGGAGTTGCCCCGGTTGATGTGCGTACCGTCGTACGATAACCGTGCAAAGCGAAAGGTAGCATTTCATGCCAATCTTTATACGTCACCACCATTTTCTGGATTATCTTCTTGATGTTCTTATTGGCCGCTTCGACAGCGCCATTCATCTTGGGTCGGTAAGGGGAGGAGTTGTGATGTTCGATCTTGAAATTCTGACAGAGCTCCTTCATCATTTTGTTGTTCAAATTAGAGCCGTTATCTGTGATTATCCGCTCGGGAATCCCATATCGGCAAATGATATCTCTCTTGATGAATCTAGCCACCACTTGCTTCGTTACATTTGCGTAAGACGTCGCTTCCACCCACTTGGTGAAATAATCGATTGCTACTAAGATGAACCGATGCCCGTTAGAAGCCGTCGGCTCGATCTTTCCGATCATATCGATTCCCCACATTGAGAATGGCCATGGAGATGACATCACATTCAGAGGACTCGGAGGCACATGTATTTTGTTAGCATAAATTTGGCACTTGTGGCATTTCCTTGCAAACTTGAAACAATCAGTTTCCATCGTCAGCCAAAAGTAACCTGCCCTTAGCAGCTTTCTCGTCATAGCATGCCCGCCAGCATGCGTGCCAAAGGCACCTTCGTGAATTTCCTCCATGAGAAGTTTTGCCTCTTTCTCGTCTACACAACGCAACAACACCAAATCGTGGTTTCTTCTGTACAAGACACCATCTGGGTTCAAATAGAAATTACCCGCTAATCTCCTGAGAGTCTTCTGATCTTGACTGGATGCCCCAGCCGGATACTCTTTATTCTTCAGGAAATTAAGGATATCAAAATACCACGGTTTGTCATCAGACGCTTCATCAATAGCAAATACATAAGCTGGCCTGTCCAACCGAGAGATAGTGATCTGGGGAGCTTCGTTCCAGAAGTTGACCTTGTACATGGAAGACAAGGTGGCAAGGGCGTCAGCCATTTGATTTTCTGCCCGTGGTACGTGATGCAATTCAACTTTGTCGAAGAAAGGCAACAATCTCCTTGCATAATTCATATAATGTATCAAGTTGGGCTGACGTGTCTCCCATTCCCCTTTGATCTGATTCACTACCAGAGCTGAGTCTCCGTATACGTCTAGGTGTTTGATTCGCAAATCAATGGCTTCTTCAAGCCCCATTATACAAGCTTCGTATTCGGCCTCGTTGTTGGTAACGGCAAAGGTCAATCGGGCAGTAAACGGGATGTGCGACCCGTGTGGCGTAGTGATAATTGCCCCTATTCCGCTACCGTAAGCATTCACAGCTCCGTCAAATATCATCTTCCATTGGGACCCCGGCTCTGGTCCTTCGTCTGGTAACGGCTCTTCACAATCTTTCATCTTGAGATACATGATATCCTCGTCAGGAAAATCAAACCTCATTGATTGGTAATCTTCAATAGGCTGCTCCGCCAGATACTCAGACAGCACACTCCCCTTTATTGCCTTTTGCGAGACGTATTGAATATCGTATTCAGTCAAGACCATCTGCCACCGGGCAATTCTACCTGACAACGCCTGCTTTTCAAATATATATTTGATTGGATCCATCTTCGAGATGAGCATGGTTGTATGATTCAGCATGTACTGCCTCAAACGCTTGGCGGCCCAGGCTAGCGCGCAACAAGTTTTCTCCAGCATTGAGTATCGAGATTCACAGTCTGTAAATTTCTTACTCAAATAGTAGATTGCATGCTCTTTTCTCCCTGTCTCGTCGTGCTGACCGAGAACACAACCCATGCTTCCCTCAAGAACCGTCAAATACATTATCAAGGGTCTCCCTGCCACCGGGGGTATCAAAATAGGAGGCTCTTGCAGATACTTCTTTATTTTGTCGAACGCCTTTTGACAATTTTCGTTCCACGTTACAGCTTGATCTTTCTTCAACAGCTTAAATAATGGTTCACACGTGGCCGTTAGGTGAGATATGAACCGGGCAATGTAGTTCAATCTCCCTAAAAACCCGCGCACCTCTTTCTCTGTTTTAGGCGTCGGCATTTCTTGAATCGCTTTTATTTTAGCAGGATCGACCTCTATTCCTCTTTCGCTTACAATAAACCCCAGCAGCTTACCCGATCTCACCCCGAAGGTGCATTTGTTAGGGTTCAGCCTCAGCCTGAACTTCCTAAGCCTTTTAAACAACTTCAACAGATTCACCAGATGCTCTTCCTCTGTCTGGGATTTGGCAATCATATCGTCAACATAAACTTCGATCTCTCTATGCATCATGTCATGAAAGAGAGTCGTCATCGCACGCTGATATGTTGCCCCAGCATTCTTCAAACCAAAGGGCATCACTTTGTAGCAAAATGTTCCCCAAGGCGTTATGAAAGTAGTCTTCTCCATATCCTCTGGCGCCATCTTAATTTGATTATAGCCTGAAAAGCCATCCATGAAGGAGAATACAGAGTATTGAGCGGTATTATCAACTAACACGTCAATGTGAGGAAGTGGAAAATCGTCTTTTGGGCTTGCTTTATTCAAATCTCTATAATCCACGCACATTCGGACCTTGCCATCTTTCTTTGGCACTGGTACGATGTTAGCAACCCATGAGGGATACTTCGTCACAGCCAGGAAACCAGCGTCCCACTGTTTCTGAACCTCCTCTTTAATCTTTATTGCCATATCTGGACGAGTTCTGCGAAGTTTTTGTTTAACTGGCGGGCAATCTTCTTTCAGTGGCAGGCGATGCACAACCATATCTGTATCGAGCCCTGGCATATCTTGATACGACCAAGCGAATACATCGCTATACTCTCGGAGCATTTCAATCAGTTTTCGCTTGATATCACTCTGCAGCGCGGCTCCGATACGAACATTTTTCTCAACCCCTTCCGACCCCAAATTGATAATTTCGATAACCTCGTCGTGAGGCAGAATGGCTCTTTCCTCTTGCTTCACCAACCAAGACAGTTCTTCAGGAACGTCGCTATCTTCGACAACCTCTTCTTCGGTCTGGAATACCGGGTGCTCGAAGTCGGGACGAGTCATAGGTGGCTCAAGGATGTCATCTGAAAATGTTATCCTGCAAAAGAGAGGGTTAAGTGCTTCAAAATGCGTATAAAGCGGATAATCACATTGCCATTTTATTGAAAAATACAAAACAAGAAAGACAGGGACTACAGTATTTGCACATGAAAAAACGCCATTTATTCAATGATTAACGCGCAATGTTTATAACAACACAGCCCTAAGCAAATCCTGATGCCTCGGGCAAGACATCAGATTATTCAACAATTAATAAAGCAAAGCATTACTGTTTAAAAGTCACAGGAACAAGCTCCTGAATAGACCAGTTGCACAGTCCTTGTCCTGGCGTGCTTGGCTGAATCCAGGCATCCATATCACAGTCGCTGTCCCCTTCATCGGACTCTGAAGCAGCATTGACAGATTCATGGCATATTCCACTGGCAGAGATGGTGATTGACTTTCTGAAATGAGGGGCCCCCACAGAAGGAGTTGATGATGACGGTCGGTACCCCAATCCGAACCGGTCCATTTTCACAGGAATGTCCAATACTTTGCCCCAGCCCTTGGCTTCTCCTGCTTCCACTAGCGCTTGAGCCTCTTTATACAAAGAAACAGCTATCTCTGGCACTTTGCTTGGCCTGGGACCCTTGTCCTTTATGCGCAAACCTTCGAATGCCTGGCATGGCGTCTCGTGGATCTCCCCGTCGACTTCCACATATTTAAACGAAGATAGATGGCTGACCAGGATGTCTTCTTCTCCGCACACGGTGACTACACTGTCTCCGACCATATACTTTAACTTCTGATGCAGGGTAGACGTGACTGCCCCTGCCCCGTGAATCCAAGGTCTTCCCAGCAAGCAGCTGTACGCAGGCTGTATATCCATGATATAAAACTCCGTTGCAAACACTTCCGGTCCCACTTGCAGAGGCAATGTAATCGATCCGAAGACTGTCCTCCGCGTGCCGTCAAACGCTCTGACTACCAAATCGCTGGGTGTACACAAAATCCCTCGAACATCCAGCTTCATCATAGCCTTCTTAGGCAGCACGTTCAAAGACGACCCGGTGTCAACCAATACGTGCGACATTGTCGATCCCCTACACTCCACAGATACATGTAATGCCATATTATGATCCCTTCCTTTCGGAGTCAAGTCGAAATCAGTAAAGCCCAGACTGTGGCCTGCATTTACATGTGCCAATACTCCTTCTAGCTGGTTCACGGAGACATCCTGTGGTACGAAAGAAGTGTCCAGGACTTTCAGCAAAGCGTTTCGGTGAGCTTCCGAACACAACAGCAATGACAAAATAGATATTTTGGACGGCGTTTGCTGCAGATGCTCCACAATTTTATAGTCACTTTTCCGAATTAAGCGCATGAATTCCTCTACGTCCTTCGACGCTGCTTCTTTTTCATTTACTTGTACCGGAACATTCTCAACCGCTTTCCCCTTTCCTTTCGCTAGCCTTTCGGCTTCCACTTCAGGAGATATAAAGATCCTGCCGCTTCTCGTCATGCCCCCTGAGCCCACAACATTATCCACAACCTCCGCTGACTGCTTGTTAACATCGATCTTAATCCCGTCACAATACACCTCTAGCCCATATGACCATGGGACCGCTTTCGTGTTCTCATACGGGATTGGCCCGGCTTTAGTTATAGTAATCGGTGGTCGCTGAGCTGGTGCTGAAATGGTGATCGTCTTCCGAGGAATTGTCACTGTGGCAACATCACTCCGATTGTCCACTACTGCCCCTACCGGCTCATCAGTTGCTGTTCGATCAAACTGCAATATACCTTCATCAATTAAGGCCTGAATGCCTTTCTTCAAATCCTCACACCCCTCAGCCAGGGCCCAACAATCTAAACAGTACTCATTACATCCCGGGTAAACACCTCCTTGCAACAGTCGACTCTTTATTTCGCTCAGCGGCGTCTTTAAATCCTCAACATTCATAATCAGATTCAGACCTTCCTCAGTCAGCACGGCGTTCGCCCCATGATTGGGCATGGGTTTCTGGACTATATTTGCACCGGGCGTTCCGAAGTTGATAGACTTGTTGTCCAAAAGATCCTGTACAACGTGCTTAAAAGCATGACAACCTTCAATATCATGGCCCGGGGCCCCAGAATGAAACTCACAGTGTCTATTTGCATCATAGCCGAACGGGGGAGTTCCCGTTATCGGTGCCAAGGTTCTTTTCTCCACCAGATTCAATCCCAACAAGGTCTGCAATAAATCAGCATAGTTAGAGGGAGGCTTCTCAAATACTCTTCTCGGCTTACCACCCTGGAATTTTCGCTGAGCTTGCTGTGCCCCCTGCTGAGGCTGCTGCTGCGGTGGCATTGGTTGCTGCTGAACCGGTTGTTGCTGGATTGGTTGTTGCTGATAGGGGATAGTAACACTCGACACCTGCTGCTGCTGACGATATTGATTTCTTCCCCTGCCTCGGCCTCGGCCTCGGCCTCCAAATACCGCGCTAGCTTCGCCCTGACGGCGCCCACCATAAGCTTTCCTATTACTGCCAGATGCAGCTGATTCGTCAACTTGGAACTTTCCTTGCTTAATGTTCCGCTCAATCTTTTCACCCATCAGGATCAGGTCTGAAAAACTGGCCAGAGAAGTATGAAACAGCATATCATGAAATAGCCCGGTGAATGTACCAACAAACATATCATTCATTTCCTTATCTTCTACAGGGGGACGGACCCTGGCAGCCATATCGCGCCACCTTTGCGCGTACTCTTTAAAACTCTCCCCCTTCTTCTGCGACAGCCCGGCCAACTGGACCCGATTGGGCGCCAGATCGCTGTTATACTTGTAATGGGCTACGAACGCCTCCGCTAATTGCTTCCAAGTCTTGATATCAGTGGGCTCCAACCCCATGTACCACTCTAAGGAAGGACCCGATAGACTATCCTGAAAGAAATGCATGAGCATTCTTTCATCAGTGGAGTATGCAGACATCTTTCTGTAATAAGCTCGTACATGCACTTTCGGACATGTATCTCCTTTGTACTTATCGAACGCAGGCGCTTTGAACTTGATCGGCACCCTCAAGCCAGGTACCAAGCCCATAGTTGCCATGTCCAATCCCACAGCACTCTGGTTTAAGACTCCCTTCATTTGCTCTTCCAGCATTCTAATCTTTTGAGAATCATCCATCGGCCCTTCAAAGCCTCCTCCAGAGAAGGCGTCCTCCTGTTGATCCTCTTGCCACATACCGTTTCCAGCCCCGTACCCATCATACGCATTATTACGTCCAGCTCTAATCTGATTCATTCCGGGACCTCGGCCTCTGCTGCCGTACCCTTGAACACCTCCAGCAGGACCACCAGCCATAAATCCAGTACCGTTTCCGTTCCCAAAGCCTCCGTAACCCTGATTGACCATACCATAACCATCTTGCCCAAAGCCTTGAGCATTAAAGCCATACTTGCCAGTGTTGTCGAATCCCTGATCGTTAAATCCGAACCCAGCGTTGACAAAGCCATTGCCTCCGAGATTATCTCCCAAATTGACATCACCCAGCCCAGCGTTATGGCCAGCAGTTTCATTTCCAACTCCGACGTTACCATTCACAGCAGCGGTAGCGTTGTTGACGTTAGCAGCAGTCACATTGACGACAGGCGGAGCCACCGGCGTGGGAGTGCCATCTCCATGAGCAGTATCAACCCGGACAGACTGATGATCTTCGTTACCATGACCAGCGTTGCGAGCCAACAGAGGCTGGACCATGGCCTGCAAATTCTCTTGCCCTTTTGCTATAGCCTCCATGGTCTGCATGAAGAGGGCGAGCTTCTCGCGTACATCCTGCATCTCATTCTGAATCTGGTCCATGACTTTCCGACAGTTGGAGCGTGTAGAGTAGCGGTGCGGATGTTGATCTGGAATCCTGTTAAGTACCTGATACAGAGCAAGAGATAAGACACCATTCAAAGCTTACCTGTTATGCAATATGAATATGAATGCAATGCAATGTGTCTGTGCATTAGGGCAGTTCATTCCCCCAGTTCTAGTGCGATGGTGCCGGTGCAGTGACGGTGCTGACAATAAGAATATCGGAGTTGAATCATAGAAAGCCTCGTATATTGCAGAGAGAATCAATAATCCCAGGGTACGACATCACTGAGTACAACGAGAAGGCATGACCTCAACCAACAATCCTGGTGATGGTCAGCGCTATGCAAATAAAGCATACAGGCGAACATAAAATGATCAAATCCTCCCAAAAGTCTGGTACTCCTCTAACAACTTCTTGGTCTCCGGATGGCTTGGTCGATCAAGCAGACCTTCAACAAGCTGGTTTCTCTTCTTAAGGACACGACGTACGTCTTCAGCAGTTTCTTCCCATGTTGCTTCTCCGAAGCAATCTTCTAGCTTTCGCTTCTGAGACACTGCTTCATCTCTGGATTTGATTGCCTTGTTCAGTGCATGCTGGACACTATACCGGTTCATCACTTCTTCCTCACACTTCTTGATGCTAGACTTCAACTTCTCTTCGAGGTCGGAAATTTGCTGCTTCAGCTTATCTTCCCTCTTCTTGTTGTTGGTGAGTGTAGCATTCCAAGTCTTATTGCAAGAAGATATCTCTCGGTGTGCCGCGTCAAGCGCTTTCTTTTTGGCTTCCAGCATGTCATGGGAACTTCTGAACTCTTGCCCCAGACGTTCGCGCTTTTTCTTTTCCTCGGTCAACTCGGCTCCTAACCTGTTTACCAGCTCAATCTGTTGTTGGAAAGCGTATACAGCCTTGTTTTTCTCACTGCGTGCCTGGGCTAGCTCTTGCTCTAACCCTTCATTAATCTTTATCAAGGCTTCTTTCTCCTTCACAACCTGTTCATAGACTTCCCTAGAAACAGTAGTAGGCTCTTCTACCGGAACGGGATCAAGAACTGGTGCATCTGGAAACGGCATCTTCAACTGACTAGCCCTCTCCTGAATCCAAACTCTATAAGGTGCATAGGCCTGACAGTCATTCTTTCCTAACAACGGCTTCCCTTTGCGGTTAATACTCGTCCAGGCATGTCGCAACTTGGCTAATAATTCCCCCTTTACGTCACCAGTGAAGTACAGAGATTCCTGTACTTCCTCCTCCTGAGGTGGATTCTTCAGCGCATATCCGAACTGACGAATGAGCAGAGAAGGGTTGTAGTTGATACACCCTTTCCTTCCAATCAGTGGGACATTAGGGTACCCAGAACAACTGAAGATGAGCTCAGATCCCAACAAATCTTTATCAAACCACTCCATATCTTCCGACGATAACCTCATCAGACGCTCTGGCCAACCAACTGGAGCTGTAGCCTCTGCAGCAGATCCTCTCTTAGGAAGATGACTCTCAAACCACATACTCAATAAGGGCACACACAGATGAACATTCTTCCCTCTTCCCTTCTCATTCTTGTAATGCAGTGAGTGGTAGAGATCTCCGAGTAAAGTAGGTACAGGATTACCAGCGGCAAACAAGTAGAAAGCATCGAAGTCCACGAAATCAGGTATATTGGGGAACAGAACTATGCCATAAATGCACAAAGCCAACACAGCATTGAAAGCAACCCAGCACCCATTCTTAGCGTACTCTTGGGCTTTACCCACTAAGAACTGAAATGAGAATCCTGGAACTCCACGGGAAACAGTAGTCACAAGTTCAGAAGCATCAACATGCAAGGCTTTTGCCAATTCCTCCGGCTTAGGTTTGGTATCATAATGAATGAATGGAACCTGGTTCTGCACAGGCAGCTCAACATACTCAGCGTATTCTTCCAGAGTTGGTCCCATAATAAAGTCAGAGAACGTGAAACACCTCAAAGCAGGGTCGTAGAATTGCATCAAAGCATACAGCCCATCTAACTCTACCTCGGTAGGTTTGCACACCAATCTCAATAATCTACCATAGCTCATCCGGAAACTCCTACGAACACCCTCATCAGCAAGAGATATCAACCCCAGTAAAGGAACAATATCAGGCGTAGGCAATTTGTAAGCAACCGTTCTCCTTAGGCTAGTCATGATCAAATACTCAGAAGTCCGGGCACTAGAACTAGGGAAATGCAAATGCACCTGCAGCACAGACACACGTTAGTGAAATGCAAATGATAATGGATATGCAGGGATGCAATGCAAGTAACATTCAACAGGGACCAAAGCTGCAACTGAATAGCCTGAACCCAATCAAGAAAGGTCTCAGATAGACCATCCAGAAGTCATCAAACCCTGGTCTCAGATAGACCTAAAATAAAACTCCAACACTGGTCTCTGACAGACCTCAAACCATAACTCCAACTGGTCTCTGATAGACCTCAAATCACATCTATAATTGGTCTCTGACAGACCTCAGAACACGTCTCCAAATGGTCTCTGACAGACCTCAGATCTCATCTCTAGTTGGTCTCTGACAGACCTCAAAATACATCTCCAAATGGTCTCTGACAGACCTCATAACTCTCCATAAATAACCAAGATCTCTGATCAAGAAACAACCGGTAGTCTGGAGGTCTAGTTACCCGCATAACCCTGAATCCCCTCACAGGTGGGTGGCCCTATAACTGGCACAAGGTACGGCATCCTATGCGGTTGTCGGCGTCACAGACTTTCAGGGTTGACGATACGATTCCCAGAAGGAGTGGCATCATCAAATCCTGAAGAGGCCTCACTCAGCCAACTTCCAAATGATCGGTCCCCAGAGTCGACAATCCAACTAACCAGCAACCCACGCCAACCAAAGGAAGGGGCAGGAGGCCAACCAGAAGAACCTCGTCTGAGTGTAGATTTCATGGGACACCAAAGCAAGCAAAGCAAGCGGGCGCCCACTAATTTCTACTCTAATTCTAGGTGCACTCAAGCCCAGGTCCGGCTTCTCACTCAATATCAGAACACCCGTCACACCCCAGATACAGCAATAATAATCAATATACAAAGCTGAAAAATACAAGGTTAGAAATATACAATAACTCCATACAAAATCCTCGACGGGAAAACAAGCGTTAGGATTGACTCTCTTAAGGGACGTTGGATCCCAAATGCATAAGAACCATCGCAGTCCTTAGCAGCCAGGGGACGTTGGATTCCCCAGCAGAGTCGCCAGCTGTCGCTACTGCGAAAATCGGCGCCGGCTGAACAGAAGAGTCGCCACCGTGCGTTATTTATCCCACGGGAGGGAAAGGAAACGCTCAGAGTAAACCTCGCACAACACGGGAAAGGTATGGTCATCGCAACCAAAACCTGGGTTCGGGAGTCGGTTACGCAAGGGGAAGGTATTAGCACCCCTCACGTCCGTCGTACTCGACGGGATCCACGCTTGTTTTCGGGTATGGATTGTTATTCTATCTAAACTATAGGTCAAGGGTTAAAAGAAAAGAAGATGAAAATAAAAAAATGACTCGGCAAAGTATCGTACTTTATGCCTACGTATTCCCGTCTGGAACGAGAAATCAGAGTCAACGTAGTTCGCCTACCTACGGGAAAGGAGGGGAAGGTTGCTCGCTAGGATATCGCATCCTATGCCTACGTACTTTCATGCAGCATGAAAGATCAGAGCAAACGTAGTTCGGGCCACGTACGACACAAGCTTGTCTTGGTTGATTTTATTCCTTCTGAAAAAGGTTTTTCTGATTAAGAGTCCACGGCGGACAAAAATGACGTTTTGATGAGTTCACATTCTTTTACGGAAGAAGTGTCTTTTATTGCGTTTGAAATCTTTATGTGTTTTTCTGTTTGTTTTGAGAAAGAAAGAGACAGAACTCTAACCTACGGTTGCGAAGGGAAACAAACTAACCTAATGTTATCATGCATGGGTTAAGACCTAGTGTCTATCATGCTCCTCTCTTGCACAGAGAGAAACAGAGGTCCTACGGGATAGGCAGAAACAGAAACAATAACAGATATATACAGTAAAACAGTAAAATGCATGGATGCAACAGCACAAGCGAGGCAAGGGAGTCCCACTCAACCTCGAACCTAGAAAACAATAGGCAAAAGTGAACAGGCTTCACTTTCAACCCAACAGGGTAAACAGCAAACAATACAGCTCAGAAAACCAATCAATACATCAGCAAATGAAATACACCAGCACAAGAAACAGCATCAGCAGCTCTGACTCCACATCTAGCTTCAAGCAATCTCCAATCAGCTACAAGCTTCAACAAGCATCAATCTCCATCTTCTTGACCTTCAAGCAAGGGCTTTGATCATCTATCTTCCATCTACAATGGCTTTTCTTCAAGCTCAAACCTCCGGGATAAGGGATCAGTCACAAGAGTGAATTGGGTGTTAAGCAATCAGTTGACTACCAAGGGTGGTGAACAGACTGCTTCTAACACAAGAGACATTTTCTCTCAAGAGTTCTATCTCATAGATACTATCACCAAGCCTTCCAAAGGAAGGGGGTGAGTGTCTTAGAGAGACTCTGAATCACAGAGAAGAATGGATGCAGACAAGGCAATCCATGTTTGAGAAACAATCATTCTAATCTAAAGCTCTGCCTAGCTCCTAAACCCTAGTCTCCTCAGCATCTGCTAGCAAGAAACTTCTCCCCAACTCTGACAGTTGATCTTCAATCTTTGAATCTCCAATGGCTTCATCTTCACAAATCTTCAGCTTCCCCAGGGCCCCAGACAATCCCAATACCCAAACAAGCAAGCAACAATCCCCAGAGGGCACACCACACCAGACAACAGATATACAGACAGTAATAATAGCAGTAGGGGAATCCTGACTTTTTCTAAGGGATCTAATAGCTACCCATAGCCCATATAGTCCCATAACTAATCTATTTAAATCCTAAGTCCTAAGGGGAATGAAATCAAACTCCTAAGTTGTCACCTAAAACCCTAGTTTTGCTCATGATGTTCAAGCATTTATTAATCACCTAAAATTAACTCCTAAAAATGGGAACTAAAATATTTCTACAAGTTAATATCTCATCTAAACAATATAAAAAGAATGACTAAAAAATATTAAAGCATGTAAGAGAACAAAAATCATTAAAATGATGCATGAAATGAATCTATTTAATATGACATTTATTTAGAAAATATGAAAAAAATATGAAATAAAACTAAAAATGAAATTTTATTTTTCTATAATATTCTAGACATTTTAATGAAAATATTGTAAAAAGAATGGATTAAAATGCATTTTTTATGAATTAGTTATGAATTAATGAAATTGGTAAAATATTAAAATGAATTAAGAAAATTAAAATTGAATTAAATGAGGGAGGGGGTACGAATAGAACTTCGCTCCAGTTCAATCCATGATGGGCCCTCACAATGGGGGTGCGCTTATCACTTTACCAAGGCCCAGCTTCGTTCAGCAAATAAAGAATAGAAAGAAATGCCAGGGGGGTGAGAAAAGCAACAGAATCACGTTAGAAATTGGTTTTGGGCCTAACACGGGGGGTGGGATTAGCACGATTCAACTCAGGCCCGCCCGTTTCAATTAATGAAACGGTGCGTTTTGGCCAAACCTCAATTCCCTCCAAACGCTCAGATTGAATAACAGCCACAAGATCATGCTGAAAGTCAAAAGTCCAAGGCCCAAGGAACGGCCACGATTGTATCTTCTTCAATTGGCCTGAAACTTAGGGTTTCAATTCACCATGGCAGCCATGCACGATCAATCTTCCACCTCTCTATTCTCGCTCTACACGCAATGAAATGCCACGCCATCAACATGAAACCTGCTCAGAATCTTTCCCTCTATAATCCTAGGGCATCAATTCATCTTGAAACTCATCACAATAACAAACCCGATGACATCAAACTCTGGCCTCTATGAGATTACACTGATATGAACCATCACCATTCTCCCTCAAACTTACCCTAATCTGATCTATGCACAAAGGTGATTAACCTACACTATCGATCTAAGATTCTAATGGCTTAACCTAAGAGATATTAATCCAAACAGTTTGTTGCACCTGTCACTAACCATCACCAATCCTTTCCAAATTCATCTAACTTAATCTCCTAACCACCTAGATCAAGTCTAAACTAATAAAATCATGTTAAACTAACTGAATTAAGCAAATCGAATGAAAACTTACCTGATGAGAAACCTTGAAAACAGCTATGGAAGATGTGGATCTGAAGCTTCTAAGTGTTGAATCTTGATCAATCCTTGATGAACTTGATTCTGTATGCAAAATTCTGGAGATCCCTTGCTTGAATTATGCTATTCACTTGAACTTGTGATTTTGATGTTGATGAAAAAAGCACTCGAAAATGGATGAGAATCACCAAAACCTTGCTTCAATTATGATCTATGATGATGATGGAGTAAAATTGAATTGATTTTGATGAAGATTGATGAAGAATTTGAGAGATTTGGAATGAAACTTTTATGAACAAGAATGAGAAATTTGTGGAATTCTTGGTGCAAATGAAGCCAACCCTTGCCAAATTCTCCTTTCATGAATATATAGACCCCAATGGTACATTCTAGATCCATCTTGCACATTCCCTTGTTTTCAAACTTTGATCCATTTTTGAAGTGTTTCTTCAATTACAAGTAACCAAAGATAGCTTCATTTTTTCCTTCTAAACTCAAAAAAGTGTGTGAACCATTGTTCTTAGAATTGTTTTTCCATTCAAAATCATATATTGGAAGTCTCCATTTGGACTTGTAAATCTCCCAAACCATTTTTCAATTTGAAATTATTCACTTTATAAGCCTTTTTAGTTCATATTTTGACCAATCATGCAACTCCATGCTATGAGCTTCTCCAATAACTTGTGACCTTCTTTCTAGACTTAAAATCCCATTTGGAGCAAGTTTGATGTTGTAAGTTTTTCCATTTGAGGCCCCCTTGTATGAGTTTTGGACATAGGTTAAAATGACCTGTAATTCACAAATGCCCAAAATACCCTTTGCTTGTCAAGACCATAAGTTGAGTTCTCCACATCATATGAAGGCATACCATACCATTCTAGAAAGCTAAGACAATGAGGAACAATTCTTATGTTGACCAAGAATTCATTTGAAATCTCCTTGAGGGGCAAAACTAGCTTGGAAGTCAAGTTACTTTCACAGACAAAAATTCAGACACCCCAGATGACCTGTAACTTGCAAGGACCATAACTTGAGTTCCATAAATCTCCTTGAGGTCTTCCACCACTCAAATTAAAGGTCTTGAGATCCTCTACAAGTTTCATGTTGGCCAAGAAGCCATTTGAAGCTAGAATTTTGACTTATCTTGCTTGGAAATTTGACCTAAACTAGGGGATTTTACAGAGAAACCCTAATTTAGAAACTCCTCTTCTCCTTGATTTCTCTTGAATTCTCCTTGCCATATCTCCATATCCTTCTTTATATGTCCAATGTTGATCCCCACATCTCTTCAATAGACTTGAATGCCCTCTTAAGTCAGTCAATTGACCTAGGGTTGACCTAGGGTTGACCCAGATGAAACCCTAGTTGACTGTCTTCCACTATAGCTCTTGTGCTTTCATCAATGACTTGCTTTCTTCTCCAAATGACTTTATAAGTCTCTCAAGATGTCTAGATACTCTCCATGCCTTCACTTCACAGCTCACAACCCTCTTGTTGATCCTCTTGCCCTCAGCTAGGAGATGGACTCAAGGCTTGATCTGCTGAACTCTTTGCTTTCAAATTCTTTCCTGATGACTTGAATATGATTGAATTGGAATAATAACCTCATGATAGGCCTCTAGAGATGAGAATAATGACTGGTCCCCTGTTGAATGACTTGCTATGCTCATGCTATGCAGATGGTTAGTCTATGTACATGACTCTATATGCAAATACTAATGATAATGAAACATGAACCAAGTGAATAAGGTTAGGCAAATTTTAGGGTGCAACAGGTGGTGCGGCCACCAGACCACCGTCTGGTTTGCCTGAGTATTTCCCTCCCCATCTGAAGTTCAAACGAGGACGATGAACCCTGGCCTTTGGATCAAGTGAATTTGAAGACTTTGTAATCCAATCCAACGCTTGTGTTTTGTTCTGAGAATTGACCTTGACTAAGCCAAAACACAGTCGTTTCATTAATGAGGTGTCACGCATGTGGTTATTAGATGAGGAGACTAGTATTCAGATCCAGTGGCCATGATATTTTCTGGCATTTTATTTTCTTTAATTGTTTTTTTTTTAATTTATTTTAATTGCTTTTCCATGTTAAATTCATAATAATTCCATTATTGATCAGAAAATAAAATAAAAATATGAGCATGATCTAGATTTTATTTCTGATTTTCTAGTGCTTTTAGATTTTATTTTCATGCAATTTTCAATTTAATGTGATTTTTTTGCATTTTCTTTAATTCTTTAATTTTGGCATAAGTCCTCATTTCCTTTCTGATTTTTGTATGATCAATTGGTATAGAATTTGAGTGAGATTTTTGGCTGGCTGTTAGTATAGTGATGCATGATCCCTTAGGAATTATTTCATATTTTTTAGATAATTTAGGATTGGTTTTGAATTAGGTTCCCATGACCTTCCATTTTAGGGTTTCCTTTTGACACTTGGTGATTTAGGAATTCTTTAGTGGCTTTCCCTTTAGATTCAATCCCTAGATTTTCTACTATAGATACCTAACACATGTAGGTTCCCTTAGAAAATTTTATAGGATTTTAGTAGTTTTAGTATTTTAAATAGATTTAAAACTTATGCTACTTTTAATATGCTTCTAACATGACTTCTCCTTTAGAATGACTTCAATGGTGGCCCATAGCATAAGATAAATTTTCCATTCCTTTTGGATAGTGCTTTAGACATATAGAGGCTTTTTTTTGCTTGATTGTGGTGTTTTGTTTTGGTGTTTAGACCTCCTTTTAGTAGCTTTCTTGTAGCTTGATCAATTAGGATTTAGGAAGAGCTTTAGTTTGATTTCTCTTTCTTCAAATAAACATGGATTGCCTTGATTGCTTTCCATCCTCATCAAATGATTCAAGGTCCCTATGTGGGAGCCTCATACCTCCTTTGGAAGGATGTGTGGCATATCAAAAGAGGTAGAACCTTTGAGGATGCCTATCTTAGATGTATGGTTGAGTGCCATGATGGATTCCCTTGATTTCCATCATGCTTCCCATCATCAGGCAATAATCTTGATGTTAACTATCTTCCCTTTTGTTGGAGCTTGTTTAAACTTGAAGATGGAGCTTTCATTTCCTTCTCTTGAAGATGGCTTGGACTTGAAGTTGATTGCAGACTGTGGATTTGTTTTGCTGTTAGGCTGCTTTGCTGTTGAGCTATTTATCTGCTGTTTTGTCTGCTGTATTTTTCTGATTGCTTTGCTGTGCTTGTGTGACTGTTTGGTGTGTTGCATTAGACTAGGCCTCATGAAGATGATTCTAGGCTTAAGAGCATCCTAAAGGTTGAGCTTGCTCCCTTTGCTTGTCTGCATTAGAGGTTGAGTCTGTCTCCCTCTGCTTGTCTGTTACTGATTGGCTTTGCTTGTTGGCTTAAGGTTGAGTGTAGTCTCCCTTGCCTGTGTTTTTGTGTTGCTTGTGCTTGTTTGCTCTAGAAGTTAAGTTTGTCTCCTTCTGCTTGTATTGTTGCATTGCATGCATTTTACTTACAGTTATTTCTTTCAGTTGTTTCTTTTGTTATTGCTTTCCTTTGCCATGTTCACCTAGGAACTCTGGCTTCTCTTGTTCAAGAGAAGTTATGACAGACATTAGGGTTCTAACCATGCATGATAACATTAGGTAGTTCCCTCCTAACCTTAATCATAGGATTAACTTTGCATGACAACTTTAGGTTTGGATTAGTTCCCCTTTAGTGCGTCCTTTCTCTTCTCATCTTCAAACAAAATCAAAATACAGTAATAAAGGTTAATTGATGTCGTACGCTACGAGCCTTAAGCTACTTGAGAAAGGGTTGTTGGAGAGTTTCTTTTCAACAGCTTGGATGTTTAGTATGGCACCCTTTGGGTGACATACGACACATTCACTCTTGGGTCATAGTCTCTAGTGCGATATTGGTTGCAAACATCCATAAAAGATACTTCTTCTAAAAGACAGAAAACAAAGATCAAACATCTTTTTATCCTCTTGGACCTTTAATCCTTGGAAACCATTTTCATAAGGAGAGTTTTGTTAACTCCCGGTTCTACCGCAAACGGTAAACGCCTAAGTCTCCGTCGAGCGAGCTGCATACACCAAACTGCCAGAACCGTCTGTTAACCCTACTCGGATAAAAAAAGGACAAACATGTGTCTCTTGTTGGCCCGAACTATGTTTGCTCTGATCTTTCACGCTGTGTGAAAGTACGTAGGCACGAGATTGCGATATCTCGGTGTCGCTACTGCGAAAATCGGCGCCGGCTGAACAGAAGAGTCGCCACCGTGCATTATTTATCCCACAGGAGGGAAAGGAAACGCTCGAGGTAAACCTACCGCAAAACGGGAAAGGAATGGTCATCGCAACCAAATCCTGGATTCGGGAGTCGGTTACGCAAGGGGAAGGTATTAGCACCCCTCACGTCCGTCGTACTCGACGGGATCCACGCTTGTTTTCGGGTATGGATTGTTATTCTATCTACTCTATAGGTCAGGGGTTAAAAAGAAAATAAAATGACTTGGCAAAGTATCGCACTTTATGCCTACGTATTCCCGTCTGGAACGAGAAATCAGAGTCAACGTAGTTCGCCTACCTACGGGAAAGGAGGGGAAGGTTGCTCGCTAGGATATCGCGTCCTATGCCTACGTACTTTCATACAGCATGAAAGATCAGAGCAAACGTAGTTCGGGCCACGTACGACACAAGTCTGTCTTGATTGTTTTTTATTCCTTCTGAAAAGGGTTTTTCTGATTACCGGTCCAAGCGGACAAAAATGACGTTTTGATGAGTTCACATTCTTTTACGGAAGAAGTGTCCTTTATTGTGTTTGATATATTATTGTGTTTTTCTGTTTGTTTTGAGAAAGAAGAGACAGAACTCTAACCTACGGTTGCGAAGGGAATCAAACTAACCTAATGTTATCATGCATGGGTTAAGACCTAATGTCTATCATGCTCCTCTCTTGCACAGAGAGAAACAGAGATCCTAAGGGAAAAGACGGAAACATAAACAATAACAAATATATACAGTAAAGCAGTAAAATGCATGGGTGCAACAATACAAGCGAGGCAAGGGAGTCCCACTCAACCTCGAACCTAGAAAACAATAGGCAAAAGTGAACAGACTTCACTTTCAACCTAACAGGTTAAACAGCAAACAATACAGTCAGGAAAACCAATCAATACATCAGAAATGAAATACAGCAAAAATAAACAGGCACAGCAGCTCTGCATCCACATCTGTCTCCAAGTCATCTCCAAACAGCTACAATCTTCAGCAAGCATCAATCTCCATCTACACAGCCTTCCAGCAAGGTCTTGATCATCAATCTTCTGTCTGCAATGGCTTTTCTTCCAGTCTCAATCTCCAGGATGAACATCAATCAACAAGATGAAGTGAATGAATGTTAGACAGTCAATTACCTACCAAGGGTGATTCATTAACTGTTAACATTATATAGACAATTTTCCCTCAAAAGTTCTATCTTTCAAATACATTCACTGATCCTTCCAAAGGAAGGAGGTGGATATTTGAAAGAGACTTTGAATCATAGAGAAAGGATGGATGCAGACAAGGCATTCCATGTTTGAGAAACAAGCTTTCTAATCTAGAGCTCTGCCTAGCTCCTAAACCCTAGTCTCCTCAACAGCTGCTAGCAGGAATCTCTTCTTCAACTCTGGAAGTTGGACTTCAATCTCTGGATCTCCAATGGCTTCATCATCACAAGTCTTCAGCTCTCCCAATTCCCAAGCAATCCCCAATACCCATACAAACAAGCAATAATCCCCCAGAGAGGGCACACCACACCAGTCAAGCAAATACAGTATATTAATAGCAGTAGGGGAATCCTAATAATGTCTAAGGGATCTAATAACTACCCATACCCCTATAGTCCCATATCTAAAATATTCAATCTCTAACTCCAAAGGGAGATGATTCAATTCCTAAGTCATCACTTAAACCCTAATTTTATTCATGTTATTCACACCTAAACTAAACACTTAAAATTAAGTCCTAAAAATGGGAACTAAATTTTATATACAAGCTAACAATGTCTATTAATCCACCTAAAAAGAATGGATAAAAATAGTAAAGCAACTAATCAAACTAAAATTGACAAAATCATGCATTAAACAAAACAATTATTTACACTTATTAAAAGAAAAATATGCCTAAAATATAAAAATGAAATGAATTATTAAATTTTTTAGATGATAATTTTCTTGACAAAATTATGAAAAGAATGCAAAAACAACCAATGAAAAATATACATTTTACAATTAGTTATGATTTTCTAAAGATTTAATGTTTTTAAAATAAAAATAAAAATTGAATTAATGAGATGGAGGGTGCAGCAAGAAATTAAAATCAGTTAAAAGGAAGAACTGGGCCAGACAGGGGGGTGTTGAGAGTAATGCGCGCAGGGCCCAATCAAACAGAAATCCCAGCAAAAATTAAAAAAACACAAAACGGTGTGAATAGCAGTTATTTACGTTCATTTGGTATTGGGCTTGAGAACGGGGGTGCGATTAGTAACCAAATTTTGAGCCCAGTCAGCAAACTTAAATGAAACGGGGCGTTTCATGGTTTGAATTCTCCCTCCGTTTTTCTGTGCAATCGTGGCCGTTGGTTTCCAATCCCAGTCAAAGTCAAACAAAAGATCCAACGCCTGTTCATCATCGTCCCCAAATGTCTCTAGGGTTTCTGAAAGAAACAGTCCCATGCACGCAATCTTCCATCTCCTTGTTCTCTCTCCATTCTCCATGGATGCCTTCGATCCAAAGAGAAAAGTTGCTCTAGAAACTCCCCTCTACACAGCCATAACCATAACTCTCCCTAACACTCACTCAATAGACCAACTCGAAGAGAATAACAGTTGTAAACCACCATTAATACCTGTCATCAACTTCTCCAAAGCTCACCAATTCTTGTCCTAAACTCATCTACACCTCATGCAGATCATAACAAGCCATATATCCAAGATTTCTGTGCATTAAATCATGAGTTACAAACCCTAACAGTTATGGTACACCTATGGCAAACTCCATGAAAGCTCTCCAAACTCACCAAATTCAATCCTCTATCCTACCTTAACCTTTCTATGCGATCAAAACCTAGCAATTCTAACCAAAACAGCCAATTCGAATGAGAAACATACCTGGTGTAATTGATGAAAACAGGTACCAAATCCTCCTGATCCAAGGCTTGAAGTGAATGGAAACTGATCAATGAACTTGGTGATGAGTTCTGTATGCAACCAATGATGCCCCAAGGCTTTGAATCTCCCAATTCCAAGATTCTTGCTCTTTGAATGGTGAATTTGCACAGCTCGAATCCTCCTTCAATTTACCAAATGAATGTGTGAACTATGATCCTTGGATGATGATGATGAAAACCAGATCAAGAATGGTGCAAATTGGTGAAAGTTTGAGAGTGTTTGAATTGGTTTTGCAATTTGAAGAAAGTATGTGAAACTTGTGTTTATGAGAAAATGTGATCACCAAACCTTGCATGAACCTCTTCATACCAATATATACATGGCATTAGAACCTCCTAGAAACTTGGAGAAACTTCCCTTGCACTTTTTCCTTACATTTTGGATTATGTTTCTTCCTTTGTAAGCAACCTTGAATAACTCTCAAACTTTGAACTAACCTCAAAATTCCACTTTAGCCAATGTTCTCAAAATGACTTTTCCATTCAAAATGACCTATAATTTTGTCCCATTTGGCCAAAATATGAAAAATCTCATTTTTAAGTCCTTTTTTATTCATTAAATCCAACAATTTTGAAACCTTGTGCTATGAATCTTTCCAATCTCTCATGGTCACTTTTCTAGACTCAAAGTGTCATTTGGAGCAAGTTTGATGTTGTGAAGTTTTCCATTTGAAGCTTCCTTGTATGATTTTTAGGCATAAGCTAAGAATGACCTGTAATCCTCAGATGACCAAAATACCCTTTGCTTTCCAAGACCATAAGTAGAGTTCCATGAATCATATGAAGGCATACTATACCATTATAGAAAGCTAAGACAACGAGGAACAACTCTTATGTTTACCAGAAATTCATTTGAAATCTCCTTGAGGGGTAAAAATAGCTTGGAAGTCAAGTCACTTTCACAGACAAAATCTCAGACACCTCAGATGACCTGTAACTTGCAAGGACCATAACTTGAGTTCTATAAATCTCCTTGATGTATTCTACCACTCAAATTAAAGGTCTTGAGATCCTATACAAGTTTCATGTTTACCAAGGATCCATTTGAAGCTTGCATTTTGACTTATCTTGCTTGGAAATTTGACCTAAATTAGGGGATTTTACACAAAAACCCTAATTTAGAAACTCCTCTTCTCCTTGATTTCTCTTGAATTCTTCTTAACACATCACCCTATCCTTCTTTACATGTCAAATGATGAACCCCACATCTTTCCAATAGCCCTTAATGCCTTTCAATCAGTCAATTGACCTGGAGTTGACCTAGAGTTGACCCCAGATGAAACCCTAGTGGACTGTCTTCAACTGCAATACTTGTGATCATATCAAGGACTTGTATCCTTATTCAAATGACTTTCTAAGTCTCCCATGATGTCCAGATACTCTCCATGCTCCATTCACAGCTCACAACTTACTTGTTGATCCCCAGATACCCTCAGATAGGAGATAGATGAACTGCTTGATCCATTGACTTGATAGCTTCCAAATTCTTTCTGATGACTTGAATGGGATTGAATTAGAATAATAACCTCTTGATAGGCTCATAGAGATGAGAATAATGATTGGTCCCCTGTTGGATGACTTGTTATGCTTATGCTATGCAGATGTGTAGACTATGTACATGACTCTATATGCAAATGCTAATGATATTGAAACATAAACCAAGTGAATAAGGTTGAGCAAATTTTAGGGTGCAATAGCTGCCCCTATTCAAGCGAATTGGACCCGATTGGGTAAGAACCCGGAGCCTTCAGACATTCGCGGTACGAGACGGTTGAATACTAAGAACCCAGAAATTTGCCAACCGCAGAAATAAACTGCGCCACTGCTTGGGGATTATTTTCATCAGCCTGAAAAGCTTCTATCATTGCAAGAATAAAACTTTGCTTGTCCACGTTAGGACGCCTGTGTCGTCAACTCGAAGAAATCTCAACCAAACTTGTCCACGTTAGGCAAAATCTCGACAGCTTCACTGGGGATGGCTCGTCTGCCCCTCATCAGAAATGAATCGTCCACGTTAGGAATAAACTCTTCCACGTTAGGAATTACACCGTCCACGTTAGGACTAAGGCTTCGTCTGGACCTGTCCACGCCAGGACTAACCTCTATGATTTATGAATACTTCGTCCACGTTAGGACTCACCCTTCCACGTTAGGAATACATCGCTTTTCCACGTAAGGAATCATCTATTGTCTTGATTTGTCCACGTAAGGACTCCAATCTGATATGTCCACGTAAGGACTCAATCTTTCCACGTAAGGAAACAATCTTTCCACGTGAGGAAACTACTCTTCTTCCACGTAAGGAATAAAATTCTCAATCTGCCCACGTAAGGACTCGAAGCTTTCCACGTAAGGAATAAACTTACTTTTCCACGTAAGGGATCAATCTTTCCACGTAAGGAATAAATCTGATATGCCCACGTAAGGACTCAATCTTTCCACGTAAGGAATCACCTCTTTCCACGTAAGGAAACCAATTTCTCTTCTAAATCTATCCACGTCAGGACTAAACTTTCCACGTAAGGAATACATCGTTCTTCCACGTCAGGAATTAATCTTTCCACGTAAGGAATGCCATCTCTTGCCACGTAAGGAAACGCCTAGGATTCGTCCACGTAAGGACTCACCTTTTTTCCACATAAGGAAACCGTACCTTTCCATGTAAGGAATACTATGTCAATCTGTCCACGTAAGGACTCCACTCTTTCCACGTAAGGAATACAATCTTTCCACGTAAGGAATTCAATTTTTCCACGTAAGGAACTAAAACTTCTCATTCCACGTAAGGAAGAAACCTGTCCACGTCAGGACTCACGTTTCGTCTTAATTTGTCCACGTCAGGACTCACGTTTCGTCTTGATTTGTCCACGTCAGGACTCTCTTCTTGATTTGCTGAGGAAATAAAATTTTGTCCACGTCAGGACTCATGCTTAGTCAACAACACGAAGAAGGATAAATTTGTCCGCGTCGGGACTCTCGCATCTTGTCATCACAAAGAACTACCAACTTGTCCACGTCAGGACGCACATTTCATCATCAAGAATAAAGCTATCTGCCGGAAATACATTGTCCATGTCAGGCCACCAACCCGAAGAGTAACCAAACTTTGTCCACGTCAGGACTTCACACTTAATCAATACCGAGAACTCGAATCAGTCCACGTCAGGACTAACACATATCGTCAACTTGAGGACATGTCCATGTCAGGACTCCCCATTCCAACTGTTCTGAGAAATCGAACCTGTCCACGTTAGGACTAACATCTCTTACCAGTCCGGGGAAATAAATCTGTCCACGTTAGGACACCCCCTTCTCTAGTACGAAGAAATCCTGTCAATATCGGAATAAATTGTCCACGTCAGGACTTATTGCTCCATTGATCCCAAACCACAAGCTTCTTAGTACTGACGTGACAGCGACTTTGAGGCGGACTCTACTGGGGATATTTTGGAAATCAAACTACTGGATGCTTGTTCTGATAACCAGCGGCAGCCTCTGAAATTTTGATTCATGAACCTGTTGATGACAAACAACTCTGCTTGGAATCGAGGAGAAATTTTGCCTACTCACTCTGGCGGGGAATACACGAGAAATTCACAAATAACTCTGCTCAGAGACAGGGAGAACTTCATCATGATAATTCTGTGGGGTATAATGCCGAAGCTGACACTTCCTGGGATGTCTCACGCCGAGACCTCGGATGTTTATTGATTTATCGGAGCAAGAACTCCTCCCACCTGCAAGAGAAACAATACTTGAAACCAACGGTTAGCCAACCTAGTTTATGTTTCAAAAATGCGTATGTTTGACAACGATGCAATGCTCCATTCGACATGGAAACGCTATGCTTTTATTTGGTGGATGCAAGTATGCCACTATATGCCGATGCCAATGCAGACTCGAACTGCCGAGATACAGGAACTCGCTTCAGCAAAATAAATGCTGAAGACAATGCCGACTCCGTTGGGGATAGCCGATGCTACGGAATTATTCCAGCAAAATAAATGCTGGAAGGAGTAAAGTCGACTCAGCTGGGAAATGGGGAACTTGAACCAAGCACCTCATCGAAGTAACACCTTGCTGGGAATATAACTCTGCTGGAGAATAGCAGATGCGCTCAGTATGGTTATACTTCTGCTGGAGAGTGACCGGATGTCACACGGTATTCTGACAAAATAAATGCCAGGACTCACAACCAACTCTGCCGGGGAGAGTCTTAACCTTCGAGTTCCACTGGGAGGAATGAAAACACTTGCAAAGAGACTTCCGCTGAGGATGGAGTGATTCTCTTGGGGAAAATCGACTGACTCCGCTAGGGGAGAGTAAATGAACATGCGGGGAAAGGTAAACTGTCTGAATGCAGCCCACAAGTCGGAAATATTAATCTTCTGAAGCTAAACCACTCTGCTTGAGATGCACTGTCTGAATACAGCCTTCGATCTAGGAATCGCCAGGCTCTGCTGAGGATAACCGGCCTAGGGAGAATGCCCTTTGGATAAGCTACGACTAGCTGGGGAATTCGATCCTTCTTTAGTAAGGACATGCATGACCTGCGTGGGGGTCGAGTCTTTCGTTACTGCAATCTTTTGATCGTCTTCCTCGTACGGCTGTGAAACCTGCAACAACACAAACAAGACAAGACAAGCCTCTGCAACCAAATCTATTCAGGTTAGTGACATCATTTTCAGTTGATTCAAAGTTTTAGCAATTGCTGGCAAGGGCCAATGACGTTATGCACATGCTAGTTTCAGTAAACTTAGGCGTTTATCATGCACAAAACAGTAAAGAACCAGTATCAAATACTGAATAACATATTTTATTGATTGGGCCCCTGAATGGGCGGAGTTTTGTACACAGGATGTAACTCCTGAAAAGAGGAAGCTACGCAAAGCAAATATATAAGTATGCACAAGAAGCATAAATATATCGACAAATTAGATTTGTACACATGTCGGCAACGGGATGCAGACGAACACCACGAACTGATCCTCCTATGACTCGTCCGACTCTAATACTTTCCCGGTATCCACACTTCCGAAGAGATTGCATCTGATACTCGACCCCTCCGGCATATTCTCCCGCACTGATGCTCACTGCAATATCAAATTCGGACCGCAGTCATTTGCTTTTCAAATCCCTAACTTTTGCGTGAACCGCCCTTTACGGGTTTTCAGTTCACCGGGATACCCTTTTTTGCCGAAGCCGCCCAGTGTAGGTTTTCGACTTCGCGGGTGTACATTTTTTTATTTTATCCCTAACTTTTGCCCGAACCTTTCATTCTATTTTTGGTTCGCCAGGATGCCCCATTTTTGCCTGGACTCTCTTTTTCTGTCCAGCGGGTCAATTTTAAGCAAAGTATTTTTTAACTGCGTCCGAATTCACAGGCGACGTAAAGTCTTCACCGTCCATGGTGGACAACAATAACGATCCTCCTGAAAAGACTTTTCTGACAACATATGGCCCTTCTTAGTTGGGGGTCCACTTGCCCCTGTGATCTGCCTGCGGCGGGAGAATCCTTTTCAGCACAAGGTCGCCCGTCTGAAAGCTGCGAGGATGTATCTTCTTATCATATGCATTCTTCATTCGGCTCTGGTACAAACGACCGTATGCTAGAGAGGCTAGCCTCTTCTCATCCATTAAACTCAGTTGGTTCAACCTGTCTTTCACCCATTCTGCCTCATCTAGTTGGACGTCTCGCAATACCCTCAGGGAAGGGATCTCAACTTCCAATGGTAGCACAGCTTCCATTCCGTATACTAACGAGAACGGGGTTGCCCCGGTTGATGTGCGTACCGTCGTACGATAACCGTGCAAAGCGAAAGGTAGCATCTCATGCCAATCCTTATAGGTCACCACCATCTTTTGAACGATCTTCTTGATATTCTTATTGGCCGCTTCGACAGCGCCATTCATCTTGGGTCGGTAAGGGGAGGAGTTGTGATGTTCGATCTTGAAATTCTGACAGAGCTTCTTCATCATTTTGTTGTTCAGGTTTTAACCGTTATCCGTGATTATCTGCTCGAGGATCCCATATCGGCAAATGATATCTCTCTTGATGAATCTGGCCACCACTTGCTTCGTTATATTTGCATAAGACGCCGCTTCCACCCACTTGGTGAAGTAATCGATTGCTACTAGAATGAACCGGTGCCCATTAGAAGCTGTCGGCTCGATCTTTCCAATCATATCGATTCCCCACATCGAGAATGGCCATGGCGATGACATCACATTTAGCGGGCTCGGGGGCACATGGATTTTATCAGCATAGATTTGGCACTTGTGGCACTTCCTCGCAAACTTGAAACAATCAGTTTCCATGGTCAGCCAAAAATAACTTGCCCGTAGTAGCTTCCTCGTCATAGCGTGCCCACCAGCATGCGTACCAAATGTACCTTCATGTATCTCCTCCATGAGCAACTTTGCCTCTTTTTCATCCACACAACGCAACAACACCAAATCGTGGTTTCTTCTGTATAAGACACCGTCTGGGTTCAAATAGAAGTTACCCGCTAATCTCCTGAGAGTCTTCTGATCTTGACTGGATGCCCCAGCCGGATACTCTTTATTCTTCAGGAAATTAAGGATATCAAAATACCACGGTTTATCGTCGGATGCTTCATCAATAGCAAACACAAAGGCAGGCCTGTCAAGCCGAGAGATAATGATTCTGGGAGCCTCGTTCCAGAAGTTGACTTTGTACATGGAAGACAAAGTGGCCAGGGCATCAGCCATCTGATTTTCTGCTCTCGGTACGTGATGCAATTCAACCTTGTCAAAGAAAGGCAACAATCTCCTTGCATAGTTCATGTAATGTATCAAATTGGGCTGACGTGTCTCCCATTCCCCTTTTATCTGATTCACCACCAGAGTTGAGTCTCCGTATACGTCTAGATTCTTGATTCGCAAATCAATGGCTTCTTCAAGCCCCATTATACAAGCTTCGTATTCGGCCTCATTATTGGTAACTGCAAAGGTCAATCGGGCAGTAAACGGGATGTGCGACCCGTGTGGAGTAGTGATGATTGCCCCTATTTCGCTACCGTAAGCGTTCACAGCTCCGTCAAACATCATCTTCCACTTAGAACCCAACTCTGGTCCTTCGTCTGGCAACGACTCTTCACAATCTTTCATCTTTAGGTACATGATATCCTCGTCAGGAAAATCAAACCTCATCGATTGGTAATCTTCAATAGGCTGCTCCGCCAAGTACTCAGACAGCACGCTCCCCTTTATAGCCTTTTGCGAGACATATTGGATGTCATATTCAGTCAAGACCATCTGCCAACGGGCAATTCTCCCTGACAACGCCTGCTTTTCGAATACATATTTGATAGGATCCATCTTCGAGATGAGCATGGTTGTATGATTCAGCATGTATTGCCTCAAACGCTTGGCGGCCCAGGCTAGCGCGCAACAAGTTTTCTCAAGCATTGAATATCGGGATTCACAATCTGTAAATTTCTTACTCAATGTTGCACCCTAAAATTTGCCCAACCTTATTCACTTGGTTTATGTTTCAATGTCATTAGCATTTGCATATAGAGTCATGTACATAGGTTACTCATCTGCATAGCATAAGCATAACAAGTCATACAACAGGGGGACCAATCATTATTCTCATCTCTAGAGGCCTATCAAGAGGTTATTATCCTGATTCAATCTCATTCAAGTCATCAGAAAAGAATTTGAAAGCTATCAAGTCAATGGGTCAAACAGTCCATCTATCTCCTGGCTGAGGGTATCTGGGGATCATCAAGGAAAGTATGAGCTGTGAATTGAAGGCATGGGGAGTATCTAGACATCTTGGAGGACTTAGAAAGTCATTTGGAGAAGGAGACAAGTCATTGGTGTGATCACAAGTATTGCAGTTGAAGACAGTCAACTAGGGTTTCATCTGGGTCAACTCTAGGTCAATTGATTAATTGAAAGGCATTAAGGGCTATTGGAGAGAGGTGGGGTTCATCATTTGACATGGAGAATAAAGATATGTTGTTATGCTAAGAATAAATCAAGAGAAATCAAGGAGAAGAGGAGGTTCTAAATTAGGGTTTCCAGGTAAAATTCCCTGGTTTAGGTCAAACTTCCAAGCAAAATAAGTCAAAATGCAAGCTTCAAATGGATCCTTGGCCAGCATGAAACTTGTAGAGGATCTCAAGACCTTTAATTTGAGTGGTGGAAGACATCAAGGAGATTTATAGAACTCAAGTTATGGTCCTTGCAAGTTACAGGTCATCTGAGGTATCTGAAATTTTGTCTGTAAAAGTGACTTGACTTCCAAGCTATTTTTACCCCTCAAGGAGATTTCAAATGAATTTCTGGTCAACATAAGAGTTGTTCCTCATTGTTTTAGCTTTCTATAATGGTATAGTATGCCTTCATATGATTTGTGGAACTCTACTTATGGTCTTGGCAAGCAAAGGGTATTTTGGTCATTTGGTGATTACAGGTCATTCACAGCATATGCCTAAAACTCATACAAGGAAGCTTCAAATGGAAAACTTCCTAACATCAAAGTTGTTCAAAATGGGATTTTAAGGCTAGAAAAGAAGGTGTGAAAGTTTGGAAAAGCTTGGAGCATGGAATTTTAAAAAGTGGTGAAAATGACTTAAAAAAGGCATATAACTTGAAAAAGTTCAAGTTGGAAAATGGTTTGAGAGATCTACAAAGCCAATATGGGTCATCCAATATACCAAATTGATTCCCAAAATCATTTTAAAGACATTGGTTCAGCCACATTTTTGAGTTTAGGTTTAAAAATTGGACTTCCTTTGTAAATTTGTTTCTTACATCATAAGGCAACATGGTAAAGCTTAACACAAGGCAAGGAAAACTTGGTTTTTCATACATACACTCCTAATATCTCATGAGAGGAGATTTTCACTCAAGTTTACCCAAGGTGCAAGCATGATATGATATGATTCAAAATGCCATCAAATGATAAATTCATGAAAGTTCCATAAGCTTCTAGATCCCTCTAGGACCAATCTAGAAACTTCTCATTCTGTTAATCCTCTCCTATATAAGGATATGAAGCTATTTGTGCAGGGGTTGGTGATTCTTTGAACTTGGAAACACTACTTTGAATCCTTCACTCCAATTTGCATTTTCTCTTCAAACTCCATTGAAGCTTCATCAATCATCTCAATCTCTGTCATCATCATCATCCTCCATTGTTGTAGAGTAAAAAGCACGAAGAAGGCTCAAGGATTCGTGGCTGGATTGTTGGTTCCCATTCATCACTCCAACTTGCATGAAGGTGTGAATTGCCATTCTCAAGGGATTTAAGCACCAATTCTCTTCACAGGAATCATCACCATCATCCAAGGATCAATTAGCACAAGTGGCAAGGGTTGGAACGAGGGATAACCATCATCACCATATCCATTTGGTAAGAATGCAATTTGATTCGGATCACCATGATTAGCCACTGTTAGGGTTAGATCTTGAGTTATTAGCAATAGAGACAATCTAGGGATCATCCATGAGTAGTTTAAGACCATTTCATGAAGTTTCGAAATGTGGTGTTCATTCTTGCAAGATCAAAAGAACTTGATATATGAAGATTTAATGCATGTGGTATGGTTTAGTATACTCAGGGTGACATGTAGTACAAGCTAGCATTAAGAGTTTCAAGGTTTAATGAAGTTGAAAAACACATTTTCATGGTGGAACCAAGGATTGGTACTTTCGGTTTGGAGGTTACAAAAGGTTTCAAGGTTAGCTATGGATATGGTTGTGTAGAGGGAAGAACAAGGACCATTTTTGGTTTTTATTTTATGTGTTTTCATGGCCTAATGAAGGAGCTAGGGTTTGTAGAAGATCCATGCATGAAGATGGAATTTTGACATGTTAGGGTTTCTAGAGGAAGAAGAAAGAGGAGAGCCGCTGGATGAAGAGGAAAAATTTGACTTGACCAAAGATCCTGTGGCCACAGTTTAATCTGAATTTTAATGAAGACTTGGGCCAGATTCGCTAACGCCACCCCCCTCATTTCAAGGCCCAATGATTTCAACTATCATTTCTTTCTATTTGCACCCCTTCCACTTATTTCTTTCTATTTCGTATTCATTTTCTTTTTTGTTTCATTCATCTTCAAAAATTCATAACTAAATGGAAAATACATATTTTTAACTCATTATTTTTTTAACATTTTCATTAAAATGTCTAGAAAATTACAAAATATAAAAATCGCATTTTATATTTTAATTGATATTTTTTCCATATTTTACAAATAAATGCATATTTTGAAGGTTTTATTTCATACATGATCTTGTAGATTTTTGTTCTTACATTTAGAAATAGATTTTTTGCCCATTCTTTTTTGTGGTGATTAATATTGAATTGTAGTATTCCCAGAATTTATTACTAGATTTTTTAGAATAAAATTTGATTAGTTTAGATAATTGAACTTAGGATAGTTTAATTAGGGTTTTTAAGTAGTATACTTGAACTTCAACATTTTATTTTTGGGGTTTTTAGGACAAGTTAGCCTATGGGGAATACATGGGACTTAAGGGTAGTTAAATAGGATCCCCTAGAATTTATATTAGGAATTTATATTACTATATGCTATTTTTGGTTGATTTTTGAATTGATTGATCATTTGTGTGGCTCTTAGGGCATAGTTTGTATTGTTTTGCTTTCTTTTCTTCTCCTTTGGGTGTGGAGCTTTGAAGATTGATTTGAGGACCTTGTGAAGACCTTGTGGACGAAGCACATTGAAGACTCAAGATGGAAGATCGAGTTCAAATTCATTGAAGATGCTGTGTTTGCTAGAAGACTGTTGAAGACTATAGGATTTAGGGTTAGGAAGAGCCTAGTCTAGCAACTTGATTCACAAACATAGATGGCTTTATTTGCCTCTATCCCTTCTCTATGATTCAAAGTCTCTCTTGAATACTCACCTCCTTCCTTTGGAAGGATTAGTGAATATATTTAAGAGATAGAACTTTTGAGAGAAAACAGTCTGTATAATGTTAACAGTTTGTGTGCCACCTTTGGTGGTTTACTGACTATGAAACATCCAAACTCATCTTGTGAATTATTGCTCATTTAGGAGTGCTTGGTTTGAAGAAAAGCCCTTGGAGATTTGAAGATAGATTTCATTTCCTTGAAGATGAAGATAGATGCTGTTTGAAGCTTTGCTGTTTAGAGCTGCTGTGGCTGTTTATTTTAGCTGTTTATTTCTGATGTATTGATTGGTTTTCCCTGATTGTATTGTTTGCTGTTTAACCTGTTGGGTTGAAAGTGAATTCTGTTTCACTTTTACCTATTGTTTTCAAGGTTCGAGGTTGAGTGCGACTCCCTTGCCTAGCTTGTACTGCTGCATTCATGCATTTTACTGTTTTGCTGTATATATGCTGCCGTTTTCCGTTTATCCCCTAGGATCTCTGTTTCTCTCTGTGCAAGAGAGAAATATGATAGACATTAGGTCTTAACCCATGCATGATAACATTAGGTTAGTTTTGATTCCCTTTTCAACCCTAGGTTTTTAGAGTGGCATCTCTTCTTACCTCAAAACAGCAGAAAAATACGTAATAAGGGTTCTAACATCAATAAAAGACACTTCTGGCGTAAAAGAAGTTGAACAAATCAAAAGAGTCATTTTGTCCGCCGTGGACTTTTAATCAGGAAAACCTTTTCAGAAGGATAAAAAACATTCAAACATCTTGTGTCGTACGTAGCCCGAACTACGTTTGCTCTGATCTTTCATGCCGTGTGAAAGTACGTAGGCATAGGATGCGATATCCTAGCGAGCAACCTTCCCTTCCTTCCCCGTAGGTAGGCGAACTACGTTGACTCTGATTTCTCGTTCCAGTCGAGAATACGTAGGCATAAAGTGCGATACTTTGCCGAGTCACCTTTTTCTTTCTTTTTAGCCCTTAACCCATTAGTGTAGATAGAATACAATCCTCTTCGACAAAAACAAGCGTGGATCCCGTCGAGTACGACGGACGTGAGGGGTGCTAATACCTTCCCCTTGCGTAACCGACTCCCGAATCCAGGTTTTGGTTGCGACGACCATACCTTTCCCGTGTTATGCGAGGTTTACTCTGAGCGTTTCCTTTCCCTCCCGTGGGATAAATAACGCACGGTGGCGACTCTTCTGTTCAGCCGGCGCCGATTTTCGCAGTAGCGACAACTGGCGACTCTGCTGGGGATCCAACGTCCCCTGGCTGCTAAGGACTGCGATAGTTCCTTATACATTTGGGATCCAACGTCCCTTAAGAGAGTCAATCCTAACGCTTGTTTTCCCGTCGAGGATTTTGCATGGATTTACATTTCTGACCTTTATTTTCAGCATTATATATATTGATTGTTATTGCTGTATTGGGGGTGATGGGTGGTTCTATGATTGAGAGATAAGCCGGACCTGGGCGCGTGCCGGCTTTGCTTGCATTAGTGTCTCACGAAATCTACACTCGGACGAGGTTCTTCTGGTTGGCTTCTTTTTCTACCCTTTGGGTCGAAGGGGTTGTTGGTCAGCTGAATTGTCGACTCCGGGAACCGATCATTTGGAAGTTGGCTAAGTGAGGCCTCTTCAGGATTTGATGATGCCACTCCTTTTGGGAATCGTATCATCGACCCTGAAAGTCTGTGACGCCGACGACCGCATAGGATGCCATACCTTTGTCAGTTACTAGGACATCCACCTGTGAGAGGGTTTGGGGTTATGCAGGTAACTAGACCTTCAGACTACCGGTTATTTCTTGATCAGAGATCCTGGGTATTTATGGAGAGTTAGGAGGTCTGTCAGAGACCATTTGGAGATGTGTTCTGAGGTCTGTCAGAGACCAGTTGAGAGTCTTGAGGTCTGCCAGAGACCAGTTGGAGTTATGGTTTGAGGTCTGTCAGAGACCATTGTTGGAGCTTTGTTTTAGGTCTATCTGAGATCAGGGTTTGAGGACTTCTATAGAGTCTATCCGAGACTTCTCGATATGGTTCCGGATATCCAGCTACGGCAGTTGGTCCCTGTTGCATGTTACTTGCATTGCATTGTTTGCATACCCATTGTCATTGCATCCCATTAACGTGTGTCTGTGCTGCAGGTGCATTTGCATATCCTCCGATTCTAGTGCCCAGGCTTCTGAGTATTGACTATGGCTAGTTTGAGGAAGATAGTTGCGTATAAGCTGCCTTCACCTGATATTACTTCTTTGCTTGGTCTGATATCTCTTGCTGATGAGGAGGCTCGGAGAAGCTTCAGAATGAGTCACGGGAGATTACTGAGATTAGTCTGCAAGCCCACTACTGATGAGATGAACGGGCTGTACACCTTGATGCAGTTCTATGATCCCGCATTGAGATGTTTTACGTTTGCTGACTTCATTCTAGGGCCTACCATTGAGGAGTATGTGGAGTTCACTGAGTTACCGGTGCAGAACAAGGTTCCCTTTATTCACTCTGCTACTGAGCCCAAGCTGGAGGACTTAGCCAAAGCCTTACATATGGATGCTACAGAACTGTTATTGACTTCTTGGCTTGGGGTATCAGGTTTCTCTCTTGATTTCCTGGTTGGCAAAGCTCAAGAGTATGCCAAGAGCGGATGTTGGGTGGTTTTCAATGCTATTTTGGCTCTCTGTATTTATGGGATTGTGCTGTTCCCTAACTTACCCAACTTCGTAGACCTGGATGCTTTCCATCTATTCGCTGCCGGCAATCCAGTGCCAACGTTGATCGGAGACTTCTACCACTCATTGCACTACAAGAACGAAAACCGAAGGGGAAAAGTTGTCTACTGCTGTGCTCCTTTATTGAATATGTGGTTCAAAAGTCATCTTCCAATGAAGGGGTCCTTTGTGGAAAGCGCAACCACTGCTAGCTGGCCAGAACGCCTGATGAGGCTATCTTCCGAAGACATTAGATGGTTTGACAGAGACCTACTGGGGTCTGAACTTATCTTCAATTGTCCGGGGTACCCTAATGTCCCATTGATTGGAAGGAAAGGGTGTATCAACTACAACCCATCTCTGTTCGTCCGTCAGTTCGGATATGCGCTGAAGAACCCGCCAAAGGAGGAGGAAGTACAGGAATCTCTGTACTTCACCGGAGACGTGAAGGGGGAGTTACTAGCCAAGCTGCAGCATGCCTGGACGCGTATTATCCGAAGGGGGAAGCCGTTGTTAGGGAAGAATGACTGTCAGGCCTATGAACCTTACAGGGTTTGGATCCGGGAGAGAGCTAGTCAGTTGAGGATGCCATTTCCAGATGCACCAGTTCTTGATCCTATTCCGGTAGCAGAGCCAACTACGGTTTCTCGGGAAGCCTACGAGCAAGTTGCGAAAGAAAAAGAAGCCTTGATGAAGATTAACGAAGGGTTAGAGCAGGAGCTAGCCCAGATACGCAGTGAGAAAAACAAGGCCGTGCACGCTTTCCAATAGCAGATTGAGCTAGTGAACAGATTAGGAGCTGAGCTAGCTGAGGAGAGGAAGAAGCGCGAGCGACTGGGGCAAGAGTTCAAAAGCTCCCATGACATGCTGGAATCCAAAAAGAAAGCACTTGACATCGCTCACCGAGAGATTTCTTCCTGCAATAAGACTTGGAATGCCACACTCACTAACAATAAGAAAAGGGAGGATAAGTTGAAGCAGCAAATCTCCGACCTCGAAGAGCAGTTGAAGTCCAGCATCGATAAGTGCGAAGAAGAAGTGATGTCCAGGTATAGTCTCCAGAACGCACTGAACAAGGCCATCAAAGGCAGAGATGAAGCTGTGTCTCAGAAGCGTAAACTAGAAGATCGCTTCGGAGATGGGGCATGGGAAGAAACTGCTGAAGACATGCGCCGTGTTCTTAAGAAGAGAAACCAACTTGTTGAAGGGCTGCTCGCTCGACCCAGTCATCCGGAGACCAAGAAGTTGCTAGAAGAATACCAGACTTATGGGAGGATTTGATCGTTTCATGTAGTAACTTGTATGCTTTATTTGCACAGTGCTGACCATCACCAGGATTGTTGGTTGAGGTCATGCCTTCTTATTGTACTCTCAGTGATATTGTATTCTTGGCCTATTGGTTTTCTCTGCAATGTATGAGGCTTTCTGTAATTCAGCTCCGATATTTATTGTTAGCACTGCCACTGCACCGGCACCTTCACGCTAGAATCGGGGAATGAATGTCCCTAATGCACAGACACACATTGCATTGCATTCATATTCATATTACATTACAGGTAATCTTTGAATAGTGTCTTATTTCCTGCTCTGTACCAGGTACTTTTCAGGATTGCAGATCAGCACTCGCACCGCTATTCTACCCGCACCAACTGTCGAAGAATCATGGATCAAATGCAGAACGAGATGCAAGATGTGCGCGAGAAGCTCGCTCTCTTCATTCAGACCATGGAAGCTATTGCAAAGGGTCAGGAAAATTTGCAAGCCATGGTCCAACCTCTGTTGGCTCGGAATGCTGGTCACGGCAACGAGGATCATCAGTCTGTACGAGTCGATACTGCTCATGGAGACGGCACTCCCACGCCAGTGGCTCCACCTGTAGTCAACATGCCTGCTGCTAATATCAACAATGCTACCGCTGCTGTGAATGGTAACGTCGGAGTTGGGAATGAGACTGCTGTCCATAACGTTGGGCTTGGTGACGTCAACTTGGGTGATAATATGGGAGGCAACGGCTTTGTCAATGCTGGATTCGGGTTCAATGATCAGGGATTCGATAATGCTGGGAAATATGGATTCAATGCTCAAGGCTTTGGGCAAGATGGTTATGGTATGGCCAATCAGGGCTACGGAGGTTTCGGGAATGGAAACGGCGCTGGGTTTATGGCTTTTGGGCCTGCTGGAGGAGTTCAAGGGTACGGCAACAGAGGCCGAGTCCCAGTGATGAATCAGATTAGAGCTGGCCGTAACAATGAATATGATGGGTATGGAGCTGGGAATGGTATGTGGCGAGAAGATCAGCAGGAGGACGCTTTCTCCGGCGGAGGTTTCGAAGGACCGATGGATGACTCCCAGAAGATCAGAATGCTGGAAGAGCAGATGAGGGGGGTCCTGAACCAAAGTGTTGTGGGCTTGGACATGGCAACAATGGGTCTGGTACCTGGCTTGAGGGTGCCAATCAAATTCAAAGCTCCTGCGTTTGATAAGTATAAAGGGGACACATGCCCGAAAGTGCATGTGCGGGCTTATTACCGAAAGATGTCTGCGTACTCAACTGACGAAAGAATGCTAATGCATTTCTTTCAAGATAGTCTGTCGGGTCCTTCCCTAGAGTGGTATATGGGGTTGGAACCAACCAATATCAAGACATGGAAGCAATTGGCAGAGGCATTTGTAGCTCACTATAAGTATAATAGCGATTTGGCGCCCAATCGGGTCCAATTGGCGGGGCTATCGCAGAAGAAGGGAGAGAGCTTTAAAGAGTACGCGCAAAGGTGGCGCGATATGGCTGCCAGGGTCCGTCCTCCTGTAGAAGATAAGGAAATGAATGACATGTTCGTCGGCACATTCACAGGCTTGTTTCATGACATGCTGTTTCACACATCTCTGGCCAGTTTTTCAGACCTAATTCTGATGGGAGAAAAGATTGAGCGTAACATTAAGCAAGGAAAATTCCAGGTTGAGGAATCAGCTGCATCTGGCAGTAATAAGAAGGCTTTTGGTGGGCGCCGTCAGGGCGAGGCAAGCGCAGTGTTTGGAGGCTGAGGCCGAGGCCGAGGCAGGGGACGAAACCAATATCATCAACCGCAGCAGGTGGCGAGTGTTACTATCCCGTACCAGCAACAACCACTTCAGCAACAACAACCGTCTCAGCAGCAGCCAATGCAGCAGCAGCCTCAGCAGGGGGCACCGCAGGCTCAGCGAAGATTCCAGGGTGGCAAACCGAGAAGAGTGTTTGAGAAGCCTCCCTCAACCTATGCAGATTTGTTGCAGACATTGTTGGGATTGAACCTGGTAGAGAAGAGAACTCTGGCACCGATAACGGGAGCTCCCCCGTTTGGTTACGATGCAAGCAGGCACTGTGAGTTTCATTCTGGGGCTCCAGGCCACGATATAGAGGGTTGCCATGCTTTTAAGCATGTTGTGCAGGATCTTTTGGACAATAAGACTATCAATTTCGGAACGGCAGGTCCGAATATAGTGCAGAAGCCCATGCCTAATCACGGGGCAAACGCCATTCTGACTGAGGAAGGGTTAAATCTGATTATGAATGTCGACGATTTAAAGACGCCGCTGGGCGAGATAAAGGGCCGACTGTTACAAGGGGGTGTTTACCCGGGATGTGACGAGTATTGCTTAGAATGTTGGACCATAGCTGGGGGGTGTGATGATTTGAAGAAAGGCATTCAGGCTTTAATTGATGAAGGCATATTGCAGTTTGACCAAGCAGCAACTGAAGAGCCCGCAGGGGCAGTAGCATATGATCAGAATGATGTGGCCACTGTAACGATTCCTCGAAAGACAATCACTATCGCAGCACCAGCTCAGCGACCACCGATCACCATAACTAAGGCCGGGCCGATCCCGTACGAGAACACGAAAGCAGTCCCATGGTCATATGGGTTGGAGGTGTATTGTGACGGGATAAAAATTGATGTTAATAAGTAGCCAGCCGAGACTGTGGATAATGTTGTTGGTTCGGGAGGTATGACAAGAAGTGGTAGGATCTTTATATCGCCTGAGGTGGAGGCCGAAAGACTAGCGAAGGGGAAAGGGAAGATGGTTGAGAATGTTCCCGTGCAAGCCAGCGAAAAAGAAGCGACATCGAAAGATGTAGAAGAATTCATGCGCTTGATTCGGAAAAGTGATTATAAAATTGTGGAGCATCTGCAGCAGACGCCGTCCAAAATATCCATCTTGTCATTGCTCTTATGTTCGGAAGCTCATAGAAATGCTTTGCTGAAAGTCCTGGGTACTTCCTTTGTACCCCAAGACGTCTCTGTGAATCAGCTGGAAGGAGTGTTGGCACATGTAAATGCAGGCCATAGCTTGGGCTTTACCGACTTTGACTTGACCCCTAAAGGGAGGGATCATAATATGGCGCTGCACATATCAGTTGAGTGTAGGGGATCAGTAATGTCGCATGTATTGGTCGACACCGGATCGTCTTTGAATGTACTGCCCAAGAAGGCGATGATGAAGCTGGATGTTAGAGGAATCCTGTGTACACCCAGTGATTTGGTAGTTAGAGCCTTTGATGGCACGCGGAGAACAGTCTTTGGATCGATCACATTGCCTCTACAGGTGGGGCCGGAGGTGTTTGCAACTAAGTTTTATATCATGGACATACAGCCTGCGTACAGCTGCTTGCTTGGAAGACCCTGGATTCATGGGGCGGGGGCAGTCACGTCTACCCTACATCAGAAGTTGAAATATATGGTCGGAGACAGTGTAGTCACCGTATGCGGAGAAGAAGACATCCTGGTCAGCCATCTGTCGTCATTTAAATATGTGGAGGTCGACGGAGAAATCCACGAAACACCCTGCCAAGCATTTGAAGGGTTGCGTATCAAGGACAAAGGTCCTGGGCCGAGCAAAGCGCCAGAGATAGCCGTCTCATCGTATAAAGAAGCTCAAGCTCTAGTGGAGGCCGGAGAAGCCAAGGGCTGGGGAAAAGTGTTGGATATTCCTGTGAAGATGGACCGGTTCGGGCTGGGATACCAACCGTCGTCGTCAGCACCTGCCGTGGGGGCACCACGTTTCAGAGGGCCAATCACCATCTCTGCCAGTGGAGTATGTCATGAAACCATCAATGCTGCTTCGGAGTCTGACGAAGGAGACAGCAATTGTGATATGGATGCCTGGATTCAGCCAAGCACGCCAGGACAAGGACTGTGCAACTGGTCTATTCAGGAGCTTGTTCCTGTGACTCTTAAACAGTAATGCTTTGCTTTATTAATTGTTGAATAATCTGATGTCTTGCCCGGGGCATCAGGATTTGCTTAGGGCTGTGTTGTTATGAACATTGCGCGTTAATCATTAAATAAATGGCGTTTTTCATGTACAAATACTGTAATCTCTGTCTTTCTTGTTTTATATTTTTCAATAAAATGGCAACGTGGTTGTTCGCTTTATACGCATTTTGAAGCACTTAACCATTCCTTTTGCAGGATAACATTTTCAGATGACATCCTTGAACCACCTATGACTCGTCCCGACTTCGAGCACCCGGTATTTCAGGCCGAAGAAGAGGTTGTCGAAGATAGTGACGTTCCTGAAGAACTGTCTTGGCTGGTGAAGCAAGAGGAAAGGGCCATTCTGCCTCACGACGAGGTCATCGAAATTATCAACTTGGGGTCAGAAGGGGTTGAGAAGAACATTCGTATCGGGCCCGCATTGCAGAGTGATATCAAGCGAAGACTGGTTGAAATGCTCCGAGAATATAATGATGTATTCGCTTGGTCGTATGAAGATATGCCAGGACTCGATACAGATATGGTTGTGCATCGCCTGCCACTGAAAGAAGATTGCCCGCCAGTCAAGCAAAAGCTTCGCAGAACTCGACCAGATATGGCAGTGAAGATCAAAGAGGAAGTTCAAAAACAGTGGGACGCTGGTTTCCTTGCTGTGACAAAGTATCCCTCATGGGTTGCTAACATCGTACCAGTGCCAAAGAAAGATGGCAAGGTTCGAATGTGCGTGGATTATAGAGATTTGAATAAAGCAAGCCCAAAAGACGATTTTCCACTTCCTCATATCGACGTGCTAGTTGATAATACGGCTCAATACTCCGTATTCTCCTTCATGGATGGCTTTTCAGGCTATAATCAAATTAAAATGGCGCCAGAGGATATGGAGAAGACTACTTTCATAATGCCTTGGGGAACATTTTGCTACAAAGTGATGCCCTTTGGTTTGAAAAATGCTGGGGCAACATATCAGCGTGCGATGACGACTCTTTTCCATGATATGATGCATAAAGAGATCGAAGTTTATGTTGACGATATGATTGCCAAATCCCAGACGGAGGAAGAGCATCTGGTGAATCTGCTGAAGTTATTTAAAAGGCTTAGGAAGTTCAGGCTGAGGCTGAACCCTAACAAATGCACCTTCGGGGTGAGATCGGGTAAACTGCTGGGGTTTATCGTGAGTAAAAGAGGAATAGAGGTCGATCCTGCTAAAATAAAAGCGATCCAAGAAATGCCGACGCCTAAAACAGAAAAAGAGGTGCGCGGGTTTTTAGGGAGGTTGAACTACATCGCTCGGTTCATATCTCACCTAACTGCCACGTGTGAACCATTATTCAAGCTGTTGAAGAAAGATCAAGCTGTAACATGGAACGAAAATTGTCAAAAGGCGTTCAATAAGATAAAGAAGTATTTGCAGGAGCCTCCTATTTTGATACCCCCAGTGGCGGGGAGACCCTTGATCATGTATTTGACGGTTCTTGAGGGAAGCATGGGTTGTGTTCTCGGTCAACACGACGAGACAGGAAGAAAAGAGCATGCGATCTACTACCTGAGTAAGAAATTTACAGATTGTGAATCTCGATATTCAATGCTTGAGAAAACTTGTTGCGCGCTAGCGTGGGCCGCCAGGCGTTTGAGGCAATACATGCTGAATCATACAACCATGCTCATCTCGAAGATGGATCCTATCAAATATGTATTCGAAAAGCAGGCGTTGTCAGGGAGAATTGCCCGTTGGCAGATGGTCTTGACTGAATATGACATCCAATACGTCTCGCAAAAGGCTATAAAGGGGAGTGTGCTGTCTGAATATCTGGCAGAGCAGCCTATTGAAGAGTACCAATCGATGAGGTTTGATTTTCCTGACGAGGATATCATGTACCTAAAGATGAAAGATTGTGAAGAGCCGTTGCCAGACGAAGGACCAGAGTTGGGTTCCAAATGGAAGATGATATTTGACGGAGCTGTGAATGCTTACGGTAGCGGAATAGGGGCAATCATCACTACGCCGCACGGGTCGCACATCCCGTTTACTGCACGATTGACCTTCGCCGTTACCAATAATGAGGCCGAATACGAAGCTTGTATAATGGGGCTTGAAGAAGCCATTGATTTGCGAATCAAGAATCTAGACGTATACGGAGACTCAGCTCTGGTGGTGAATCAGATAAAAGGGGAATGGGAGACACGTCAGCCCAATTTGATACATTACATGAATTATGCAAGGAGATTGCTGCCTTTCTTTGACAAGGTTGAATTGCATCACGTACCGCGGGCAGAGAATCAAATGGCTGACGCCCTGGCCACTTTGTCTTCCATGTACAAAGTCAACTTCTGGAACGAGGCCCCCCGAATCATTATCTCTCGGCTTGACAGACCAGCCTATGTGTTTGCGATTGATGAAGCATCCGACGACAAACCGTGGTATTTTGATATCCTTAATTTCCTGAAGAATAAAGAGTATCCGGCTGGGGCATCCAGTCAAGATCAGAAGACTCTCAGGAGATTAGCGGGTAATTTCTATTTGAATCCGGATGGCGTCTTATACAGAAGAAACCACGACTTGGTGCTGTTGCGTTATGTAGACGAAAGAGAGGCAAAACTGCTCATGGAGGAAATACATGAGGGTACCTTTGGTACGCATGCTGGTGGGCATGCTATGACGAGAAAATTGCTGCGGGCGGGTTACTTTTGGCTGACGATGGAAACTGACTGTTTCAAGTTCGCAAGGAAGTGCCACAAGTGCCAAATCTATGCTGATAAGATCCATGTGCCTCTGAGTCCTCTGAATGTAATGTCATCGCCATGGCCATTCTCGATGTGGGGAATCAATATGATTGGAAAGATCGAGCCGACGGCTTCTAGCGGGCATCGGTTCATCTTGGTAGCAATCGATTACTTCACCAAGTGGGTGGAAGCGGCGTCTTACGCAAATGTAACGAAGCAAGTGGTGGCCAGATTCATCAAGAGAGATATCATTTGCCGATACGGGATTCCCGAGCGGATAATCACGGACAACGGTTCGAACCTGAACAATAAAATGATGAAGGAGCTCTGTCAGAATTTCAAGATCGAACATCACAACTCCTCTCCTTACCGACCCAAGATGAATGGCGCTGTTGAGGCGGCCAATAAGAATATCAAGAAGATCGTTCAGAAAATGGTGGTGACCTATAAGGATTGGCATGAGATGCTACCCTTCGCATTGCACGGTTATCGTACGACGGTACGCACATCAACCGGGGCAACCCCGTTCTCGTTAGTATACGGAATGGAAGCGGTATTACCATTGGAAGTTGAGATCCCTTCTCTGAGGGTCTTGCGAGACGTTCAGCTAGACGAGGCAGAATGGGTGAAAGACAGGTTGAACCAATTGAGTTTAATGGATGAGAAGAGGCTCACTTCTCTCGCTTATGGTCGTTTGTACCAGTGCCGAATGAAGAAAGCATATGACAAAAAGATACATCCGCGAAGCTTTCAGACGGGCGACCTTGTGCTGAAAAGGATTCTCCTGCCGCAAGCAGATCACAGGGGCAAGTGGACCCCCAACTACGAAGGGCCATATGTTGTCAAGAAAGTCTTTTCCGGAGGAGCGTTATTGTTGTCCACCATGGACGGTGAAGACTTTACGTCATCTGTGAATTCAGACGCAGTTAAAAAATACTTTGCTTAAAATAGACCCGCTGGACAGAAAAAAGAGAGTCCAGGCAAAAATGGGGCATCCTGGCGAACCAAAAACAGAATGAAAGGTTCGGGCAAAAGTTAGGGATAAAATTGAAAAAATGTACACCCGCGAAGTTGAAAACCTACACTGGGCGGCTTCGGCAAAAAAGGGTATCCCGATGAACTGAAAACCCGTAAAGGGCGGTTCACGCAAAAGTTAGGAATTTGAAAAGCAAATGACTGCGGTCCGAATTTGATATTGCAATGAGCATCAGTGCGGGAGAATGCCTAAGGGATCGATTATCTGATACAATCTCTACAGAAGTATGAATACCGGGAAAGCATTAGAGTCGGATGAGTCATAGGAGGATCAATTCGTGGTGTTTGTCTGCATCCCGTTGCCGACATGTGTACAAAATTTGATTTGTCAAAATATTTATGCTTCTTGTGCATACTTGTGTATTTGTTTTGCGTAACTTCCTCATTTCAGGAGTTACATCCCGTGTACAAAACTCCGCCCACTCAGGGGCCCAATCAATGAAATATGTTATTCAGTACTTGATGCTAGTTCTTTACTGTTTTGTGCATGATAAAGCGCCTAAGTTTACTGAAACTAGCATGTGTATAACATCACTGGCCCTTGCCAACAATTGCTAAAGCTTTGAATTAACTGAAAATAACGTCACTAACCTGAATCGATTTGGTTGCATAGGCTTGTCTTGTCTTGTTTGTGTTGTTGTAGGTTTCATAACCGCACGAGGAAGATAATCAAAAGATTGCATTAACGAAAGACTCGACCCTCACGCAGGTCATGCATGTTCTTCCCGAAGAAGGACAGAATTCCCCAGCTAGTCGTAGCTTATCCAAAGGACATGCTCCAGCAAAGTCATTTATCCTCAACAGAATTGACGATTCCAAGATCGTAAGGCTGTATTCAGACAGTATGGTGTCCCCCCAGAAGGATTCCCTTGTCTCGAGCCGAGTGGTTTAGCCGCAGAAGATTGATATTTGTGAGCTGTATTCAGGCAGCTTACCTCTCCCCGCAGGGTCATTTACTCTCTCCCAGCGGAGTCAGTTGATTTTCCCCAAGAGAATCATCCCATCCCCGGCGGAATTCTCTTCTCAGCAAGTATTCCTCCTAGTGGAACTCGAAGATTAAGGCTCTCCCCGGCAGAGTTGGTGTGGGTCATGGCATTTATTTTGTCAGAATACCGTGTGATATCCGTTCACTTTCCAGCAGAAGTCCAATCATACCAAGCGCATCTGCCACTCTCCAGCAGAGGTATATTCCCCAGCAGGGTATCACTTCAGCGAGGTGCTTGGTTCAAGTTCCCAATTTCCCAGCTGGGTCGACTTCACTCTTCCAGCATTTATTTTGCTGGAATAATTCTGTAGCACCTGGATATCCCCAGCGGAGTTGGTATTATCTTCAGCATTTATTTTGCTGAAGCAGTTTTTGTACCCAGCAGTTCGAGTCTGCATTTGCATTGGCATATAGGGTCGTACTTGCATCCACCAAATAAAAACGTAGCATTTCCATGTCGAATGGAGCATTGCATCATTGTCGAACGCATTCATTTTTAAACGTAAACTAGGTTGGCTAACTGTTTGTTTCAAGTATTGTTTCTCTTGCAGGAAGAGAGAGCCCTTGCTCAGGTGAATCAATAAACATTCAGGATCTCGACATGAGACATTCGACGAAGTGTCAGCTGTGGCAGTATTCCCCACAGAGTTATCAGGATAAGTCTCTCTTTGTCACCAAGCAGAGTTACCTATTTCCCCGCCAGGGTTCTTGTTGAAGTTTCCCTAGTCCGATCAGCGGATTGTTTCCTTCAAAATTGTTGTTACGTCAGCATTAAAAGGGTTCATGAATCAGAATTTCAGAGGCTACCGCCGGTTATCAGAACAGGCGTCCGGAAGTTTGGTTTCCAAATGTCCCCAGTAGAGTCAGCCTCAAAGTCGTTGTAACGTCAGTGATAGGGAGTTCGCGGACCAATGGAAGGACGAGTCCTGACGTGGACAATTTTATTACGAGATTTCTTTGTGCTAGAGAAGATTGTTGGAATATGGAGTCCTAACATGGACATATCTTCCAGGTAATGATATGTGTTAGTCCTAACGTGGACAGATTCGAGTTTGCGGTATTGATTGGGTGTGGAATCCTGACGTGGACAAAGTTGGTTACTCTTCGTGTTGGTGTCCTGACGTGGACCATTTATTTTCAGCAAATAGCTTCATTCGTAAGGGTGAAAGGGATGCCCTAACATGGACAAGTTTGTAGTTCTTCGTGTTGGCAAAACGCGAGAGTCCTGACGTGGACAATTTTATCCTTCTTCATGTTATTGGCAAAGAGTGTGTCCTGACGTGGACGGGGTTTATTTTCCCATCAAGTCAAAGGCGCGCGAGTCCTAACGTGGACAGGTCTATTATTTCATCAGATGAAGATGTGAGTCCTTACATGGACAAATCAAAATACAGTTCCTTACGTGGAAAGATTGAGTCCTTACGTGGACATATCAAGATGGGAGTCCTTGCGTGGACAAATCAGATTGTGGTTTCCTTACGTGGAAAAGTCATGATTCCTCACGTGGAACGGTTATTCCCTACGCGGAACGGTGGGTCCTAGCGTGGACGATGCAGTCCTAACGTGGACAAGTTTGATTCCTTACGTGGAAAGATGTGATTCCTTACGTGGACAGATCGAAAGAAAATGTGTTTCCTTACGTGGAAAGAAGTTATTCCTTACATGGAGAGATGGGTCCTAACGTGGATGATGTATTCCTTACGGGAAAAGAAGTTGATTCCTGACGTGGAAAGAGAAAGTTATTCCTAACGTGGAAAGGGCGTGGACGATGGAGTCCTAACGTGGACAAGTTTATTCCTGACGCGGAGAGAAAGAGTGTATTCCTGACGTGGAAGAGATTAGTCCTGACGTGGACAGATCCAAAAGAAGAAGTTATTCCTAACGTGGAACGGTTATTCCTAACGTGGACAAGATTTTATTCCTAACGTGGACGATTTATTCCTGATAAAACGTGGACGAATTATCCCCAGCGAAGTCGCCGAGTTTTTCCGTGTTGACAACAGTTGTGGACGAAGTTTCCGATGATTCAATCTTTTTCAGGATGATGAAAAGAGTCCCCAGCATGGTCGCACGAGATCAGGGGGTTGCCGTAACAGTCAGATTCAGCTGATGAATGTCGTTCCCCAAGCAGTGGCGCAGTTTATTGCTGCGGTTGGCAAATTTCTGGGTTCCTAGTATTCAACCGTCTCGTACCGCGAATGTCTGAAGGCTCCGGGCTCTTCACCCAATCGGGTCCAAGCCGCTTGAATAGGGGCAGCTGTTGCACCCTAAAATTTTCCCAACCTTATTCACTTGGTTTATGTTTCAATGTCATTAGCATTTGCATATAGAGTCATGTACATAGGTTACTCATCTGCATAGCATAAGCATAGCAAGTCATACAACAGGGAGACCAATCATTATTCTCATCTCTAGAGGCCTATCAAGAGGTTATTATCCTGATTCAATCTCATTCAAGTCATCAGAAAAGAATTTGAAAGCTATCAAGTCAATGGGTCAAGCAGTTCATCTATCTCCTGACTGAGGGTATCTGGGGATCATCAAGGAAAGTATGAGCTGTGAATTGAAGGCATGGGGAGTATCTAGACATCTTGGAGGACTTAGAAAGTCATTTGGAGAATGAGACAAGTCATTGGTGTGATCACAAGTATTGCAGTTGAAGACAGTCAACTAGGGTTTCATCTGGGTCAACTCTAGGTCAATTGACTGATTGAAAGGCATTAAGGGCTATTGGAGAGAGGTGGGGTTCATCATTTGACATGGAGAATAAAGATATGTTGTTATGCTAAGAAGAAATCAAGAGAAATCAAGGAGAAGAGGAGGTTCTAAATTAGGGTTTCCAGGTAAAATTCCCTGGTTTAGGTCAAACTTCCAAGCAAAATAAGTCAAAATGCAAGCTTCAAATGGATCCTTGGCCAGCATGAAACTTGTAGAGGATCTCAAGACCTTTAATTTGAGTGGTGGAAGACATCAAGGAGATTTATAGAACTCAAGTTATGGTCCTTGCAAGTTACAGGTCATCTGAGGTATCTGAAATTTTGTCTGTAAAAGTGACTTGACTTCCAAGCTATTTTTACCCCTCAAGGAGATTTCAAATGAATTTCTGGTCAACATAAGAGTTGTTCCTAATTGGTTTAGCTTTCTAGAATGGTATAGTATGCCTTCATATGATTTGTGGAACTCTACTTATGGTCTTGGCAAGCAAAGGGTATTTTGGTCATTTGGTGATTACAGGTCATTCACAACATATGCCTAAAACTCATACAAGGAAGCTTCAAATGGAAAACTTCCCAACATCAAAGTTGTTCAAAATGGTATTTTAAGGCTAGAAAAGAAGGTGTGAAATTTTGGAAAAGCTTGGAGCATGGAATTTTAAAAAGTGGTGAAAATGACTTAAAAAAGGCATATAACTTGAAAAAGTTCAAGTTGGAAAATGGTTTGAGAGATCTACAAAGCCAATATGGGTCATCCAATATACCAAATTGATTCCCAACATCATTTTAAAGACATTGGTTCAGCCACATTTTTGAGTTTAGGTTTAAAAATTGGACTTCCTTTGTAAATTTGTTTCTTACATCATAAGGCAACATGGTAAAGCTTAACACAAGGCAAGGAAAACTTGGTTTTTCATACATACACTCCTAATATCTCATGAGAGGAGATTTTCACTCAAGTTTACCCAAGGTGCAAGCATGATATGATATGATTCAAAATGCCATCAAATGATAAATTCATGAAAGTTCCATAAGCTTCTAGATCCCTCTAGGACCAATCTAGAAACTTCTCATTCTGTTAATCCTCTCCTATATAAGGAAATGAAGCTATTTGTGCAGGGGTTGGTGATTCTTTGAACTTGGAAACACTACTTTGAATCCTTCACTCCATTTTGCATTTTCTCTTCAAACTCCATTGAAGCTTCATCAATCATCTCAATCTCTGTCATCATCATCATCCTCCATTGTTGTAGAGTAAAAAGCACGAAGAAGGCTCAAGGATTCGTGGCTGGATTGTTGGTTCCCATTCATCACTCCAACTTGCATGAAGGTGTGAATTGCCATTCTCAAGGGATTTAAGCACCAATTCTCTTCACAGGAATCATCACCATCATCCAAGGATCAATTAGCACAAGTGGCAAGGGTTGGAACGAGGGATAACCATCATTACCATATCCATTTGGTAAGAATGCAATTTGATTCGGATCACCATGATTAGCCACTGTTAGGGTTAGATCTTGAGTTATTAGCAATAGAGACAATCTAGGGATCATCCATGAGTAGTTTAAGACCATTTCATGAAGTTTCGAAATGTGGTGTTCATTCTTGCAAGATCAAAAGAACTTGATATATGAAGATTTAATGCATGTGGTATGGTTTAGTATACTCAGGGTGACATGTAGTACAAGCTAGCATTAAGAGTTTCAAGGTTTAATGAAGTTGAAAAACACATTTTCATGGTGGAACCAAGGATTGGTACTTTCGGTTTGGAGGTTACAAAAGGTTTCAAGGTTAGCTATGGATATGGTTGTGTAGAGGGAAGAACAAGGACCATTTTTGGTTTTTATTTTATGTGTTTTCATGGCCTAATGAAGGAGCTAGGGTTTGTAGAAGATCCATGCATGAAGATGGAATTTTGACATGTTAGGGTTTCTAGAGGAAGAAGAAAGAGGAGAGCCGCTGGATGAAGAGGAAAAATTTGACTTGACCAAAGATCCTGTGGCCACAGTTTAATCTGAATTTTAATGAAGACTTGGGCCAGATTCGCTAACGCCACCCCCCTCATTTCCAGGCCCAATGATTTCAACTATCATTTCTTTCTATTTGCACCCCTTCCACTTATTTCTTTCTATTTCGTATTCATTTTCTTTTTTGTTTCATTCATCTTCAAAAATTCATAACTAAATGGAAAATGCATATTTTTAACTCATTCTTTTTTTAACATTTTCATTAAAATGTCTAGAAAATTACAAAATATAAAAATCGCATTTTATATTTTAATTGATATTTTTTCCATATTTTACAAATAAATGCATATTTTGAAGGTTTTATTTCATACATGATCTTGTAGATTTTTGTTCTTACATTTAGAAATAGATTTTTTGCCCATTCTTTTTTGCGGTGATTAATATTGAATTGTAGTATTCCCAGAATTTATTACTAGATTTTTTAGAATAAAATTTGATTAGTTTAGATAATTGAACTTAGGATAGTTTAATTAGGGTTTTTAAGTAGTATACTTGAACTTCAACATTTTATTTTTGGGGTTTTTAGGACAAGTTAGCCTATGGGGAATATATGGGACTTAAGGGTAGTTAAATAGGATCCCCTAGAATTTATATTAGGAATTTATATTACTATATGCTATTTTTGGTTGATTTTTGAATTGATTGATCATTTGTGTGGCTCTTAGGGCATAGTTTGTATTGTTTTGCTTTCTTTTCTTCTCCTTTGGGTGTGGAGCTTTGAAGACTGATTTGAGGACCTTGTGAAGACCTTGTGGACGAAGCACATTGAAGACTCAAGATGGAAGATCGATTTCAAATTCATTGAAGATGCTGTGTTTGCTAGAAGACTGTTGAAGACTATATGATTTAGGGTTAGGAAGAGCCTAGTCTAGCAACTTGATTCACAAACATAGATGGCTTTGTTTGCCTCTATCCCTTCTCTATGATTCAAAGTCTCTCTTGAATACTCACCTCCTTCCTTTGGAAGGATTAGTGAATATATTTAAGAGATAGAACTTTTGAGAGAAAACAGTCTGTATAATGTTAACAGTTTGTGTGCCACCTTTGGTGGTTTACTGACTATGAAACATCCAAACTCATCTTGTGAATTATTGCTCATTTAGGAGTGCTTGGTTTGAAGAAAAGCCCTTGGAGATTTGAAGATAGATTTCATTTCCTTGAAGATGAAGATAGATGTTGTTTGAAGCTTTGCTGTTTAGAGCTGTTGTGGCTGTTTATTTTAGCTGTTTATTTCTGATGTATTGATTGGTTTTCCCTGACTGTATTGTTTGCTGTTTAACCTGTTGGGTTGAAAGTGAATTCTGTTTCACTTTTACCTATTGTTTTCAAGGTTCGAGGTTGAGTGTGACTCCCTTGCCTAGCTTGTACTGCTGCATTCATGCATTTTACTGTTTTGCTGTATATATGCTGTCGTTTTCCGTTTATCCCCTAGGATCTCTGTTTCTCTCTGTGCAAGAGAGAAATATGATAGACATTAGGTCTTAACCCATGCATGATAACATTAGGTTAGTTTTGATTCCCTTTTCAACCCTAGGTTTTTAGAGTGGCATCTCTTCTTACCTCAAAACAGCAGAAAAATACGTAATAAGGGTTCTAACATCAATAAAAGACACTTCTGGCGTAAAAGAAGTTGAACAAATCAAAAGAGTCATTTTGTCCGCCGTGGACTTTTAATCAGGAAAACCTTTTCAGAAGGATAAAAAACATTCAAACAGCTTGTGTCGTACGTAGCCCGAACTACGTTTGCTCTGATCTTTCATGCCGTGTGAAAGTACGTAGGCATAGGATGCGATATCCTAGCGAGCAACCTTCCCTTCCTTCCCCGTAGGTAGGCGAACTACGTTGACTCTGATTTCTCGTTCCAGTCGAGAATACGTAGGCATAAAGTGCGATACTTTGCCGAGTCACCTTTTTCTTTCTTTTTAGCCCTTAACCCATTAGTGTAGATAGAATACAATCCTCTTCGACGAAAACAAGCGTGGATCCCGTCGAGTACGACGGACGTGAGGGGTGCTAATACCTTCCCCTTGCGTAACCGACTCCCGAATCCAGGTTTTGGTTGCGACGACCATACCTTTCCCGTGTTATGAGAGGTTTACTCTGAGCGTTTCCTTTCCCTCCCGTGGGATAAATAACGCACGGTGGCGACTCTTCTGTTCAGCCGGCGCCGATTTTCGCAGTAGCGACACTCAAGTAATAAATTGCATGCTCTTTTCTTCCCGTCTCGTCGTGTTGACCGAGAACACAACCCATGCTTCCCTCAAGAACTGTCAAATACATGATCAAGGGTCTCCCTGCCACCGGGGGTATCAAAATAGGAGGCTCCTGCAAATACTGCTTTATTTTATCGAACGCCTTTTGACAATTTTCGTTCCACGTTACAGCTTGATCTTTCTTCAACAGCTTGAATAATGGTTCACACGTAGCCGTTAGGTGAGAGATGAACCGAGCGATGTAGTTCAACCTCCCTAAAAACCTGCGCACCTATTTTTCTGTTTTAGGCGTCGGCATTTCTTGAATTGCTTTTATTTTAGCAGGATCGACCTCTATTCCTCTTTTGCTTACGATAAACCCCAGCAGTTTACCCGATCTCACCCCGAAGGTGCATTTGTTAGGGTTCAGTCTCAGCCTGAACTTCCTAAGCCTTTTAAATAACTTCAGTAGATTCACCAGATGCTCTTCCTCCGTCTGGGATTTGGAAATCATATCGTCAACATAGACTTCGATCTCTTTATGCATCATATCATGAAAAAGAGTCGTCATCGCACGCTGATACGTTGCCCCAACATTTTTCAAACCAAAGGGCATCACTTTGTAGCAAAATGTTCCCCAAGGCATTATGAAAGTAGTCTTCTCCATGTCCCCAAGGAGAATACAGAGTATTGAGCAGTATTATCAACTAGCACATCGATATGAGGAAGTGGAAAATCGTCTTTCGGGCTCGCTTTGTTCAAATCCCTATAATCCACACACATTCGAACCTTGCCATCTTTCTTTGGCACTGGTACGATGTTAGCAACCCACGAGGGATATTTTGTCACAGCCAGGAAACCAGCATCCCACTGTTTTTGAACTTCCTCTTTGATCTTCATTGCCATATCTGGTCTGGTTCTGCGAAGCTTTTGTTTGACAGGCGGGCATTCTTCTTTCAACGGCAGACGGTGCACAACCATATCTGTATCGAGCCCTGGCATATCTGCATACGACCAAGCGAATACATCACTATACTCTCTGAGCATTTCAACCAGTCTTCGCTTGATATCGCTTTGCAGCGCGGCTCCGATACGAATATTCTTCTCAACCCCTTCCGACCCCAAGTTGATAATTTCGATGACCTCTTCGTGAGGCAGAATGACTCTTTCCTCTTGCTTCACCAACCAAGACAGTTCTTCAGGAACGTCACTATCTTCGACAACCTCTTCTTCGGCCTGAAATACTGGGTGCTCAAAGTCGGGACGAGTCATAGGTGGTTCAAAGATGTCGTCTGAAAATGTTATCCTGCAAAAGAATGGTTAAATGCTTCAAAATGCGTATAAAGCGAATGACCACGTTGCCATTTTATTGAAAAATACAAAAACAAGAAAAACAGAGATCGCAATATTTGCACATGAAAAACGCCTTTTATTTAATGATAAACACGCAGTGTTCATAACAGCACAGCCCTAAGCAAATCATGATGCCCCGGGCAAGACATCAGGTTATTCAACAATTAATAAAACAAAGCATTACTGTTTAAGAGTCACAGGAACAAGCTCCTGAATAGACCAGTTGCACAATCCCTGTCCTGGCGTGCTTGGCTGAATCCAGGCATCCATATCACAGTCGCTGTCTCCTTCGTCAGACTCCGAAGCAGCGTTGACGGTTTCATGACATACTCCACTGGCAGAGATGGTTATTGGCCCTCTGAAACGGGGTGCTCCCACAGCAGGTGTTGACGACGACGGTTGGTATCCTAGCCCGAACCGGTCCATCTTCACAGGAATATCCAGCACTTTGCCACAGCTCTTTGCTTCTCCTGCCTCCACCAGAGCTTGGGCCTCTTTATACGATGAGACGGCTATCTCCGACACTTTGCTCGGCCCGGGACCCTTGTCCTTGATACACAACCCTTCAAATGCCTGGCAGGGTGTTTCGTGGATCTCTCCATCGACCTCCACATACTTAAATGACGACAGATGGCTGACCAGGATGTCCTCTTCTCCGCATACGGTGACTACGCTGTCTCCCACCATATATTTCAACTTTTGATGCAGGGTAGACGTGACTTCCCCAGCCCCATGAATCCAAGGTCTTCCGAGCAGGCAGCTATATGCAGGCTGGATGTCCATGATATAAAATTCCGTTGCGAAAACCTCCGGCCCCACCTGTAGAGGCAATGTTATCGATCCGAAAACTGTTCTCCGCGTGCCATCAAACGCCCTGACTACCAGGTCACTGGGCGTGCACAGGATTCCTCTGACATCCAGCTTCATCATCGCTTTCTTGGGCAGCACATTTAAGGATGATCCGATATCGACCAATACATGCGACATTACTGATCCTCTACACTCGACAGATACGTGCAACGCCATATTATGATCTCTCCCCTTCGGGGTCAAATCGAAGTCGGTAAAGCCCAAGCTGTGGCCTGCATTTACATGTGCCAGCACTCCTTCCAGCTGATTTACGGAGACGTCTTGGGGTACGAAGGAAGTATCCAGGACTTTCAACAAAGCATTTCTGTGAGCTTCAGAACACAATAGCAACGACAGGATAGATATCTTTGAAGGCGTCTGTTGCAGATGCTCCACAATCTTATAATCACTTTTTCGAATCAAGCGCATGAACTCTTCTACCTCTTTCGATGTCGATGCTTTTTCGCTTGCCTGCACTGGGACATCTTCAACCATCTTTCCCTTTCCTTTCGCCAGCCTTTCGGCCTCTACTTCAGGCGATATAAAGATCCTACCACTCCTTGTCATACCTCCGGTACCAACAACATTATCTACAGTCTCGGCTGGCTGCTTATTAACATCAACTTTTATTCCGTCACAATACACTTCCAACCCATATGACCATGGGACTGCCTTTGTGCTCTCGTACGGGACTGGTTCGGCCTTAGTTATGGTGATCGGCGGTCGCTGAGCCGGTGCGGTTATAGTGATTGTCTTTCGAGGAATCGTTACAGTGGCCACATCACTTTGATTATCTGCTACTGCCCCTGCAGGCTCTTCGATTGCTGCTCGGTCAAACTGCAATATGCCGTCATCAATTAAAGCTTGAATGCCTTTCTTCAAATCATCACACCCCCCAACTAGGGTCCAGCATTCTAAGCAGTACTCGTCACAACCTGGATAAACACCCCCTTGTAATAATCTGCTTTTTATCTCGCTCAGCGGCGTCTTTAAATCATCGACATTCATAATCAGATTCAACCTTTCCTCAGTCAGAATGGCGTTTTCCCCATGATTAGGCATGGGCTTCTGCACTATATTCGGCCCTGCCGTTCCGAAATTGATAGCCTTATTGTCCAAAAGATCCTGCACAACATGCTTAAAAGCGTGGCAACCCTCTACATCGTGGCCCGGAGCCCCATAATGAAACTCACAGTGCCTGCTTGCATCATAACCATACGGAGGAGTTCCCGTTATCGGTGCCAGAGTTCTCTTTTCTACCAGGTTCAAACCCAACAATGTCTGTAACAAATCAGCATACGTTGAGGGGGGCTTTTCAAACACTCGCCTTGGTTTAACACCCTGGAATCTTCGCTGAGCAGGCTGTGCCCCCTGCTGTGGCTGCTACTGCTGCTGCTGTTGTTGTTGCACTGGCTGCTACTGAAACGGTTGTTGTTGATACGGAATAGTAACACTCGCCACTTGCTGCGGCTGATGATACTGATTTCGACCTCTGCCTCGGCCTCCAAACACTGCGCTTGCCTCGCCCTGACGGCGCCCACCAAAAGCCTTCCTATTACTGCCAGATGCAGTTGATTCCTCAGCCTGGAACCTGCCTTGTTTAATGTTGTTTGCAATCTTTTCTCCCATCAGAATTAAGTCTGAGAAACTGGCCAAAGATGTGTGAAACAACTTGTCATAAAACATGCCTGTGAACGTTCCGATAAACATGTCATTCATTTCCTTGTCTTCTAAAGGAGGACGGACCCTGGCAGCCATATCGCGCCACCTTTGCGCATACTCTTTAAAGCTCTCACCCTTCTTCTGAGACAGCCCTGTTAATTGGACCCGATTGGGCGCCAAGTCGCTGTTATACATGTAGTGAGCTACAAATGCCTCTGCTAGCTGCTTCCATGTTTTTATATTAGTTGGCTCCAACCCCATGTACCACTCTAAGGAAGGACCTGACAAGCTATCTTGAAAGAAATGCATTAGCATTCTCTCATCAGTTGAATATGCAGACATCTTTCTGTAATAAGCCCGCACGTGCACTTTCGGACAGGTGTCCCCTTTATACTTATCAAACATAGGAGCTTTGAATTTGATTGGCACCCCCCAAGCCAGGTACCAGACCCATTGTTGACATGTCTAAGCCCACCGCGCTTTGGTTCAGGACCCCCCTCATTTGCTTTTCTAGCATTCTGATCTTCTGGGAGTCATCCATCGGCCCTTCAAAACCTCCGCCGGAGAAAGCGTCCTCCTGCTGATCTTCTTGCCACATACCATTCCCAGATCCATACCCATCATATCCATTATTGCGGCCAGCTCTGATCTGATTCATCACTGGGCCTCGCCCTCTGTTGCCGTAGCCCTGAGCAACTCCAGCAGGTCCAAAAGCCATTAACCCAGCGCCGTTTCCATTTCCGAAACCTCCGTAACCCTGATTGGTCATACCGTATCCATCCTGCCCAAAGCCTTGAGCATTGAAACCATATTTCCCAGCATTATCGAAACCCTGATCATTGAATCCGAATCCAGCATTACCGAAGCCGTTGCCTCCCATATTATCACCCAAGTTGACATCACCAAGCCCAACGTTATGGACAGCAGTCTCGTTCCCAACTCCGACGTTACCGTTCCCAGCAGCGGTAGCGTTGTTGACATTAACAGCAGGTATATTGATTACAGGTGGAGCCACTGGTGTGGGAGTGCCATCCCCATGAACAGTGTCGACTCGCACAGACTGATGATCCTCATTACCGTGACCAGCATTTCTGACCAACAGAGGCTGCACCATGGCTTGCAAATTCTCCTGACCTTTTGCAATAGTCTCCATGGTCTGCATAAAGAGAGCTAGCTTCTCGCGCACATCTTGCATCTCGTTCTGCATTTGATCCATGATTCTTCGACAGTTGGTGCGAGTGGAATATCTGTGCGGGCGCTGATCTGCAATCCTGAAAATACCTGTCAAATGGCAGGGAATAAGGTACTATCCAATGATCACCTGTAATGCAACATGAATATGAATGCAATGCAATGTGTGTCTGTGCGTTAAGGAAATTCATTCCCTGATTCTAGTGTGAAGGTGCCGGTGCAGTAACAGTGCTAGCAATATAAAGATCGGAGCTGAATCACAGAAAGCCTCATATATTGCAGAGTGAACCAATAAGCCGAGAATACAATATCACTGAGTACAATAAGAAGGCATGACCTCAACCAACAATCCTGGTGATGGTCAGCACTATGCAAATAAAGCATACAAAATACATGAAATGATCAAGCACTCCCATAAGTCCGGTACTCTTCTATTAACTTCTTGGTCTCTGGATGGCCTGGTCTGGTAAGCAGCCCTTCAACAAGTTGGTTTCTTCGTTTGAGCACACGTCGCACGTCTCTAGCAGTTTCCTCCCATGCCCCTTCACCGAAGCGATCCTCTAGTTTACGCTTCTGAGACACAGCTTCATCTCTGCCTTTGATGGCCTTGTTCAGTGTGTTCTGGAGACTATACCGGGTTATCACTTCTTCTTCACACTTCTTGATGCTGGACTTCAACTGCTCTTCGAGGTCGGAAATTTGCTGCTTCAACTTATCTTCCCTCTTCTTATTGTTGGTCAGTGTAGCATTCCAAGTCTTATTGCAAGAAGAGATCTCTCGGTGTGCTGCGTCGAGCGCTTTCTTTTTGGATTCAAGCATGTCATGGGAGCTTCTGAACTCTTGCCCCAGACGTTCGCGCTTCTTCCTTTCCTCAGTCAACTCAGCCCCTAATCTGTTCATTAGCTCAATCTGCTGTTGGAAAGCATGCACGGCCTTGTTTTTCTCGCTGCGTATCTGGGCTAGCTCCTGCTCTAACCCTTCGTTGATCTTCATCAAGGCTTCTTTTTCTTTCACAACTTGCTCGTAGGCCTCCCTAGAAACAGTAGTTGGCTCTGCTACCGGAATGGGAACAAGGACTGGTGCATCTAGAAATGGCATCCGCAACTGACTTGCTCTATCCTGGATCCAAACTCTGTATGGCACGTAAGCCTGACAGTCATTCTTCCCTAACAGCGGCTTCCCTCTTCGGTAAATACGCGTCCAGGCATGCTGCAGCTTGGCTAGTAACTCCCCCCTCAAGTCTCCGGTGAAGTACAGAGATTCCTGTACTTCTTCCTCCTTTGGCGGGTTCTTCAGCGCATATCCGAACTGACGGACCAACAAGGACGGGTTGTAGTTGATACACCATTTTCTTCCTATCAACGGGACATTAGGGTACCCAGAACAACTGAATATAAGCTCAGCCCCTAGCAGGTATCGATCAAACCACTCAACGTCTTTGGAAGATAGCCTCATCAGGCGCTCTGACCAGCTAGCGGTGGTTGCACTCTCCACAAAAGATCCCTTCATGGGAAGGTGGCTCTTGAACCACATATTCAACAAAGGCGCACAGCAGTAAACAACCTTTCCCCTTCTGTTTTCATTCTTGTAGTGCAAGGAGTGGTAGAAGTCTCCGATCAACGTTGGCACTGGATTGCCAGAAGCAAATAAATGGAAAGCATCCAAGTCCACGAAATTAGGCAAGTTAGGAAACAGCACAATCCCATAAATGCATAGAGCCAAAATAGCATTGAAAACCACCCAACATCCGCTCTTGGCGTACTCCTGAGCTTTTCCAACCAGGAAATCAAGAGAGAAACCTGAAACCCCAAGCCAAGAAGTCACTAACAGTTCTGCAGCGTCCATATGCAAGGCTTTAGTTAAGTCCTCCAACTTGGGCTCAACAGCAGAGTGAATAAAGGGAACCTTGTTCTGCACTGGTAGCTCAGTAAACTCCACATACTCCTCAATGGTAGGCCCTAGAATGAAGTCAGCAAACGTAAAACATCTCAATGCGGGGTCATAGAACTGCATCAAGGTGTACAACCCGTTCATCTCATCGGCAGTGGGCTTGCAGACTAATCTCAGTAATCTCCCATGACTCATTCTGAAGCTTCTCCTAACCTCCTCATCAGCAAGAGATATCAGACCAAGCAAAGGAGTAATATCAGGTGTGGGCAGCTTATACGCAACTGTTTTCCTCAAACCAGCCATAATCAATATTCGGAAGTCTGGGCACTAAATCGGAGGATATGCAAATGCACCTGCAGCACAGACACACGTTAATGGGATGCAATGATAATGGGTATGCAAACAATGCAATGCAAGTAACATGCAACAGGGACCAACTGTCGTAGCTGAATAGCCTGAACCATATCAAGAAGTCTCAGATAGACTCTATAGAAGTCCTCAAACCCTGGTCTCAGATAGACCTAAATCAAAGCTCCAACAATGGTCTCTGACAGACCTCCAACCATTACTCCAACTGGTCTCTGGTAGACCTCAAATCACATCTCCAACTGGTCTCTGACAGACCTCAGAACTCTCCAACTGGTCTCGGACAGACCTCAGAACTCTCCAACTGGTCTCTGACAGACCTCAGAACTCTCCATAAATACCCAGGATCTCTGATCAAGGAACAAACCGGTAGTCTGAAGGTCTAGTTACCTGCATAACCCCAAACCCTCTCACAGGTGGATGTCCTAGTAACTGACACAGGTATGGCATCCTATGCGATCGTCGGTGTTACAGACTTTCAGGGTTGATGATACGATTCCCAGAAGGAGTGGCATCATCAAATCCTGAAGAGGCCTCACTTAGCCAACTTCCAAATGATCGGTCCCCGGAGTCGACAATTCAGCTGACCAACAACCCCTTCGACCCAAAGGGTAGAAAAAGAAGCCAACCAGAAGAACCTCGTCCGAGTGTAGATTTCATGAGACACTAATGCAAGCAAAGCCGGCACGCGCCCACTACTTTCTACGCTAATTCTAGGTGCACTCAAGCCCAGGTCCGGCTTATCTCTCAATCATGTAACACCCGTCACACCCCAATACAGCAATAATAATCAATAATATAAAGCTGAAAATAAAGGTCAGAAATATAAATCCATACAAAATCCTCGACGGGAAAATAAGCGTTAGGATTGACTCTCTTTAGGGACGTTGGATCCCAAATGCATAAGGACTATCGCAGTCCTGAGCAGCCAGGGGACGTTGGATCCCCAGCAGAGTCGCCAGCTGTCGCTACTGCGAAAATCGGCGCCGGCTGAACAGAAGAGTCGCCACCGTGCGTTATTTATCCCACAGGAGGGAAAGGAAACGCTCGAGGTAAACCTACCGCAAAACGGGAAAGGAATGGTCATCGCAACCAAATCCTGGATTCGGGAGTCGGTTACGCAAGGGGAAGGTATTAGCACCCCTCACGTCCGTCGTACTCGACGGGATCCACGCTTGTTTTCGGGTATGGATTGTTATTCTATCTACTCTATAGGTCAGGGGTTAAAAAGAAAATAAAATGACTCGGCAAAGTATCGCACTTTATGCCTACGTATTCCAGTCTGGAACGAGAAATCAGAGTCAACGTAGTTCGCCTACCTACGGGAAAGGAGGGGAAGGTTGCTCGCTAGGATATCGCGTCCTATGCCTACGTACTTTCATACAGCATGAAAGATCAGAGCAAACGTAGTTCGGGCCACGTACGACACAAGTCTGTCTTGATTGTTTTTTATTCCTTTTGAAAAGGGTTTTTCTGATTACCGGTCCAAGCGGACAAAAATGACGTTTTGATGAGTTCACATTCTTTTACGGAAGAAGTGTCCTTTATTGCGTTTGAAATATTATTGTGTTTTTCTGTTTGTTTTGAGAAAGAAGAGACAGAACTCTAACCTACGGTTGCGAAGGGAATCAAACTAACCTAATGTTATCATGCATGGGTTAAGACCTAATGTCTATCATGCTCCTCTCTTGCACAGAGAGAAACAGAGATCCTAAGGGAAAAGAAGGAAACAGAAACAATAACAGATATATACAGTAAAGCAGTAAAATGCATGGGTGCAACAATACAAGCGAGGCAAGGGAGTCCCACTCAACCTCGAACCTAGAAAACAATAGGCAAAAGTGAACAGACTTCACTTTCAACCTAACAGGTTAAACAACAAACAATACAGTCAGGAAAACCAATCAATACATCAGAAATGAAATACAGCAAAAATAAACAGCCACAGCAGCTCTGCATCCACATCTGTCTCCAAGTCATCTCCAAACAGCTACAATCTTCAGCAAGCATCAATCTCCATCTACACAGCCTTCCAGCAAGGTCTTGATCATCAATCTTTCGTCTGCAATGTCTTTTCTTCCAGTCTCAATCTCCAGGATGAACATCAATCAACAAGATGAAGTGAATGAATGTTAGACAGTCAATTACCTACCAAGGGTGATTCATTAACTGTTAACATTATATAGATAATTTTCCCTCAAAAGTTCTATCTTTCAAATACATTCACTGATCCTTCCAAAGGAAGGAGGTGGATATTTGAAAGAGACTTTGAATCATAGAGAAAGGATGGATGCAGACAAGGCATTCCATGTTTGAGAAACAAGCTTTCTAATCTAGAGCTCTGCCTAGCTCCTAAACCCTAGTCTCCTCAACAGCTGCTAGCAGGAATCTCTTCTTCAACTCTGGAAGTTGGACTTCAATCTCTGGATCTCCAATGGCTTCATCATCACAAGTCTTCAGCTCTCCCAATTCCCAAGCAATCCCCAATACCCATACAAACAAGCAATAATCCCCCAGAGAGGGCACACCACACCAGTCAAGCAAATACAGTATATTAATAGCAGTAGGGGAATCCTAATAATGTCTAAGGGATCTAATAACTACCCATACCCTTATAGTCCTATATCTAAAATATTCAATCTCTAACTCCAAAGGGAGATGATTCAATTCCTAAGTCATCACTTAAACCCTAATTTTATTCATGTTATTCACACCTAAACTAAACACTTAAAATTAAGTCCTAAAAATGGGAACTAAATTTTATATACAAGCTAACAATGTCTATTAATCCACCTAAAAAGAATGGATAAAAAATAGTAAAGCAACTAATCAAACTAAAATTGACAAAATCATGCATTAAACAAAACAATTATTTACACCTATTAAAAGAAAAATATGCCTAAAATATAAAAATGAAATGAATTATTAAATTTTTTAGATGATAATTTTCTTGACAAAATTATGAAAAGAATGCAAAAACAACCAATGAAAAATATACATTTTACAATTAGTTATGATTTTCTAAAGATTTAATGTTTTTAAAATAAAAATAAAAATTGAATTAATGAGATGGAGGGTGCAGCAAGAAATTAAAATCAGTTAAAAGGAAGAACTGGGCCAGACAGGGGGGTGTTGAGAGTAATGCGCGCAGGGCCCAATCAAACAGAAATCCCAGCAAAAATTAAAAAAACACAAAACGGTGTGAATAGCAGTTATTTACGTTCATTTGGTATTGGGCTTGAGAACGGGGGTGCGATTAGTAACCAAATTTTGAGCCTAGTCAGCAAACTTAAATGAAACGGGGCGTTTCATGGTTTGAATTCTCCCTCCGTTTTTCTGTGCAATCGTGGCCGTTGGTTTCCAATCCCAGTCAAAGTCAAACAAAAGATCCAACACCTGTTCATCATCGTCCCCAAATGGCTCTAGGGTTTCTGAAAGAAACAGTCCCATGCACGCAATCTTCCATCTCCTTGTTCTCTCTCCATTCTCCATGGATGCCTTCGATCCAAAGAGCAAAGTTGCTCTAGAAACTCCCCTCTACACAGCCATAACCATAACTCTCCCTAACACTCACTCAATAGACCAACTCGAAGAGAATAACAGTTGTAAACCACCATTAATACCTGTCATCAACTTCTCCAAAGCTCACCAATTCTTGTCCTAAACTCATCTACACCTCATGCTGATCATAACAAGCCATATATCCAAGATTTCCGTGCATTAAATCATGAGTTACAAACCCTAACAGTTATGGTACACCTATGGCAAACTCCATGAAAGCTCTCCAAACTCACCAAATTCAATCCTCTATCCTACCTTAACCTTTCTATGCGATCAAAACCTAGCAATTCTAACAAAAACAGCCAATTCGAATGAGAAACATACCTGGTGTAATTGATGAAAACAGGTACCAAATCCTCCTGATCCAAGGCTTGAAGTGAATGGAAACTGATCAATGAACTTGGTGATGAGTTCTGTATGCAACCAATGATGCCCCAAGGCTTTGAATCTCCCAATTCCAAGATTCTTGCTCTTTGAATGGTGAATTTGCACAGCTCGAATCCTCCTTCAATTTACCAAATGAATGTGTGAACTATGATCCTTGGATGATGATGATGAAAACCAGATCAAGAATGGTGCAAATTGGTGAAAGTTTGAGAGTGTTTGAATTCGTTTTGCAATTTGAAGAAAGTATGTGAAACTTGTGTTTATGAGCAAATGTGATCACCAACCCTTGCATGGACCTCTTCATACCAATATATACATGGCATTAGAACCTCCTAGAAACTTGGAGAAACTTCCCTTGCACTCTTTCCTTACATTTTGGATTATGTTTCTTCCTTTGTAAGCAACCTTGAATAACTCTCAAACTTTGAACTAACCTCAAAATTCCAATTTAGCCAATGTTCTCAAAATGACTTTTCCATTCAAAATGACCTATAATTTTGTCCCATTTGGCCAAAATATGAAAAATCTCATTTTTAAGTCCTTTTTTATTCATTAAATCCAACAATTTTGAAACCTTGTGCTATGAATCTTTCCAATCTCTCATTGTCACTTTTCTAGACTCAAAATGTCATTTGGAGCAAGTTTGATGTTGTGAAGTTTTCCATTTGAAGCTTCCTTGTATGAGTTTTAGGCATAAGCTAAGAATGACCTGTAATCCTCAGATGACCAAAATACCCTTTGCTTGCCAAGACCATAAGTAGAGTTCCATAAATCATATGAAGGCATACTATACCATTCTAGAAAGCTAAGACAATGAGGAACAACTATTATGTTTACCAGAAATTAATTTGAAATCTCCTTTAGGGGTAAAAATAGCTTTGAAGTCAAGTCACTTTCATAGACAAAATCTCAGACACCTCAGATGACCTGTAACTTGCAAGGACCATAACTTGAGTTCTATAAATCTCCTTGATGTCTTCTACCACTCAAATTAAAGGTCTTGAGATCCTCTACAAGTTCAATGTTGACCAAGGATCCATTTGAAGCTTGAATTTTGACTTATCTTGCTTGGAAATTTGACCTAAATTAGGGGATTTTACACATAAACCCTAATTTAGAAACTCCTCTTCTCCTTGATTTCTCTTGAATTCTTCTTAACACATAACCCTATCCTTCTTTACATGTCAAATGATGAACCCCACATCTTTCCAATAGCCCTTAATGCCTTTCAATCAGTCAATTGACCTGGAGTTGACCTAGAGTTGACCCCAGATGAAACCCTAGTGGACTGTCTTCAACTGCAATACTTGTGATCATATAAAGGACTTGTCTCCTTCTTCAAATGACTTTATAAGTCTCCCATGATGTCCAGATACTCTCCATGCTCCATTCACAGCTCACAACTTACTTGTTGATCCCCAGATACCCTCAGATAGGAGATAGATGAACTGCTTGATCCACTGACTTGATAGCTTCCAAATTCTTTCTGATGACTTGAATGGGATTGAATTAGAATAATAACCTCTTGATAGGCTCATAGAGATGAGAATAATGATTGGTCCCCTGTTGGATGACTTGCTATGCTTATGCTATGCAGATGTGTAGACTATGTACATGACTCTATATGCAAATGCTAATGATATTGAAACATAAACCAAGTGAATAAGGTTGAGCAAATTTTAGGGTGCAACACTCGGCGAGCAGCCTTCCCCCGTAGCCCGTAGTTAGGCGAACTACGTTGACTCTGATTTCTCGTTCTAGACGAGAATACGTAGGCATAGAACTGTTGTGTTCTACCGAGTCATTTTCTTTTCTTTTCATACTAGACTTTTAGCGTAGATAGATAAAACCAACCCGTCAGATAAACACAACAAGCGTGGATCCCATCGAGTACGATGGACGTGAGGGGTGGTAATTCCTTCCCCTTGCGTAACCGACTCCCGAACTCAGACATGGTTGCGATGACCTTGTCTTATACCTTTTCGTCAGGTTTTTTCCGATCGTTTCCTTTCCCTTTCTGTGGGATAAATAACGAAAGGCGGCGACTCTTCTGTTTTGCCGGCACCTTATTTTCGCGGTAGCGGCAAGTAGCAGATTTTCTAGAGCTCTAAAACGTGTTGAATAACCAAACAGTGGCATTTGGTTATTTAAGCAGTGTGCCTTTAGAAAACTATTCTTGTGCAGAAGGGTAGTCATTTGAATACCACAGAAGGTTCTGGGACTGTTCATGCTTGGAACTAATTACTCTTGTGCAGAAGGGTAATTGGTTGAAGGAGGATCTGTTTCTGTTCATATATTGGAGCTTGTGGTAGAAGCCCTAAGTTGTGTATAGAAGATTTCCCTATTTTGGAGATGTATTTGATCAAGCTGGTGGAGCTGTGAAGATCTTCAGTTGGATTACTAGGCAGTAGTAAGTCCAGTATGGGCACATAAAGAACCATGGGATGGTGTGTCTATAATATGAACCATCTGGGTTGGGAAGATCTATTGTGGAACTTGTGATTCACATATTGACTAAGAGGTATTCTAACTTGTCATATGGGAGAATGATAAGGTAAAAGGACTATCTTGGAGGATGATGTGAAGGCGGTATACAAGACTGGAATGGATCATTGGCTGACTGCATCCTAATGTGGCATATGGAAGTGATCAAGTCACTAGGCGAATCAGAAGTGTTCTAACCCATCATACGGGAGAATGATGAGGTAAAGAATGGTTTGGAGTATGGGAGATCCATCTTAAGCTCTAGAAAGAGGTGGATCAGTTTGGTGCTTTCTCACTGTATGAGCATGGAGTTGGTCATCTTGGAGCATCTTTTATCAAAGATAGGGGGATATCTTTTGATTGATAGGTGTACTATGGTGAATGCGTTCAACATGTGTGTTGAACAGAGAATGAGTTCTTGAAGACATGAAGATGCGTCTTATGTTTTCCATTCACGTGCACTGGTTACCCTTGATATGGGGAGTTATACTTCTATCCAGGATCTGTTGCTGCAAGAGTGCTGGTACCAAGATTGTTTGTGGTTTCAAACAGTTTAGGATTTTATGCAGATAGAATGTCAGACAAGATGTTGTGACATTAGGTTACTGCTCCAAGCTCATGGTGAACATTGTAACATCCCAATTTTCAATAATTAATCAATTGTTTTAATTAATTGATTTATTTTGATTATTCTAATTATTTGAATAATTAGATGATTGTTTAAATGGATTAATAGATGTTTTGAGAGAGGAAATAAAATGGAAAAAAATAAAGGGAAAGATATATATATATATATATATATATATATATATATATATATATATATATATATATATATATATATATATATATATATATATATATATATATATATATATATATATATATATATATATATATATATATATATGAGGAAGTGGAGAGGAAAGAAAATAATAAGAAACATAAGGGAAGAGAAGAGAAAGAAAGAGGAAGAAGAGAAAAGAGAAGGAGATGAGGAAAAGCTTGGAATCATCAAGAACATCCTCTGGCTTCGATTAATCTAAGGTAAGGGTGTGAAATCTTACTATCTTAATCAATGTGTATGATTGTGTATGTGTGTTGGATTGTTTGGTGTCCTTGTATAGTTTCCATTCTAGGTTGGAATTGGAATTAATCGATTGAAACCGATGTTTGAACGGTTAGAATCGGGAATAACCTTTGTAGTTTAGTCGGGATATGTTAGGCTAAGATTATTGAAACTAGTCTGGCAAAAATCGGGTGATATTGTGAGTTTCACCATTTTCGGTTAATTTGAAGTTAAGATTTTGAGTGGAAATTGGATGTCGTGAAATTCGAGTTTTATGACCCTAAAATGTCCGTATATGATTGGTAATGGTGAATAGGCATTTAATCGGGTGAAAACAATTTAATCGGCTGGGTTTTTGAGGGTTTTAAGCTCAAATCCGTAGCTGTTTTTCTGAGTTTTTCAGGTGTTAATCGGTTAACCATATACGTTAACCGATTAACACAGTGTTGGGGGCCTAAAAACTGAGTTTTTGGAGGTGTTAACCGGTTAACCATATACGTTAACCGATTAACACTGTAAGTGTGAGAAAATATTATTTTTCAAAACTTCAAAAATTCATAACTTCTTCACCGTTTATCGGATTTTGACGTTCTTTATATCAAACTGAAGCTAATAATATGTTCTACAACTTGGTGAAAAGAAATAATATTTTTATCCGACTTTTAGTCGATTTTACCGATTAATCGAAATTGACGATTTTGAGTGAGCGAAGCTCAATTAGCTAGAGCGTCCGGTTGCGATCGGCCTCGTCTTGTATGAATAACTTATGTGTTATTGATGGTTGTGCTGGGGGTAGCCGTATGGCGTGAATCCTAGATTATGTATTGATTGTGAATCATGGCCTTTGGGCAAAATATATGCATTGTTTAGAATTGATTGAAAATGCATGGTAATTGTGATGAATGATGAATACAATATACATTGTGAATGTACGATTATTGTATGTGATGAATATGAAGAATGCATGAAAAATATATCTGCGAATATGTATGCATTCTTGTGTTGATTGATCCCGCGTAGGATCTGCAAAAACCTCGTGTGCCCATGTGGGGTGTGAGCGATGGTTTATAATTGATTGAGTCATTTTGCATGTGAAGCATCATGATATGTATTCTTGTGTTGATTGATCCCGCGTAGGATCTGCAGAAACCTCGTGTGCCCATGTGGGGTGTGAGCGATGGTTTATATTTTGATTCCGTGTAGAATCTGCAGAACAATTGTGTGTCCATGTAGGGTGTGAGCAATCGGATTGTGTACCCGTGTGGGGTGTGAGTAATCCTGAAACATCGTGTGCCCATGTGGGGTGTGAGCGATGGGTGAACATCGTAGGCCCGACGGGGAGTTACTTCGGTAACGAGCGATGGTTCCATTTTGGTTCTTCAATTGAACCTGCTGATTGAGTCGGTACCGTATTTGCATCTGCATAGAGTCGTGAGTCGGTCTCTATGAGTTGCATTTATCATCTGTATGCTTGAGATTTATGAATAAACATAATTGTAAATGTTTATGTGAAAATGATGTGAATTGTAGAAGCATGATTGATGAATATGCTTAGTTGTGTGCATAGATATGCATTGTGATGTATGTGATGATTTGTGAATAATGCCTAAGAATATAATAGTATATATATATATATATATATATATATATATATATATATATATATATATATATATATATATATATATATATATATATATATATATATATATATATATATATATATATATATATATATATATATATATATATATATATATATATATATATATATATATATATATATATATATATATATATATATATATATATATATATATATATATATATACATTGCTTGATAAATGTGATAATGATGTTGAAATTATATATATGTGAAAGATTCGTACTCACTGGGGTAGAATGGCTATGTGTCGTTCCTAGTGGAGTAATCTCTGGGGTAGAATAACAAGATGTTATTCCCAGTGAGGTATAGTGTCGTGGTTTTATACACTGGGGTAGAATGACTAAGATGTCGTTCCTAGTGGGATAATTACCGGGGTAAAATAACTGAGATGTTGTTCCTGGTAGGGTATAAGTGACGTACCCATAATCCTGAAAGGGGATTGGTGACATTGGATGAGTTTTATATGAGTCACATGGCATGGTTACAAGTGTTATATGAAATATGCATGTGTGTATGAATTGTTGAATTTTGGGTTGCGAATGAGTAATTGTGAAAGATATTGACTAATGAATTGATGAGAAAACATGATTGGATAAGTTTATACAAATTGTAGAAAATTAAATATAAGGTGTATGCTTATGTGAATTGATTGAGGAATCATGAATGTATGCATGATAAAATACTTGGTGTTATAATTATATACATTGCGATGTATGTTAGTGGATTGTGAAGTATTGTGGCGAGAAGTGTAAAATGTGTATTTGATGCTATGGAAATCTATGATATGCATTGTTATTGTGTTAATATGCATTATGGTAAGAAAATGTGGAATATATGTATTATGTAATTGTGTATTTATATATGAATATGTGCTTTGATTATTATGGTAATATTTCTCACCCTTCTGCTGGAATGATGTCCTATATGACATCGTGCAGGTATCTTGGAGTTGTACTGCTAGTAGTTGCGAGGTCTCTGATGGTGCAGCTGTTTAGTATTTTAATTATGTTGGGTCGAGTCATGCTCTGGGTATGTAACACTGGAATCGTTGGGTTTATTCCTTAGATATATGTTATGTATTCTAAGTTGTGTTTTAAATGTATTTGAAATATAATGATAATGGCCTTTGTGCCTAAGTGTTGATGACTATGTGATGAACATGAATGTTCTGTGAAGAGATTTATGTAAATAAATTGAATCCGCTGCTACATGCAAGATGAAAATTTAATAGCATGACTATTTATTTCAATGTTACATGAGTATGACAGGTGAATGTTGAGATTTGTAAATTGTGTGACACCCTTTTGTGAAAGCATGTTAATTTACTCTGATTAATTATGTATTTTTATGTGGGGTTAGAAGGGTGTTACAAACAGGACAAAGTGTATTCCTTTTGGTTCTGTCCTTAGGATGTCCATGGATCCAGTCAATTTTGTAGGCCTTTATCCAAGTGTGTCTGGTGAAGATAAAGATCAAGACATCATCAGCTCTGATCATGAGCAGATGGAAGGACCTTTACCCTAACATCTTGGAGATCTTACAGATAGTTATCTTGCATCTCTTCTGCTATCTGTGAATTAAGGAATGAAAAGTTGCGGTGTATGAATATGAAGATGATGAAGAGAGTCTTCATGTGATTGGGTTCTCTCTCTTAGGGGGAGTACTGATTATGAATGATAGGGGGAGCTGTGTACCTGTCAAATGTGCAGCTGCATTACTTGTGTTGGCATTATGCTAATATGAAGTTGAGTTCAAAGACTGCTGAAGCTCAGGCAAGCTTGTGTCCTTGGAACACTGATGAGAATATGTGTGTCTCTAATTGGGGATTAAGATCAATTGTTACGTGTGGCAAGTATTTAATTGATTATCCCTTAATTAGTAATGACAAAAGTGTCACTCCTGAAGGTGCAGCTTCAGACAAAGGAAGAACTCAAGATCCAATGACTAGGTTCAGAGGATAAATCTATGAGGAGTTCTTACTATGGAGGAGTGTTTCTCATTATGATGAAGCATGGTTGTGTGTCCCAGCTACTGATGGATCTAGATCAGAGGAGAGGTAGTCCATGCCTTGGTGCTTACAGTCTGACTGATAAAGCAGGATATTGGATGAAAGAATCATTTCTTAAAGTGCTTAAGAATAACTTTTTAATGTCAGACAGGGTGTCTGAACATTGTGTCTCTGAGGAAGCTTCATGAGAGTTTAGTTCTCTCTATGTTTCTCTAGGAAATGTAGTGATCTGTGGAGCTGCTGTTGTTGTTCTCCTCTGAGATCTGCAAGAGGATTTCTATGGAAATGGTAAGTCATATATGAATTCTCAAGGAGCTGTGGTGTTGCTGCAGTGGTGTAGTCTTCATATTGGTTGGATCAAGCAGTCTGTGAATCTCTTAGGAGATTGTGAGATGACTGGAGGACAACTAAATCCTGCATTGAAGCATGATGCTTCTGAATCAGTGTGTGAGTTTAGCTCTGGTTGATATATGTACACTTACACAAATTTTTGTCAAGTTTTGACTAAACCAAAGGGGAGTAAAATGTTGTTGCTATTGCTTGCTGGCTGCAACTATTAAGGGGAAGCATGATAGTTTTGTCGCGGTGAAATTTGGATACCAAGCTATTGATTAGCTTGAATCTTAATTCATTACAACCGGTCTTTAATTTGTCAAAAGGAAGGAAAAAGATCAAATTACCCATAATGCAATGCAAATGCAAAAGCTAGAGAGTTATAGGTTTGGGGGTTGGTTAAACTTAGGGAAGGTGCTAGCATCCTAAGTTTCTGTAGTACTCTACAGGAACCTCTTGTTTTATGTTTGTTTATTGCTAAGGTTTATCTGCTTAAGGGATGAAAGACCTAATGGTTTAATTCTAAGTATACTCGCCAAGACGTCGCATCTTGTGCCTGCATATCCTGACGGGAATGGAATCAGAGTATTTGTAGTCCCCCTAAAGGGTTTGAGGAATTCTTTGACTATGGTCAAAATTCCTAAGGGATTACGGTAGTTGATTGATTGATTTTAGGAGAAAAGACGAGTTGTCATTTTAAGGGAGATTACTTGATTTAACCACCACAACTTTGTAGGAAAATAGTCTTTGCATCGTCTTAAGAGAATGGCTCAAGTACTCGGATTGTCGACAAGTACGCCTCTATCTCTCTTAAGGGGCAAAGTCCCTACATATTGATTGAATTATTATGGGGTAGAAGTTTTGTGTCGCTTAAGATGATTAACATCTTATTCTCTAATATGTTTGAATAATGTTTGATTGAGTTGATTTGTTTTTATCTAAGTTGTACAATAAAAGACAAAGGTCCTCCTATGGGTAGGATCTATCTTAAAAGATCGACTTGAATGGGATCAAGGATCAACGGGGATTATGATGCAAATGATATGCATAAGCGCAAGTTTTATGTTACGCGCAAATTCTTCCTTTGGACGTTTATGCGATGAGGTAACATAAATTGCGGATAAAGTAAAAGCAGATAAATAAATCCATACATAGACGCATGAAAGCTCTAAGACATACAAGTGTGTAAGAGTGAATATGTGAATGGAAACGGAACGGAGACGTATGGAATCATGCGCGTGTTGGTTAATTTATGGGTGAGATTAATTTTAGGCGAACTGATTTTAGGAAAATGTTGAATTAAATTATAAAAGTAATTTTTAATAAAATTGGATTACTTAAGTTGGATAGAAATAGTTTCTAATAAATAAGTTATTTATTAGATAAATAGATTATTGATTATTAAAAAGAAGTTTTATTATTTATTATTAAGGAGATTTTTATAAAGGTTAATATAAAAAAAAGGGATAGGTTCTTATTGAATAAAAAACTAAGTTGTTATTACAAACTAATTAAATTATGAAATAGGTTTTCTTTTTTAAAATAAAATAGCCTTTTAGTTATTATCAACAAACCAACGGATTTTAATGAGCAAATTATTTTTATAAAAAAGGGATTAATTACAATAAAAAAGGATTTTAGTTTTGAATTAAAATGGCTGATTTTAAAAAGGGCTAATTAATCATTTAATTAATTAGATTAGTAAAAGTTAGGATTTGTTAAAAAAGATTAATTATGTTGGTTTTAATAAAATAAAAATTAAATGGTATAAGACGATTAATTGGATTAAGTGTTAATTATCAGATTAATTAGGGGGAGGTTAAGAGTTTTAAATGGGTTAATGGCAGATTAAGGGAGTTAATGAATGGGTTAATGGGTAGGCGTGCGTGATCAGGTAAGGTATGTTGTGAGAGGCGCACGGTGGACAGCAAATATGGATCGTTGGATCGTGTGGTAGGTGGGGTGTGTGGTGATTATTGTAAGGGTGCATCGTATGTGTGTGTGTGTGCAGGCATTAGATTATAACAATACAAAACCAAAATTAAAAAAAAAAGAAAGAGGAACCCTAGTTCCCAAATTAACCCCTCCCCGTCGATCTGCTTCTTCTCTCCTCGAATCCTCCATTTTCCTTTACTAATTTCATTGCGATTCTCCCCGTCTTCGCTCCTCTTCGTTCTTCTCACTCTCCATTTTCATAAAAAACCTAGCAAAGAAAACCGCGACAAATATCAGATCACAAAATGAAAACATCACTCGAAGGAATCGTTACCCATGATCAAGGAAGTGTCCAGGTTGCAGATGTGGTGTGATAACAATGACAAAGGCTTCGCCGACGACTTCGTGGTGGTTCGAATTGATTCTCCAACGGCGAGCGATGCGTCAAGGATTCAGATAAGTTTTTCTACTTCTCGAGGGTTTCTGTTTCGTGAGTGTTCCGACGACGGCTGGTGCTTTTCGGTGCTGACGAATGAAGAGGGTGGTTCGCGACGGCGCTTTGAAGTGGTTTCCTGGCAGAGTTCCGGCGACGGAGAATGGGATAGCAAAGCTGAGGGTTTGGGTTATGATTTTGCGGCAGAGTTTCCAACAAGATAAGCTCTTACTCTTTTTCGATTTACATGTTTAGGGTTGGAATTTGGGATTTTTTGTGTGTGGTTCGATTGTGAACTCTGTGGATATTGAGTTCAGTCTGATCCCCCCCTTTTGAAACTGATTTGTTCTCAATTTATAGTCTCAAACGTCGTTCGAAGAATTGATATGCTGATTAATATGTTTCTGTTTTCATTGATTATGTCGGCTCTTGTAAATAATGTGGTAAATTACTTTCCTTTCTTAAAGGAACATGTTCTCATCCTGCTTTGGAATGTATTAAGAACTTGTATGGGATTTCAGACTATCATTGAACATTTATTGTTTGATTGCAGATCCCTGGAGGTGCGGAGATTCATCCGTTCCTAGTCATCCATTTCGACAAACCACTCAGAGTAAGCGCATACTGCAGTGGTGAAATTGGCTTTTCAATACCCAAACAAATCCATGTCGGCGGCTCCAAATATGTCGGAAAAACTTTGAAGGTGGAGATACCACTTCTGGCATAACCGTTTGAAAATGGTGAGAAAAATCTGAACCTCATTCTTGATTCAACTGACATCTTCCTCTTCTTCTATTATCGTGGAACCGGTCTCGTTGTGTTTCGCGTACGACTCATGGATTACGCTTAAACCGTGCGACGGTGATGCTATGATTTGTGTCCTCCTGTTTTCGGTCTTCTTGTAGGATGTTGTCTTTCTGATGGAAGATGAGAGATGCCGAAGACACATATGAAGAAGCTTGTAGTCACTTTGTTGTGTACTTTTGTTTACGAATGGAAGTCGTTGATATTAATGTCTTCATGAGATAAGAAAATACCCTCATCCATGGCAAAACCGACAAGGTACGGAGCTCTTCTTCCTCTCGAGATTCCTTCCGCATTCTATTCCATAGCTTCTTTCATCCTCTGTTTGATTTTGGTAAACTAATTGTTGAAGCTTGCTTTTATCACCCTGTTCACATTTTAGCTAATAATTCGCTCTGATATTTGTGAGGGCTGACATGAACTGATTTGTGAATTATAGGAAATTCCTTCAGTAATAGCGGGTGAACCAAACATTCTCAGGGTCTGCTATTTGGTGGAAGGTTTCGGATTCGGAGGGGATTTTGCAGTTGATTACACCATGATGGAAAACCTTTTTTAAGTTTGATCAACAACAGCAACTAGTGCTCTCATGGCCATTTCCCATAAGTCATTAGCAAGCCATATCGCGGTATCGTGAGGGAGCTATGTTGAATTAAGCAGGCGGTATTTTGGTTCAATAGGTAGCTATCATATGTTGTTACGGCAGGCTCTCTGTGTTCGTAGCCATTGTGTCTCCTACCAAAGTCTTGTAGAGAAATTAATGATTGTTAACTAGAATGGTTTTATTTTATGAAACTCTTTGTAATGAATACTGTAGTATCGGCCGGATATTGTACGCTTAACATTGTAATGCTCCCTTTTCAACATTGTAATTCAAATAATGTCTCATGTAAACGAGTTGGATGTAAATCACAGGTTTCAAACATATGCATAAATAAACAACAGTGAGGCCGCCCTCTACCAAATAATCACGTGCCATGCTCTTCCTCTCTTCTCTGAATTCTTGGTTTTTATTAATTGGGAATGTTGTTGTTCTAGTATGGTTCCTTTGAGTTTTTAATTGTTTGATGGCCACCACGAGTGTGGCGTATGAATGAGTCCTCTTGGACAAGTTACTATTGTGTCAAACAACGTTTTGAAATCATAATCATAACCCTTTATGAAATCATTCCAATTGGATGAGAGAGACTTGTATCAGTTGTAACAACACACAAACTCCATTTCCAACAAACGAAGCTCTCTGAAAAGTTTCATTGAACTAGTGGTTTGAAATATAAACTGAAATTTCCCTTATCTGGTCACTTTAGTTTCTATAACTCCACAACCTCAATCCTTAGATCAAAAACAGCTTGCAAAGAGGTCACGAGTTTGGAAACGCCCTTTTGATTTAATAGAAGAATCCAAGATAGGCAATCACGCTATAACCAAATATGAAATACCCCGATCCAATACACTAAAGCTTAATAAACTTTGAACTTGAGATAAATGTATCTCGACTTCAAGAATAACCTTGCAACGGCCATAATAATCCATAAATCCTCGTGCATAACATCAACGTAAGGAAAACCTTCACTTTCTGGAGGGGGTAACATGCCCATTATCAGAGTTCCTCAACCTGTGGAAACCTTAAGACTTTCGAATCCGGTTCCCTTAGTTATAATCTGAAGTATTAAATTGAGAGGACGACCTCCAGTTCTACTTGAAAACAGTGCACCTGCGTGAGCTCGTTAAACATAACAAATACGCGCATAAAAGTATAAAGATAGAAAACAAGGAAGAAAAAGCACGAGGAGGTAGGATCTTATGGTCAAAAATTAGGGTGTGACAAGTTTGTGTAAACTACTGTTGTTGCCCTGATAAGTTGTTTTAGCAAAAATGTGTCAAAGAGGGAGATTGTTAGTTCCATGGTGTTGCACCCTGAAATTTGCCCAACCTTATTCACTTGGTTTATGTTTCAATGTCATTAGCATTTGCATATAGAGTCATGTACATAGACTAACCATCTGCATAGCATGAGCATAGCAAGTCATTCAACAGGGGACCAATCATTATTCTCATCTCTAGAGGCCTATCAAGAGGCTATTATTTCAATTCAACCTCATTCAAGTCATCAGGAAAGAATTTGAAAGCAAAGAGCTCAGCAGATCAAGCCTTGAGTCCATCTCCTAGCTGAGGGTATCTGAGGGTCAACAAGAGTATTGTGAGCTGTGGGTTGAAGGCATGGAGAGTATCTAGACATTATGAGAGACTTAGAAAGTCATTTGGAGAAGGAGGCAAGTCATTGATGAGAGCACAAGAGCTACAGTTGAAGACAGTCAACTAGGGTTTCATCTGGGTCAACCCTAGGTCAACCCTAGGTCAATTGACTGATTTAAGGGGTATTCAAGGCTAGTGGAGAGATGTAGGGTTCATCATTGGACATATAAAGAAGGATATGGGGATATGCCAAGGAGAATTCAAGAGAAATCAAGGAGAAGAGGAGTTACTAAATTAGGGTTTCTCTGTAAAATCCCCTAGTTTAGGTCAAATTTCCAAGCAAGATAAGTCAAAATGCTAACTTCAAATGGCTTCTTGTCCAACATGAAACTTGTAGAGGATCTCAAGACCTTTAATTTGAGTGGTGGAAGACATCAAGGAGATTTATAGAACTCAAGTTATGGTCCTTGCAAGTTACAGGTCATCTGAGGTATCTGAAATTTTGTCTGTGAAAGTGACTTGACTTCCAAGCTAGTTTTACCCCTCAAGGAGATTTCAAATGAATTCTTGGTCAACATAAGAATTGTTCCTCATTGTCTTAGCTTTCTATAATGGTATAGTATGCCTTCATATGATGTGTGGAACTCAACTTATGGTCTTGGCAAGCAAAGGGTATTTTGGGCATTTGTGAATTACAGGTCATTTTAACCTATGTCCAAAACTCATACAAGGAGGCCTCAAATGGAAAAACTTACAACATAAAACTTGCTCCAAATGGGATTTTAAGTCTAGAAAGAAGGTCACAAATTGTTGGAAAATCTCATAACATGAAGTTGCATGATTGGTCCAAATTTGAACTAAAATGGCTTATAATTTAAAGAAATTCAAAGTGAAAAATGGTTTGGGAGAGTTATGAGTCCAAATGGAGACTTCCAATATATGATTTTGAATGGAAAAGCAATTCTAAGAACAATGGTTCAAACACTTTTTTGAGTTTAGAAGGAAAAAAGAAAGATATTCATGGTTACTTGCCTTTTAAGGAACATTTCAAAAATGGATCAAAGTTGGAAGGCAAGGGAATGTGCAAGATGGATCTAGAATGTTCATGTGAGCCCTATATATTCATGAAATGAGGATTGATCAAGGGTTGGCTTCATTTTCACCAAGAATCTCCCAAATTCTCTCATTCTTTTTCATTGAATTTTCATTCCAATTCCTCAAATTCTTCACCAAATCATCATCAAAATCAACTTCATTATACTGTTTCATCATCATGGATCATAATTCAATCAAGAACAAGGTGTGATTACTCCATTTTCGAGCACTTCCATCATCAACATCAAAATCACAATCTCCATTGGACAGCACAATTCAAGCCAGGAATCATCAAAGTATTGCATACAGAATCAATCACTGAGTTAATTGATCAAGATCCAAACCTTGGAAGCCTCAGATCCACGAGTCTCCATAGCTGTTTTCAAGCTTTCACACCAGGTACATTTACTCTGCCACAGCTTGATTCAATTAGGTTAGCATGATTTTGTTAGTTTAGATGTAATGTAGAAGGTTAGTAGAGCAATTAGGATGAATTTGGAGTAGATTAGTGATGATTGTTAGCAGGTGGTAAAAACTGTTAGGACCTAGAACTGTTAGGTTAGTGCATTATAATGTTAGGTTGTTAGCGCAGGTTGATCACCATTAGGCATAGATTAGATTAGGTTAAGTTTGATTGAGAATTGTTGTGATGCATCTCAGTGCATTTTCATGGTGACCAGAGCTTGGCTTGATCGGGTTGAGAGTTGTGATGAGTTTCAAACCAAACAAAGACCATAGGCTTGTAGAGGGAAGAATTTAGAGTGAGTTTCATGTTGGGATCGTGTTGATTCATTGCCTGTAGAATGAGAACAGATGAGTTGAAGTTTGCTCGTGCATGGTGGCCATGGAGGGAAACCCTAGCTCTATTTTGAACTGATGAGGAAGACGAAATCTGGACGGTTTATTTCATGTTAGACCTTTGACTGGGGAAGCCATCGTGTGGCTGAGATTTGAAGCAGGTTTTGGAGGGAGATGAGGTGGTGCCCTAAACGCACCGTTTCATTAATTGAAACGGGCGGGCCTGAATGTGAGTGCTATCCCCACCCCCAGTGCATAAGCCCACTACCAATCTGAACGTGATTTCGTTACTATTTTCACCCCCTGCGTTTTTTTCCAGTTTTATTATTGCTGACTTGGTTCTGGGCCTAGCGCCAATTGATATCTGCGCCCCCACTTCCCAGGCCCATCAGAATTATAACTGGGCGAGATGCTGGCAACACCCCCCTCCCCATTTTAATTCATATTTTGTGATTTTATTTTCTTTATTTTTCTTTGATCTTTTAAAAATCATAAAAAATTGGAAAAAACTTAGTTTTAATTGGTTCTTTTTTTCTCTAGGTCAATAATTCTGTCTAGAAAAATATTAAATAATAAAAATGGCATTTTATTTTGTTTTAATATTTTTCATGCATTTTTTCTTGTAAATAGCATTTTAATGGATTTAGTTTGATACTTAAATTTGTTGATTTTAGTTCTATTAGTTCCCTTTAGATTTAGGGTTCATTCTTTTTAGAGTGATTAGCATAGGGCTTTAATTTGTACATAGGATTTAATTCATATTTTTTAGAATTTAATCTTAGGTGATTTGTTTAGGTGTGAATAACATGATGAAAATTAGGGTTTCAGGTGAGCATATGTGAGATAGATTAATTCTTTTAGGAATTTTTGAGTTGATTTTGGGGTATGGGACTATAGGGGATAGGGGTAGTTATTAGATCCCCTTAGAAAAAGTTAGGATTCCCCTACTGCTATTAATACTGTCTGTATATCTGATTGACTGGTGTGGTGTGCCCTCTGGGGATTAGTGCTTGTTTGCTTGGGTATTGGGATTGTCTGGGGACCTGGGGAAGCTGAAGATTTGAGGAGATGAAGACCATTGGAGATCCAAAGATTGAAGATCAACTGCCAGAGGTGAGGAGGAGGTTCTTGCTAGCAGCTGCTGAGGAGACTAGGGTTTAGGAGCTAGGCAGAGCTCTAGATTAGAAAGCTTGTTTCTCAAACATGGATTGCCTTGTCTGTATCCATTCTTCTCTGTGATTCAGAGTCTCTCTAAGACACTCACCCCCTTCCTTTGGAAGGCTTGGTGACAGTGTCTATGAGATAGAACTCTTGAGAGAAAATGTCTCTTGTGTTAGAAGCAGTCTGTTCACCACCCTTGGTAGTCAGCTGATTGCTTAACACCCAATTCACTCTTGTGAATGATCCCTCATCCTGGAGGTTTGAGATTGAAGAAAAGCCATTGCAGATAGAAGATTGATGATCAAAGCCCTTGCCTGAAGGCCATGAAGATGGATATTGATGCTTGTTGAAGCCTGTAGCTGATTGGAGATTGCTTGAAGTCAGATGTTGATTCAGAGCTGCTGATGCTGTTTCTTTTGCTGTATTTCATTTGCTGATGTATTGATTGGTTTTCTGAACTGTATTGTTTGCTGTTTACCCTGTTGGGTTGAAAGTGAAGCCTGTTCACTTTCGCCTATTGTTTTCTAGGTTCGAGGTTGAGTGGGACTCCCTTGCCTCGCTTGTACTGTTGCATCCATGCATTTTACTGTTTTACTGTATATATCTGTTATTGTTTCTGTTTCTGCCTATCCCGTAGGATCTCTGTTTCTCTCTGTGCAAGAGAGGAGCATGATAGACACTAGGTCTTAACCCATGCATGATAACATTAGGATAGTTTGTTTCCCTTCGCAACCGTAGGTTAGAGTTCTGTCTCTTTCTCTCTCAAAACAAACAGAAAAACACATAAAGATTTCAAACACAATAAAAGACACTTCTTTCGTAAAAGAACGTGAACTCATCAAGACGTCATTTTTGTCCGCCGGGACTGTTAATCAAGAAAACCTTTTTCAGAAGGAATAAAAATCAATCAAGACAAGCTTGTGTCTTTCGTAGCCCGAACTACGTTTGCTCTGATCTTTCATGCCGTATGAAAGTACGTAGGCATAGGATGCGATATCCTAGCGAGCAACCTTCCCCTCCTTTCCCGTAGGTAGGCGAACTACGTTGACTCTGATTTCTCGTTCCAGACGGGAATACGTAGGCATAAAGTGCGATACTTTGCCGAGTCATTTTTATTTTCATTTTATTTTCTTTTTAACCCTCGACCTATAGTTTAGATAGAATAACAATCCATACCCGAAAACAAGCGTGGATCCCATCGAGTACGATGGACGTGAGGGGTGCTAATACCTTCCCCTTGCGTAACCGACTCCCGAATCCAGGTTTTGGTTGCGACGACCATACCTTTCCCGTGTTGTGCGAGGTTTACTCTGAGCGTTTCCTTTCCCTCCCGTGGGATAAATAACGCACGGTGGCGACTCTTCTGTTCAGCCGGCGCCGATTTTCGCAGTAGCGACAGCTGGCGACTCTGCTGGGGATCCAACGTCCCCTGGCTGCTAAGGACTGCGATGGTTCTTATGCATTTGGGATCCAACGTCCCTTGAGAGAGTCAATCCTAACGCTTGTTTTCCCGTCGAGGATTTTGTATGGAGTTATTTTATATTTCTAACCTTGTATTTTCAGCTTTATATATTGATTATTGTTGCTGTATCTGGGGTGTGACGGGTGTTCTGATATTGAGAGATAAGCCGGACCTGGGCTTGAGTGCACCTAGAATTAGAGTAGAAATTAGTGGGCGCCCGCTTGCTTTGCTTGCTTTGGTGTCCCATGAAATCTACACTCAGACGAGGTTCCTCTGGTTGGCCTCCTGCCCCTTCCTTTGGTTGGCGTGGGTTGCTGGTTAGTTGGATTGTCGACTCTGGGGACCGATCATTTGGAAGTTGGCTAAGTGAGGCCTCTTCAGGAATTGATGATGCCACTCCTTCTGGGAATCGTATCATCAACCCTGAAAGTCTGTGACGCCGACGACCGCATAGGATGCCGTACCTTGTGCCAGTTATAGGGCCACCCACCTGTGAGGGGATTTGGGGTTATGCAGGTAACCAGACCTTCAGATACCGGTTATTTCTTGATCAGAGATCCTGGTTATTTATGGAGAGTTATGAGGTCTGTCAGAGACCATTTGGAGATGTGTTTTGAGGTCTGTCAGAGACCAGTTGGAGGGTTCTGAGGTCTGTCAGAGACCATTTAGAGATGTGATTTGAGGTCTACCAGAGACCAGTTGGAGTTATGGTTTGAGGTCTGTCAGAGACCAGTGTTGGAGTTTTATTTTAGGTCTATCTGAGACCAGGGTTTGATGACTTCTGGATGGTCTATCTGAGACCTTTCTTGATTGGGTTTAGGCTATTCAGCTACAGCTTTGGCCCCTGTTGCATGTTACTTGCATTGCATTGCCTGCATATCCATTATCATTTGCATTTCACTAACGTGTGTCTGTGCTGCAGGTGCATTTGCATTTCCCTAGTTCTAGTGCCCAGACTTCTGAGTGTTTGATCATGACTAGCTTAAGGAGAACGGTTGCTTACAAATTGCCTACTCCTGATATTGTTCCTTTACTGGGGTTGATCTCTCTTGCTGATGAGGGTGTTCGTAGGAGCTTCCGGATGAGCTATGGTAGATTATTGAGATTGGTGTGCAAACCTACAGAGGTAGAGTTAGATGGGCTGTATGCTTTGATGCAATTCTACGACCCTGCTTTGAGGTGCTTTACGTTCTCTGACTTTATTATGGGACCAACCCTGGAGGAATACGCTGAGTATGTTGAGCTGCCCGTGCAGAACCAGGTTCCATTCATTCATTATGGCGCCAAACCCAAGCCTGAGGAATTGGCAAAAGCCTTGCATGTTGATGCTTCTGAACTTGTGACTACTGTTTCCCGTGGAGTTCCAGGCTTCTCATTTCAGTTCTTAGTTGGTAAAGCCCAAGAATATGCCAAGAGCGGGTGCTGGGTCGCTTTCAATGCTGTGTTGGCCTTGTGCATTTATGGCATAGTCTTGTTTCCCAATATACCGGACTTTGTGGACTTTGATGCTTTCTACTTGTTTGCCGCTGGTAATCCTGTACCTACCTTACTCGGAGATCTCTACCACTCACTGCATTACAAGAATGAGAAGGGAAGAGGGAAGAATGTTCATCTGTGTGTACCCTTGTTGAGTATGTGGTTTGAGAGTCACCTTCCTAAGAGAGGATCTGTTGCAGAGACTACAGTCCCAGTTGGTTGGCCAGAGCGCCTGACGAGGCTATTTTCCGAGGACATTGTATGGTTTGATCGAGATTTGTTGGGATCCGAGCTCATCTTCAGTTGTTCTGGGTACCCTAATGTGCCGCTGATAGGAAGAAAAGGATGTATCAACTACAACCCTTCTTTATTCATTCGCCAGTTCGGATATGCACTGAGGAATCCACCTCAGGAGGAAGAAGTACAGGAATCTCTGTACTTCACCGGTGACGTGAAAGGGGAGTTATTAGCCAAGCTGCAGCATGCCTGGACACGTATTAACCGCAGAGGGAAGCCTTTGTTAGGAAAGAACGACTGTCAGGCCTATGCACCTTATAGAGTTTGGATTCAGGAAAGGGCTAGTCAGTTGAGGATGCCATTTCCAGATGCACCAATTCTTGTTCCCGTTCCGGTAGCAGAGCCAACTACTGTTTCTAGAGAAATTTACGAGCAAGTTGTGAAGGAAAAAGAAGCCTTGTTGAAAATTAATGAAGGGTTAGAGCAAGAGTTAGCCCAGGCACGCAGCGAGAAAAACAAGGCCGTATATGCTTTCCAACAACAGATCGAGCTGGTAAACAGATTAGGGGCTGAGTTGACTGAAGAGAAGAAAAAACGCGAACGTCTGGGGCAAGAGTTCAGAAGTTCCCATGACATGCTGGAATCAAAAAAGAAGGCGCTCGACGCAGCACACCGAGAAATCTCCTCTTGCAATAAGACTTGGAATGCTACTCTCACCAACAATAAGATGAGGGAAGATAAGCTAAAGCAGCAAATTTCCGACCTCGAAGAGAAGTTGAAGTCTAGTATCAAGAAGTGTGAGGAGGAAGTGATGACCCGGTATAGTGTCCAGCATGCACTGAACAAGGCAATCAAATCCAGAGATGAAGCAGTGTCTCAGAAGCGAAAGCTAGAAGATTGCTTCGGAGAAGCAACGTGGGAAGAAACTGCTGAAGACGTACGCCGTGTCCTTAAGAGGAGAAACCAGCTTGTTGAAGGGCTGCTTGATCGACCAAGCCATCCGGAGACCAAGAAGTTGATAGAGGAGTACCAGACTTTTGGGAGGATTTGATCATTTCATATAGTAACTTGTATGCTTTATTTGCATAGTGCTGACCATCACCAGGATTGTTGGTTGAGGTCATGCCTTCTTCGTACTCTCAGTGATATTGTACCCTGGGCTTATTGATTCTCTCTGCAATATATGAGGCTTTCTATGATTCAGCTCCGATATTCCTATTGTCAGCACTGTCACTGCACCGGCACCTTCGCACTAGAACTGGTGGAATGAACTTCCCTAATGCACAGACACATTGCATTGCATTCATATTCATATTGCATTACAGGTAATCTTCGAATGGTGTCTTATTTCCTGCTCTGTACCAGGTACTTAACAGGATTCCAGATCAGCATCTGCACCGCTATTCTACACGCTCCAACTGTCGGAAAATCATGGACCAAATGCAGAACGAGATGCAAGATGTGCGCGAGAAGCTCGCCCTCTTCATGCAGACCATGGAAGCTATAGCAAAAGGGCAGGAGAATTTGCAGGCCATGGTCCAGCCTCTGTTGGCTCGCAACGCTGGTCATGGTAATGAAGATCATCAGTCTGTCCGGGTTGATACTGCTCATGGAGACGGCACTCCTACGCCAGTGGCTCCGCCTGTGGTCAATATACCTGCTGCCAATGTCAACAACGCTACCGCTGCTGTGAATGGTAACGTCGGAGTTGGGAATGAGACCGCTGTCCATAATGTTGGGCTGGGTGATGTCAATTTGGGAGATAATCTAGGAGGTAATGGCTTTGTCAATACTGGGTTCGGATTCAACGATCAGGGATTCGATAACACTGGCAAGTATGGCTTTAATGCTCAAGGCTTTGGGCAAGATGGTTATGGTATGGTCAATCAGGGTTACGGAGGCTTTGGAAATGGAAACGGTACTGGATTTATGGGTTTTGGTCCTGCTGGAGGTGTTCAAGGGTACGGCAACAGAGGCCGAGGTCCGGGGATGAATCAGATCAGAGCTGGACGTAATAATGTGTATGATGGGCACGGGGCTGGAAATGGTATGTGGCAAGAAGATCAGCAGGAAGACGCCTTCTCCGGAGGAGGTTTTGAAGGGCCGATGGATGATTCCCAAAAGATTAGAATGCTGGAAGAGCAGATGAAGGGAGTCTTGAATCAGAGTGTTGTGGGATTGGACATGGCAACAATGGGCTTGGTACCTGGCTTGAGGGTGCCAATTAAATTCAAAGCTCCTGCGTTCGACAAGTACAAAGGAGATACATGTCCGAAAGTGCATGTACGAGCTTATTACAGAAAGATGTCTGCATACTCCACTGATGAAAGAATGCTAATGCATTTCTTTCAGGATAGTCTGTCGGGCCCTTCCCTAGAGTGGTACATGGGGTTGGAGCCAACTGATATCAAGACATGGAAGCAACTGGCGGAGGCATTCGTAGCCCATTACAAGTATAACAGCGACCTGGCGCCCAATCGGGTCCAGTTGGCCGGGCTTTCGCAGAAGAAGGGGGAGAGTTTTAAAGAGTACGCGCAAAGGTGGCGCGATATGGCTGCCAGGGTCCGTCCTCCGGTTGAAGATAAGGAAATGAATGATATGTTTGTCGGCACATTCACCGGGTTGTTTCATGATATGCTGTTTCATACGTCTCTGGCCAGTTTTTCAGACCTGATTCTAATGGGAGAAAAGATTGAGCGTAATATTAAGCAAGGAAAGTTCCAAGTCGAGGAATCAACTGCATCTGGCAGTAATAGGAAAGCTTATGGTGGGCGCCGTCAGGGCGAAGCTAGCGCAGTATTTGGAGGCCGAGGCCGAGGCCGAGGCAGGGGAAGAGGTCAATATCGTCAGCCGCAGCAGGTGTCGAGTGTTACTATCCCCTATCAACAACAACCACTCCAGCAACAACAACCGGTTCAGCAACAGCCAATGCCACAGCAGCAGCAGCCTCAGCAGGGGGCACAGCAAGCTCAGCGAAGATTCCAGGGTAGTAAGCCGAGAAGGGTGTTTGAGAAGCCTCCCTCTACCTATGCTGATTTATTGCAGACATTGTTGGGATTGAATCTGGTAGAGAAAAGAACTCTGGCGCCGATAACGGGAGCTCCCCCGTTCGGCTATGATGCAAGCAGGCACTGTGAGTTTCATTCTGGGGCCCCGGGCCACGATATAGAAGGTTGCCATGCTTTTAAGCACGTGGTGCAGGATCTCTTGGACAATAAGACTATCAACTTCTGAACGGCAGGTCCGAACATAGTCCAGAAACCCATGCCCAATCATGGGGCTAACGCTGTTCTGATTGAGGAAGGTCTGAATCTTATCATGAATGTTGAAGATTTAAAGACGCCGCTGAGCGAGATAAAAAGCCGACTGTTACAAGGAGGTGTTTACCCGGGATGTAATGAGTACTGCTTAGATTGTTGGACCCTAGCTGGGGGTGTGAGGATTTGAAGAAAGGCATTCAGGCCTTAATTGATGAAGGTGTATTGCAGTTTGATCGAGCGGCAACTGACGAGCCTGCAGGGGCAGTAATAGATGATCAGAATGATGTGGCCACGGTAACGATTCCTCGGAAGACGATCACTATTGCAGCACCAGCTCAGCGGCCATCGATCACCATAACTAAGGCCGGGCCAATCCCGTACGAGAACACGAAAGCAGTCCCATGGTCGTATGGGTTGGAAGTATATTGTGACGGGATAAAAATTGATGTTAACAAGCAGCCAGCCGAGACTGTGGATAACATTGTTGGTTCGGGAGGTATGACGAGGAGTGGTAGGATCTTTATATCCCCCGAAGTGGAGGCCGAAAGACTAGCGAAAGGAAAAGGGAAAGCAGTTGAGAATGTTCCGGTGCAAGCGAGTGAAAAAGAAGCAGCATCGAAGGATGTAGAAGAGTTCATGCGCTTGATTCGGAAAAGTGATTATAAGATTGTGGAGCATCTGCAGCAGACACCGTCCAAAATATCTATCTTATCATTGCTGTTGTGTTCGGAAGCTCACCGAAACGCTTTGCTGAAAGTCCTGGACACTTCTTTTGTACCTCAAGACGTCTCCGTCAACCAGTTAGAAGGAGTATTGGCACATGTGAATGCAGGCCACAGTCTGGGCTTTACTGATTTTGACTTGACTCCGAAAGGGAGAGATCATAATATGGCATTACATATATCTGTTGAGTGTAGAGGATCAGTAATGTCGCACGTATTGGTTGACACCGGATCATCTTTGAATGTGCTGCCTAAGAAGGCGATGATGAAGCTGGATGTTCGAGGGATTTTGTGTACGCCCAGTGATTTGGTAGTCCGAGCGTTTGACGGCACGCGGAGAACAGTCTTCGGGTCGATTACTTTGCCTCTGCAAGTGGGGCCGGAAGTGTTTGCAACGGAGTTTTATATCATGGATATACAGCCTGCGTACAGCTGCTTGCTGGGAAGACCCTGGATTCATGGGGCAGGGGCAGTCACGTCTACCCTGCATCAGAAGTTAAAGTATATGGTCGGAGACAGCGTAGTCACCGTGTGCGGAGAAGAAGACATCCTGGTCAGCCATCTATCTTCGTTTAAATATGTGGAAGTCGACGGAGAGATCCACGAGACGCCATGCCAGGCATTCGAAGGTTTGCGCATCAAGGACAAGGGTCCCGGGCCAAGCAAAGTGCCAGAGATAGCTGTCTCATCATATAAAGAGGCTCAAGCTCTAGTAGAAGCAGGAGAAGCCAAAGGCTGGGGCAAAGTGCTGGACATTCCTGTGAAGATGGACCGGTTTGGACTGGGGTACCGACCGTCGTCATCAACTCCTTCCGTGGGGGCCCCCCATTTCAGAAAGCCAATCACCATCTCTGCCAGTGGGGTATGTCATGAGACTGTCAATGCTGCTTCAGAGTCTGATGAAGGAGACAGCGACTGTGATATGGATGCCTGGATTCAGCCAAGCACGCCAGGACAAGGACTGTGCAACTGGTCTATTCAGGAGCTTGTTCCTGTGACTTTTAAACAGTAATGCTTTGCTTTATTAATTGTTGAATAATCTGATGTCTTGCCCGGGGCGTCAGGATTTGCTTAGGGCTGTGTTGTTATAAACATTGCGCGTTAATCATTAAATAAATGGCGTTTTTTTCATGTGCAAATACCGTAATCCCTGTCTTTCCTGTTTTGTATTTTTCAATAAAATGGCAACATGGTTATTCGCTTTATACGCATTTTGAAGCACTTAACCATTCCTTTTGCAGGATAACATTTTCAGATGACATCCTTGAGCCACCTATGACTCGTCCCGACTTTGAGCATCCGGTATTCCAGACCGAAGAAGAGGTTGTCGAAGATAGCGACGTTCCTGAAGAACTGTCTTGGTTAGTGAAGCAAGAGGAAAGAGCCATTCTGCCTCACGACGAGGTTATTGAAATTATCAACTTGGGGTCGGAAGGGGTTGAGAAGAATATTCGTATCGGAGCCGCATTGCAGAGTGATATCAAGCGAAGACTGGTTGAAATGCTCCGAGAGTATAATGATGTATTCGCTTGGTCATATGAAGATATGCCAGGGCTCGATACAGATATGGTTGTGCATCGCCTGCCACTGAAAGAAGATTGCCCACCGGTCAAGCAAAAACTTCGCAGAACGCGTCCAGATATGGCAATGAAGATCAAAGAGGAGGTTCAGAAACAGTGGGACGCTGGTTTCCTGGCTGTGACGAAGTATCCTTCATGGGTTGCTAACATCGTACCAGTGCCAAAGAAAGATGGCAAGGTTCGAATGTGCGTGGATTATAGAGATTTGAATAAAGCAAGCCCAAAAGACGATTTTCCACTTCCTCACATTGACGTGTTAGTTGATAATACCGCTCAATACTCCGTATTCTCCTTCATGGATGGCTTTTCAGGCTATAATCAAATTAAAATGGCGCCAGAGGATATGGAGAAGACTACTTTCATAACGCCTTGGGGAACATTTTGCTATAAAGTGATGCCCTTTGGTTTGAAAAATGCTGGGGCAACATATCAGCGTGCGATGACGACTCTTTTTCATGACATGATGCATAAAGAGATCGAAGTTTATGTTGACGATATGATTGCCAAATCCCAGACGGAGGAAGAGCATCTGGTGAATCTGTTGAAGTTGTTTAAAAGGCTTAGGAAGTTCAGGCTGAGGCTGAACCCTAATAAATGCACCTTCGGGGTGAGATCGGGTAAACTGCTGGGGTTTATCGTGAGCGAAAGAGGAATAGAGGTCGATCCTGCTAAAATAAAAGCGATTCAAGAAATGCCGACGCCTAAAACAGAGAAAGAGGTGCGCGGGTTTTTAGGGAGATTGAACTACATTGCCCGGTTCATATCTCACCTAACGGCCACGTGCGAACCATTATTCAAGCTGTTGAAGAAAGATCAAGCTGTAACGTGGAACGAAAATTGTCAAAAGGCGTTCGACAAAATAAAGAAGTATTTGCAGGAGCCTCCTATTTTGATACCCCCGGTGGCAGGGAGACCCTTGATAATGTATTTGACGGTTCTTGAGGGAAGCATGGGTTGTGTTCTCGGTCAACACGACGAGACGGGGAGAAAAGAGCATGCGATTTATTACTTGAGTAAGAAATTTACAGACTGTGAATCTCGATATTCAATGCTGGAGAAAACTTGTTGCGCGCTAGCCTGGGCCGCCAAGCGTTTGAGGCAGTACATGCTGAATCATACAACCATGCTCATCTCGAAGATGGATCCTATCAAATATGTATTCGAAAAGCAGGCGTTGTCAGGTAGAATTGCCCGTTGGCAGATGGTCTTGACTGAATACGATATTCAATACGTCTCGCAAAAGGCTATAAAGGGGAGTGTGCTGTCTGAGTATCTGGCAGAGCAGCCTATTGAAGATTACCAATCGATGAGGTTTGATTTTCCTGACGAGGATATCATGTACCTAAAGATGAAAGATTGCGAAGAGCCGTTGCCAGACGAGGGACCAGAGTTGGGGTCCAAATGGAAGATGATATTTGACGGAGCTGTGAATGCTTACGGTAGCGGAATAGGGGCAATTATCACCACGCCGCACGGGTCGCACATCCCGTTTACTGCTCGATTGACCTTTGCCGTTACCAACAATGAGGCCGAATACGAAGCTTGTATAATGGGGCTTGAAGAAGCCATTGATTTGCGAATCAAACATCTAGACGTATACGGAGACTCAGCTCTGGTGGTGAATCAGATCAAAGGGGAATGGGAGACACGGCAGCCTAATTTGATACATTACATGAATTATGCAAGGAGATTGTTGCCTTTCTTCGACAAGGTTGAATTGCATCACGTACCGCGGGCAGAAAATCAAATGGCTGACGCCCTTGCCACCTTGTCTTCCATGTACAAGGTCAACTTCTGGAACGAAGCTCCCCGAATCACTATCTCTCGGTTGGACAGGCCAGCTTATGTATTTGCTATTGGTGAAGCATCTGATGACAAACCGTGGTATTTTGATATCCTTAATTTCCTGAAGAATAAAGAGTATCCGGCTGGGGCATCCAGTCAAGATCAGAAGACTCTCAGGAGATTAGCGGGCAATTTCTATTTGAACCCCGATGGCGTCTTATACAGAAGAAACCACGATTTGGTGTTGTTGCGTTGTGTAGACGAGAAAGAGGCAAAGCTTCTCATGGAGGAAATTCACGAAGGTGCCTTTGGTACGCATGCTGGTGGACATGCTATGACGAGAAAACTGCTAAGGGCAGGTTACTTTTGGCTGACGATGGAAACTGATTGTTTCAAGTTTGCAAGAAAGTGCCACAAGTGCCAAATCTATGCTGACAAAATACACGTGCCTCCGAGTCCTCTAAATGTGATGTCATCTCCATGGCCATTCTCAATGTGGGGAATCGATATGATCGGAAAGATCGAGCCGACGGCTTCTAACGGGCATCGGTTCATCCTAGTAGCAATCGATTATTTCACCAAGTGGGTGGAAGCGGCGTCTTACGCAAATGTAACGAAGCAAGTGGTGGCCAGATTCATCAAGAGAGATATCATTTGCCGATATGGAATTCCCGAGCGGATAATCACGGATAACGGTTCTAATCTGAACAACAAAATGATGAAGGAGCTCTGTCAGAATTTCAAGATCGAACATCACAACTCCTCCCCTTACCGACCCAAGATGAATGGCGCTGTTGAGGCGGCCAACAAGAATATCAAGAAGATCGTCCAGAAAATGGTGGTGACGTATAAAGATTGGCATGAAATGCTACCTTTCGCTTTGCACGGTTATCGTACGACGGTACGCACATCAACCGGGGCAACTCCGTTCTCGTTGGTATACGGAATGGAAGCGGTATTACCATTAGAGGTTGAAATCCCTTCTCTGAGGGTATTGCGAGACGTTCAGCTGGACGAGGCAGAATGGGTAACGAATAGATTGAACCAACTGAGTTTGATGGATGAGAAGAGGCTAGCTTCTCTGGCATACGGTCGTTTGTACCAAAGACGAATGAAGAAAGCGTACGACAAGAAGATACTTCCGCGAAGCTTTCAGACGGGCGACCTTGTGCTGAAAAGGATTCTCCCGCCGCAAGCAGATCACAGGGGCAAGTGGACCCCCAACTACGAAGGGCCATACGTTGTCAGAAAGGTCTTTTCAGGAGGAGCGTTGTTGTTGTCCACCATGGACGGAGAAGACTTTGCGTCACCTGTGAATTCGGACGCAGTTAAAAAATACTTTGCTTGAAATAGACCCGCTGGACAGAAAAAAAAAAAGTCCAGGCAAAAATGGGGCATCCTGGCGAACCAAAAACAGAATGAAAGGTTCGGGCAAAAGTTAGGGATAAAATTGAAAAAATGTACACCCGCGAAGTTGAAAACCTACACTGGGCGGCTTCGGCAAAAAGGGGTATCCCGGTGAACTGAAAACCCGTAAAGGGCGGTTCACGCAAAAGTTAGGGATTTGAAAAGCAAATGACTGCGGTCCGAATTTGATATTGCAATGAGCACCAATGCGGGAGAATACGCTTGAGGAGTCAGTTATCGGATACAACCTCTTCAGAAGTGGGGATACCGGGAAGGCATTAGAGTCGGATGAGTCATAGGAGGATCAGTTCGTGGTGTTCATCTGCATCCCGTTGCCGACATGTGTACAAAATTTAATTTGTCAAAATATTTATGCTTCTTGTGCATACTTATGTATTTGCTTTGCGTAGCTTCCTCTTTTCAGGAGTTACATCCCGTGTACAAAAACTCCGCCCATTCAGGGGCCCAATCAATGAAAATGTGTTATTCAGTACTTGATGCCTGTTCTTTACTGTTTTGTGCATGATAAAACGCCTAAGTTTGATGAAACTAGCATGAGTATAACATCACTGGCCCTTGCCGACAATTGTTAAAGCTTTGAATTAACTGAGTGTGACGTCACTAACCTGAATTGATTTGATTGCATAGGCTTGTCGTGTCTTGTTTGTGTTGTTGCAGGTTTCATAACCATACGAAGAAGGTGATCAAAAGAGTGCGATAACGAAAGACTTGATCCCCGCGCAGGGCATGCATGTTCTTCCTGAAGAAGGATAGAATTCCCCAGCTAGCCGTAGCGTATCCAAAGGACGTGCTCCAGAAAAGTTATTCGTCCTCAGCAGAGTTTGGCGATTCCAAGATCGTAAGGCTGTACTTAGACAGGTTCATCTTTCCCTGCAGGGTCATGCACTCTCCCTCAGTGGAGTCAGTTAATTTTCCCCAAGAGAATCATCCCATCCCCAGCGGAATTCTCTTTGCCAGTGTTTTTCATTCCTTCCAGTGGAACTCGAAGATCAAGACTCTCCCCAGCAGAGTTGGTGGTGGTACCTGTCATTTATTTTGTCAGAGATACTGGGGATATCAGTTCACGTTCCAGCAGAAAGTCCGATCGAACTATGCGCATCTGCTATTCCCCAGCAAGGTTATATTCCCCAGCAGGGGGTTACCTCAGTAGGGTGTGGAGTTTGAGTTCCCAATTTCTCAGCAGGGTTGACTTCACCCTTCCAGCATTTATTTTGCTGGAATAATTCTGTAGCATCTGGCTATCCCCGGCGGAGTCGGCATTATATTCAACATTTATTTTGCTGAAGCAGTTTCTGTACTCTAGCAGTTCAGGCGGAGAGAGCTCTTGCTCAAATGAATTACCAAACATTCAAGATCTCGGCATGAGACATCCAATGATAGTGTCAGTTTCGGCAGTATTCCCCACAAAGTCTGCAGGATAAGTTTCTCTTTGTCCCCAAGCAGAGTTACTTATGTCCCCGCCAGAGTTTTGTTGAGGTTTCTCTAGTCCGATCAGCGGATTGTTTCCTTCAAAGTTGTTGTTACGTCAACATTAAAAGGTTCCATGAATCAGAATTTCAGAGGCCACCGCCGGTTATCAGAGCAGGCGTCCGATAGTTGGTTTCCAGACATCCCCAGTAGAGTTCATCTCAAAGTCGCTGTCACGTCAGTGCTGAGAAGTTTGTGGGTTGGGATCAGTGGAGAACTAAGTCCTGACGCGGACGATTTATTCCTAAATTGACGGGATTTCTTCAGAAGTGGGCGTCCTAACGTGGACAGTTTTATTTCCCTGGATTGGTGAGTTGTGTTAGTCCTATCGTGGGCAAGATTCGGTTTCTCGAAATTAGTGGAATGGGAGGTCATGACGTTGACAAAAGTGATTACTCTTGGTGTTGGTGTCCTGACGCGGACAGATTAGACCAGGGTGTGAGTCCTTACGTGGACAAGTCTTATTTCCTCAGCGGGTCGAAGACGCCTGAGTCCTAGCGTGGACAAATCAAGACGAGATCAGTGTCCTGACGTGGACAAATCAAAGAAAGTATTATTCCTAACGTGGAGAAGTGGGCCCTAACGTGGACGATGCAGTCCTTACGCAGACATATCAGAAGTTGGATTCCTTACATGGAAAGAGGCGATTCCTAACGTGGAAAGAGTGGAGTCCTTACGTGGATAGGTTAAGATGGCATTCCTTACGTGGAAAAGTTTAGTCCTTACGCGGACATATCTAGAAAGGGTTTATTCCTTACGTGGAAAGATCAGAGTCCTTACGTGGACATATCAAGAGCATTCCTTACGTGGAAGAAAAATGATTCCTTACGTGGAAAGACGAGTTTATTCCTTACGTGGAAAGATTGAGTCCATACGCGGACATATCAAAAGTTATTCCTTACGTGGATAAGAGCATTCCTTACGTGGAAAAGAAGTTATTCCTAACGTGGAAAAATGGTGATTCCTTACGTGGAAAAATTGGAGTCCTTACGTGGACAGATTGATATAGTTCTCCTTATGTGGAAAGAAGATTGCTTCCTGACATGGAAAGATGAAAGGGTTGGTCCTGACGTGGACAGATACAGAAGAAATGATCCCTAACGTGGACAGGCGTTACTCCTAACGTGGAAGAATTATATTCCTAACGTGGACGATTCAGTTTATGGAAATGCAGACGAACTATCCCCAGCGGGGTTGCCGAGATTTTTCTGGGTTAACAGCAAGTGGAGTCCTAACGTGGACAGGTTTTAGTTGAGATTTCTTTGTAGTGATGACAGACAGAGTCCTAACGTGGACAAGCAAGCAATCTGTTATGACAGAATCCTCTTCAGAACGATGAAGACAATCCCCAGCACGGTCGCGCGAGATCAGTGGGTTACTGTAACAGTCAGATTCAGCTGATGAATGTCATTCCTCAAGCAGGAGCGCAATTTAGTTTGGCAGTTGGCAAATTTCTGGTTTCACTAGTATTCAACCGTCTCGTACCGCGAATGTCTGAAGGCTCCGGGCTCTTCACCCAATCGGGTCCAAGCCGCTTGAATAGGGGCAGCTGTTGCACCCTGAAATTTGCCCAACCTTATTCACTTGGTTTATGTTTCAATGTCATTAGCATTTGCATATAGAGTCATGTACATAGACTAACCATCTGCATAGCATGAGCATAGCAAGTCATTCAACAGGGGACCAATCATTATTCTCATCTCTAGAGGCCTATCAAGAGGCTATTATTTCAATTCAACCTCATTCAAGTCATCAGGAAAGAATTTGAAAGCAAAGAGCTCAGCAGATCAAGCCTTGAGTCCATCTCCTAGCTGAGGGTATCTGAGGGTCAACAAGAGTATTGTGAGCTGTGGGTTGAAGGCATGGAGAGTATCTAGACATTATGAGAGACTTAGAAAGTCATTTGGAGAAGGAGGCAAGTCATTGATGAGAGCACAAGAGCTACAGTTGAAGACAGTCAACTAGGGTTTCATCTGCGTCAACCCTAGGTCAACCCTAGGTCAATTGACTGATTTAAGGGGTATTCAAGGCTAGTGGAGAGATGTAGGGTTCATCATTGGACATATAAAGAAGGATATGGGGATATGCCAAGGAGAATTCAAGAGAAATCAAGGAGAAGAGGAGTTACTAAATTAGGGTTTCTCTGTAAAATCCCCTAGTTTAGGTCAAATTTCCAAGCAAGATAAGTCAAAATGCTAACTTCAAATGGCTTCTTGGCCAACATGAAACTTGTAGAGGATCTCAAGACCTTTAATTTGAGTGGTGGAAGACATCAAGGAGATTTATAGAACTCAAGTTATGGTCCTTGCAAGTTACAGGTCATCTGAGGTATCTGAAATTTTGTCTGTGAAAGTGACTTGACTTCCAAGCTAGTTTTACCCCTCAAGGAGATTTCAAATGAATTCTTGGTCAACATAAGAATTGTTCCTCATTGTCTTAGCTTTCTAGAATGGTATAGTATGCCTTCATATGATGTGTGGAACTCAACTTATGGTCTTGGCAAGCAAAGGGTATTTTGGGCATTTGTGAATTACAGGTCATTTTAACCTATGTCCAAAACTCATACAAGGAGGCCTCAAATGGAAAAACTTACAACATCAAACTTGCTCCAAATGGGATATTAAGTCTAGAAAGAAGGTCACAAATTGTTGGAAAAGCTCATAACATGAAGTTGCATGATTGGTCCAAATTTGAACTAAAATGGCTTATAATTTAAAGAAATTCAAAGTGAAAAATGGTTTGGGAGAGTTATGAGTCCAAATGGAGACTTCCAATATATGATTTTGAATGGAAAAGCAATTCTAAGAACAATGGTTCAAACACTTTTTTGAGTTTAGAAGGAAAAAAGAAAGATATTCATGGTTACTTGCCTTTTAAGGAACATTTCAAAAATGGATCAAAGTTGGAAGGCAAGGGAATGTGCAAGATGGATCTAGAATGTTCATGTGAGCCCTATATATTCATGAAATGAGGATTGATCAAGGGTTGGCTTCATTTTCACCAAGAATCTCCCAAATTCTCTCATTCTTTTTCATTGAATTTTCATTCCAATTCCTCAAATTCTTCACCAAATCATCATCAAAATCAACTTCATTATACTGTTTCATCATCATGGATCATAATTCAATCAAGAACAAGGTGTGATTACTCCATTTTCGAGCACTTCCATCATCAACATCAAAATCACAATCTCCATTGGACAGCACAATTCAAGCCAGGAATCATCAAAGTATTGCATACAGAATCAATCACTGAGTTAATTGATCAAGATCCAAACCTTGGAAGCCTCAGATCCACGAGTCTCCATAGCTGTTTTCAAGCTTTCACACCAGGTACATTTACTCTGCCACAGCTTGATTCAATTAGGTTAGCATGATTTTGTTAGTTTAGATGTAATGTAGAAGGTTAGTAGAGCAATTAGGATGAATTTGGAGTAGATTAGTGATGATTGTTAGCAGGTGGTAAAAACTGTTAGGACCTAGAACTGTTAGGTTAGTGCATTATAATGTTAGGTTGTTAGCGCAGGTTGATCACCATTAGGCATAGATTAGATTAGGTTAAGTTTGATTGAGAATTGTTGTGATGCATCTCAGTGCATTTTCATGGTGACCAGAGCTTGGCTTGATCGGGTTGAGAGTTGTGATGAGTTTCAAACCAAACAAAGACCATAGGCTTGTAGAGGGAAGAATTTAGAGTGAGTTTCATGTTGGGATCGTGTTGATTCATTGCCTGTAGAATGAGAACAGATGAGTTGAAGTTTGCTCGTGCATGGTGGCCATGGAGGGAAACCCTAGCTCTATTTTGAACTGATGAGGAAGACGAAATCTGGACGGTTTATTTCATGTTAGACCTTTGACTGGGGAAGCCATCGTGTGGCTGAGATTTGAAGCAGGTTTTGGAGGGAGATGAGGTGGTGCCCTAAACGCACCGTTTCATTAATTGAAACGGGCGGGCCTGAATGTGAGTGCTATCCCCACCCCCAGTGCATAAGCCCACTACCAATCTGAACGTGATTTCGTTACTATTTTCACCCCCTGCGTTTTTTTCCAGTTTTATTATTGCTGACTTGGTTCTGGGCCTAGCGCCAATTGATATCTGCGCCCCCACTTCCCAGGCCCATCAGAATTATAACTGGGCGAGATGCTGGCAACACCCCCCTCCCCATTTTAATTCATATTTTGTGATTTTATTTTCTTTATTTTTCTTTGATCTTTTAAAAATCATAAAAAATTGGAAAAAACTTAGTTTTAATTGGTTCTTTTTTTCTCTAGGTCAATAATTCTGTCTAGAAAAATATTAAATAATAAAAATGGCATTTTATTTTGTTTTAATATTTTTCATGCATTTTTTCTTGTAAATAGCATTTTAATGGATTTAGTTTGATACTTAAATTTGTTGATTTTAGTTCTATTAGTTCCCTTTAGATTTAGGGTTCATTCTTTTTAGAGTGATTAGCATAGGGCTTTAATTTGTACATAGGATTTAATTCATATTTTTTAGAATTTAATCTTAGGTGATTTGTTTAGGTGTGAATAACATGATGAAAATTAGGGTTTCAGGTGAGCATATGTGAGATAGATTAATTCTTTTAGGAATTTTTGAGTTGATTTTGGGGTATGGGACTATAGGGGCTAGGGGTAGTTATTAGATCCCCTTAGAAAAAGTCAGGATTCCCCTACTGCTATTAATACTGTCTGTATATCTGATTGACTGGTGTGGTGTGCCCTCTGGGGATTAGTGCTTGTTTGCTTGGGTATTGGGATTGTCTGGGGACCTGGGGAAGCTGAAGATTTGAGGAGATGAAGAACATTGGAGATCCAAAGATTGAAGATCAACTGCCAGAGGTGAGGAGGAGGTTCTTGCTAGCAGCTGCTGAGGAGACTAGGGTTTAGGAGCTAGGCAGAGCTCTAGATTAGAAAGCTTGTTTCTCAAACATGGATTGCCTTGTCTGTATCCATTCTTCTCTGTGATTCAGAGTCTCTCTAAGACACTCACCCCCTTCCTTTGGAAGGCTTGGTGACAGTGTCTATGAGATAGAACTCTTGAGAGAAAATGTCTCTTGTGTTAGAAGCAGTCTGTTCACCACCCTTGGTAGTCAGCTGATTGCTTAACACCCAATTCACTCTTGTGAATGATCCCTCATCCTGGAGGTTTGAGATTGAAGAAAAGCCATTGCAGATAGAAGATTGATGATCAAAGCCCTTGCCTGAAGGCCATGAAGATGGATATTGATGCTTGTTGAAGCCTGTAGCTGATTGGAGATTGCTTGAAGTCAGATGTTGATTCAGAGCTGCTGATGCTGTTTCTTTTGCTGTATTTCATTTGCTGATGTATTGATTGGTTTTCTGAACTGTATTGTTTGCTGTTTACCCTGTTGGGTTGAAAGTGAAGCCTGTTCACTTTCGCCTATTGTTTTCTAGGTTCGAGGTTGAGTGGGACTCCCTTGCCTCGCTTGTACTGTTGCATCCATGCATTTTACTGTTTTACTGTATATATCTGTTATTGTTTCTGTTTCTGCCTATCCCGTAGGATCTCTGTTTCTCTCTGTGCAAGAGAGGAGCATGATAGACACTAGGTCTTAACCCATGCATGATAACATTAGGATAGTTTGTTTCCCTTCGCAACCGTAGGTTAGAGTTCTGTCTCTTTCTCTCTCAAAACAAACAGAAAAACACATAAAGATTTCAAACACAATAAAAGACACTTCTTTCGTAAAAGAACGTGAACTCATCAAGACGTCATTTTTGTCCGCCGGGACTGTTAATCAAGAAAACCTTTTTCAGAAGGAATAAAAATCAATCAAGACAAGCTTGTGTCTTTCGTAGCCCGAACTACGTTTGCTCTGATCTTTCATGCCGTATGAAAGTACGTAGGCATAGGATGCGATATCCTAGCGAGCAACCTTCCCCTCCTTTCCCGTAGGTAGGCGAACTACGTTGACTCTGATTTCTCGTTCCAGACGGGAATACGTAGGCATAAAGTGCGATACTTTGCCGAGTCATTTTTATTTTCATTTTATTTTCTTTTTAACCCTCGACCTATAGTTTAGATAGAATAACAATCCATACCCGAAAACAAGCGTGGATCCCATCGAGTATGATGGACGTGAGGGGTGCTAATACCTTCCCCTTGCGTAACCGACTCCCGAATCCAGGTTTTGGTTGCGACGACCATACCTTTCCCGTGTTGTGCGAGGTTTACTCTGAGCGTTTCCTTTCCCTCCCGTGGGATAAATAACGCACGGTGGCGACTCTTCTGTTCAGCCGGTGCCGATTTTCGCAGTAGCGACACATGGTTCTATGATATAGAATTGTCCATGGTTCTATGATTGGCTAAATTTTGGTAAAACATGATCCTGCACTGATGTTAAGCAGGATGTTATGACATCTCTATCTGTTGTGGTGAAAGAACTGTTGAGGAGTGTTTTAATGTGAATGTCATGCTGAATGTCGTGACATCCATCACGACATCCATCTGCTGTCATGACATAACTAATGTCATGTGTGAGAAACAGCAGGAGTAGTGGTGTAGCAGGAGCTGATGACTCATGACATCGCTACTGGTGCAGCAGGAGCTAGCAGGAGCTGATAACAGAACTGTTGTCATGTGTTGTAAACATGACGTCATTGCCTCTGGTGAAACAGGAGCTATGTGCAGCAGGAGCTAACAAGAGCAGATGACAAAACTACTGTCTTGGATGCAGAAGGAGTTGATGACAGAACTGTTGTCATGGATGTCGCAATGAATGTCATGACATCATGTCTGGTACAGCAGGGGCTGCTATGTTATATCTCTTGACAGAAGGGTTTTGGTACTGTTGGACATTCCCCATCAGTATGTACAGGACAAAAAGAATCATTAGGAACAAAGTGCAGATTTAATGTGTGTTCATAAAAAGGATCTTTGATACTTTTTAAGGAACTATAAAACATTTGTTTCTACTGTCATGAAGAAGATTCTGCAGAAGTGTTCAGCAGGGCAAGCTGGAAACCAAGTTTAAGTGAAGCTGAATGTCATGACCAATGTTATGACATTGATCGTATGACATCAGACAGGCAGGGTTGTTTTTCTGTTATAATACCTGATATATCTCTGGCTAAAGTTCAGGAAACCTGTTATGACTTCCTAGTTATCTCAGGTGAGATTATAGTCAGGGTTGGACATAACATGAAGCTGTTGTGACCTAATTTGACAGCACCTTGATTTATGGAAATTAGTTTTACTTTGGTAAACCTAATGTTTGTTACTTTTAAACAGCCCAAGCCCAGTCTGCATTGCTATAAAAGGAGGAGCAGAAACAGAAGAAATTAAGCACTCACATCAAGAAAATCCAGAGTGTAAAATAAAGGTCTAGGGTTTGAGAGTCCCTTGTGTGTAAGTCACCCTTTGTATCTTTTGATACATTGTGGTAGACATATTTGTAAGTGAAGAAGGCTAGTCTTCACGTGTGAATTCTATTTAGGAATACTTGTACTCCAAGCAATTGTCTGGTGGATGATTGCATTGGATAGGTAGATTCTAGGTTGTGTCTCACTCAAAGCTGTGAAGCAAGAGTATGTGAGTTCCTTGATCAAAGCTGTGAAGCAAGATCAAGATATGTATGAAGTGTTTCTTCATATCGAATTTTGTAATTATGTATTGAAATCATTGTTGTGTGATTGAGGGGGAGTGAGTGGGTATACTCAGGTACTAAAGTGTTTCTAGGCTGAAATTGCATTGGGTAGAGATTAAGTGAGAAGTGCAAACTGGTTGTTTAACTTTGAATTGATTCTGCTAATAGTGAATTTCCTCCCTGGCTTGGTAGCCCCCAAATGTAGGTGATGTTGCACCGAACTGGGTAAACTATTACTGGTGTTATTTATCTTTCTGCATTTACAATTCTGCACAATTTAAATGGTTAGATAAATTGGTCTGTCAGCCTGCAGATGTCACAACAGACGTCATGACGTTGGTCACGACATTGGGACAATTTAAAGAAATTTAAATTGGTCATGGTCTGTCCTCGTCCTTATTGAGCAGAGATCAATATTCTTGGGACATATGTGATCTGCATACCAGAATTTCAATATCATTTGTAGAACTCAAGTTATGGAGCTTACAAGGCAAGGGTATTTTGGGAAACTTTGATTATAGGTCATTTTGATTATGGGTCATTTACATGCACTTGTGCACTTCAAATGAAACTTCAACCAACATGAAAGTTGTTCCAAATGACTTCAATTACATCATGAAACTCAATATTGGCATGATTTATGATTGATTATGGACTTTTGGGTGGAATTTCAAGTGAATATACAACTTTAAATCATGGTTTCAATTGAATTGGTTATAGGTCTTTTTCATGTCTTATTTTGATTCAATTTTGTCCACAATACTCCAACAAGTAAAATGCATAAATTCGTTTTGGGTCATGAGGTGCAAAACACGTGGATTTTCAAGTTACTTCACAAGGAAATTTCACATTCAAACTCTCAAATTGGACCATGTATAAAGCCCATTCCAATCCTAATGTGAAATTGGCACTCCCAGCTGCAAGACCAAGTGAATTTCATGAGTGTAGCAAGTCATATTTACGTGTGCATGGGAAGCATTTCCATTTTGGGCATTTTCAAATTACATCACAACCAGGCTTCATGGGCCTCTAATTCTCATCCAAATCCATCATATATAAGTTCCATTTTCATTTTGGATGCTCAGAAGTGCATTTTCGTGGAAGGAAGAGCAAATTCAGTTTTGAAATTTGAGAGAGAAACTCAAAATCGTGAATCAAAATTCAAAGAAATTCAACTCAAATTGAAGCAAGCTTCTTCTTCCTCAAGCAAATTGGAGTGGATCTGCATCTTTTAGAGCAAGCAAGCAAGCAACAGAAGCACCAACAGAGTGTCTCCGTTAAGTAAGTTACATTTCAACTTTCCTCTCATTCTAGAGCATGATTTAGGTTCATATTGGCTGCATCTGAAGCCCTACCTCGTGTAGGCCATGTTTGAATGTTTGATTTCCATGTTTGATGAAGTTTGCAGATGTACATCTCAACTTTGATCTGTTCGATTCTCCTTATTTATGCATGTTTAAAACCAACGGATCATGGATTTGGAATGTACTTAAGCTTGGCTTCATTTTGGTATAAAATTTAGCATGTTTTGGTGAGTTTTGCTGACCTGAACTCCGGCCACCTTGCCGGAGAAGACGACCGGAGTAGAGGCTCCGGCGTCTGGTTCAAAACTCAGATGATATAATGTGGATCATGTTGACCTCTTGACCAAGCGTGATGAACGATCCATATTGTTTTGACTTGCACGCGTGGCTCTGTTGACTGCCACATCAATTAGTGATGCACAATGTTTTGATCCTTGGATCAATTCTGTTTTGTTTAGGCCTTGGTTGCTTTTTGCACACCTATTCTTTTTAGCCCAACACGCATACGAACTAGTTGCTTTGTTCTTTCTGTTTACTTCCACACCCCCTTGCATTCCTTTGTTTATTTTATTTCTTTTTTTATTTCTGTTTTGATTTTAATTGATTAAAAATACTTCCAATCATGATAAAATTCAACCAAAAATATTTTCTAACACTTCAATGTGTTATTTAATTTTTCATAACTTTTAATTTCATTTTCCATTTATTTTTAAATTTAATTTGAATTTAATGATTGGAAGTGTTTTTATGTTTGTTTCCATTTCATTTTTGCTTGTTTGTTGACCAATTGAAACCACCAATGAGTGAGACTTCCTCATCATTTTGATGATGCGTTGAGGTGTCTTTGAGGCTGGTTTTAGTCAAGGTTTGACCTATTTTTGGTTGACTTTCATTTGTTTTTATTTGACCCTCGACAACCCTCCTTCAAAGTGGAGCACCCTTAGTGGATCAATTCCTTTAGTGATGCTTTGATTAGACTTTGGTTGTGTTTCTTTGGCCTTTGGTTGCCAACCTCTTTGTGAGCTTTGTGCATTTTATTTGGATTTTATTGAATCATTGTCCTATTTTTGGTGTACCTTGCAAGTCAAGTCACCCTAGGAATGGTTCACACATACTAGTTGACCTAGTTCTTGTGGGAGATGACCTTTGTGGATCCCATATGCTTCCAACTCCTCTTGATTCACATTTATAACATGTTGAAGTGGTTGGTTGAAAATTTATAGGTCCTAAAATTGGTTTTTATATGTTGTAAGTTGAATTTGTTTAAGGCTTTCCATTTGATGTTGAATGTTGAGAGTGTTTAGGACTTAGGTTCTTTACCATGCCTCATCTTGCAACTTGCCTTGCTTTTCTTCCTTCTTTCCTTTGTGAATTCTCTTCTCTTGTTCTCACTTATGTCCTAGGACCTTTGGAACTCATTCAAGTTGATTTGGTGCTCCTTGTTTGCACTTTGAGTTTGACTTGGATGAAAGGCCACTTTGAGAACTTTCTTTTGGTTTATTTCTTGCATGATCATTTTGATGCTTAAGGTTGAGATCTCATTTGATGTTGCTTTTTGCCCAAGACTATTCTCCCATCCTCACATTGATCATGTCTTCTTCTATTTCTATTTTGTTTTCCCTTTGGTTTAGTGATTGATGTGCAAATGGTTGTAGGAATTCTATTTCTCCCATTTCATCTCACTTTTGGCTAGAGCTTGTTTAAGTTCTCTTGTTTGCTTCTCTCATTTGTTTTGCATACCTTTGTTTGCCCGAAGAGGTTGAGATGTGCTTGTGGTGGTTGTTACCCCACACTTTGTTCCTCCCTCTTCATCTTTGTGTTGCATTGCATGTTTGCATCTTTATCTTCTCTCTCATTTGTGTTTGATCTCTCTTTTTCTTCTTTCTTCTTTGCCATGATCCCTTAGGACTCTCATCCTAATTCATTTGGAGTGACATAGACATTAAGTGTTCAATCCAAGCATGATAACATTAGGGTATTCTTCCCTTTTCATCTCAATCATAGGTGTACATTGCATGATAACATTAGGTTGAACTTAGTCTCCCTTTTAGAGTTGTGTCTTCTCTCTTCTCATCTCAAAACTTCTTCAAAACATTTAATAAAGGATAATGAGTGTTGTATGCTACGAGCCTTAAGCATTTGGGAAATGATGATTGGGGGCCTCCTCTCAATTGTCTAGAGTGCTAGCGTATGTCCTTTGGACGATATGCGACGCATTCGCTCCTAAGTCATAGTCTTTAGTGCAACATAAGTTACAAACTTAACTCAATTCACTTATTTCATAAAAGACTCAAAAACAAACATCAAATATTTTTATCCTTCGGGATTAACGGAAAACCTTTTTCATAAAAGAGTGTTGTTAACTCTTGGTTCTACCGCAAACAGGTAACGCCTAAGTCTCCAATGGTCGAGCAGCAATACACCTAACTGCTAAAACGAAGGTTTAACCCTACTCGAGTAAAACACTTAACCAACCTGTGTTCGTGTCAGCCCAAACTACGTTTACTCTGATTTCTCGTACCAGACGATGATACGTAGGCACAAGACGGCGATGTCTTGGCAAGCAACCTTTCTCACCTTCACCCGTAGTCTTCTGAACTACGTTGACTCTGACTTTCCCATTGCACGAGGGAATACGTAGGCATAGAGCGACAATGCTCTATTGAGTATCTTTTCTTTTCTTCTGTCCTTGTGGCCTGTAGCTTAGATAGATTAGCACCCTTTTAGATAGATAATAAGCGTGGATCCCGTCGAGTACGACGAACGTGAGGGGTGCTCATACCTTCCCCTTGCGTAACCGACTCCCGAACCCAAGATTTGGTTGCGATGACCTGTATTTCCCTTTTTTGTAGGTTTTCTCTCATCATTTCCTTTCCCTCTTTTGGGATAAATAACGAACGATGGCGACTCTTCTGTCCTTGTCGGCCCCTCTTCGCAGCGATGCGACAGTTGGCGACTCTGGGCTGGGGAAAATACCATCCCATATGCGAGTCAATCCTAGCGCTTGTTTGCTTTATCTCTGTATGTGTATATAGGTGTTGTACTTTAACTGCATTCACATTTTACTTTCCAGCATTGTTATATATCATTATTGTTGCGTTGTTGGAGGGGAATGTTCCACTGTGAGAAAAGCCAAAACCCAGGCTTGAGTATAACCATAGCATTAGAAGTGGAAAGTAGTGGTGAACCTGTATGTTTGGCATGCACTAGTTCCTACGAAATTCGTGCTCAGACGAGATTCTCTTTGACGACTACCTTTCCAGTCTGTTTCGGAAAGTTTAGAGGATGTTGGATCTGAGGATTGTCGACTTTGGGGACCGATCATTTGGGAGTCATCTAAGTGAGGCCACTTCGTTAGACTATGATGCCAAACCAAAAATGGTGAACGTATCATCGTTTCTCGAAAGTCTGTGACGCTGATGACCGCATAGGATGCCAGATATTATCAGTGATAGGTTCATACCTGTGAGTGGGGAGGGTTATGCAGGAAACTTTGACCTTCAACCTACCCGGCTTTCTTGTCAGTATGAACCTGTGTTCTTGATATAGTGGGTCCTTATGACAGTGTTATGTTCTTGCCAAAGCGAAGCGTTGGTTCTTCTCAGTCAACAGCACAACAATCTTGATCCCCTGTTGCATTTGCATTTTTCATTTGCATATTAACATTGACATGTATTTATGTTGCAGGTGTATATTTTCCCTTCGATTCTAGTGATTTTATTCCATTTCTGACGTGGAGCCTAGCTTGAAGAAGACTGTGGTGTACAAGTTTCCTACACCTGACATTGGATCTCTACTCAGTTTGATTTCTGTGGCTGACAGAAAGGTGATGGAGGATTTCAAGCAATCATATGGGAAGCTATTGAGTTGTGTCTGCAAGCCCTCCGTTTACGAGTTGGGTGCTCTCCATACTCTTCTTCAGTTCTATGATCCACAGTTACGGTGTTTCACTTTTTTGGGTTATGTGTTACTGCCTACTTTGGAGGAGTTCTCTATGCTGCTTGGAGTTCCTATCTTGGACCAGATGCCTTTTTATTGTTAGAACACATATTGGTTCTTAATTATATATCTATGTTTTGATGATAACCTTAATGAAATTTTGTATTAAGAAATTATATACTCTAAATTTGTTCAAGTATTTTTGCTGCAGATATTAAATTTAATATTCTTTTGGAAGCAAAAATGAATCTGAACGTTGAACTACGCAAGGCTCTGAGCGTCAGAAGCATCTAATTAGAAGACTCTGAGCGTTGCCTACAGAAGACTCTGAGCGCCGCCTACAGAAGACTCTGAAGCAGAAGCTACAAAAGCATCTGAAGCGTAGACTGAAGACTTTGTATGAAGAGTTTCAGGAATTGTTTTTCAGAAGACTCTGATAGTACTGTTCGCTGCAAGTACTGAGGATCTGATCTCCAAACTCTGCTCTGATTGATTTCACGCTGAAGCGCACTTGCTGCAATACTCTGATACACCAAACTCTGATGACATCAAAGACTCTGATCACTCAAGGCTCTGATGTTGATTGCTGTGAAATAGAAACTTGTTGAAGAAGATTATTCAAAGTTATATCTGTTGGTTATGCCAAACGACTCTTTCCTCTTTTATGCTAGACATAAGAACTCAGGCAAAAAGGATTTCTCTGAACGTTCCACTTCTAGGAAAGGTCAAGTGATGTGAAGATAAAAGGCTACAACTACTTTGCAGTACATGGTCTTCAAGCTTGCAACTTCTTGGACTTCTTTGTCTATATAAGCAAGCCTTCAACAACTTTCTTCAGTCGACGTACTTTGACAAAAATCCATTGAAAACTCTCTCAAAGCTCTCATACAAATTATTTATTCTTTGTTGAATAGTTTCATACGTTCTTAAACTTAAGTGTAAATCACAGTTGTGATATAGCTTTCTTAGAAGCATTTCAAACACTTGTTTAGTTTACATTTGATTGTAAAAGTTCCTTAAGAAGACCAAGTTGTGGTCAGTAGTTCTTGAGAAGACTAAGACAGTTGTTCTTAGGGATTGATATTGTAATCAGTTTGATTATAGTGGATTAAGTCCTTGTGGAGAAAGGCAAATCACTCTTGATAGGGTGGACTGAATTAGTTGAGTTCAATGAACCAGGATAAAAATCATTGTGTTTTTATTGCCATAATATTTTCTAAATCCTTATTCAACCCCCCCCCCCTTCTAAGTATTTTCTCACCTACATTTATCATACTGATGATGAGCCTGATTTGGCTAAGCTCGCTAAGGCCCTTCATTTGGATGCTTCTGAGCTAAAAGGGAAGTTGGTCAAGAGAAATGGAATGCCTAGAATTCCATTGTCTTTCTTGGTTGGTAAAGCTCAACAGTTTGCAAAAGATGGTTGTTGGGTTGTTTTTAATGCTATATTAGCTCTGTGCATATATGGCATAATGTTGTTTCCGAATATTCCATACTTTGTGGATTTGGATGCCTTCCACATTTTTGCTTCGGGAAATCTTATACCTACACTTCTGGGGGTTTTATATATATATATATATATATATATATATATATATATATATATATATATATATATATATATATATATATATATATATATATATATATATATATATATATATATATATATATATATATATATATATATATATATATATATATATCATTATGTGCATTACAATAATAAGAATAGGAGAGGGAATAATGTGTCTTGTTGTGTACCTCTTTTGTACAGATGGTTTATAAGTCACCTTCCCAAGACCGGTCCCTTTGTTGATACTGCAGGTACCTCAGAGTGGTCAAAGAGATTGATGGGCTTGACTTCTAAGAACATCATATGGTTTGATAGAAACCAGTTAGGTGCAGAGATTATCTACAGTTGTGGTGGTTTTCCTAACGTCCCGTTGATTGGAAGGAAAGGAGGCATTAACTACAACCCATCCCTTGCAGTGAGGTAATTTGGGTATGCTCTGAGGGAACCTCCAAAGGAAGAGGAGATATAGAAATCTTTGTATTTCACTAGCTTGCTGGAGAATGAGGCCTTGACTAGAGTTGAGAAAGCTTGGAGCAGGATTCACCATAAAGGGAAAGTTTCTTTGGGAAGCGTAATAGTAGAGCTTATGATCCTTATGTGACTTGGATTCAGGAGAGAGCTAGGAGATTATTGATGCCATTTCTAGCTTGTGCGCCTTTATATCCTCTGATGATTGAGGAGCCTACTATTTTATGGTCCGAGAAAGAGGAGTTGCGTAAGGCAAATGAAGAGTTGGAGAAAGAGATTGTTCAGCTCCAAAGCGAAAAGATTGAAGCTACTTATTCCTGCAAGAGGCAAACTGAGTTGGTAAATAAGCTAGGTACATATCTTACCAAAGAGATTCGCGCTCGTGAGCATTTTGGTTTAGATTTGAAGGTTGTCAATGATGTTCTTACTTCTAAGAAGAAGGAGTTGGATAAATCACATCTAGAGATTTCCAAGTTTAATGCATAATGGAATGTCGTCTTAACAAATAACAAAGAGCGGGAAGATGGGCTCAAACAATAGATTGCTATGTTGAAAGCTCAACTCCAAGTGAAGGATGAGAGGATTGTAGATGAATCCTCACTCTGATGGGACAGTGATTGCAGATTGAATGAAGCGCTTGCAACGTTGGATGATTACAAGTCTAGAGTTGATGTGAAGAGGTGTAACCTTGAGGAGGCTTTTGGTGAGGGCGCCTGGGAGGATTTTGCTCAGGATTTGCAGACCACTATTAGTCGGAGAGAGCTGCTCATCCAGGGGTTGCTTGTCAAGCCTGACCATCCAGAGACGAAGGAGTTGTTAGAGGATTTTTGGTCTCATTGTTGTACTTGATTGTATTCTTTTTAGTCTATTGTTATGATGTATATTGACCATCACCAGATCTGTTGGATGAGGTCATTTTGGTTCCATTATATTGTTGTGGCATTGTGCTCTGTATCAGACTCTTGGCTCTCATTTTATTTATGAGGAGTTTGCTTATTGCTTATCTGTTGGCTTGCCATTGTCGTGCTGTTCTCAAGGAACTAGAATCGGGGGGGGGGGGGGGGGGGGAATTTCCCTAACGCATATATACATGTCTGCATATTGCATCATTTTGCATTTTTGCATCGCAGGTGCTCCGGAACCGTTAACCTTATCTCCATGGTTTGTTAGATTGTTTCAGGATTGACAACCAGACGACTCACCGTTACGCTACTCGGGGAAATCAGCGTAAGATTTTAGAGCAGATGCAAGCTGAGATGCAAGAACTCTGTGACAGGATGGGCCAGTTCGTGGATTTGATGCAGGGTGTTGCAAATGGCCAAGAGCAACTGAGGACTTTGGTGCAGCCATTAATTGCTAGGGTTGATGGGAATGGTGTGCTTCACGAGGGAATTGTTGCTAATCCTCCTCATAATGATAGTGGTACGCCACATGCTAGTATTGTTCCTCCAGTTGTTATCCCTCTTGGCGGAGGTAATGTAGGTGGAATCTCTATACCTGAGATGGAGTATGTTGTGCATGGCAACAATGTTCCTCAGTAGGATGAGGATCAGCAGGAAGATGTGTTCTCCGTGAGGGATGTTGGTGCAGGGCTACCGTCTGAGGCAGGTAAGAGGTTTAAGCTGATTAAAGAGAAGATCCGAAGCTATGAAAATCAGAACTCTATGGGTTTGGATATGGCTAAGCTGGGGCTGATCCCAGACTTGAAAGTACCTTTGAAGTTCAAAGTTCCTAATTACGATAAATACAAAGGCACTACTTGTCCTAGGGTTCATCTACGTTCCTACTATTGCAAGATGTCCGCCTATTCAGATGATGAAAAGTTGCTTATGCACTTTTTCTAGGACAACCTTTCTGGTCCTTCTCTTGAATGATACATGAGCTTAGAACCGGCCAACATCCGAAGCTGGAGGGATTTGGCTGAGGCATTTGTTAAGCACTACCAGTACAATAGCGACCTTGCGCCTGACAGGGTCTAACTGCAGAACCTATCTCAGAGGAATAATGAATGCTTTAAGGAATACGCCCAGAGCTGGCGTGAATTGGCAGCCAGAGTGCAACCTCCCATGGTGGAGCAGGAGCTGATAGATATGTTTGTTGCCATGTTACCGGGTGTATACTACGAGAAGCTGATCGGTAACATGTCAGGTAGCTTTTCTGATCTGATTATTACTGGGGAGAGGGTTGAAAATGGAATTAAGCTAGGTAAGATTCAAGCCGGTGAGGGATCCTCAGCTGGAGGAGGAAGAAAAACCTTTGGAAATAAGAAGAGGGAGGGAGAAGCTAATGCAGTAGCTAGTTCCCGGGGAAGAAACATAAATCAGCGTCAACAATACCGTCAGCAGCAGCCTCAGGTTGCTAGCATTACCAATCCTACGGTACCTCAACAACCACAGCAAAATCAGCAGAATTATGCTCCTCGTAGATTTCAGGATCGGGGCAGGGCGGTAAATAGGCAGTTTGATGCGCCTCCGATGCCATATTCTCAATTGTTCCAACATTTGATACAGTTACAGTTGATACAGAAAAGGACTCTGGCTCCTTTGACAGGCGCACCACCACCCGAATATGACGCTAATACTTGATGTGAGTTTCATTCTGGTGCTCCGGGCCACAATATTGACAACTGTAAGGCGTTTAAGCATAAGGTTCATGATCTCATAGACATTAAGGCTATAAACATTTCTCACGACACACCAAATGTTATGCAGAACCCCATGCCTAATCATGGGGCAACTGGGGTCAGTGTTATCATTGAAGATGACAACTTGAATTTGGTGTCGGATGTCGATGAGTTGAAGACACCGCTATGTTTTGTAAAAAAACAAGTTGTTGAAGGGAGGGGTATTCCCAGGTTGTGATGAAGCTTGTACTGAATGTTTGAGCCATCCTGAGGGATGTGAGAAGCTGAAAAACCATATTCAGAAGCTGATAAATGATGGTGTCTTGCAATTTAACAGAGTTGCTGAGAAAAAGACTGAGGAATTAGTGGTTGAAGAGAGGGATGAGGTTGCGACAATCTCGATTCCATACAAGACTATTACTATTTCTACACCGCCTAGGCCGCCAACCATTATCATTACCAAAGTTGGTCCTGTACTATATGAAAGTACTAAGGCGATTCCGTGGAATTACGAAGCTGAAGTATAATTTAACAAACAGAAGTAGGAGTTGAAAAGTTTACCGGAGGATTCTGTGGACAACTTAGTAGGTGCTGGTGGGATTACCCAGAGCGGAAGAGTGTTCTCGCCTTCTGAGGTGAGTGCCAAGAAATCTGACAAGGGGAAGGGTAAAGTAGTGGTTGAGGAGACTTCTCAAGCTGGCGAGAAAGATTCCTTGTTGAAGGAGGCAAAAGAGTTCATGAGGTTGATCAGGAAGAGTGACTACAAGATTATAGATCACTTACAACAAACTCCTTCAAAGATATCCATTTTGTCCTTGTTATTGTGTTCAGAAGCGCACAGGAACGCCTTGTTAAGAATCCTGAATACAGATTATGTGCCACAGGAGATCTCTGTGAATCAGCTCGAGGGAGTTGTGGCACATGTAAATGCAGGTAATGGTTTGGGTTTCACTGATTTAGATTTGACGCCCAAATGGAGGAATCATAATTGTGCGCTGCACATATCTATTGAATGCCGAGGGGCCGTTCTGTCACATGTGCTTGTTGATACTGGGTCATCTTTGAATGTGCTACCGAAGAAAGCGCTGATGAAGCTGGATACCCGTTGTATAATGCGTACGCCAAGTGACTTGGTGGTACAAGCTTTTGATGGGACTAGAAGGTCCATGTTCAGGGAGTTGACGTTGTCGATTCAAGTTGGTCCTGAAGTGTTTGTCGCTGTGTTCTATATTATGGATATTCAGCCAGCTTATAGTTGTCTGCAGGGACGTCCTTGGATACATTCGGCAGGCGCCGTAACATCCACGTTGCACCAAAAATTGAAGTACATGGTGGGTGGCAGTGTTGTCACTGTTTGCGGGGAAGAAGATATAATGGTTATTCATTTGTCTTCATTCAAATATGTTGAGGTTGATGGAGAAATCCACGAGACGCTATGTCAAGCCTTCAAAACTGTGAAAATCAAGAACAAAACACCGGTCGTGAGCAAAGCGCCTGAAGTTGCCATGTCATCCTTTATAGAAGCCCAAGCAGTGGTGAAGGCTGGGGCATCACAAGGTTGGGGCCAAGTGCTGAACATTCCCAACAAGCAAGACGGATTCGGATTGGGGTACAGCCCATCTTCCTCCTCCCAGAGCGCGCCACGCTATAAGGGGCCTGTCCAATTTACCAGCGGTGGGGTAATCTTTGAGCAGATTAATGCCATATCAGATGAAGAAGGGGACATCGATTGTGACATGGATGCGTGGATTCGGCCGTGTACCCCGGGTCAAAGCCTAAATGACTGGTCTATCGAAGAAATCATCCAAGTGACGACAGAAGAGTAATGATTTTTTTTCCTGATTATTGTATAGCCCTATGTTCTACCCGGAGCATAACGGTCTTGTATGCAGGGCCTAATTGTTTATGTTTGAACAATCTTTTTATCAATCAATCAAAGGGCATTTTTTTTCATTCAAATATTGTGATTCTTGTCTTTCATGCTTTATTTTTAACAATAAGATGGCAATGTGGTTTGTGCTTGTTTGCATATCATTTTAAGCATTAAATCATCATCATTGCAGGTTTCACATTGCAGATGACACCGCTCCAGAGCCGTCTATGACTCGCTTCGACTTTGATAATCCGATATTTCAAGCCGAAGAAGAGATTGATGAAGATGAAAACCTATCAGAAGAGCTAGCCAGGCTTTTGAAACAGGAAGAAAAAATCATTCTGCCTCATCAGGAGGAAATCGAGGTCGTCAACTTGGGTACCGAGGAAGTCAGAAGAGATGTCAGAATAGGGGCTGCGTTGCAGAGTGATATCAAGCAGAGATTGGTTGAAATGCTTCGAGAGTATAGTGATATCTTTGCTTGGTCATACAAAGATATGCCCGATCTTGACACCGATATCGTGGTTCATCTCTTGCCTTTGCGTGAAGAGTGCCCTCCTGTTAAGCAGAAGCTCAGAAGGACTAGACCAGATATGGCGGTGAAAATCAAAGAAGAAGTCCAGAAGCAGTTGGATGCAGGATTTCTCATTGTAACAACTTATCCTCTGTGGGTCGCTAACATCGTACCTGTACCAAAGAAAGATGGTAACGTAAGGATGTGTCTTGATTATAAAGACTTGAATAAAGCGAGCCCGAAGGATGACTTCCCGCTCCCCCACATTGACATATTGGTTGATAATACTGCTCAGTATTCGGTGTTTTCCTTCATGGACGGCTTTTCCGGATATAATCAGATTAAGATGGCGCTGGAGGATATGGAGAAAATAATATTCATTACACCGTGGGGGACTTTCTGTTATAAGGTAATGCCTTTTGGGTTGAAAAACGCAAGGGCAACCTATCAGCGGGCAATGGTCACTTTGTTTCATGATATGATTCATCATGTGATTGAGTATATATTGATGACATGATAGCAAAGTCTCAAATAGAGGAGGAACATCTGGTAAACCTTTTGAAGTTTTTTGAGAGGCTAAGGAAATTCAGACTGAGGTTGAATCCGAACAAGTGCACTTTTGGTGTACGGTCGGGAAAGTTGCTGGGGTTCATTGTCAGTGAAAAAGGAATCGAGGTTGATCCTGCAAAGATAAAAGCTATTCAAGATATGTCAGCGCCGAAAACAGAGAAAGAGGTTCGAGGTTTCTTGGGTAGATTGAACTACATTGCTAGGTTCATATCTCATCTCACGACCACGTCTGAACCCATGTTCAAATTGTTAAAGAAAGATCAGGCGGTTGTTTGGAACAACAATTGCCAAAGGGCATTTGATAAAATAAAAGAATATTTGTAGGAGCCTCCGATACTGATACCTCTAGTAGCTGGAAGGCCATTGATAATGTATTTAACAGTTCTTGAGAATAACATGGGTTGTGTTCTCGGTCAGCATGACGAGAATGGAAGAAAAGAGCATGCAATATACTATTTGAGTAAAAAGTTCACAGAGTGTGAATCCAGGTACTCAATGTTGGAAAAAACGTGTTGCGCACTCGCTTGGACTGCCAAATGCCTAAGACAGTATATGCTAAATCATACAACCATGTTGATTTCGAAGTTGGATCCAATTAAATATGTCTTTGAAAAACAAGCACTTTCGGGGAGAATTGCCAGGTGGCAGATGTTCCTGACAGAATACGACATTCAGTATGTCTCCCAGAACGCTATCAAGGGGAGTATTCTATCAGAATATCTTGCTGAACAGCCGATTGACGATTACCAACCAATGAAATTTGAATTTCCCTATGAAGACATCATGTTCTTAAAGATGAAGGATTGTGATGAGCCATTACCCAACAAAGGTCCGGAGAAGTGTTCCCAGTGGCAAATGATATTTGACGGTGCTGTTAACTCTTACGGTAGTGGAATTGGGGCAATTATCACCACTCCTCATGGTTCTCATATCCCATTCACTTCCAGGTTAACATTTCCTTGCACCAACAACGAAGCCAAATATGAAGCGTGCATTATGGGGTTGGAATAGGCCATTGATCTAAGGATCAATAATCTAGATGTGTATGGCGATTCAGCGCTAGTTGTCAATCAGATTAAGGGGGAATGGGAGACCTGGCAGCCTAATCTGATACCTTACATGAACTATGCAAGGAGGCTGTTACCTTTCTTTGATCCGGTAGAGTTTCACCACGTGCCGAGAGCGGAGAACCAGATGGCAGACGCTCTGGCAACTTTATCCTTAATGTACAAGGTGAACTATTAGAATGATGCTCCAAGAATAGTCATCTCTCGCCTTGATAGGCCAACATTTATGTTTGCGATAGAAGAAGCTTCTGATGGCAAGCCATGGTTTTATGATATCCAAAATTTCCTCAAGAACCAAGAATATCCGCCAGGGGCGTCGACCCGGGATAAGAAGACTCTGAGGAGGTTGGCTGGAAATTTCTATCTAAACTAAGATGGTGTACTCTACCGGAGGAATTTTGACTTAGTACTTTTGAGATGCATGGACGAGAAAGAAGCAACTATGCTTATGGAAGAGGTCCACGAAGGTTCCTTTGGCACGCACGCCGGTGGGCATGCCATGTCTCGAAAGTTGTTACGAGCAGGGTATTATTGGTTGATTATGGAGTCAGATTGCTTCAAGTATGCAAAGAAGTGCCATAAATGCCAAATTTATGCTAACAAGATTCATGTGTCGCCAAGTCCTCTGAACGTCATGGCATCGCCTTGGCCCTTTTCCATGTAGGGCATCGACATGATTGGCAAGATTGAGCCCACTGCATCTAATGGACATCGCTTCATCCTGGTAGCCAGTGATTACTTCACCAAGTGAGTGGAAGCAACTTCCTATGCTAATGTCACTAAGAAAGTGGTAGCCCGATTTATCAAGAAGGACATCATCTGTCGTTATGGAGTGCCCGAACGAATCATTACTGATAATGGTTCGAACTTGAATAACAAGATGATAAAGGAATTGTGCCAAAATTTCAAAATTGAGCATCACAACTCATCTCTCCAACGCCCGAAGATGAACGGCGCTGTTGAAGCGACCAACAAAAATATCAAGAAGATAGTGCAGAAGATCGTTGTGACCTATAAAGATTGGCATAAGATGTTGCCCTTCGCTTTGTATGGATATCGTACCACGGTATGAACTTTAACTAGGGCAACTTCTTTCTCACTAGTGTATGGTATGGAAGTTGTCTTGCCATTAGAAGTCGAGATTCCTTCTTTGAGAGTCCTGGTCGACATCAAGCTTGATGAGGAAGAATGGATAAGAAATAGATTGAATCAGCTCAGCCTGATGGACGAGAAAAGGCTAGCATCCATTACGTATGGTCGGTTGTATCAGAGTCGGATGAAGAAAGATTTTGACAAGAAGGTGCGCCCTCGAAGCTTTCAGACGGGCGAGTTAGTATTGAAGAAGATTCTCCCTCCATAAACAGATCACAGGGGCAAATGGACTCCCAACTATGAAGGTCCATATGTCGTGCGAAAGGTTTTCTCTGGAGGAGCCTTACTGTTATCAACCATGGATGGTGAAGATTTCACGTCCCCTGTGAACGCAGACACAGTTAAAAAATACTTTGCTTAAAGAGACCAGCTGGAAAGAAAAAATAATATCCAGGCAAAAATGGGGCGTCTCGGAGAACCATAAAAAGAATAAGTTCGGGAAAAAATTAGAGATATAAAAGAAAAGATGTAAACCCGCAAAGTTGAAAACCAGAAAAGGAGACTTTGGCAAAAATGGGTATCCCGGTGAATTGAAAACCTGCAAGGGCGATTCAAGCAAAAGTTAGGGATTTGAAAAGCAAATTACCGCGGTCTGCGTATTGATCTTCAGAGTATAGTGGATTGAGGGAGGACCAGAGGGTCGTTTATCCGAATCAATCTCTTCAGAAGACGAAGCGTCGGGGAAGCATCAAAGTCAGGCGAGTCGTAGATGGATCAAGTTCATGATGTTTGTCTTTGCCACATTGCCGATATTCTGTATATTTTTGTGCATTTCTGTAATTGTTGCACATCTTCCTCTTTTCAGGGGTTGCATCTGTTGTAAAATCTGCCTATTTACAGGCCTTTTGTCAATAAAGCATATACTATTCAGTAATTTGTTTGTCTTGCTTTAATCTTTACTGTTTTGTTTGCGAAAAACGCCTATTGGTTTTGATAAAAATGTGCATACATGAACTTGCAGGCTTTAGCCGATAATCATTAAAACTTTAATTTATTTGAACAATGTCACGGATGATGACCGAGATAGTTCCCTTTGTGCAGGAGATCTTGTTGTTTTTTCATTTGCAGGGTCGTTACCCTTGGGGCAAATTTCCAGAGGTGTATCCCCGGTAGGATCACCATTCCCACAGAAAGGCGTATAACTGAGACTCATTTTTTGTTCTCTCCAGTAGAGGCTTGTTTCTACCAGAAAAGGATGGGCATGTAGAGGGTGTACACTTCTCCCCAGCAGATTGTTTGTATACATTCATTTCTCAGCAGTTCAAGACTGAATTCTCCAGCAGGGTAGGATCATCCCCAGAGCATCGAGATTGATATCCCTCGTGCAGGTCAGGTATGTGCTAGTATCCCCAGTAGCTTGTAGGTACACCTTTACTCCTCAGTGAGTCGAGATTAGATTTCTCTCCATCGAGCAGGTTTGGAGCTGTTTCCCAGCAGCAGAGCAAGTTCAGGATTTTGATTCCCCGCAAAGTCTAGGCATATGACTTGGTATTCCCTCAAGGTTTGAATGGGTGACTTATTCCCCAAGCAGAGGTTGATTCCCTGGTAGAGTCAAAGCGAGTTTTGGAATATTTTCCCATTGGCTCCTAATCCTCAGAGAAGTAAGAAGAGTGGTTATTCTTCCCCGTAGAGTAGGTTTGATTTGAAAATTGCTATTCTTTATCCTCAGTAGAGAGAGTTTGGGATCATTTCCCATCAAATCTTATGCGGTTATCCCCAGCTGAGTAATCCCTAGTAGGTCGGTTTTAATTTGATCTTTGGCAGAGCAGGGTTGTTCCCAAAGGTGTATTTTGTACCCTAGAAGGACTTCGGTACTCTAGGAGGCCGCTCAGGGTTGTTTTCCCCAACAAAGTGAAGTTAATCTCAGTGGTTGATTGTTATCCAGTGAGGAGTCGTTGATTTCCCCAGCAGGTTAGACTTGTTTCCAGCGTTTGGTTGTCTTTCCCTGGTCGGGTCATCTTTTCCCTAGGAGAGTTGTATCTTGGAAGGCCGTTCAGGGCATTTTTCTCCCAGTAGGATTTTATTTGATCTCCGGCAGAATAGAGTTATTGTTTAGCATGTTGTGCTATCTCCCTAGTAGGGTCGTTTGTTCCCTAGAAGTGGTAGTCTGAAAGGCCATCCAAGGCTTGTTTCCCAGTGTAAGTCCAATTGTAATTGGCATGTCCCATTTCTTCCCTCGGAGGAGTTGGCTTTGTCTATTTAGCATTTATTTTGCTGATTCGGTTTCGATGCATTTGCATTGTGCATATCATTCTCAGAAACGCGTAGCATTTCCATTTCGTATGGAGCATTACGCCATATTCAAACATACACATGTGAAACATAAGCCAGGTTCTTATCTCTGTGTTTTCAGGTGTATCTCCAATAGATGGTGGTTTTGCTTTTTCCCGTGTGGTGTTCAGACCATGGTAATTTGTGTCGATTTACTTTTCCCATGCGGTATCCAGACCCCGGCGAATGTTGTTGTTCTTTGCTCGTGTGGTATCTTGACCATGGCGAGGTGTGATGTGATTCTTTATCTCGTATGGTATCCAGACCATGGAGAAATCTTTGACGGATGTGTTTCAACTTATCATGTGCGTCCCAACAGAGTTGCTTGGTTAAGTTTCTCTTTCCCCAACGGAGTTTCTCTTGAGAATTGTCGTTAAATTCACTTATCAACTGCGTGTTGATCCGGCCTTCGGGTTCGACGCTCGCTTTTATTTAGTGAATGCCTGTTGGTTAGTAGAGGTTTATCAACTGCGTGTTGAGCCGACATTTGGGTTCGATGCCTGTTTTTATTTAATAGATTTCTGGCGGCGATGTCAGATGTTTCTTCTCAACTTCGTGTTGAGTCGGCCTTCGGGTTCGATGCCTGTTTTTATTTAACAGATGCCTGGCAGTGATGTCAGATGTTCTTCTCAGCTTCGTGTTGAGCTGGCCTTCGGGTTCGATGCCTGTTTTTATTTAACAGATGCCTAGCAGCGATGTCAGATGTTGTTCTCAGCTTCGGGTTGAGTCGGCCTTCAAGTTTGATGCCTGTTTTTATTTAACAAATGCCTAGCGGCGATGTCAGATGTTTCTTCTCAGCTTCGTGTTGAGTCGGCCTTCGGGTTCGATGCCTGTTTTTATTTAACAGATGCCTAATGGTGATGTCAGATGTTGTTCTCAGCTTCGGGTTAAGCCGGCCTTCGGGTTCGATTCCTGTTTTTATTTAACATATGCCTGGCGGCGATGTCAGATGTTGTTCTTAGCTTCGTGTTGAGCCGGCCTTCAAGTTCGATGCATATTGTTTCAATAGATGTCTGATGGTGATATCAGATGATATTTCCGACTTAGTGTCGTTGCCTGCGTGTTAGCAGATGTTCCTTCCGACTACGTGTCAAGGTTTTCTGATTGGTAATCAGTTAGTTTGTTTCAGTTGCAACTATCAATTCAGCTATTTCCAGAGATTTTCTTTCCAGTAATAGTTTGCAGTTCTATTTCTACGGTTGGAAAATTTCTGGGTTCTTCGGTATGTAACCGTCTTTTACCTTGATTGTTTGAAAGTCGTTCACTTTTCACCCAGTCAGTCCAAGTCGCTTGAATAGGGGCAGTTGTTGTACCCTAAAATTTGCCCAACCTTTTTCTTCACTTGGCTTATGTTTCATTTCATTTTTAGCATTTGCATTTGCATAGCATTGTCCTTTTCAGGGGATCAAGAGAAGCGTGCCATTCAAGATAAGGTTATCAAGGTTTTCAAGTTCAAGCATGAGTGCTTATTCAAGTTATCTAATGCTTACAATCATCAAGAAGTGGTCAAAGCTCTCTAAGAGAGAGGATTGACAAGTGTTGATTGCCTCTTATCTTGGAGGTCAACAGAAGATCATCAGGGGTTCACAAGTTCATGGTTATGGATAAAAGGTGTTTAAGAAGCTCATTGAGTGCTTTCGAAGTCATTTTGGAGTTTATCTCTGCATTCATTTCACTTGCAAGAGGTTGCAGTCAAAAGGTTGTGCACCTAGGGTTTCATCTGCTTAGTTCAAGGTCAATTGTGGGCTTGAAGGAGTTGGAGACTTGATTTTAAGTCATTGGAGTCATGGGAAGTCATTTTGAGACATTTATAATGTCATATCAAGTTCAAATCAAGGAGAATCAAGAGTCTAAGAAGTTACTAAATTAGGGTTTCAAAGGATCTCAGTGTAAAATCCCCTTCTTTAGTGTCTACCTTCAAGGACCATTTACCTAAAGATAAAAGTTCAATATTATTTTCATGTAAACATGATACTCGTAGGGCATGTTCTAAGCTTTCTTTTGAGTACTAAAACTCATCCATTGGTTTTGTAGAATTCAAGTTATGATGCCATCAAGTTATAGGTCTCAGATGAACATATTTTTCAGTCAACAAAAGTCAACTCATTTCCAAGGCACTTTTGACCTAGAATCATGTTTCTTCTCAACTTTTGATGAACATGAAAGTTATTCCTCATGATCATAGATTTCCAAAATGTCCTAGAAGTCCTTGATATCTTTTGTAGAACTCAAGTTATGGAGCTTACAAGGCAAGGGTATTTTGGGAAACTTTGATTATAGATCATTTTGATTATGGGTCATTTACATGCACTTGTGCACTTCAAATGAAACTTCAACCAACACGAAAGTTGTTCCAAATGACTTCAATTACATCATGAAACTCAACATTGGCATTATTTATGATTGATTATGAACTTTTAGGTGGAATTTCAAGTGAATATACAACTTTAAATCATGGTTTCAATTGAATTGGTTATAGGTCTTTTTCATGCCTTATTTTGATTCAATTTTGTCCACAATACTCCAACAAGTAAAATGCATAAATTCATTTTGGGTCATGAGGTGAAAAACACGTGAATTTTCGAGTTACTTCACAAGGAAGTTTCACATTCAAACTCTCAAATTGGACCATGTATAAAGCCCATTCCAATCCTAATGTGAAATTGGCACTCCCAACTCCAAGACCAAGTGAATTTTATGAGTGTAGCAAGTCATATTTACGTGTTCATGGGAAGCATTTCCATTTTGGGCATTTTCAAATTACATCACAATCAGGTTTCATGGGCCTCTAATTCTCATCCAAATCCATCATATATAAGTTCCATTTTCATTTTGGATGCTCAGAAGTGCATTTTCGTGGAAGGAAGAGCAAATTCAGTTTTGAAATTTGAGAGAGAAACTCAAAATCGTGAATCAAAATTCAAAGCAACTCAACTCAAATTGAAGCAAGCTTCTTCTTCCTCAAGCAAATTGGAGTGGATCTGCATCTTTTGGAGCAAGCAAGCAACAGAAGCACCAACGAATTTTCTCCGTTAAGTAAGTTACATTTAAACTTTCCTCTCATTCTAGAGCATGATTTAGGTCCATATTGGCTGCATCTTAAGCCCTACCTCGTGTAGGTTATGTTTGAATGTTTGATTTCCATGTTTGATGAAGTTCGCAGATGTACATATCAACTTTGATCCATTCGATTCTCCTTATTTATGCATGTTTAACACCAATGGGTCATGTATTTGGAATGTACATAAGCTTAGCTTCATTTTGGTATAAAATTTGGCATGTTTTGGTGACCTGAACTCCGACCACCTCGCCAGAGAAGACGACCGGAGTAGAGGCTCCGGCGTCTGGTTCAAAACTCAGGTGATCTGATGTGGATCATGTTGACCTCTTGACCAAGCGTGATGAACGATCCAGATTGTTTTGACTTGCACACGTGGCTCTGTTGACTGCCACATCAATTAGTGATGCGCAACATTTTGATCCTTGGATCAATTCTGTTTGGTTTGGGCCTTGGTTGCTTTTTGCACCCCTATTCTTTTCAGCCCAACGCGTATATGAACTAGTTGCTTTGTTCTTTCTGTTTACTTCCACACCCCCTTGCATTCCTTTGTTTATTTTATTTCTTTTTTTATTTCTGTTTTGATTTTAATTGATTAAAAATACTTCCAATTATGATAAAATTCAACCAAAAATATTTTCTAACACTTTAATGAGTTATTTAATTTTTCATAATTTTTAATTTCATTTTCCATTTATTTTTCAATTTAATTTGAATTTAATGATTGGAAGTGTTTTTATGTTTGTTTCCATTTCATTCTTGCTTGTTTGTTGAGCAATTGAAACCACTAACGAGTGAGACTTCCTCATCATTTTGATGATGAGTTGAGGTGTATTTGAGGATGGTTTTGGTCAAGGTTTGACTTATTTTTGGTTGACTTTCATTTTCTTTTATTTGACCCTCGACAACCCTCCTTCAAAGTGGAGCACCCTTAGTGGATCAATTCCTTTGGTGATGCTTTGATTGGACTTTGGTTGTGTTACTTTGGCCTTTGGTTTCCAACCTCTTTGTGAGCTTTGTGCATTTTATTTGGCTTTTATTGAATAATTTTCCTATTTTTGGTGTACCTTGCAAGTCAAGTCACCCTAGGAATGGTTCACACATACTAGTTGACCTAGTTCTTGTGGGAGATGACCCTTGTGGATCCCAAATGCTTCCAACTCATCTTGATTCACATTTATAACATGTTGAAGTGGTTGGTTGAAAATTTATAGGTCCTAAAATTGGTTGGTTTATGTTGTAAGTTGCATTTGTTTAAGGCTTTCCATTTGATGTTGAATGTTGAAAGTGTTTAGGACTTAGGTTGTTTACCATGCCTTATCTTGCAACTTGCCTTGCTTTGCTTCCTTCTTTCCTTTGTGCATTCTCTTATCTTTTTCTCACTTCTATCCTAGGACCTTTGGAACTCATTCAAGTTGATTTGGTGCTCCTTGTTTGCACTTTGAGTTTGACTTGGATGAGAGGCCACTTTGAGAACTTTCTTTTGGTTTATTTCTTGCATGATCATTTTGATGCTTATGGTTGAGGTCTCATTTGATGTTGCTTGTTTCCCAAGCCTATTCTCCCATCCTCACATTGATCATGTCTTCTTCTCTTTCTCTTTTGTTTGCCCTTTGGTTTAGTGATTGATGTGCAAATGGTTGTAGGAATTCTATTTCTCCCATTTCATCTTACTTTTGGCTTGAGCTTGTTTAAGTTCTCTTATTTGCTTCTCTCATTGTTTTGCATACATTTGTTTTCCTGAAGAGGTTGAGATGTGCTTGTGGTGGTTGTTACCTCACACTTTGTTCTTCCCTCTTCATCTTTGTGTTGCATTGCATGTTTGCATCTTTATCTTCTCCCTCATTTGTGTTTGATCTCTCTTTTTCTTCTTTCTTCTTTGCCATGATCCCTTAGGACTCTCATCCTAATTCATTTGGGGTGAGATAGACATTAAGAGTTCAATCCAAGCATGATAACATTAGGGTATTCTTCCCTTTTCATCTCAATCATAGGTGTACATTGCATGATAACATTAGGTTGAGCTTAGTCTCCCTTTTAGAGTTGTGTCTTCTCTCTTCTCATCTCAAAAATTCTTCAAAACATTTAATAAAGGATAATGAGTGTTGTACGCTACGAGCCTTAAGCATTTGAGAAATGATGATTGGGGGCCTCTTCTCAATTGTCTAGAGTGTTAGTGTATGTCCTTTGGACGATATGCGATGCATTCGCTCCTAAGTCATAGTCTTTAGTGCAACATGAGTTACAAACTTAACTCAATTCACTTCTTTCATAAAAGACTCAAAAACAAACATCAAATCTTTTTATCCTTCGGGATTAACGGAAAATATTTTTCATAAAAGAGTGTTGTTAACTCTTGGTTCTACCGCAAACAGGTAACGCCTAAGTCTCCAATGGTCGAGCAGCAATACACCTAATTGCTAGAGAAGGTTTAACCCTACTCGGGTAAAACACTTAATCAACCTGTGGTCGTGTCAGACCGAACTATGTTTGCTCTGATTTCTCGTACCAGACGAGGATACGTAGGCACAAGACAGTGATGTCTTGGCGAGCAACCTTCCCCACCTTCACCCGTAGTCTTCTGAACTACGTTGACTCTGACTTTTCCATTGCACGAGGGAATACGTAGGCATAGAGCATGATGCTCTATTGAGTCTCTTTTATTTTCTTTTGTCCCTGTGGCTTGTAGCTTAGATAGATTATCACCCTTTTAGATAGATAACATGTGTGGATCCCGTCGAGTACGGCGGACGTGAGGGGTGCTCATACCTTCCCCTTGCGTAACCGACTCCCGAACCCAAGATTTGGTTGCGATGACCTGTCTTTCCCTTTTTTGTAGGTTTTCTCTGATCGTTTACTTTCCATCTTTTGGGATAAATAACGAACGATGGCGACTCTTCTGTCCTTGCCGGCCCCTCTTCGCAGCGGTGCTACACTAAGCTGCCCAAGCAAGTGCACAATATGTTTTCTCTAACATCGAGTATCTCGACTCGCAAGCATTGAACTTCTTACTCAAGTAATAGATAACGTGTTCTTTTCTACCTGTCTCGTCGTGTTGATCGAACACACATCCTATTGAATTCTCAAGAACCGTAAGGTACATGATCAGAGGTATCCCTGCTACTGGAGGCATTAGTATCGGAGGTTCCTGCAAATACTCTTTTATTTTCTCAAAAGCTTTCTGATAATTTTTGTTCCACCCGACTGCTTGATCTTTTCTCAACAGTTTAAAAATAGGCTCGCAAGTGATTGTGAGATGAGAGATGAACCTCGCAATGTAGTTCAATCTCCCTAAGAAACAAGGAACCTCCTTTTCTGTCCTCGGCTCAGGCATTTCTTGAATAGCTTTGATTTTGGCAGGATCTACCTCAATACCCCTCTCACTGACAATGAAACCCAACAGCTTTCCAGATCTCACCCCGAAGGTGCACTTATTAGGATTCGACCTCAACTTGAATTTCCTCAACCTTTCAAACAACTTCAGAAGATTTACCAAATGTCCTTCCTCCGTCTGTGACTTCACAATCATGTCATCAACATAGACTCTGATATCTTGATGAATCATATCATGAAAGAGAGTCACCACTACCCACTGATAGGTTCCCCCCAGCATTTTTCAATCCCAAGGGAATCACCTTACAGCAAAAATTCCTCCATGGTGTTATAAAAGTAGTTTTCTCCATGTCCTCTAGGGCCATTTTGATCTGGTTATACCCAGAGAAGCCATCTATAGAAGAAAACAAAGAATATTAAGCAATGTTATCAACCAACACGTCAATATGGGGGAGCGGGAAATCGTCTTTAGTGCTTGCTCTATTTAGATCCCTATAGTCAACACACATCCTGACATTTCCATATTTTTTAGGTACAGGTACAATGTTAGCAACCCACATAGGATAGTTCGTGACAGCAAGAAACCCAGTGTCCAACTACTTCTGAACCTCTTCTTTAATATTGACTTCCATGTTCGGCCTTGTTCTTCTCAATTTCTGCTTGACTGGATGTTAATATATAAAATTAAAGTCTTTGTATTCTGACTGTCAACTGAATTATATGCAGCTGATTAATGGATGTCAAAGGAATTCGAGTTGGTGCTATAGATAGTAGAGTATTTTCGAAGGTTTTACTTTCAACCAAGAGGTGGCATGTTATAAGACATTCAAAAAGGGATTTGGAAAATTCAGTCGAAGAAGTCATTGAAAGATTCGAGTATTGATGTATTGCATCGATCAAGCAAACAACTCTTACAATGAAGTTATTGGAAGTTATTAAAAGTAGTTATCCAAAAGGACATGTGTCAATATTAGATTAAGGAAGTTATTAAATAAGACACTTGTTAAAATCTTAGATGTAGGAAGTTATTTTCTTTTCTTTATAAATAGTTGTAATTACTATATTTTAGAGGTTAGATCCTTTTTTCTTAAACTCCTGTGACACCCACGCCACAAGGGAAAACGGGTTCAGGGATGGAAAAAGATGGATTCCATCCACCCTTTACATTCTCTTCAATTTAAGATTGTTTTGTTTGTGCTTTATTTTCCTTTTCATTTTGCAAATCTACATTTCTTTTCATTTCCTTTATTTTTCTTTCTTTTGAATGCCCACTTGAATTTTATTTCTTTTAAGTTACCATGAGACAACTTGTTTTATGAAAGTTGTTGGAATTAATTCTGACACTAATAAGAACAATGATTTTGTTCTTAGAGAATGCATATGAACTGATATTATAAATCACGAGACTTGAACAAATATTGTAAAAGGACTTTTATCTAGTCCTAAAGTGTTGATAGATAATGATTGTTTACATTACCAAAAATCGGTGTAAATAAATTGATCATGGGAGTCGAAATCAACTTTAAAAAATTTCTAAGTTTTCAAAAGAGGTTGTTATGTGTTACATGAATTGGTGACATGATTTAAAATGTTATTCCTGCCCACTTCCTTCGAGAAGCAACATTTAGGGAGGGGCTTATGATAATATCACAAATAAATAATTGATGGTATTGACAAAGACTTGATGTTAGTGGTCTGTCTTACCCCAAATTTTGGCCCCTATATCCCATTATCATTCTAGGTGCATCAAGCATATGTTATCTAACCCTAACTGTTTTCAAGTTAATCTTTGTCAAGATGCAGATGAATTAGGGTTTCACACTATCAAAATCAAGAATCATGTAGAATGATATGTCAAAGTTTTGGATTGATCTTCTACAAATTAAGTCTTCATACCATCAAGAGACTCACATATTACCAAGAACAAGTGCTATTTGAGGTTGTTACCAAAAGAATAGGAGCAGTGCAGTGCAAAACCCTGATTAGGGTTTCTAGTGGAAAAAGTCAATTGAAGTTTGACTTTTGGTCTAAATGGGTTTCCAAAGCTTGAATCATGGTTCATGGTACTCCTATGACTCATTAAAGTCTCCTCAAGAAGTTTGAAAGGCTCAAAGAACCCATAACACTGAGGATCGATCTTTCAACTATTCGGTTCATCTGTTTGGAAAAGTCAACTCTTTGACTTTTAGGGTTTTGACCCAAAATTGAAGCAAGCTAGTCTTCCAAAATCATTTTGTGCCTAACTAGTGATTTTTTTGGAGATTTAATCAAGGATTGATGGATAACTTGCAAATCAAGAAACTAGGGTTCATGGAAAACCATAATTTTAAGCCAACTTGAAATGATCATAACTTCCTAACCAGACATTCAAATAGAGTGGTTCAAAGCTTGTTGGAAAGCTCTTGAGGAGCCCTAAAAAAGTGTCATATGGGGTTGAGGTCAAAAAATGCATAGATTTGAAGTTATAAGCTCATCAAGTTGTGAAGGATTTCCACACTTGGAAACTTTTCATGTTTCTTGACTTATAAGTCAACTTTTGCAACAAACTTCAAGAGGATTTTTGACATAGTTCCTTTTGGAATTTGAACTTGCGTAAAACATGAATGTTATAGGTCATGTTTGGGGATTATTAAAAAGTAAAAGATCATTTTCTCAACCTTTGTGGTTAGGGAGAATCGAAGAAGGCAAGTTGGGCATTTTTCATGTCACAAAACCAAGTTCAGCACTTACATTTTGATGCATAAACCACTCAAACCTCTTCTAATCACTTTATTAACTCATTATTTGATGCTTAAGGACTTAATTGATGAGGTTACATTGCATTTCCACGAGCAAAATACCATAATTAGATTAATGGAATTGTTTATTCGTGCAAGTGGATGCAAGTGGCAAGGAGAGAGAAACTTTTTGCAAAATTTGTCACAACTCAGCTACTACATTAGTTGCACTCTTTCTTTCACTTCAAGACCCCTATTTGAGGCTATTAATGATGATTAAACTTATAGGGATGTGGCTCATTCTCATAAGAAAGATCTCAATTTGGATTTGCACATTTTTGCCTCCAAAAAGGGCAAAGTTGGCAAGATGATCTAATCTGCCCATACCACTTGCTTTCCAAGCTTGCCTATAAATAGGAAACTATCCTCACATCCAAACTACACCAGATTGATCTAGAAACTAGGAAAAATCTCTCTCATTCCTCAGATCATAACCTTCTTGCATGCATTGAACTTGCCATCTAGAAGCACAAAATTCTGCCTTTGCACAAACCCTTCCAAAACTTATTCCAATCATCAAACACCTCCACCAATACTTCAAACACATCACAAATGAAGTATTGAAGTTGTTCAAACACTCATCTTCACCATAAAACATCCCACTCAAAAAGTAAACTATCAATCCAAAATAGTTTGACTTTCTACATCTTTGAAGCCACAACTATGTCCACTTCATTTCCAGCTACTCTAACCCTTCAAACACCTCATATATAAGTTTTTTTTGTGCTATCCAAATCATTACCACACTTCTATAACACCATTTCAGAAGTTTTCCCTTGGAAGTTCTTGGTCATTTCTAGCAAGAACCACCATTCTGTCAAAGCAGTCACTTAGAGGGAGTTTGGACCACTTCATTAGTGCATTTGGAGCATCTTGAGGCTATTTGAATTATCACATCTCAACTAGATTTCTTAATTTATGCATTTGCTTAAGGAGGCTACAAGAGATAAGTGCTCATAACTAGCCACTTTTAGAATCATGCAAGTTTTTGAGGTACATTGAGTTTAGACATGTTTAACATTTGTTATAGGTCATGTTTGAACCTTGGTTTGTTCTTGAAACTGTGTGGTTGTGATTGTCCACTTGTTGTAGCTTGCTAGTGTGCTTTTCATGTCATTTCCATATGCAACATTATATTTCTGTTTAAGCATAGGTGTTAGATTTTTGTAAACATCATTTACATGTTATATGTGTTATGTTGAATCACTTAATGGTCATTGAAATGTTGCATTTCTGTCTGTCCCTGTGTTCTTACTCAAACTTGCCATTTTGACCACTTCATGTGCAGTCTGTTGTTTGAACTCCTCTATTGGTGTGTGATGTTTGTAAACATCATTTTTATGTTCCATATGGTGTTTTTGATCACTTGCTTGCTGCTTAAACCATGTATATTTGACTGTCCACATGTTCTTGCACATAACTTGCCATTTTCAATTATGCCTTTGAATTTTCCAAATGATGCATGATCTTTGAAAACTACCACCACCATTGAGTTCCTTGTGAAAAAATACAAAATTTTATTTTTTGTTTCACTCAATTTCATTAAGTTTTGAGCAAGTTATGATTGCTTTTGCAAATCTGCCTAGACTAGGTTCAAGTTGCCTAAGTTTTTGCCTTGCCTTGCCTATTTTGACACTCAATTTTCCAAAGTGAATCTTTGATTTTTATCATTTTTATGGCATTATTTTTTCAAAATTCTCTTTGACATGTCTAGTTTCAAAGTGTGGAGAAAGAATTCAAGAATTGTCATTTTTGAAACACTTTGGCCCACTTGAAAGACATGACCTTTTTTTTAGGGTTTTTACTTGTTTTCATGAATTTATTTGACTTAGTACTTGATTTTTATTGCATTGTTGATCTTGTATGAATCACTTTTGGAAGTTTAACATGTTTACGTGTTTTAAAACATTTGGTTCTTTGCTTTACCATGCTTATTCTTGCCTATGTAAATGCATGAACATGAAAACCATGTCTTGAAACTTTTTGTTGATTTGTGATATGTTTCTTGATGTTGTAACCTCTTGAACATGATCCATTAATCTCTTCTTTACTTTTTTATGTGTATTGTTAGAACCATAACATGTTTAGGGTTTGATTCTTGCCTTTGTAAATGCATGAATGTGAATGTATGACTTGGAATTTCTCTGTGAATCCTTGTATGTTTCTTGATGTTGTAACCTCTTGAACATGTTCCTTTAACCTCATCTTACTTGTTTGTGTGTCTTTTTAGAACCATAACATGTTTAGGGTTTGATTCTTTCCTTTGTAAATGCATGAATGTGAATGTATGACTTGGAACTTCTCTGTGAATTCTTGTATGTTTCTTGATGTTGTAACCTCATGAACATGATCTTCAACACCCCATACCTTACCTCAATTGTTTATGTGCCTTTTGTTGCACCCCAAAATTTGACCAACAATTATTTATTCATTGAGTGTTGGAAAGTGGATACCTTCATCAGAAAGTTCAAGAGATCCTCAGAAGAAGTGGTTTGAAACCAGGGTTGTGTGCTTCATAGCTTGAGGGTTGTGGGTGCCCCTCAGATGATTCTGAGGCTTTGAGAATGAACTTGATATTTTGGGAAAGCCTATGAGATGTCTTGATAGCCTTCATGAAGCCCAGAGAAGTCATTATGCAAGAGTTCAGAAGATTCAACCATGAATGATAGAATTAGGGTTTTGACTAGGTCAACCCTAGGATAACTGAAGATTTGGGAAAGGTTGAGACCCAATCCAAGGGCCATGAGATCATGGAATGATGCATAGAGATGATATAAAGATGATTCCTAGGCCAACTCATCATGAGTGAGGAGTTTGAGAAGTTTCAAGTCAGGGTCCCCAAGGATTGTCAGTGAAAAACCCTAATTTGATCCCTATCTTCCAGGCAGTTTTAGCTCAAGTTGTGATTGATATCTCACCTTCCCCACAACATGAATGTTGTAGAGCTTGTTCTAAGCTTTAATTTGAGTGGTGGAAGTCCTTGATAGGAGTTACAGAGCTCAAGTTATGGTTTTGACAAATTACAGGTCAGCAGAGGTGTGTGAATCTGGGTCCTTGAAAGTCACCCAACTTGCAGACAACCTTTGCCCTAGTAGGGTGATTCCTATGACTTCTTGGTCAACATGAATGTTGAAGAGCATCTTCTTAGCTTTAATTTGAGTGGTATAAGTCCTTGATAGGATTTGTGGAACTCAACTTATGGTTTGAACAAGACAGGGGTATTTTGGTCATTTGTCAGTTATAGGTCATTTTAGCCAATGCCTAAAACTCCTATTTCCAAGCCTCAAATGGAAAAACTCAAAACATGAAAGTTGTTCAAAATGGGATTTTAAGTCTAGAAAGAAGGTCATGAATTGTTGGAAAAGCTCATAGCATGAAGTTACATGATTGGTCAAAAATGAACTAAAAATGGCATATAAGTTTGAAAAGTTGAATTTGAAAATTGGTTTGGAAGATCCACAAATCCAAAATAGGTCATCCAATATATCATTTTGATTGGAAACATCATTTTGAGAACATTGGTTTAGCTAGAATTTTGATTTGAAGCTTTAAAATGGGGGTTGCTTTGAAAACTTGTTACTTGAAAAAGAAGGCAACTTGGGAAATTCTAACACAAGGCAAAACCAAGGCTTGTAGTTGTGCACTCCTTCTCAATATCTCATGTAAAGATATTTTAAGACCACATTGCAAGGCATAAGGCATGGGATGTGAGATTTTCAACTTGTCCCCACATGAGATTTTCAAGAACTTTCCACCATATTCTAGATGAATCTAGAAGTGTCTAATGATCATTATAAGAAGAGTGCATTAGAGAGTGATTGAGGTTGGTGATAGAGAGAGATTTCAGAGGAGAGAGAGAGAGAGAGAAATAGTCATTGAAGCACTTTCTTCAAGTTCAAGCAATTCAAGAAATCTGCATCTACAAGCCATCTCTTTCACAACAAGTGCAAACAGAAACTTGTGCATCACAAGAGGATCTCGCTGAAGCCATTTCAAGCCTTGAATCATCCTCCACGAGCACCTACCATCATCACTTGACAGGTTGGTTTCTCTCCATAATTCTCCTAATTTATGCACTTTTAATTAGTTTTATAGATATAGAACTGATGCATTAGGTTAGAGGATGAAACCCTAGGAGTTATAGCACGATCCATGGAGTTCCATAACAGAGCCATGAAACTTTAGAGATCAAGAACACGCACCCTAGGCTACTATATTCTTAGGTTTTTAGCTTAGTGTAATCCCCTCAGAACGTAGAACATTCTAGGTTAATATGGATTCATTCTATTACCATGCATATCAGTGTGAATCAAGTGTGCCCGAAACTTCCATCTTTCATAATTCTTTGTAGAGGGAGAGTTAGAGAATTCTGGTACCATGGATGTGTAGAGGGAGAGGAGTAGAATAAGTTTGATGTTTGGATCGAGGAAAATGGTGGAGAAATGAGTGAGCTAGATGAAGGAGAAGGTATGGCGCATGGAAGCTGTTCTGAAACCCTAGCATGCCAAAGGTTGAAGATGCAATCTTCACCATCAATTCGCGTGGAATGTTTGACCTTTTATGTTAATCCAACGGCCCAGATTAATTCACGAAAACGGAGGGAAAAATTTGAAAAGCAAAACGATGCCGTTTGGTTTAGTGAAGCGTCTGGGCTTGGTGGATCCAACGTGCTATCCGCACCCCCCCCCCTTCTGGCCCAACTAATTTAAACTGGCGCGTGTAGCTATTCACACCCCTCCCTCATTTTCTTTATTTTTTATTTTTTATATTGTTTTACATTTTTCATGAACTTTAAAAATTCATTAAAAATTGATAAATGATGATTTTTTGGTCATTCTTTTTTCTATGATTAGATAATTTTGTGTAGAAAAATATAAAAATAAAAATGGAATTTTATTTTTAATGTGGAATTTTTAGTGGTATTTTCTTTAATATAGTATATTTTCTTTCTTTTAGTTGATACCTCATTTTGCAAGAATTGTTTTAGGACCTTCCTTTAGTCTTTTTAATCCATTCTTTTTTGTGCAATTAGATGATGAATCATAGTTCCCCATAGGATTTATTCTAGAATTTTAGAATTAAATTTTGATTAGTTTAATTAGGGTAGATGTAGGGTATCCTAATTAGGGTTTAGGTTGTGCTTAGGTGAAGAATTCATTTTCTTTGAATAGTTTTGTCTTGATTTTTAGGTAGAGGCCTATGTAGATGTTATGGATAGATATTGTAGACCCTTGTGAATGATTGTTAGATTTTTCCCCATTAGTTTAGCATTGTTAGGTATTTTCTGAAGTTGCCTGATGATTTTGTCTGTCCTGTGGTTATCTGTTCATCTTTGGGGTTCATTGTGGGGAATTTGTTGTGGGGCTTGTGTTGTCTTGAAGACCTTGTTGGAGAGCATGATGAAGAGAAGATTGAAGATCAAGACTCAGAGACCCAGAGCTTGGCTTGTCCCCTGTTTGTGAGGTTTGAGATCCTGAAGTTTGAAGGAAGTTCATGGTACTTTCCTGAGGAAGGCACTATGAATGACTTTCATTCTTTCTTCTCACCTCTTTCTTAAGTATCCAATGATGTTGGAGCCAACTTGTGAGTTTAATTTCTCCTGAGGAGGAATGTAAACTGATCACCTGTTGTTGAGCCACATGGGATACAACTCCTAAGTGGAAGCCTCCTAGTACTTTCCTGAGGAAGGTCCTATGGGTCTATTCACTTAGTTCCCTTAGTTTATCTAGGATTTCTCAAGTATCCAATGATGTTGGAGCCAACTTGTGAGTTTAATTTCTCCTGAGGAGGAATGTAAACTGATCACAGTTGTTGAGCCACATAGGATACAACTCCTAAGTGGAAGCCTCCTAGTACTTTCCTGAGGAAGGTCCTATGAGCCTATTCATTTAGTTCCACTAGTTCAGATAGGATTTCCTAAATATCCAGTGATGTTGGAGCCTGCTTGTGAGTTTAGTTTCTCCTGAGGAGGAATGTAAACTGATCACAGTGGTTGAGCCACATAGGGTATGATTCCTGAGTATACACCTCCTAGTGCTTTCCTGAGGAAGACACTATGAGTCTGCTTACTTAGCTCCCTTTCTTTGGTAAGCTTGTTCTGAAGCTTGAAGACTGGGATTGATTTCTCTTGTTTGGGGTTTTGCTTTAGTGCTTAGATTTGGCCAGTATTCTGTGTTAGGGTTAGGATTAGAGAGTAGATTCTTTCTTTCTCAAGCATGTGTTTTGTTTGCCTGATGGCCCTTCATTTCTTTTATCTGTTCATTGCTTGATAGCATGTTGTTTATTTTTCAGTATGATTACTGTTATTTCATGACTGGCTTGAGGTTGAGACGAGCTTGTGGAGGCTGCTGCCCCACACACATTTCCTCCCTCACTTGCATTGCATGCATTTTACTGTTAAAGCTGATGCTTTTGTCTGTTTTGGTGTATCATTGACATGATCCCTTAGGACTCTCATTTCCTTTGATGAGGACTTGATGATAGACTTTTAGGTTGAAACCTATGCATGACAACATCTAGGAGTTCCCTGTTCAAACCTCAACCATAGGATGAATCCATGGCATGACAACAGTAGGACTTGATAGTCTCCCTCCTAGTTGGGCCTGTTCTCTTCTCATCTCGAAGCAGTTTAAGATACAGTAATCATGAATGATTTCTTTCGTACGTTACGAGCCTTAAGCCATCTGAGGATGGATGTTTAGTATGGTACCCTTTGGGTGACATGCGGCGCATTCACTCTCAGGTCATAGTCTCTAGTGCGGTTGAAATCGCAAACAATAAAAAACACTTCTTTTAGGAGATAACCCGTAGTTTCCCAAACTACGTTTGCTCTGATCTTTCATACCAGATGAAAGTACGTAGGCATAGGATGCGATATCCTAGCGAGCAACCTTCCCCACCTTAACCCGTAGTTAGCCGAACTACGTTGACTCTGATTTCTCATTTCTCTGATGAGAATACGTAGGCATAAAGCGCGATGCTTTGCCGAGTCATTTTTCTTTTCTTTTTCAGCCAGCCTTGATAGGTAGATAGATTATAACCAACCCGTCCAAGTAAACAAACAAGCGAGGATCCCGTCGAGTACGACGGACGTGAGGGGTGCTAATACCTTCCCCTTGCGTAACCGACTCCCGAATCCAGACAATGGTTGCGACGACCTTGTCTTACCCTTTTTTCGTCAGGTTTTTCCGATCGTTTCCTTTCCCGCTCTGAGGGATAAATAACGAAAGGTGGCGACTCTTCTGTCATGCCGGCACCTTATTTTCGCGCAAGCGACAGCTGGCGACTCTGCTGGGGAATTCATAGCATCTAGGGACTTTTCCCATCCCTTATGCCGGGACCGTTTCCCATCCCCTACGCGAGTCAATCCTATCGTTGGTGTGTTTGCTTGTTGGGTTGCGTTTATTTATCGCATTTTTACTTCCCGCATTTTATTTCTCGCATTTTATTTCCAGTTTGATATGATTATCTGTGCTGCTGTGGGAGAGGGATGTTACTGTGAGTGAGAAGCCGGACCTGGGCTTGAGTACACACCTAGATATAGTTGCGGAGAAGTAGTAGACGAACCTGTCTGCTGAGCAGGCACAGTTCCCTACGAAAATCTGCGCTCAGACGAGATTCTTGCAGAGGTGCTCCTTTCCGGTCCTGAGGATCTGAGGGGAGTCCAGACGTGAGGATTGTCGACCCTGGGGACCGATCATTTGGAAGTCAGCTAAGAGAGGCCTCTTCATGACTTGATGATGCCACTCCTTCTGGGAATCGTATCATCACTCATGAAAGTCTGTGACGCTGATGACCGCATAGGATGCCGTACCTTTGTCCGTGGATTAGGTCCATACCTGTGAGTGGGGTTGGGATATTGCAGGAAACTTTGACCTCCAGACTACCTGGTTTTCTTGACAGTGAATCAGTTATGATGGGTTCTCAGTTGCAGATATGTTCTTGATAGAGCAAGGGTTTGATCGGAGGATCTTATCATCGGGTGTTTGTCTGTTCTTGATAGAGCAGGTTTCGATCAGAGTATTGTTATCAGGGGTTTGTCCTAAACGGAGCAGATTTTGAGTAAGGTCTGAGGACCTCATCGGCAGATGTTATTTGTTCTTGATAGGGCAGATTTTGAGTGGGGTTTGAAGATCTCATCAGCAGCTGTGTGTTTGTTCTCGACAGGGCAGATTTTTGATTTGGGGTCTGAAGACTTCATCAACAGACGTTACTTGATCTTGCATCCGGGGTCTTTATTATCAGGCCTTCGTTCTTGTCAGAGCAGAATCTTGATCTCGATCCTATCAGATGGTTATTCACAGCAGATCAGATCGGTGGTTTTACACCGGGGTTTCCTTCTCATCAGTGACTGTTGACACCGAATCTCCACAGCAGCCACCTGGATATATTGTTGCATGCCTGCATTTTGCATTAGCTTGCATAATCATTCCATTAGCATGTGTCTGTGACAGGTACCGTTTCCCCGATCCAGGATCTCTCGCCTCTTATTGCGTTACTGCAGCCTTTCTCAGGAAGACTGATGCGTACGAGTTCTCGGTCCTTGATGTGTCGAATCTGACTATTGCTGATACTATGTGTGAGATTGCTATTTCCATGATTGGGCCTGGATTCCTCTCCTTATTATTGCCAACAGGTGCCAGGATCGGGGGATAATCTCTCAAGCACACAGACACACGCATGCATCTGCATAAAGCATTTTTGCATGACATACATTCTGCTGCTTTTCCTAACCTTTGATGTTGACAGGTTTTTCAGGTACTCAGGTTCCGAGCTGTTTTCGATCTCCAGGATTGATCAAAGACTCATCCACCGCTACTCAACTCGCGCCAATCAAACGAGAATCATGGACCAGGTACAGTCAGATGTTCAAGAGCTTCGTGAACGGATGGATCGTTTTATGGAGTTGATGCAAGTAGTTGCGAATGGGCAAGACCAGCTTCGTACTTTAGTTCAACCTCTCATCTCCAGGGTTGACAGTAATGGAATACTTCACGGCGGGGCCGTGCCCACTCCTCCTCAAGGGGATACTCCACAGAACGTTGTTCCTGCTGCCGGGGGCAACGGTAGTGCTAACGGCAATCTTATGACTAATCTCGGACTTAATGCGGCAGGCGCCGACAATGGTAGTTTGGGTGCCAATGTTAACATAGGGCCAGTCAACGGCAATGTTGGTGCAGGAAATATGGTGGTGCCTCAACCGTGGCTGGAGGACCATCAGGATGACATATTCTCTCAGAGAGGTGTAGAGGCAGAGTTGACTGCTGAAGCTCGACTCAGGTTCAAGGCGCTGGAAGACAAGATGAGAGACATAGAAAATCAGAACACATTGGGCGTTGACATGGCCAAACTCGGGTTGATTGCTGACTTTAAAGTGCCTCACAAGTTCAAGGTGCCTATCTTTGAGAAGTATAGGGGCACTACTTGTCCCCGCGTTCACCTCCGATCTTATTATAGAAAGATGTCCGCTTATTCTGACGATGAGAAGCTGCTGATGCACTTCTTTCAGGATAGTCTTTCTGGTCCATCGCTCAAATGGTATATGGGTTTGGAACCCGCTGCCGTGCGCACCTGGAAAGATCTTGCAGAAGCGTTTGTTCTCCACTATCAATACAATAGCGACTTGGCTCCCAACCGAGTTCAGCTTCAGAATCTCTCGCAGCGGAACAATGAAAGCTTCAAAGAGTACGCCCAGCGGTGGCGTGAATTGGCTGCTCGGGTTCAACCGCCCATGGTAGAACGTGAGCTGGTGCAAATGTTCGTGGCTACCCTTCCCGGGATCTATTATGAAAAGCTGGTCAGTGGCATGTCTGGAACATTCTCGGCCCTCATCACTTTGGGCGAGCATGTTGAGAACGGTATAAAGATCGGAAAAATTCAGGGCGAATCATCCTCAGCTGGAGGAGCTAGCAAGAAACCCTATACTGGCAAGCGTCGAGAGGGAGATGCCAGTGTTGTCACTAATGCTAGGAGAAAGGGCAAGGGCCCTCAGCCTCAGATTGCTAGCATAAACATCCCAGCTGCTCCGCCGCAGCCGCAGCAGCAACCTCAGCAGCAGAATAATCAGGGATATAAGAGATATCAGAATCGGGGTCCCCTGGCAAACCGTCATCTTGAAACTCCACCTATGTCATATGCACAGCTTCTGCAAACGTTGCTTCAGCTCCAATTGGTTCACAAGAGGACAATGACTCCCTTAACAGGGGCACCACCACCAGGGTATGATGATAATGCTACTTGTGAATTTCACTCTGGGGCACCTGGCCATACGGTTGAGAATTGTAAAGCTTTTAAGCACAAAGTCCAGGACTTGGTGGACGCCAAGGTTATCAACTTTTCTGACAACGTGCCCAACGTCACCAAGAATCCGATGCCTCATCATAAGGGGGGCGGAGTGAATGCTGTTATCACTGAGGAAAGTTCAGGCTTGCTGACCGATGTCAAAGATTTGAAGACGCCGTTGAGTTTTGTCAAGGCTAAGTTGCTGAAGAAGGGCTTCTTTCCTGGATGTGGAGAGTTATGTATGGCTTGTGCTACACTTCCTGATGGGTGTGAGCAGCTGATCGAAGGTATCCAAAGTCTGATGGCCGAGGGTATTTTGCAATTCAGTCGGAGCGTTGAGAATGCGTCAGGGGAAGTTGTGCTGAAGCAGGCAGACGAAGTTGCTACCATTACCATTCCTCGTCACCCTATTACTATTTTCGCGCCCCGTCCGCCTTCTATCACCATCACCAGGGCCGGACCAATCCCATTCGAGAGTACCAATGCCGTTCCATGGCATTATGGCGCCGAAGTTTATTGTAATGGTCAGAAGATAGAGCTTGAGCCATCCGGATCGACTGCGCAGAATCTTACCGAAGTTAGTGGTATCACTAGAAGCGGAAGAGTGTTTGCGCCCGCAGAAGTTGCAGCGGAGAAAGTGGTCCGAGCTGACGCTGTGGATAAAGGTAAAGGTAAAGCTGTTGAAGAGGTCCCTGCAGGGGCAGAGAAAGACTTGCTGGTTAAAGATGCTGAAGCGTTCATACGACTAATCAAGAAAAGTGACTACAAAATTGTAGATCATCTTCATCAGACTCCGTCGAAGATCTCTATTCTTAACCTGTTGCTGTGTTCTGAAGCGCACCGCAACGCGTTACTGAAAGTATTGAATGCTGCATACGTTCCGCAGGAGATATCAGTAAATCAACTCGAGGAGGTGGTGGCCCATGTCAATGCTGGTAATGGGCTGGGATTTACAGATCTGGAGCTGACTCCTAAGGGAAGAGATCACAACAGCGCCTTGCACGTCTCAATAGAGTGCAGAGGCACGATTATGTCACATGTCCTGGTGGATACGGGCTCCTCGCTTAACGTGCTTCCGAAAAAGGCACTGATGAAGTTGGATACCCGTGGACTGCTGTGCACGCCCAGTGATCTGGTCGTGAAGGCCTTTGACGGAACCAAGCGCCACGTCTTCGGAGAATTGACCCTGCCAATTCAAGTTGGTCCAGAGACATTTAATGCGGTTTTCTATATCATGGATATCATGCCCGCCTATAGTTGCCTCTTAGGTCGGCCGTGGATCCATTCTGCTGGCGCCGTAACGTCCACGCTGCATCAGAAGCTTAAATATGCTGTTGGGGGCAGCATAGTGACAGTCTGCGGTGAAGAGGACATCATGGTGAGCCACCTATCGTCCTTTAAATACGTCGAAATGGATGGTGAGATCCATGAGACTCTTTGCCAAGCATTTGAAACCGTCAGGGTGAAAGAGGTAGCTCCCGTTGTTGCAGAGAAGCAAGAGTTGAACCTCTCCTCATTTAAGGAAGCTCGGGCCATTGTCGAAGCCGGTTCCACCTCAGGCTGGGGGCATGTCTTGGATATACCAATCAAACAGGATAAGTTTGGATTAGGGTATTCTCCTGGAGCTGAAGCTTCATCTTCTTCTGGCAGTTCGTCTCATGGGAAAGGACCGATCTTATTCACCAAGGGGGGAGTAATTTTCGAGAGTATCAACGCTGCGTCAGAGGACAGCGGAGACAGTGATTGCGATCTTGACGCCTGGATTCAACCGAGCAAGGCAGGCGAGCGCCTCCACAACTGGACCATCAAGGAGATTATCAAGCTGACAAGTGAAGAGTAATGATTTGCTTTTTACAATCTTTGTGCAACCCTATGTCCTGCCCGGGGCATAGTGGTTTTACTGTCAGGGCCTTGTTGGATTATGTGTATGCATTTTGTTAATAAATAAAAGGCGTTTTCTTCGTAATCAAATATCGTGTTCTCTGTTATTCATGCTTTATGTTTGTTTCGAAAAACAGCAAAATGGCAACGAGGTTCGTGCTAACCTGCATATTCTTGCTTTAAACTTAACCCTTGTTATTGCAGGATCCACGTAACAGATGACATCGACTCTGGACCCTCTACGGCTCACTACGACTTTGATTGCCCGATCCATCAAGCCGAGGATGAGATTGATGAAGACGAAGACCTTCCGGAAGAGTTGGCCCGCTTGTTGAGACAAGAGGAGAAGGTTATTCTGCCTCACGAGGAGGATATTGAGATCATAAATCTGGGTTCTGAGGAGCTCGTCAGAAATGTCAGAGTTGGGGCTGCGCTGCAGAATGATGTCAAGCATAGACTGGTCGAGATGCTTCGAGAGTATAGTGACGTCTTTGCTTGGTCATATGAGGATATGCCCGGACTTGACACTGATATCGTGGTTCATCGCTTGCCGTTGCGAGAAGATTGCCCTCCAGTCAAGCAGAAGCTCAGGAGGACGAGACCAGACATGGCTGTAAAAATCAAAGAAGAAGTCCAGAAGCAGTTGGACGCAGGATTTCTAGCCGTTACCACTTACCCTCCGTGGGTCGCCAACATAGTGCCTGTACCAAAGAAGGACGGTAAGGTACGTATGTGCGTCGATTATCGGGATTTGAATAGGGCGAGCCCTAAGGATGATTTCCCGTTGCCTCATATCGATGTGTTGGTCGACAATACAGCCCAGTTTTCCGTGTTTTCGTTCATGGATGGCTTCTCCGGTTACAATCAGATTAAGAAGGCGCCGGAGGACATGGAGAAAACGACGTTTATTACCCCCTGGGGCACGTTTTGCTACAAGGTAATGCCCTTCGGTCTGAAGAACGCAGGGGCCACTTACCAGCGAGCAATGGTAACTTTGTTTCATGATATGATTCATCATGAGATCGAGGTCTATGTTGATGACATGATTGCAAAGTCCCAAACGGAGGAGGAGCATCTGGTCAATCTATTGAAGCTGTTTGAAAGGCTTAGGAAGTTCAGGCTGAGGCTGAATCCTAACAAGTGCACTTTCGGAGTGCGGTCCGGAAAGTTATTGGGGTTTATCGTTAGCGAACGAGGTATTGAAGTTGATCCTGCGAAGATAAAAGCTATCCAAGAAATGCCAGCGCCGAAAACAGAAAAAGAAGTTCGTGGTTTCCTGGGCCGAATAAACTACATTGCAAGGTTTATCTCTCAGCTCACGGCCACTTGTGAACCGATGTTCAAGTTGTTAAAGAAAGATCAGGCGATTACTTGGAATGAGGATTGCCAGAAGGCATTCGATAAGATAAAGCAGTATCTTCAAGAACCTCCAATCTTGATACCCCCAGTGGCTGGACGGCCATTAATCATGTACCTGACGGTTCTGGAGAATAGTATGGGGTGTGTTCTCGGTCAGCACGACGAGACGGGCAGAAAAGAGCATGCCATTTATTATTTGAGTAAAAAGTTCACTGAGTGTGAATCTCGATACTCGATGCTGGAGAAGACGTGTTGCGCATTAGCTTGGGCTGCCAAACGTCTACGACAGTATATGCTCAACCACACCACTATGCTAATTTCGAAGATGGATCCGATCAAGTACGTCTTCGAAAAGCAGGCTCTTTCGGGCAGGATTGCCAGATGGCAGATGGTGTTAACAGAATATGATATCCAGTACGTCTCTCAGAAAGCCATTAAGGGAAGCGTATTGTCTGACTACCTTGCCGAACAGCCAATCGAAGACTATCAGCCGATGAAGTTCGAATTCCCTGACGAGGACATTATGTTTCTCAAAGCGAAGGATTGCGATGAGCCATTGCCCGATGAGGGGCCAGATAGGAAGTCTCAGTGGAAGTTGATATTCGACGGAGCAGTTAATTCCTATGGGAGTGGTATCGGGGCTATCATCACGACTCCTCACGGATCCCACATCCCGTTTACTGCAAGACTGACGTTTCCAGTTACCAACAACGAAGCCGAGTATGAAGCATGTATTATGGGTCTAGAAGAGGCAATTGATTTGAGAATCAAGAATCTAGACATATATGGTGACTCAGCGCTTGTAATCAATCAGATCAAAGGGGAGTGGGAAACTCGTCAAGCGAACTTAGTGCCGTACATGAATTATGCCAGGAGGCTGCTTCCGTTCTTCGACCGAGTAGAACTTCATCATGTACCCCAGGCCGAAAATCAAATGGCTGATGCTTTAGCCACGTTGGCTTCAATGTATAAAGTCAATTATTGGAATGAGGCTCCAAGAATTGTGCTTTCGCGGCTTGATAGACCAGCATTTGTCTTTGCAATCGAGGATGCCACCGACGGCAAGCCATGGTTCCACGACATCTAGACCTTCCTTATGACCAAGGAGTATCCTGCGGGTGCGTCAACCCAGGATAGGAAGACTCTGAGGAGGTTATCTGGAAACTTTTACCTCAACCCTGATGGAGTGCTGTATAAGAGAAACCACGATCTCGTGCTACTCAGATGTGTGGATGAGAAAGAAGCAAGTATGCTCATGGAAGAAGTCCATGAGGGCACATTTGGTACGCACGCCGGCGGGCATGCCATGACGAGAAAGATCCTGAGAGCAGGATATTACTGGTTGACTATGGAGTCGGATTGCTTCAGATTTGCAAAGAAATGTCGCAAATGCCAAATTTATGCTGATAAAGTTCATGTGCCGCCGTGCCCATTGAATGTCATGTCCTCCCCTTGGCCGTTCTCCATGTGGGGTATCGACATGATAGGCAAGATCGAGCCCACTGCATCCAATGGTCATCGTTTTATCCTGGTAGCTATCGACTACTTCACCAAATGGGTGGAGGCAGCCTCATACGCTAATGTGACCAAGCAGGTGGTAGCTAAATTCATAAAGAGGGACATCATCTGTCGCTATGGAATTCCCGAGCGGATCATTACTGATAATGGTTCGAATTTGAATAACAAGATGATGAAGGAGCTGTGCCAGAGCTTCAAGATCGAACACCACAACTCATCTCCTTACCGGCCGAAGATGAATGGCGCTGTTGAAGCGGCCAACAAGAACATCAAGAAGATTGTTCAGAAGATGGTTGTTACGTATAAAGATTGGCACGAGATGCTGCCGTTTGCCTTGCACGGTTATCGTACTACGGTGCGTACGTCGACCGGGGCAACTCCTTTCTCCTTGGTGTACGGTATGGAAGCTGTCCTGCCGTTAGAAGTGGAGATTCCCTCTTTGCGAGTTTTGGTTGATGTGAAACTTGATGAGGCAGAATGGGTTACGAATCGCTTGAACCAGCTCAGCCTGATGGACGAGAAGAGGCTAGCATCGATTGCATTTGGTCGCCTGTACCAAAGCCGAATGAAGAAAGCTTATGATAAGAAGGTGCGTCCCAGAAGCTTTCAGACGGGTGATCTCGTCCTGAAGAAAATTCTTCCGCCACACTCCGATCACCGGGGCAAGTGGACTCCGAATTACGAAGGGCCGTATGTCGTCAACAAGGTCTTCTCAGGAGGAGCTTTGTTGTTATCCACGATGGATGGTGAAGATTTTGCATCCCCGGTGAACGCGGACGCAGTTAAAAAATACTTTGCTTGAAAGAGACCCGCTGGACAAAAAAGAAAGAGTCCAGGCAAAAAAGGGGCATCCCGGCGAACCAAAAACAGAATAAAAGGTTCGGGCAAAAATTAGGGATATATTGAAAAAATGTACACCCGCGGAGTCGAAAACCTACACTGGGCGGCTTCGGCAAAAAGGGGTATCCCGGTGAACTGAAACCCGTGAAGGGCGGTTCACGCAAAAGTTAGGGATTTGAATAAGCAAATGACTGCGTTCCGCGTACGGACTTTCATTGTTTAGTGGTTCGGAAGACCTGAGGGCCGTTTATCTGAATCAATCTCTTCCAAAGCTGAAGCGTCGGAGAAGTATCAAAGTCGAGTGGGTCTTAGAGGGATCAACTCATGGTGTTCGTCTACGCCTCGATTGCCGACATCTGTATATACTGATGTATATTTATGTTTTCTTTTTGCGCGGCTTCCTCATTCCAGGAGCTTGCCTCTGTTGTAAAACATTTTTGCCCGTTCAGGGGTTCATCATCAATAAAATGCACATTATTCAGCAATTCTACTTGACTGCTTAGCATTTATCTGTTTTGTTTGCGAATGAGAACGCCGATGTTTTTCGATAAAATGCGCATACATAAACCTGCGGGCCTAGGCCCACTGATTGTTGAAACAATTAATTAACTGAATATTGTCACGAGATAATAACCTAGATAGGCCCCTTTGAGGAGGGTATCCTGTCCGTTTGTTTGTGTTGTTGCAGGTGTAGCACTTACCAGAAGATGTGTCGTGCGTATCCCCGAAGCAGGATGAGTCCTCCTTCCCCAGCAGAGTTCAGTAGTCTCTCCTCCGCAGAATCTAAACGCAAGATGGTGAGCATTGATATGTCTTCCCCAGGTAGAGGTAATTCTCTTCCCCAAGCAGACGCATCCTGAAGGAATGTCACCTCATCGGCTGAGCCAAGCACCGAAGAATGATGTCGTATTCTTCCCCAGCACCGGGTCACAAGTGCAGATTTCAGAGAAGTGCTCGGGTGCCGAGGCTCGTGTTTTCCCCAGTAAAGTCGCCGAAGCAGGAAGTCCCCCACACCGGGTCACAAGTGCAGGTTTCGCAGGAGGCTGTTCGTTAGCCGAAGGATGCAGTAACTGATGGTGCCAGACTGAAGTCTCCAGTGGAATTGAGATTCCTCACCAGAGTCATATTCTCTCCTGAAGTTGGACGAGTCCCTCTTCCCCAATAGAGTATTGAAACAGCTGATGTTGTATTCCCCGGCAGAGTTGTACTCTCCCCCGAAGGCAGATGACCCTTTCTTCCCCGGCGAAATTGAAATTCCGCACCAGGGTCGTACTCTCCAGTGAAGTAGAATGATTTCCCTCCCCGGCTGAGTCCGCAGAAAAGCAGAATCCTTGGAAGTTGATCAGATCATGATCAATTTTCCCCAGCAGAGCGTGGGGCAGCTCGTGTTGTGTTTCCCCAGAATCGCACTCTCTCCATCAAAGCAGAATAATTTCCCCTTCCTCAGCCGAGTTTGCAGATGTCCAAGAGATCCGAATCCTTGGAAGTTGATCAGGTCATGATTGGTTTTTCCCCAGTGGAGTGTCGAGCAGCTGAGGTTGGTTCCCCACAGAGTGGTCATCCCCAGAAGAGTAGTCGAGACGGCCGCGCAGTTCATTCTCGCAATTGATATCAGCAGATCCAAGTTCTCGTAGAGCTTCGTCCCCTGCAGCAGTCAGCTGAAGTTGTTCCCCTGCAGCAGTTCGCGGAAGATCAATTCCCCAGACAGAGCCTGATTGATATTGGCGTGTTCACGTTCTCCTCAGCAAGATGATTCCTCTACCTGAGTGATTCTTTCTCCTTGACAGGAGGATTTCCCCCTTCAGCATTTATTTTGCTGACGGGATCGCATCATTGTGCATGACTGCATAGCATCTAACGTTGCATAGCATTATGCATGATTGCATGGCATTTAGCATAAACGCATATCATTCCTGCCGTGTGGGGCATGGTGCCGAAACATACGCATCATAAGCATGATCTAGGTCATCATCATCCTTGTTGAACAGGTGTACCACCAAAGGACCGGTTGCTCAGGACGATTCTTGATATTCTCCCCAGCAAGGTCGCTCTTGAGATGATTCTTAAAGACCCCGGTGTAATCCCCACGGTCGCTCGCTCAAGATGATTTTGAGATCCCCAGCGAAGTTTTCGGTTCAAAACGACCCTTGAACTCCTCAGCAGGGCCGTTTGCTTAAGGTGATTCTTAATACCTCAGCGCGGGTTCCCGAGTTGTTTTCCTAGTATGATACTTGAGCTCCCCAATAGCGTCCTCAGCAAGAGTTGCCCAGGAAGATTCCTGGAATACCCAACAGAATGTTTGCTCCAGAAAGGTTATCAGTTCAGGACAATTCTTGAAGATGCCCGACGGATCTGTTTGGTCAAGATGATTCTTGAAGTCCTCAGCGGCATAATATGTCTGCTCCAGCAATGATGTCTAATCTGAAGATGGATTTCGTAAACGCCTGAAGGCAATATCAGAAGGCTCCTGTGAGTTCAGATTTCCGTGTTGATGAATCAACGGGTGGCTGAAAACAAGGTTCCAGAGTTTGTAGATACAACAGAGTGATTCGTGTGGGTCTGAAGACCAAGTCAGTTATCCTGAGGTGATGATTGATTGCGATCAAGTGAATGATGTGTCTTCTGATTAAAGTCGAAGATGTTTCTCCAGCGGTGACGCAGGGTACTTCGATCGTCCGACGGTGATGTCAGATTTGGTTCTCCAGCGGTGACGCAGGGTACTTCGATCGTCCGACGGTGATGTCAGGTTTAGTTCTCCAGTGGTGACGCAGGGTACTTCGATCGTCCGACGGTGATGTCAGGTTTAGTTCTCCAGCGGTGACGCAGAGTACTTCGATCGTCCGACGGTGATGTCAGATTTGGTTCTCCAGCGGTGACGCAGGGTACTTCGATCGTCCGACGGTGATGTCAGATTTGGTTCTCCAGCGGTGACGCAGGGTACTTCGATCGTCCGACGGTGATGTCAGGTTTAGTTCTCCAGTGGTGACGCAGGGTACTTCGATCGTCCGACGGTGATGTCAGGTTTAGTTCTCCAGCGGTGACGCAGAGTACTTCGATCGTCCGACGGTGATGTCAGATTTGGTTCTCCAGCGGTGACGCAGGGTACTTCGATCGTCCGACGGTGATGTCAGATTTGGTTCTCCAGCGGTGACGCAGGGTATTTCGATCGTCCGACGGTGATGTCAGGTTTAGTTCTCCAGCGGTGACGCAGGGTACTTCGATCGTCCGACGGTGATGTCAGGTTTAGTTCTCCAGTGGTGACGCAGGGTACTTTGATCGTCCGACGGTGATGTCAGGTTTAGTTCTCCAGCGGTGACGCAGAGTACTTCGATCGTCCGACGGTGATGTCAGATTTGGTTCTCCAGCGGTGACGCAGGGTACTTCGATCGTCCGACGGTGATGTCAGATTTGGTTCTCCAGCGGTGACGCAGAGTACTTCGATCGTCCGACGGTGATGTCAGGTTTAGTTCTCCAGCGGTGACGCAGAGTACTTCGATCGTCCGACGGTGATGTCAGATTTGGTTCTCCAGCGGTGACGCAGGGTACTTCGATCGTCCGACGGTGATGTCAGATTTGGTTCTCCAGCGGTGACGCAGGGTATTTCGATCGTCCGACGGTGATGTCAGGTTTAGTTCTCCAGCGGTGACGCAGGGTACTTCGATCGTCCGACGGTGATGTCAGGTTTAGTTCTCCAGTGGTGACGCAGGGTACTTCGATCGTCCGACGGTGATGTCAGGTTTAGTTCTCCAGCGGTGACGCAGAGTACTTCGATCGTCCGACGGTGATGTCAGATTTGGTTCTCCAGCGGTGACGCAGGGTACTTCGATCATCCGACGGTGATGTCAGATTTGGTTCTCCAGCGGTGACGCAGGGTATTTCGATCGTCCGACGGTGATGTCAGGTTTAGTTCTCCAGCGGTGACGCAGGGTACTTCGATCGTCCGACGGTGATGTCAGGTTTAGTTCTCCAGTGGTGACGCAGGGTACTTCGATCGTCCGACGGTGATGTCAGGTTTAGTTCTCCAGCGGTGACGCAGGGTACTTCGATCGTCCGACGGTGATGTCAGATTTGGTTCTCCAGCTAGTTGTTGAGCAGCTAGTGTTGCAATATTCAAAGATTTGTTCCCCGCAGAGTACTGTGTGCTCGTGCAGTCGGCAAATTTTCGGGTTTACCGATATTCAACCGTCTCGTACCTTGATTGGTTGAGAGCCGTTCGCTTCTCACCCAGTCAGGTTCAAGCCGTTTGAATAGGGGCAGCTGTTGCACCCCAAAATTTGACCAACAATTATTTATTCATTGAGTGTTGGAAAGTGGATACCTTCATCAGAAAGTTCAAGAGATCCTCAGAAGAAGTGGTTTGAAACCAGGGTTGTGTGCTTCATAGCTTGAGGGTTGTGGGTGCCCCTCAGATGATTCTGAGGCTTTGAGAATGAACTTGATGTTTTGGGAAAGCCTATGAGATGTCTTGATAGCCTTCATGAAGCCCAGAGAAGTCATTATGCAAGAGTTCAGAAGATTCAACCATGAATGATAGAATTAGGGTTTTGACTGGGTCAACCCTAGGATAACTGAAGATTTGGGAAAGGTTGAGACCCAATCCAAGGGCCATGAGATCATGGAATGATGCATAGAGATGATATAAATATGATTCCTAGGCCAACTCATCATGAGTGAGGAGTTTGAGAAGTTTCAAGTCAGGGTCCCCAAGGATTGTCAGTGAAAAACCCTAATTTGATCCCTATCTTCCAGGCAGTTTTAGCTCAAGTTGTGATTGATATCTCACCTTCCCCACAACATGAATGTTGTATAGCTTGTTCTAAGCTTTAATTTGAGTGGTGGAAGTCCTTGATAGGAGTTACAGAGCTCAAGTTATGGTTTTGACAAATTACAGGTCAGCAGAGGTGTGTGAATCTGGGTCCTTGAAAGTCACCCAACTTGCAGACAACTTTTGCCCTAGTAGGGTGATTCCTATGACTTCTTGGTCAACATGAATGTTTAAGAGCATCTTCTTAGATTTAATTTGAGTGGTAGAAGTCCTTGATAGGATTTGTGGAACTCAACTTATGGTTTGAACAAGACAGGGGTATTTTGGTCATTTGTCAGTTATAGGTCATTTTAGCCAATGCCTAAAACTCCTATTTCCAAGCCTCAAATGGAAAAACTCAAAACATGAAAGTTGTTTAAAATGGGATTTTAAGTCTAGAAAGAAGGTCATGAATTGTTGGAAAAGCTCATAGCATGAAGTTACATGATTGGTCAAAAATGAACTAAAAATGGCATATAAGTTTGAAAAGTTGAATTTGAAAATTGGTTTGGAAGATCCACAAATCCAAAATAGGTCATCCAATATATCATTTTGATTGGAAACATCATTTTGAGAACATTGGTTTAGCTAGAATTTTGATTTGAAGCTTTAAAATGGGGGTTGCTTTGAAAACTTGTTACTTGAAAAAGAAGGCAACTTGGGAAATCCTAACACAAGGCAAAACCAAGGCTTGTAGTTGTGCACTCCTTCTCAATATCTCATGTAAAGATATTTTAAGACCACATTGCAAGGCATAAGGCATGGGATGTGAGATTTTCAACTTGTCCCCACATGAGATTTTCAAGAACTTTCCACCATATTCTAGATGAATCTAGAAGTGTCTAATGATCATTATAAGAAGAGTGCATTAGAGAGTGATTGAGGTTGGTGATAGAGAGAGATTTCAGAGGAGAGAGAGAGAGAGAGAAATAGCCATTGAAGCACTTTCTTCAAGTTCAAGCAATTCAAGAAATCTGCATCTACAAGCCATCTCTTTCACAACAAGTGCAAACAGAAACTTGTGCATCACAAGAGGATCTCACTGAAGCCATTTCAAGCCTTGAATCATCCTCCACGAGCACCTACCATCATCACTTGACAGGTTGGTTTCTCTCCATAATTCTCCTAATTTATGCACTTTTAATTAGTTTTATAGATATAGAACTGATGCATTAGGTTAGAGGATGAAACCCTAGGAGTTATAGCACGATCCATGGAGTTCCATAACAGAGCCATGAAACTTTAGAGATCAAGAACACGCACCCTAGGCTACTATATTCTTAGGTTTTTAGCTTAGTGTAATCCCCTCAGCACGTAGAACATTCTAGGTTAATATGGATTCATTCTATTACCATGCATATCAGTGTGAATCAAGTGTGCCCGAAACTTCCATCTTTCATAATTCTTTGTAGAGGGAGAGTTAGAGAATTCTGGTACCATGGATGTGTAGAGGGAGAGGAGTAGAATAAGTTTGATGTTTGGATCGAGGAAAATGGTGGAGAAATGAGTGAGCTAGATGAAGGAGAAGGTATGGCGCATGGAAGCTGTTCTGAAACCCTAGCATGCCAAAGGTTGAAGATGCAATCTTCACCATCAATTCGCGTGGAATGTTTGACCTTTTATGTTAATCCAACGGCCCAGATTAATTCACGAAAACGGAGGGAAAAATTTGAAAAGCAAAACGATGCCGTTTGGTTTAGTGAAGCGTCTGGGCTTGGTGGATCCAACGTGCTATCCGCACCCCCCCCCCTTCTGGCCCAACTAATTTGAACTGGCGCGTGTAGCTATTCACACCCCTCCCTCATTTTCTTTATTTTTTATTTTTTATATTGTTTTACATTTTTCATGAACTTTAAAAATTCATTAAAAATTGATAAATGATGATTTTTTGGTCATTCTTTTTTCTATGATTAGATAATTTTGTGTAGAAAAATATAAAAATAAAAATGGAATTTTATTTTTAATGTGGAATTTTTAGTGGTATTTTCTTTAATATAGTATATTTTCTTTCTTTTAGTTGATACCTCATTTTGCAAGAATTGTTTTAGGACCTTCCTTTAGTCTTTTTAATCCATTCTTTTTTGTGCAATTAGATGATGAATCATAGTTCCCCATAGGATTTATTCTAGAATTTTAGAATTAAATTTTGATTAGTTTAATTAGGGTAGATGTAGGGTATCCTAATTAGGGTTTAGGTTGTGCTTAGGTGAAGAATTCATTTTCTTTGAATAGTTTTGTCTTGATTTTTAGGTAGAGGCCTATGTAGATGTTATGGATAGATATTGTAGACCCTTGTGAATGATTGTTAGATTTTTCCCCATTAGTTTAGCATTGTTAGGTATTTTCTGAAGTTGCCTGATGATTTTGTCTGTCCTGTGGTTATCTGTTCATCTTTGGGGTTCATTGTGGGGAATTTGTTGTGGGGCTTGTGTTGTCTTGAAGACCTTGTTGGAGAGCATGATGAAGAGAAGATTGAAGATCAAGACTCAGAGACCCAGAGCTTGGCTTGTCCCCTGTTTGTGAGGTTTGAGATCCTGAAGTTTGAAGGAAGTTCATGGTACTTTCCTGAGGAAGGCACTATGAATGACTTTCATTCTTTCTTCTCACCTCTTTCTTAAGTATCCAATGATGTTGGAGCCAACTTGTGAGTTTAATTTCTCCTGAGGAGGAATGTAAACTGATCACCTGTTGTTGAGCCACATGGGATACAACTCCTAAATGGAAGCCTCCTAGTACTTTCCTGAGGAAGGTCCTATGGGTCTATTCACTTAGTTCCCTTAGTTTATCTAGGATTTCTCAAGTATCCAATGATGTTGGAGCCAACTTGTGAGTTTAATTTCTCCTGAGGAGGAATGTAAACTGATCACAGTTGTTGAGCCACATAGGATACAACTCCTAAGTGGAAGCCTCCTAGTACTTTCCTGAGGAAGGTCCTATGAGCCTATTCATTTAGTTCCACTAGTTCAGATAGGATTTCCTAAATATCCAGTGATGTTGGAGCCTGCTTGTGAGTTTAGTTTCTCCTGAGGAGGAATGTAAACTGATCACAGTGGTTGAGCCACATAGGGTATGATTCCTGAGTATACACCTCCTAGTGCTTTCCTGAGGAAGACACTATGAGTCTGCTTACTTAGCTCCCTTTCTTTGGTAAGCTTGTTCTGAAGCTTGAAGACTGGGATTGATTTCTCTTGTTTGGGGTTTTGCTTTAGTGCTTAGATTTGGCCAGTATTCTGTGTTAGGGTTAGGATTAGAGAGTAGATTCTTTCTTTCTCAAGCATGTGTTTTGTTTGCCTGATGGCCCTTCATTTCTTTTATCTGTTCATTGCTTGATAGCATGTTGTTTATTTTTCAGTATGATTACTGTTATTTCATGACTGGCTTGAGGTTGAGACGAGCTTGTGGAGGCTGCTGCCCCACACACATTTCCTCCCTCACTTGCATTGCATGCATTTTACTGTTAAAGCTGATGCTTTTGTCTGTTTTGGTGTATCATTGACATGATCCCTTAGGACTCTCATTTCCTTTGATGAGGACTTGATGATAGACTTTTAGGTTGAAACCTATGCATGACAACATCTAGGAGTTCCCTGTTCAAACCTCAACCATAGGATGAATCCATGGCATGACAACAGTAGGACTTGATAGTCTCCCTCCTAGTTGGGCCTGTTCTCTTCTCATCTCGAAGCAGTTTAAGATACAGTAATCATGAATGATTTCTTTCGTACGTTACGAGCCTTAAGCCATCTGAGGATGGATGTTTAGTATGGTACCCTTTGGGTGACATGCGGCGCATTCACTCTCAGGTCATAGTCTCTAGTGCGGTTGAAATCGCAAACAATAAAAAACACTTCTTTTAGGAGATAACCCGTAGTTTCCCGAACTACGTTTGCTCTGATCTTTCATACCAGATGAAAGTACGTAGGCATAGGATGCGATATCCTAGCGAGCAACCTTCCCCACCTTAACCCGTAGTTAGCCGAACTACGTTGACTCTGATTTCTCATTTCTCTGATGAGAATACGTAGGCATAAAGCGCGATGCTTTGCCGAGTCATTTTTCTTTTCTTTTTCAGCCAGCCTTGATAGGTAGATAGATTATAACCAACCCGTCCAAGTAAACAAACAAGCGAGGATCCCGTCGAGTACGACGGACGTGAGGGGTGCTAATACCTTCCCCTTGCGTAACCGACTCCCGAATCCAGACAATGGTTGCGACGACCTTGTCTTACCCTTTTTTCGTCAGGTTTTTCCGATCGTTTCCTTTCCCGCTCTGAGGGATAAATAACGAAAGGTGGCGACTCTTCTGTCATGCCGGCACCTTATTTTCGCGCAAGCGACACCTTTTTAGAACCATAACATGTTTAGAATTGGTTCTTTCTTTGAAATATGCTATGAATCTTGTTTACTTTCCTTTATGTGAAGTTTGAACCCATGCTTGAACTGTTGTCACTCTTCTTGCTTATCCGTGATTGATTGTCATCAATATACTTTGAAAATGATTGAATGTTGTTACATTTATATTTTTTTGATTCATATACCATGTTCAACTCAAGTTGTAACTTGTATGCATGAGTTTTGTTTGTTTACCATTTATGAACTTGTTGTTGTTACACATGTTTCATGCTTGCTTTTGTTGGTTTGTTACCTTCATTGATCTTTGAACTTTGTTATGTTAAAATATTGGTTATTACCATGCTTGTTGTATTTCAAGTTGATCATATATTATTTCTACTTATCTTTGTCAAGATTGATTCATAAGGGATGGAACTTGTTAGTTCCCATCAAATTGCTTTGTTATCATTTTTGCTTCATGTTGTTACATGCTTGCCTTAATCTGCCTTGGTTGTTACCATGCTTTTATACTTTCATCATGTTTGGATGAATGTCTATGGGTGCTTTAACTTTGTTAAGTTTCCTCAAGTGATGGAACTTATTAGTTCTCATCCAGTTGCCTTATTTGTCCCTTTTTCCAAAGGAAAGTCTCTCTATTGACTTCACTATCATAAATAGCTCATTACCCTTTCCCTTGACTTGGTTAAGTCATTAGGTCCTCTAGCTTAGTTAAGTTAGAACCTATACCCATTAGACTTTGTTTTAATTCTAAAGACCTACCCCTTGTTAGGAGTATTCTTGAATTATAACTTTAAGATAGAATTTGTTAACTCTATGTAAGGATCATTGTCATGATTACTTACTCCCCTCTTAGCTTTTATCAAAGTCAATCCCTTTGAGTGTTTAACTTAGATCTAGAGAGTTTTGTCAAACTCTATAAAAATATTGTTATGTTTTTTCCCCTTGGAGTCTTGACCATAGTCAAGTACTCCTCAAACTTAGTGAGGAGAACTACGGTTGCTTTGATTCTGTCCTGGTCAGGATACGTAGGCATAAGATGCGATATCTTTGCGAGAAAACTTTAGAACTATCTTTAGGTCTTTACCTCAACCTTTACCCTAACCTTGATCCAATAACCCTAGAAAACATCTTAGATAACTTAGCATACATACACCCAAAAGGTTCCTGTAGAGTACTACAGATGTCTAGGATGTGAAATACCTACCCTAGGCATAACCAACCCCCGATCCCCGAATCTTTAGCATTGTTGTTACATCGCGTAAAAGGTTTTTCATTCTTTAACCTTTCCTTTGGATAAATCAAAGCTCGGTGGTGAATTTCAATGAATTAAGATTCAAGTTAATTAATAGCTTGACATCCGATTCTCACCGCAACAAGGTCGAATTGTTATCTTGTGTTTCTTACTTTAATACATATATATCCGGTCAAGTTGGAAAACATGGAAGTGAGGCAAAAGAACGTCATTTGTCAAAATTAGCCATATTAAGTGGAATTCGATTTACTCTTTTGTGACATTCGACTAAAATGTGAAGCAGTTATAAAGTTTAAGTGCACTATATAAATACTTAGTATTTATCATTTTCCTTTCAGTCAAAAGACAAATATTGGGGGGCCTTTGTTAATATATAAAATTAAATTCTTTGTATTCTAACTGTCAACTGAATCATATGCAGCAGATTGATGGATGTCAAAGGAATTCGAGTTGGTGCTATAGATAGTAGAGTGTTTTCAAAGGTTTTACTTCCAACCAAGAGGTGGCATGTTATAAGACATTCGAAAAGGGATTCGGAAAAGCCAGTCGAAGAAGTCATTGAAAGAGTCGAGTATTGATGTATTGCGTAGATCAAGCAAACAACTCATACAAGGAAGTTATCAGAAGTTATTAAAAGTAGTTATCCAAAAGGACGTGTGTCAATATTAGATTAAGGAAGTTATTAAATACGACACTTGTTAAAATCATAGATGTAGGAAGTTATTTTCTTTTCTCTATAAATAGTTGTAATTACTATATTTTAGAGGTTGGATCCTTTTTAAAAAAAATCTTGTAACACCCACGCTGCAAGGGCAATTGGGTTCAGGGATGGAAAAAGATGGATTCCATCCACCCTTTACATTCTCTTCAATTTAAGATCGTTTCGTTTGTGCTTTATTTTCCTTTTCATTTTGCAAATCTACATTTCTTTTCATTTCCTTTATTTTTCTTTCTTTTGAATGCTCACTTGAATTTTATTTCTTTTAAGTTGCCATGAGACAACTTGTTTTATAAAAGTTGTTGGAATTAATTCTGACACTAATAAGAACAATGATTTTGTTCTTAGAGAATGCATATGAACTGATATCATAAATCGTGAGACTTGAACGAATATTGTAAAAGGACTTTTATTCAGACCTAAAGTGTTGATGGATAATGATTGTTTACATTACCAAAAATCGGTGTAAACACGGGTGGACATTCTTATTTGAGAGGCAACCTTTGTACCATAATATCTGTATCCAGCCCGGGCATGTCTTGATAAGACCAAGCGAAGATATCCATATACTCACGGAGCATTTCAACCAATCTTCCCTTGATAATGTCTTCCAAAGAAGCCCCAATTTTGACCTCTTTCTTATCGTCCTTGGTACCCAAATTGACAACTTCAATGTCCTCCTGATAAGGCAAAATGACCCTTTCCTCCTGCTTTAGAAGTCTGGGTAACTCTTCAGGCAGTTCACAATCTTCATCAGTCTCTTCTTCAGCTTGATAAATGGGATTATCAAAGTCATGTTGAGCCATAGTTGAATCAAAATCGGTGGTATGTGAGATAAAGGACCTGCATGATTGATATTTTATGTTTATTATGAAATGCAACAAACAAACACAAACATATTTCCATTTTTCTGTTAATAAATGTAAAAACAAAAATGGAAAAACAGGGATCAAAATATTTGAATGTGAAAAAAAACGTCATTTATTTATGATGATAGTGCAAGTAAACAAAAATGCCCTACAAATGGGTCACTACGTCTTGGGCAGAACGTAGAACTAAACATAATAAAAAACAATGAGAATTACTATTCATGGGTGATCTAAATGATTTCTTTCACAGTCCAATTGCATAACTTTTGGTCGGGAATACAAGGACGAATTCAAGCATCCATGTCACAATCATTGTCCCCTTCATCATCCTCAATACTTCGGAGGGTCTTGTGATGAGCTGGGGGGCTTGTACCCTAGACCAAATTTGTCTTGCTTGACAGGAACATCTAAAACCTGGCCTCACCTCTGAGAGTTACCAGATTCGACCACCGCACGTGCTTCCTTAAACGAAGTCATTGAAGACATAGAAACTTATGGCCCTTTAACCTCGACAGGAGGCTTCTCTTGAATTTGCACAACTTCAAAGGCTTGATAGAGAGTTTCGTGAATTTCCTCATCCACTTCCACATAATTAAATGTTGATAGATGATTGGCCATTATAACATCCTCCCCACAAATAGTGACTACCATTCCTTCCATCATATACTTTAACTTTTGATGTAAAGTGGACGTTACTGCCCCTGCAGCATGATCCAAGGTTGACCTAGTAGGCAGCTATAAGCCAGTTGAATATCCATTATATAAAACATCACATCAAAAGTTTCAGGCCCCACCTTAATTGGCATTACTATCTCCCCAAACACCGATCTTTTGGAACCATCAAACGCTCGCACCACAAAATCACTTGGTGTACAGATTAAACCTTGAGTATCCAAATTCATTAACGCTTTCTTTGGCAACACGTTGAGTGAAGATCTTGTATCAACCAGGATATGTGACAATAAATATCCTCTACACTCCATAGAAATATGCAAGGCATGGTTGTGATTCCTCTTAGCAGGAGTCAAGTCTAAGTCGGTGAAGCTCAAACCATTGCCAACATTAACGTGTGCCACCACTCCTTCTAACTGATTAACAGATATCTCTTAGGGTATGTAGGTAGAATTAAAAATCCTCAATAGAGTATTGTGATGTGCTTCAGAACACAATAGCATAAATAAAATAGAGATTTTTGAACGAGTCTGATTCAGATGGTCCACAATTTTATAATCACTCTTGCAGATTAATCTCATGAACTCTTCAGCATCCTTAGAAACAGAAGTATCACCAGCCTGCTTCTGCACATCATCTTCAACAACGGACTTCCCTTTACCTTTATTTGTCTTGTAAACATTAATCTCTGGTGGAGAAAATAATCTTCCACTACGGGTAATCCCTCTTTCACCAACTATATGATCAATAGTAGAACCCACATACAAAGAACCAATCAATTCCTGTTTTTGTCCATTGCAGAAAACCTCAGCCCCATAATTCCATGGGATGGCCTTGGTACTTCCAAACGGATTTGGTCCTGGCATAGTGATGATTACAGGTGCTGGCCTTGCTGGCACTAAAATATTAATAGTCTTGTAAGGGATCGAAATCGTGGCGATATCGTTTCCATCTTCACTAACCTTGTCAACAACATCTTCCACATTTTCCACACCAATTCTATCAAACTACAAATATCCTTCATTGATCATTTTCTAAATACCACTTTTCAAAAGACTACAAACCTAGGGTCTCAATTCACATTCTTAACAATCAACAGAACAACTTGGGAACACACCCCGCTTCAACAATCTGTCTTTAACAAAACTCAATGGAGTCTTCAATTCATCAACATCAGTTACTATATTCAACCTCTCGCCATCAATAATAGCATTTGTTCTGGCTACTCCATAGTTCGGCATGGGATTCTGATTAACATTGGGACCCTCATTGGTGAAGTTGATAACTTTGAAATCAAGAAGATCCTAGACTTTATGCTTAAAATCTTTACAATTATCAATGTTATGACCAAGAGCACCAAAATGGAATTCACATCTAGCATTCACATCGTAGCCTGGTGGAGGAGCTCTGGTAAGAGGCGCCAAATTCCTCTTCTGAATCAATTGTAGCTGAAGAAAATGTTGCAACAACTAGGAGTATGGCATAGGTGGGGTTTTAAACTATATATTTTCCACTCTCTTCCTACCAGGGTAACAGCGGGGAGCATTAGCTTGTTACTGGGGTGCAGTCGGGATGGCCACAGTTGAAACTTGTTGAGTATATTGTGGTTGGGTTTTGCCTTTACCTCTATAAGAGGAGATAGAATTAGAATCCCCCTCTCACTTCTTTGGGTTTCCTGTGTACGAATTTTTTACTCCTCCAGATGATGACCCACTTTCTCTTTGAATATTGCCAATCTTGATAGCACTCTCAACTCTTTCAGCGGCCATCACTAAATCTGAAAAACCTACTGACATGCATCTGACCAACTTCTCATGGTACATCCCAGACAACATAGCCATAAACATGTCTATAAGTTCTCTCTCCATCATTGGAGGTTGAACCCTCGCAGCCAACTCACGCCATCTGTGGGTGTACTTTTTGAAGCTTTCATTATTCCTCTGAGACAAATTTTGTAACTGCATCCTATTTGGTGCCATGTCACTATTGTATTGGTAATAACGGACAAAGGCTTCTACAATATCTCTCCAACTTTTAACATGAGTTCTCTTCAGCCCCATGTACCACTCCAACGACGGTCCTGCCAAACTATCCTAAAAAGAAGTGCATTAGGAGCTTCTCATTATCAAAATATGCATACATTTTCCTATAGTACATCTGAATATGAGTTTTAGGATAGGTAGTCCCCTTATATTTGTCGAAGTCAGGCACTTTAAATTTTGGAGGGATTCTTACCCCTGGGACCAAACCAAGATCTGTCATGTCCAGGCCCATAGAGTTTTGATTCTCATAAGCCCTCATCTTTTCTTCAATCAACATGAACCTTTTTCCAGCTTCAGTTGGAAGACCGACGTCCATATCATGCATAGAGAAGACGTCCTCTTATTGATCTTCGTCGCATTGAGGACCAATATTACCATGCAACGCGCATACACCAGCACCATTTCCTTGAACACCGCCACCAATGCCTCTGCCCGGAGGTACAACAACAGTAAACCCATTATCACCTTGGGAACCAGCATTACTCCCAGGAGGAGGGACCAAACCAATTCCACCACGTAGAACACCAGTTTCATCAACTTGTGTAATTAGAGGTTGGATCAGAGTTCTCATTTGTTCCTGTCCTTAAGCTACATTTTGCATCAGCTCCATAAATTGCGTCATACGAGTCCTAACTTCTTGAAGCTCTGCTTGTACATGATCCATGACTCTCTTATGATTTCCCCGAGTTGAATACCTGTGAAAACTGAATTCCGCAATCCTGCTGATGAGAGAAAGCTAAGAAGAGATAAGAATAAAACCAGAACACCTGCCATGCAAATGAGTATGCAAATGCAAAATGCAAACATGTTTATATATTTCAGGGAGATCTCCCTGTTGATTCCAGTTTCACAATAAAACAAACAGTAGAGACAGACAGAACATCAAAAGCTCTGCTCATAAATAAAACAAGGATAATATCAATACATAAAATCCACATATAAGAAAGATAACTGAATAATAAAGTTGGTGATCTCATCCAACAAGTATGATGATGATCGAATGCAAAAAATAAAAGAGCTACTGAGACATATCATCAACTGAAGATAGCCCTCCCCAACCACTATGCTCCTTGCACCAAGTCTGGGCTTCCTTGAGCAGCTTCTTCGTGTTTGGATGTTCTGGTCTTGCAATCAATTCTTGGATGAGGACGTCTCTTCTATGTATGATATCTCCCAGACACTGACAATATTCTTCCCACGCATCTTCATCAAAGACCTCTTCAAGCTTAGGCTTCTTTAACTCCGCCCAAATCTTGAGCTCTTCAAAGGCTGATAAGGTTTCTTGGAGTTTTTGCTCACTTTTGTATCTGCAAAATGACTCTACCATAACCTCTCTCTCTTTGACCTTGAGCTGTGACTGCAACTTATCAATCTGGTTATGAAGCTCGTCTTCTCTGTTCTTGCTGGTTGTCACCATAACATTCCACTAGTCGCTGAATTTGGATATCTTAAAATCAAAGGTCTGCACCACGGGAACTTGTATACAATGATCTTTTTTCTGTCAACCTCCATCTCTATAAAAATCTAGAAAACCAGAACACTGAGGTGATAGAAAACCAGAATACCCAAGATCAAAGGTCTGCACTGATGAGAAAACCAGAAAACCAAGTTGGTTGAAAGTCAAGGTTTCTTGCAAAAAAACCATCCTCTCTGACATGTGGGTTCTAGTCTTGGATAACATGGTAATCCTAGAAGGTTATCAATATCACAGGCTCTCAGGTCGAGAAACGATGATACGTTCACCATTTCTGGTTTGGCATCATCATCAATCGAGGAGGCCTCAACTGACTTCCCAATGAATGGTCTCCAAAGTCATAAGCTCTCTAAGTCAACACTTTATCATATGCACCAAACATACAAGATAGACCATCTCCAAAGAAAACCTCGTCTGGACATGAATTTCGTACAAACTTTACGTAGCTAGATGCCGATCAAATCCCTACTACTCTTCACTCTAATCCTAAGTGTGTACTCAAGCCTGGGTAGTGGGCTTATCTCTCATAGAACAACCCATCCAACAGCACAGCAATAGCAGTATAATAGGATAACAATAATCACATGCAATAGTAAAATGCAAATGCAATAATGTACAACAATAAATATACAACAGATACAACATACATATGCACAAAAATAAACACCCAATGCAACAAAACAGACAAGTACTAGGATTAACTCGCATAGGGAACCAGAGTCCCCAGCTGTCGCAATTGCGGGAAAAAAACAACTGGCAGAAACAAACAAAAGAGTCTCCATTGAATGTTATTTATCCCAAAAGAGGGAAAGGAAACGATCAAAGAAAACCTAAATAATAGGAGAAGATAAGGTCATCGCAACCAAATCTTAGGTTCAGGAGTCGGTTACGAAAGAGGAAGGTATGAGAACCCCTCACGTTCGTTGTACTCAACGGGATCCATGCTTGTTGTCTAATCAAAGGATGAGTTATCTAAAAACTACTGCTTAACGGAAACAGGAAAGGGAAAAGAAAAAAGAGACTCGATAGGACATCACTGCCCTATGCCTACGTGTTCTCTCGTGCAATGGGAAACTCAGAGTCAATGTAGTTCGGAAAACTACGGGTTATGGGGGAAGGTTTCTCGCCAAGACATTGTCATCTTGTCCCTACAGCATTCGTAGTTCGGCTAACTAAACCACAGGTTAGTTAAGTGTTTTTTATGAGCGACGTTAAGCTCTCATTCCAGCAGTTAGGGACGATGCTTGTTTGTGATAGAATGGAAAAGTAACGTACTCTTTTCTAAAAATGATTTTTAAGAACAATCCTGAAGGATAAAAAGGTTTGAAATTTGTTTATGAGTTTCTTAGAGAAGTCAATTAACTGGATTTGAGGTTCAGGTTGCACTAAAGATTATGATATAGGAACGAATGTGTCCCATATCAGCCCCAGACAGGACATACGTTAAACACTCTATATAAGTAAGGAGAAACTCCTCACTCATCATTCCCCATATGCTTAAGGCTCGTGGCGCACAATGTTCATCATCTTTATTAAGTGTATTAGAAATTGTTTTGAGATGAGAAGAGAAAGGACTCAAAGGTTGAAAAGAAAACAACTAAGGGAAACTGAACCCTAATGTTGTCATGCACAATGGTCCTAAGATTAGGATAAAAGGGAAGTATACCTAATGTTATCATACAAATGTTGGACCTAAAGTTAAGGTCAAAGAGGGATTATCCTAATTGTTATCATGCAAAAGATTGAAAGCCTAATGTCTCTCCTATTCTCAACTTAATCAGAAATTAAGTGGAACTAGGAATCCTAAGGGATCATGTGAACAAGCACAAGTAAACACCATACTAATCAATCACAAATGAAAACAAAATTGAAACTTAAACAAGTCTCAAGAAAAGAAATAGAAGAATGAAAGATGAAGAAGAAAATGCAACACTATGAACATACATGGAAGTTCAAACTCAAAAGGAATCAAGCAAGCATTGATCTCAATCACATAAGGTAAACATCCATAACATGTTAAAGCAACAAGAATGGGCTCACATGCCAAACCAAACTTAAAGATGGGAAGTCAAAGAAAATTGGCAAAACAAACTACTCACACGCACAAATGGCTTAAAGTCCAACAAAAAGTAATGTCAATCATCAGACAAAGAAAGATGAAGTTAAATGAGGTGAGAAACAAGGTAGGGAAGTAGCACATCATATCATTTTCAACTCAATTCAAAGAGCAAAGAAGGAACACAAAGAAGATCAAACATGAACTACATCAATGGCTAAACACTCTTCAACAATTAACTCAAAGCATACAAATCAAACATGGTCCAAATAATGAGGTTAGGTCAAAAATACAAGATCGAAAGTAGCATGGACAAGAATATCAATCCAAACACCAACTCATGAATAGCAATAAGAGATACTTAGATTCAAGTTCAAAGCATGTATCAAAACTAGGCAAGCATACACCATAATGAAAATAAGTAATCAATCAATGCACAAAGTGAAAGTTGATCAAATAATACACACCATAACATCAAGGTCAAAATCATGTTCAAATGATATACATCATATCCAAATCCAAAACATCAACCAAAATCAAGAAGAAACAAACTCAAGTTTATGCACAAAAGGCTAGGTAAACATCCCTCAAGCTATCCATAAGAGAAACCAATGATCATGTGAAGTAAATGAGACAAAGTGATCATGAAATGAACCTCTAAACATGAAGGTCATAACCTTAAACAAATCAACACAAGAGTCACCAAGCATCAATTGGATCATTCAAGAAACATCATCAAGAAACTATGTCAAGACATGCACAAAATCATGGTCAAAACAACATCAACTTGATACATCATCCAAAAATAAAAAAATGATCAAATTAATTCCAAATAGAAGCTCAAGCTCAAGTTATATCCATAAAGAACAAGTGTTCAAATTATCTCAAAAATAATTGCATAAATGCATCATCAAATCAACTCATCAAGGCAAACATAGCATAGGAATCGAGCATGCATCGGGGACTATTGAAAACCAAATGAAAAGTGAAAAAACAAACATCATCAAAGCACAAAAAGACCTCTCAAAAGTCAAGTAATCATATGTCAAAAGATGGAAAAATATTGGGTCAAGAAGGCATGGCAAAAGTATCAAAAGACCAAACCTTAATCCAAGGACAAACATGTCAAACCACTTTTAAATTAAATTCAATTAAAACTAGTAAAAATAAATTAAAAATAAAATAAAAAATATGAAAAATATGTCAACATGTCAAAGGATCAGAAATGAATTTTTGTTGATTTTTAAAATGGTGGCAATATAAAAAATAAAATTAAAATAAAAAATAGAAGAAAATAAAATAAAACGAAAGAAAAAAAAGGACGGGTGAACTAGCAATTCAGAAACCAAAGGGATTCAATTAACACGCGTTACTAGGCCAAGAGATGAGGGTGGGAAAAGCAGAATAAAACAAGCCCAACCCAAATGATTCAGAAAAAATAAACAAAATGGAACAAAATGTAAAATGCATTGTTTCATTAATTGAGTCAGCAAGCCGCTCAACCCACGCAGGCACCACACAAGCACACACCTCAGTAGTCAAACAAGTCAGCGCTGCCACATCATAAATCAACATCAGACGCTGGAGCTAGGGCTCCAGTTGTCTTCTCCGGTAACCCTACCGGAGCAGGCTGAAAACCTCACCAAAAACATGAAACTAGATACCGTTCTTAAGAGTTTTCAATGTTGACACAAATATGACCTCCAAAATCATTTATATCACTCTAACACCATAAAAAATGAGCACGAATCTTAAAGGCACAAACTAAAACTTTCATATACAAGAACAATAAGCATATAATAATGTTCCACATTCAACTAGAAGTCCAAACATGTAAACAACAAAGCAAATGGACTTGAAAAATTATAGAAATAAGCTTAAGAAAGAAATACCAAATATGAAGCTTTACCAACTCTGGCTTGAGCTCCACCACTTTACCAAGTTGCTTCTTTTCCTTGCTTGAACTTCAGGGGTGATGATAGGAACAAAATGGGATCCAAAAATTTGAGAAAAGAGAGGATTCGAAGATAAACAATTTTTGAGAATGAGAGAGCTTTCTTGGTTCTGAACTTTTTGAATAATGAGGCTTCCCTCTCTTGGTTAGGGTTTTTAGGTTATATATGGTGGCTAAGGGTGGTTAAAAGCATTTTACAATGGTTAAAGGGGATGGTTAATGATTTTAAAAGAAATGAAGATGGATGGTGAATGATGAATATGGTACGAGCAAGCATCATGTGAGGTGTATTGTGATTGTCCTTTTGATGAGTGGAATGAGAATGAAATCATAATGGTGGAAGAAACATCTTAGAGAGAAAGTTTCTATCATTTCCTTATTTGGCAACATGGTGAAATAATGTGCATGGGGTAAGAAAGAATGTGTGGCCATTTGGAGTAATGTTTGGGGATGTAATATGGTGGTGATGCGCATGAATTTGAGGCACAAAACTTACTGCAAAGATTGGTTAAATGTGCCAAGAGGATATAATCATATGATGCACAAAATCAAACCCACTTATGCTACTTTCATGAGCCATATTTTGAGGAATTTTCCTCCAAATCATGGACTCTTGAGCATAATTGAAACTAGGGAGGATGATGAACAAATTTCATGTGTAAGTCAACTTGAAAAGAAACATGGAAACATGAGAGAATTTCACTTGAAGTCTTTTCCTCCAAACTAACACATGACACTTAGTGCAATTTCACTAAGTTACCAAACATGACAATTTGAAAACCTTGAATTGAAAGCACCATAACTTGAGTTGTTTTACTCAATGAGAGAGTTTTTGTAATGGATGGAAAGCTTGAATAATTATCTTCAACTTCAAGTTGAAAGGAAATTGATTTGGAGTTAAGAACATGATGAAAAATGCCTTGGAAAGTTGTCCCAAAAATCTGCCTAAAACTTGTCCCACTTGACATCTTTGAAACTCTAACTTGGGAGCATCATAACTTGAGTTCTACACATCCAAAGGAGGAGTTCTAATACTCAAAAGAAAGCTTAGAGGATGTTCTACAACTTTCATGTTGGAGGAAAATTTATTTTAAGCTTGGATCACCATAAAAGATGGGCTTGAAAACATGTAACTCAAGCTGAATTTCTATACTTAGAAAATTTTCTAAGTGTTGAAATCACAAAACCTTGATTTTCTTAACTTTAGCTCTCCATATCTCTCAAAATATGGATCTTTTGGGCTTTCTTTCTTCTAAAAACTTATAGTTCATGATGTCCTCTTTAATTTGATAACAAGTTTGCTCCCATTGGATCAAGGATGAGAAAGTTATGGATGTTGCAAAATGGCTAGAATTAGGGTTTTCTACACTTGAAAAATATTTCAATCAAACTCCTGATTTTTTGTTTCTCCTTGATTCTTCTTATTCCAAACACATGAAAAAACTTGAGAACACATAGCATGCCCTTAGTTGACCTTGAAATCCAAGACTTTGACCTTATCGAGTCATAGTTGACTTTTCTTGATCAGATGAAACCCTAGCATCAACACCATATCCATTGATTGAAGCTCTTTTCATGACTTGTGATGATACATAATACATGTATGGAACCCTCAAGATGTGTATTGATCCATGAAACCATGTCTTGCCCAAGAAATTAGCCCTATATGCCTTTTGACCAAAACCCTAATCCAGTTTTTCACGAGATAGAAGGAGGTGATCAATGCTTGTAACCTTGATTCAAATGGTGGTGAGACATGTCTTGATGATTAGACGACCTTGGGGATTGATAATACCACAATATTGAGAATAAACCCTTTCCTTAGCTTTGAGACTCACACTCTTCTTCTTGAGAAATGAACAAGGTACCTTGATCCCCTATCTAGAACCAATACTATGCACAAATGATGATGAAAATTATATTAAACATAAGCCAAGGGATAAGAAAAAAGATAAGGCAAATTTTTTAATGTTACACCAAACTCTGTTCCTTTTGAATTGGCACAGTTCTTCTTGCATAGCATTCATCCAAAATTCATCAGTCAAAGCTTTCTTGATATTCTTAGTTTCAATCTTTGAGATAAAACATGTGTTGTAAATTACCTCTTTGGATCTAGTGGTCACTCCTTCATTCATATTTCCTATGATATTTCCAATGGGACGATCCTTCTGAATTTTGGTTAATGGTCCTTTGTTGATTTGTGGATTTTTATAAATTATGCTTTTAGGCTCAATGTTAAAAACCTTGGGTATGACATCTATTGGGACATCTATTTGTTAAGGAGAAACATCATCTTCATTTTCATCTTCTTTCTTATCTTCAAGAGTATCATCAATGACAACATTTATAATTCCATCATAGTCTTGGTGTGTTTTTTATATACTCTATATGATCTGTTATTGATGGAATATCGTAGGAAAATTATTTCATCACTCTTGAGATCCATCTTTCTTCTTTGATCACAATCAACCATGATATAACACTTGCTACCGAATACATGGAAATATCTTATAGTTCATTTTCTCCCTTTCCACGACTCATACTGAGTTGCTTTGGTTCCATATATTATGGTCACACGATTGTCAATGTGACAAGTTGTGTTTATTACTTCAGCCCAAAAATAGTAAGGTAGGTTATTGGCATGCAACATTATTCTAGTTGACTCTTTCAATGCTCTATTCTTTCTCTCAACAACTCCATTCCCCTGAGGTCTGATAGATGTTGAGAATTCAAGACCATCCCATATGAAAACACTAAAGTCATCCCTTGGAACTATGGGGCAGAAGTTTACTGCAATGGAGAAAAGATTAACCTGGAGAGCCTGCCAGTAGGGTCAGTTGATAACCTTGTGGGGGCAAGGGGCATAACCCACAGTGGTAGACTTTTCACGTCATCAGAAGTAGAAGCTGAGAGAATTGCAAAGGGGAAAGGTAAAGTCAATGAAGAAGGACCTTCTAAAGAGAAGGAAAAAGAGTCTTTGACTAAGGATGTGGAAGAACTTATGAGATTAATTCGGAAGAGTAATTATAAAATTGTCGATCATCTGCAGCAGACACCTTCCAAAATCTCGATTTTGCCATTGTTGCTTTGTTCCGAGGCCCATCGGAATGCTTTGCTGAAAGCCCTTGACGCTGCTTTTATACCCCAGGAGATATCCGTGAATCAGCTTGAAGGAGTGATTGCGCACGTGAACACGGGGCATGGCCTTGGCTTTACAGATTTTGATTTAACACCCAGTGGCCGCAGCCACAACAGTGCGTTGCATATTTCAGTTGAGTGTAGGGGAACTATTATGTCTCATGTCTTCGTTGACACTGGTTCTTCCTTGAATGTTTTGCCCAAGAAGGCGTTGTTAAAGCTAGATACCCGAGGTATAATATGCACGCCAAGTGACTTGGTAGTGAGACCTTTTGAGGGGACTAGAAGGTCTGTGTTTGGAGAATTGACTTTACCAATCCAGGTCGGTCCAGAGGTGTTTGACACTGTGTTTTATATTATGGATAAACAGCCAGCTTATAGCTGTTTTCTTGGACGACCTTGGATTCACTCTGCGGGGGTTGTAACGTCTACGTTGCACCAAAAGCTTAAGTATATGGTCGATGGTAGCATTTTCACCATATGCGGGGAGGAATACATCCTGGTAAGTCACCTGTCATCATTCAAATATGTCGAAGTGGATGGTGAGATCCATGAGACATTGTGCCAAGCCTTTGAAGGGGTGCAGATCAGATACCAATCTCCTGTCGTAAGCAGTGGGCTAGAGGTGGCTATGTCTTCATGCAGAGAAGCCCAAGCGATAGTTCAGGCTGGGGAAACTAAAGGTTGGGGACAAGTTCTGGAGATTCCTGTTAAGCAGGACAAGTTTGGCTTAGGATACCGCCCGTCGTCGTCGTCTTCATCACAGAGCGCGCCAAAGTTCATAGGGTCGAGTGTGTTTACTCCAGGAGGAGTCAGTTTTGAAACGATTAATGTTGTGTCTGACAGTGAAGATGGAGATAGCAACTATGACATGGATTCATGGATCAAGCCCAGCAAGCCAGGACAAAGCCTATGCAACTGGTCTATTCAGGACTTTATTCAAGTGACGACGAAACAGTAATGCCTTGTTTTTTTCGATTATTGTACAACCCTATGTCCTACCCGGGGCATAGTGATTTTATTTCAGGGCCTACTTGTTTATGTGTATGCTTTGCTTTAATCATCAAATAAAGGCGTTTTTCTCATGCAAATTTTGTGATCCCTGTTTTTCTATTTTTATTTTTATCAATAAAATGGCAATTTGGTTGTATGCTTTGTTTGCATATCATTTGAAGCATTTAACCCTTTCTCTTGCAGGATCCATATTTTAGATGACACCGATCAAGAACTCCCTATGACTAGCTTCGACTTTGAGCATCCGATATTTCAATTCGAGGAAGAGATTGTTGAGGACGACGACTTACCAAAAGAGCTGACTCGACTTTTGAAACAAGAAGAGAGAATCATTCTGCCTCATCAGGAGGATATCGAGATCGTTAATTTGGGTTCCGAAGAAGTTGTCAGGAATGTCCGGATAGGGGTTGCGCTGGAAAGTGATATCAAGCAGAGACTTGTCGAGATGATGCGAGAGTATAGTGACATCTTTGCTTGGTCTTATGAGGATATGCCTGGGTTAGACACTGATATTATGGTCCACCGCTTTTCGTTGCGTGAAGACTGTCCGTCGGTCAAGCAAAATCTCAGAAGAACGAAACCAGATATGGTCGTAAAGATTAAAGAGGAAGTGCAGAAACAGTCGGACACTGGTTTTCTAGCTGTTACAACTTACCCTCCTTGGGTATTCAATATAGTACCTGTGCCAAAGAAAGATGGTAAGGTGCGGATGTGCGTTGACTATCGGGATCTGAAAAACGCGATCCCTAAGGATGACTTCCCGCTTCCTCATATTGACGTATTGGTCGACAATACTGCTCAATTATCTGTATTTTCCTTCATGGACGGCTTTTCGGGCTACAATCAGATTAAAATGGCATCGGAGGATATGGAGAAAACAACTTTTATTACCCCGTGGGGAACGTTCTGCTACAAAGTCATGCCCTTTGGTTTGAAGAATGCGGGGGCAACATATCAACGTGCTATGACGATACTCTTTCATGACATGATGCATAAAGAGATTGAGGTCTATGTTGACGATATGATTGCCAAATCCCAAACGGAGGAAGAGCATCTGGTGAATCTTCTGAAATTGTTTGAAAGGCTTAGGAAAGTCAGGCTGAGGCTGAATCCTAATAAGTGCATTTTCGGGGTGAGATTTGGTAAGCTACTAGGGTTCATTGTTAGTGAAAAAGGAATAGAGGTTGATCCTACAAAAATCAAAGCGATACAAGAAATGCCAGCGCCAAAAACGAAGAAAGAGGTTTGTGGCTTTTTGGGGAGGTTGAACTACATTTCCCGGTTCATATCTCATCTCATAGCCACGTGTGAACCAATGTTTAAACTGTTGAAAAAGAACCAGGCAATTGTCTGGAATGAGGATTGTCAAATGGCGTTTGAAAGAATAAAAGAATACTTGCAGGAACCTCCGATATTGATACCCCCAGTAGCTGGAAAGCCACTGATCATGTACTTGACGGTTCTTGAGAACATTATGGGTTGTGTTCTCGGTCAACATGACGAGACTGGACAAAAAGAGCATGCGATCTATTACTTGAGTAAAAAGTTCACAGATTGTGAATCCCGTTACTCGATGCTCGAAAAGACGTGTTGTGCACTTGCTTGGGCTGCCAAACGTCTGAGACAATACATGCTAAATCATACAACCATGCTGATTTTGAAGATGGATCTGATCAAATATGTCTTTAAAAAGCAGGCACTTTTAGGAAGGATTGCCCGATGGCAAATGGTACTGACAGAGTACGATATACAGTATGTTTCGCAAAAGGCTATCAAGGGTAGTGTGCTCTCAGAGTACCTTGCCGAGCAGCCCATCGATGATTACCAGCCAATGAAGTTTGATTTTCCTGACGAGGATATCATGTACTTAAAGATGAAAGATTGTGAAGAGCCGTTGCATGGTGAAGGTCCTGAGAGGAGTTCCCAAAGGCAATGATTTTTGACGGTGCTGTTAATTCATATGGAAGTGGAATTGGGGAAATCATTACGACCCCCCATGGGACGCACATCTCGTTCACTGCCAGATTGACATTTCCAGTTACCAACAATGAGGCTAAATATGAGGCGTGTATCATGGGTCTCGAGGAGGCTATTGATTTGAGGATTAAAAATCTTGATGTGTACGGAGACTCCGCGCTAGTCGTGAATCAGATCAAGGGAGAATGGGAGACTTGTCAGCCTAATCTGATACCGTACATGAATTATGCAAGGAGGTTATTGCCTTTCTTTGATAGAGTAGAATTTCACCACGTGCCACGGGCAGAAAATCAGATGGCTGACACTCTTGCAACATTGTCTTCGATGTACAAAGTTAACTTCTGGAATGAGGCTCCCAGAATAGTTATCTCTCGCCTTGATAGGCCCGCCTTCACATTCGTCATTGAGGAAGCTTCCGATGGCAAGCCGTGGTATTTTGATATCCAGAATTTCCTAAAGAACCAAGAGTATCTGACTGGGCCATCCAGCCGCGATAAGAAGACTCTTAGGAGATTGGCTGGCAACTTCTACTTGAATCCAGATGGTGTTCTGTACAAGATAAACCATGATTTGGTGCTATTGCGATGTGTGGATGAGAAAGAAGCTAATCTGCTTATGGAGGAGGTCCACAAGGGTACCTTTGGCACGCACGCCGGCGGACATGCTATGTCTCGAAAGTTATTACGGGCAGGATACTATTGGCTGACAATGGAAAGAGACTGTTTCAAGTTTGCGAAGAAATGCCATAAATGCCAGATTTATGCGGACAAGATTCAAGTGCCGCCGAGCCCTTTGAATGTTATGGTGTCCCTGTGGCCTTTCTCCATGTGGGACATTGATATGATTGGGAAGATTGAGCCCACCGCATCCAACGGACACCGGTTCATCTTGGTAGCTATCGATTACTTCACCAAGTGGGTCGAAGCCGCGTCTTACGCTAATGTTACCAAACAAGTAGTAGCCCAGTTTATCAAAAAGGACATCATCTATCGTTACGGAATCCCTGAAAGAATCATTACTGACAATGGTTCGAACTTGAATAACAAGATGATGAAGGAATTGTGCCAGAATTTCAAGATTGAGCATCACAATTCATCTCCTTATCGGCCCAAGATGAATGGCGTTGTCGAAGCGGCCAATAAGAATATCAAGAAGATAGTTCAGAAGATGATTGTGACATATAAAGACTGGCACGAGATGTTGCCCTTCGCTTTGCACGGTTATCGTACGACGGTACGTACATTAACCAGGGAAACACCTTTCTCACTGGTGTATGGTATGGAGGCTGTGCTACCATTAGAAGTTGAGATTCCTTCTTTGAGAGTATTGCTCGATGTCCAACTTGATGAGGCAGAATGGATAAGGAATAGGCTGAATCAGCTCAGTTTGATGGATGAAAAGAGACTTGCATCTATCGCATATGGTCGGTTATATCAGAGCCGGATGAAGAAAGCTTACGACAAGAAGGTGCACCCTCGAAGCTTTCAGACGGTCGATCTTGTGCTAAAGAAGATTCTCCCACCACAATCAGATCACATGGGCAAATGGACTTCCAACTATGAAGGTCCATATATCGTTCGAAAGGTCTTCTCCGGAGGAGCCTTACTGTTGTCCACCATGGATGGTAAAGATTTTACATCCCTTGTAAACTCGGACGCAGTTAAAAAATACTTTGCTTAAAGAGACCCGCTGGACAGAAAAAAGAAAGTCCAGGCAAAAATGGGGCATCTCAGCGGACCAAAAAGGAAAAGAAAAGGTTCGGGCAAAAATTAGGGATCAAATTGAAAAGATGTACACCTGCGAAGTCAAAAACTTGAAAAGGCGACTTCGGTAAAAAAAAAGGTATCCCGGTGAATTGAAAACCCGCAAAGGGCGATTCAGGCAAAAGTTAGGGATTGAAAAAGCAAATGACTGCGGTCCGAGTTTAATATTGCATTGCTTAGTGGTTTGCGAGTACCTGAGGGTCGATTATCCAAGTCAATCTCTTCCGAGGACAGAGTATCGGGAAAGCGTCGGAGTCAGGCGAGTCATAGGAGGATCAGCTCATGGTGTTTGTCTGTACCACGTTGTCGAGATGTATATAAATTTCTTTGTACCTCTGTACATATTTGTATTTATTTTGTAGCTTCCTCTTTTCAGGAGTTACATCCACTGTACAAACTTTGCCTATTTATAGGCCCGTTATCAATAAACACATACTATTCAGTACTTGATGTTTGTTTCTTGTTTTAACTTTCACTGTTTTGTTTGTGGAAAACGCCGATGTTTTTGATAAACTTGCACGTGCATAAACTTGCAGGCCTCGGCCAATAATTGTTAAAACTTTGAATTAACTGAACAATTGTCACGGATACTGACCTGGATATTTCCTTTTGTATAGGATATCTTGTTGTTGCTCATATTTTGCAGGGTTGTTACCTTTGGAGCAAACAGCCAAGGGATCGTGTTTCCCAGCCGGAGTCCCTTAACGTGGGAGCAGGCTCTAGGTGATCTCATTCCTCCCCAGCAGATGAAAGTCACATCTTTATCCCCAGAAGAGTTGGATGCGAGCTAGCAAGCGGTCAGGCAGTGATGTGCATCCCCAACAGTTGGTTATATGCACATTTAATCCCCAGTGAGGTCCTTACAGGGTACCACCAGGTTGTCGATGGTTTGAAAGGCTATTCCCCGCGCAGGATTGTTCTTTCTGTTCCCCGGCAGGTTGTCTCTCCTCCAGTAGGTTGTTCATCCTCAGCAGAGTTCGTAACTACGGATTTGTTAAGCTATCCCCCAGCAGGATTGTTTATTCCCCCAGCGGAGTTGGTTCACCTTTCCAGCATTTATTTTGCTGGAATAATTCTGTGATACCCGGTTATCCCCAGCGGAGTTGGCTTTGTCTTCAGCATTTATTTTGCTAAAGCGGTTCTGTATCTAGTTGTTCTCCGGCAGCCCGAGCCTGCACTTTCATCTTGCATATATCTTTATATATGCACCATATTAGCATCTACCCAAACGCGTAGCATTTCCATTCCGTATGGAGCATTACGCCATTTTCAAACATATGCATTTTGAAACATAAGCCAGGTTGGTTACCTCTTTGTTTTCAGGTGTTTTTTCCCTGCAGGAGATTTAAATTCTTGTTCAGGATGGTTTTCGGATATCCAGATTTTTGACATGAGATATGTGATGATAACGTTCGTCCCATCATGTGTTCCCTCATCAGAGTTGCTTGGTTAATTTTCTCTTCTTCCCCAGCGGAGTTTCCTTCAGATTGCTATTACGTCAGCATTAAAAGATTTCAGGGATTATACCTTTGAGGTCGACTTGTTGTCAAAGTAAGTACTTGGCAATGGACGTCAGAGTTTCCCTAGTAGAGTTTTCCTCGGATTGCTGTTGCGTCAGCGTTAAAAATATCGTGGATGAAACCTTCGGAGAATTTACCCATGTTAACGGAGATTGTTACCCGTGTTGACGGAGAGTTTACCCGTGTTGACGGAAATTTTACCCGTGTTGGCGGAGATTGTTACCCGTGTTGACGGAGATTTTACCTATTTTGACCTATGTTGACAGAGAGTTTACCCGTGTTGACGGAGATTGTTACCCGCGTTGACAAAGATTGTTACCCGCGTTGATGGAGGTTGTTACCCGTGTTGACGGAGATCCTTACCCGTGTTGACGAAGATGTTACCCGTGTTGACGGAGAGTTTACCCGTGTTGACGAAGATTGTTACCCGTGTTGACAAAGTTGTTACCCGCTGTTGCACCCTAAAATTTGACCAACCGGTTCCCATATCTGGCTTGATGTTTCGACGCATTTTCACATTCGCATTCGCATACCGCATACAGTGCATTTTTTTCATTCATGGTGATTTCATCGGGATTACAACCCTTTTTCACATTTCAGGTGTTTCAGACCAATTAAAATAGTCGAAGGTTATTGTTTAGAAGTCGCGCGCTTCTCGGGTGTTTTCAGCTTACGGTGTTTTGTGGACATTTAGGTGTCCGGGGGTTGTCGTTGGTTCCGCTTCGATCTCGTGTGCTCTCTTGATTAGATTTAACTGCTTTTTTTAGAGTTTTTAATAGGTTTTAGGATATTAACCTTTTCTAGAAATTTTATTGGTTTATTAGACTTTTTAGAAATAATAGAAAATAGTTTTTTTAATAGGCTTTAATAAGTGTTAGCAATATGATAGAATAGATTTCTTTTTAATAAATAGAATTAATAGTTTCTTTTGTTTTATAGGTTAATGGAATTTTAGAATTTAATAGATTTTTAAAATGGCTCTTTTTGATTAATAGATTTTATAGGTTTTATTAGAAGAATAAAAAATAGTTTCTTTTTTAATATAGAAATAGAATAGATTTTTTAGAATTTAATAGAATATTAGGTTTTTAATAGATTTTCTTTTTAATAGAATATAATAGTTTTCTTTTAGATATATTTTTAATATAGGTTTTTTGTTTTTTTAATAGAATAATAAATAGATTTTTGTTTTTTATAGAATTTAATAGTTTCTAGATTAATTAGGGTTTTCATTTTCAGTTTATTAATTAGTTTAATCATTTTTCATTTTCATTGATTAGTTAATTAATTTTGCGTTTTTCATTTAATCCATTATTTTCCATTAGTCCTCATTTTATTAGTCCTTTAATCATGGTCATTAATCCATTTCCGTTTTGTTTAATCCATTACTAATCGTCACGTTTAGTTTCAATGCATATTAATTCATGTTAACCAAGTTTCATTGTCCAGTATTATCCTTTTGGGCCAGGTGTCCAATAATCTTCAGCAAAGCCCATTTACGAAGTCCAGAAATCTGCCAGGTATATAAGTTCAAGCCACACATGTTATTCAAGGGGAGAGCCACCTCATATTTTTCAGAACTCTCAGAACTTGACAACTCAAACTCCACCTTCTTCTCTCCCCTCCACGTGTGCTCCATGCACCCACTCCACATACACGCGTCTCCCTCTGCATGCGCTATCTCGCCACTTGTCTTTGCCTCAACCCTCACCGGTTGCATGGCCGCCGGCCATGCAACCACCGCAACAAACTATCGTCGGCAGCCCCTAACCGTCTCCGACCATCGCAACTGACACCGGAAAACCCTGAATTCACCAGAAAATCCCCAAAAATTCATAATCTTCATCTTTCTTCTCGAATCGCTCAACAGCAATAATTTTCCAGAACTTTCATTCGCGTGTTCATCAGTATCAATAATCGTCTTCAGGATATTCAACTCCACCGTATCCAAGATCTTCACCTAATACATCAAGAATAGCTCCAAGATTCATCGAGCACTCTCCAGATTCATGAGTTTCACAACGAACATTCATCAGCACACGGCCTTCAACGTCTTCGATCGACCTTCGACCGGAAGTGTAAGATCTTCACATGCATGTTCATATTCTTCGTAGATTTAGCACCAAAGCCTTAAGATCTTCAACCAAACACGCCTCAGCTTCCAAACGTCTCAAGGATCATCCACGCATCTCCAGATGCTTCGTCATCCAGCATTCATCAGGTTTTTCCTTCAAAGCGTTGAAACTTCACTTTCGGTTTATTCTTCAATCGGCGTCTGGAGACACAACGACCTTCATTATCTTCCAGATCTCCTCTGAGCGTGGTTGTTATTGTCTCGCTGATGATTACCGGATTTAGAATGTGTTTTTGGTTTGAGATTATCTGAGAGATCGGATAAAGAATCTTGTGAAGTTGAAAGGTTTAGGAGATTTGAGTTGAGTTCTGGGATTGAGTATCTGAGAGAGGGAGAAAGATTGGTGAATTTGAGAGAGAGAGAATCAGAGAAGGCGAAAGGATTTGAGAGGAGAGTGAACGGCGCACGTTTGGAGTTGAATGAACAGTGAATAACAAGTTAGTGACTTAGGGTTTTCTTTTACTGAAGTTGTTTTGGGTAATGGACCTGGAGGGTTTGGGCTCCTGGTTACGCCCTCCGTTTTTCTTTTACACCCCCCCCCCCCCCCCTCCGTGTGTAATTGGGTTGGGCCCTGCCCATCTTTTGCTGAAGTATACCTCAGAACCGCTGGTGCACCCCCCCTTTGTTTTTTTTTCATTATTTTCTTTTATATCATTTGTTTAGATTTTTTTTAAGAAAAAGGATATGTAATATAAAGATAGAAAAATGGAAAATATAGTGATATGGAAAAATGATAGTATTTTAATATTTTATTTTTAGGATATATTTTCTTTTAGGATATATTTTCTTTTAGAAGTAGATTTAAATGTCCACTTGTTAGGGGACTATTTTCCATTAGATTTTCCATGTTAGATGGATGTGATTTTTTAGGAGTTTATCATTGTAACTTTCCGAATATTAATAAAACGAGATTTGTGCTGTGGTCCCCGTTCTACCCGTAGTTGGCTGAACTACAGCTGCTCTGATTTCTCATATCTAATGAGAATATATAGGCAAAGGATGCGATATCTTAGCGAGCATACTAACAACTAACCTTTCTGCTCTCTCGCTGCTGTGCGATCGAGACTTTCCCGCTAACGACTGATGTTATCCTTTTCTCTTGCCCGAGCGCATTTGAGACCAGACCATAGTTCTAGTTCCCGTGGGTTCCCATACCTCGAAACCCGACGTACTACGTCCGTTCTACCGCAAACAGGTACGCCTAAGTCTCCAATGGTCGAGCAGCGTCCACCTAACTGCTAGAATGCGTACGCTAGTCTCGTCAACTTAATCTCTCACCCCCGTGTGACCGAGAACACCCCTGTCTAGCCATAGTTAGCCTGAACTACGTAAGCTCTGATCTTCCCTGCTGTGTGGAAGTACGTAGGCACGAGACGCGAAGTCTTGGCGAGCCAATTCCCTGTAGTTTCCCGAACTACGATGACTCTGACTTTCTCTCCTGAGAATACGTAGGCATAGAGTGCGACGCTCTATCGAGTCAGTTTCTTTCCGTTTAGATTTAGCAGCCGTAGATAGATTGTTTTGCATCCTTTAGACAAACCAAGCAAGCGTGGATCCCGTCGAGTACGACGGACGTGAGGGGTGTTAATACCTTCCCCTTGCGTAACCGACTCCCGAATCCATGATTTGGTTGCGATGACCATTCCTTTCCCGTCTTTGCGGTAGGTTTACTTCGGGCGTTTCCTTTCCCTCTGTTGGGATAAATAACGCACGGTGGCGACTCTTCTGTTCAGCCGGCGCCGATTTTCGCAGTAGCGACACCCGCGTTGGCGGAGTTTTACCCAAGTTCGTGCTTTAAGTAGCGCAAATACCGGTAGTGTCAGAAATGTTCCCCGCAGAGTTGTTCGTTCAAGTCTTTGTAGGCCAGATTAGCATTTTTATTTAGTGGTTCGCCCGTTTTTGCGGAAATGGAAGGTCAAGGATACTACATTGATCACTCGCGCTTTACGTAGTGCTTGCCCGTCCGGACGGAGGTAGAAAGTCAAGGATAGTGTTTTGATATGGTCCTGTGACTCGGTTCTCGCTTATTGTAGAGTGTAATATGGATTCAACGCCTGTGGTGTCACACAGGTGGTTGATGTTGAAATCAGGTTCTTTATCAGATGATTGATCAGTTTGTTGCCGTGACAACCAGATTCAGTTATCTGGATTTTTGTTCCCCAAGCAGTTGGTGCAGTTTATTTCTTTGTTTGGAAAATTTCCGGGTTCTTTGGTATTCAACCATCTTTTACCTCAATTGTTCGAAAGCCGTTCGCTTTTTATCCAGTAAGGTTCAAGCCGCTTGAATAGGGGCAGTTGTTGCACCTCAAAATTTGCCTAACCTTTTTCTCACTTGGTTTATGTTTCATTGCATTAGCATTACATTGTTCTAGCATTTGCATAGCATAGCATTACTCATTTAGCAGGGGATCAAGTGTGGTTTATATCAAGAGGAGCCTATCTAGAGGTCTTGTTCAAGCTTGAGAAGTCACCACAGTTATCAGGAAGAGGGTTGTGTTCTTAAGAAGTTTGGTTGTTTGTATGTGGTTGATCTCCTAACCTGAGGACCAATTGAAGACCATCAGTGGATTGTGAGGCCTTTTTCATGGATAAGATATGTTGATAGAGCTCATAGAGTTCCTTGAGGGTCATGAGGGAGCTCAGACAAGTCATTATGCCAGGTGTGAAGAGCCACAGGTGAAGGTGTTGCAATTAGGGTTTTCATCTGAGTAACCCTAAGTCAACTGTGTAATTGAAGAGGATAAAAGCTCAATTATAAGTCTTTGTAATCATGGAGAGTTGTGTTGAGATACATGAGGTGATATCCCAAGATCAATTCAAGAAGAATTCAAAGTGGGAGGAGTTGCTAAACTAGGGTTCTCAGGGTAAAATCCCCTATTTAGTGCCTGACTTCAAGACCACTTATCTCAAGATACAAGTTTCATCTCAACTTTTGGCCAACATGAAACTTGTAGAGAATGCTATTAGCTTTAATTTGAGTACTAGAAGTCCTCCATTGGATTTATAGAACTCAAGTTATGATCCAGACAAGTTACAGGTTCTCAGATGAATGTGAAATTTGTCTGCAAAAGTCAACCAACTTCCATGGAACTTTTGACCTACAAGGGTGTTTCTCCTCAACTTTTGGCCAACGTGAAAGTTGTAGTTCTTAATCTTAGCTTTCCAAATTGTACTAAAAGTCTTCCATCTGATTTGTAGAACTCAAGTTATGAGGTTTACAAGTTAGGGGTATTTTGGGAAAGTGAGATTATAGGTCATTTGGCATTATAGGTCATTTTCACTATCTTGAAAGCTTCAAATGAAGTTTTGTTCAACATGAAACTTGCTCAAAATGGAATTTTTAGGTCAACCATGTATCAAGGATGAATTGATTTGGCTTAGGATGAGACTTGGTTTGAAGGAAATTGACAAAAGGGGGATTTAAAAGCATTTAAGTGAAAAATTTAAAATTAATTCATATGTGTTCAAACCAATGCAAATGGATGCTCATTTTAATCAGAAAAATCATTTTGAACACATTGGCAATATTGGAAAGTCATTTTGAAGCATAATTCATAGTGTTTCACTTTGTTACTTCATAAATAAGTAACATATCCAACCTTGGTCATATGATAAGATTAAACTCTCAATTTGATCCCAATGCTCTCCACAGTTAACAAGCAAGGGAATTGAAGCTTCTTGGAGAAGTTTTAAGCTCAGATTCGTGTACACCATAGTTGGAAATTTCAAGCAAAGGTGAAAATTGGATCTCACTGATTGGGCCTCCAATGGGCCTCTAAATCACCCAAACTCATTCTATATAAGTTCAGAAATATGTTTTGCTCAAGGTTGGTGATTGTTTCGTGCCATAGCCAGAGATTGTAGAGTGAATTTCAAAGCTCCAAGTGAAAATCGTGTTTTCATATTGGGTGCATTTCAGAGCAAATTGTGGTTTCTAGAAGCTTTATCATTCATCAAGGAAGGAATCTGCATCATCTAGAGGCTTGAATCATAGAGGAAGTGCTCCAATTTAAAGCTTCAACTCAGGTATGCAACTTTCAAAATTGTTGTAGATTCATGATGATCTAGCTTGTTTTAGCATGAGGTTAAGGTTTAGGAAGATGATTAGATGGATTCTGAATCAAAATTGTGGAGTTTAGAGACAATTCTAGGTGTGAGCAATTTTCTGTTGAGACCTATAACTGCTTGATCTTAAGGCTTTAGCATGAATGTATTAGTTTATGATGATCTATGAAGCATGAGGAATAGATCTATGGTCGTGGATTGAGATTTGGTGACACTTGAGAACTTGACATATTTTCTATTTGCATTCGTGTTTAAGAATCTAGAAGGAATTAGGATAATTGGAGTTGAGATTTGAGATCTACGTGAAAATTGGAGTGAAATGGTGTAAGGTTTGGATGTTTTTGTTGACCTGCAACTGATGGCTCGCCGGAGAAGACGGTGGCTCAGCCACCGGAGCCACCATCTGGTTCACCTGAGATTCTCCCTCCATTTCCAATTCAAATAAAGAAGACAACTCCACATCCGTTGGATTAGCTTGAGAGGAAGACTTTGTAATTAGATCCAACGATCATGACTTGTTTTCAGAGTTGGACCTTTGACCCCCAAACGCTGCGTTTCATTTATTAGGTGGCAGCACCAGATCCCTTAGATGAGCATACTAGGTCTCCTGATCCAACGCCTCTGATTTAATTCTTGCTTTAATTAATTTTTAATTCATTTTCTTTTTTTTTTTAATTGCTTTAATCTTGCAAAATTCAAAATAAATCCATTATTGGTCAGAAAAATAAAATAAAATATGTGGATAATCTAGATTTAATTCTTGATTTTATGATGCTTTTACATTTTATTTTCATGCAATTTTCAATTTAATTTGATTTTTTTGCATTTTCTTTAATTCCTTAATTTTGGCTTATTTTCTCATGTTTTTGTTGAATTTTGATTGGCTGTTTGGTATAGAATTTAGGGCTGAATTTTGGCTAGCTGGTATATTAGAGATGCATGATCCCCTAGAATTTAATTCAGATTTTTTAGATAACATTAGGTTCTGTTTAGGACTAGTTCCCTTGACCTCCCATTTGTAGGGTTTCTTTTGACCTCTTTGGGTTTTAGGATTTCTTTAGGTGCCTTCCCTTTAGATTAAGGCTCTGATCCTTTGTCCACAGATCAATAACATGCTTTGGATCCCTTAGAAAATTTGGTAGAATTTTAGAAGGTGTTTTAGGATTTTAAGTAGATTTAACATTTAAGGTGTTGATTAGGGTGCTTCTAGTGTAGCTTCTCCCTTAGTTGAATCTCAAAGGTGGATTTTAGTGCAAATAAGCTTCTAAATCTCTTGTGGTGGTTAATTAGACATCTTGAGGTTTCTTTATCTTGAATACCTAGGCTTGAATTGTTGTTTTTCCTTCTTTTAGTAGCTTTCTTTAAGCTTGTGAGAATTAGGGTTTAGGAAGAGCTTAGTTTTGATTTCTCTTTCTTCAAATAACCATGGATTGCCTTGATTGCTTTCCATTCTCATCCAATTATTCAAGGTCCATATGTTGAAGCCTCGTCTTTCCTTTGGAAGGATGTGTGGCATTTCACAAGAGGTAGAACCTTTGAGGATGCCTATCTCTATGTATGGTTGAGTGTCATGATGGATTCCCTTGGTTTCCATCATGCTTCCCATCATCAATTAATAATATTGATGATAATTCTCTTATCTCTTGTTGGAGCTTGAAGTTGGAGATTTCCTTCTCTTGAAGATGGCTTGGGCTTGTAGTTGTCTGCAGACTGTTGATTTGTTTTGTTGTTTATCTGCTTTGCTGTTGAGCTGTTTTGTCTGCTGTATTTTCTGATTGCTTGACAGTTGCTTGTGTGACTGCTTGGTATGTTGCATTATACTAGGACTCATGTAGATGTTTCTAGGCCTAAGAGCATCCTAAAGGGTGAGCTTTCCTCCCCTTGCTTGTCTGCATTTAGAGGTTGAGTCTGTCTCCCTCTGCTTGACTGTTATTATCTGGCTTTGCTTGCTGGCTTAAGGCTGAGTCTGTCTCCCCTGCATGTGCTTTGTGTGTTTCCTTTGGGATTGCTTGCTCTAGAAGTTGAGCTTGGCTCCTTCTTCTTGTTTGTTGCATTGCATGCATTTTATTTACAGTTATGTTCTTTACAGTTATTTCTTTTGTTGTTGCTTTCCTTTGCCATGTTCCCCTAGGAACTCTAACTTCTCTTGTTCAAGAGAAGTTATGACAGACACTAGAGTTCTAACCATGCATAATAACATTAGGTAGTTCCCTCCTAACCTCAATCATAGGATCAATTTTGCATGACAACTTTAGGATTGGATCAGTTCCCTTTTAGTGTGTCCTTTCTCTTCTCATCTTCAAACAAATCAAGATATAGTAATAAAGGTTAATTGATGTCGTACGCTACGAGCCTTAAGCTACTTGAGAAAGGATTGTTGTAGAGTTTCTTTCCAACAGTCTGGATGTTTAGTATGGCACCCTTTGGGTGACATGCGATGCATTCACTCTCAGGTCATGGTCTCTAGTGCGATATTAGTTGCAAACATCCATAAAAGATACTTCTTCTAAAAAACAGAAAAAAAAGATCAAACTCTTTTTGTCCTCTTGGACCTTTAATCCCTGGAAACCCTTTTCAGAAGGAGAGTTTTGTTAACTCTCGGTTCTACCGCAAACGGTAAATGCCTAAGTCTCTGACGAGCGAGCTGCATACACCAACTGCTGGAACCGTCTGTTAACCCTACTCGGATAAAAAAGACAAACATGGGTCTCTCCTTGTCCCGAACTACGTTTTCTCTGATCTTTCACGCCATGTGAAAGTACGTAGGCACGAGATACGATATCTCGGCGAGCAACCTTTCCCCGTAACCTGTAGTTAGGCGAACTACGTTGACTCTAATTTCTCGTTCCAGATGGGAATACGTAGGCATAGAACTGTTGTGTTCTGCCAAGTCATTTTCTTTTCTTTCTAGACCAGACCTTTAGTGTAGATAGATTAAATCAACCTGTCAGATAAACACAACAAGCGTGGATCCCATCGAGTACGATGGACGTGAGGGGTGCTAATACCTTCCCCTTGCGTAACCGACTCCCGAATTCAGACATTGGTTGCGATGACCTTGTCTTATACCTTTTCGTCAGGTTTTTTCCGATTGTTTCCTTTCCCTTTTTGTGGGATAAATAACGAAAGATGGCGACTCTTCTATTTTGCTGGCACCTTATTTTCGCAGTAGCGACACCCATCGCACACCAATCGGATTCTTTTCAAGCAGTAAATCAATCAACTCCAGAGTACCATTTTTTTCAATAGAATTCATCTCCTCTTTCATTGCACAAATCCACTTTGGATCACTTAGATCCTCCTCCGTGTTCACCAATTCGGATTTGGCCATAAGCGCAAAGTGAACAAAATCACCATCATCATTGATTTCTTTGTCTTGGAATATCTCACATTCTTGGATTCTTTGAGGAAACACACTTTGCCTTGTTGATCTTCTAATATTTTCTTCGTTTTGAACCTCATTTGGTGGCTGCCCAGCGGTTTTGGAACTAACAGGGTCATTAAAAATAAAGCTCTTGGAGGTTCTATTCTGATGGTAACCGGTTACACCAAAATGAACTGGTTGGGTGTAACCGGTTACACCCTGTTCTGCAGACCTGGAAGTGTGATTTCTCTACATGTAACTGGTTACATCATATTGCACTTCCTGCATGTAATCGGTTACCCTAGGACTAGCAGCACTAATTTCATCAAAAATTACATCTCGACTTATTACAATCTTATGATTTCTCGTTTCAAACAGTTTGTATCCTCCAGTAGAATGATATCCAACCAAAATCATCTCCTCTCCCTTGTCTTCCAACTTCTTACTAAGTTGACCCGGCACATGTTGATACGCCACCAAATCGAAAACTCTCAGATGGCTTAGATTTGGTTTGAATCTGGACCATACCACTTTCAGTGTCAGCTTCTTAGTAGAGCATTTATTCAACAAATAGGTGGTTGTAGAGATCGCTTCTCCCTATAGCTCCTTTGGCAAGTTTTTCCCATTTAGCATGCTTTGAACCATGTTCATAATCGATCAATTCATTCTCTCGGCCAGCACCATTTTGTTGTGGTGTGTAAGTGTGGTACAGCCTCATGTATTATCCTCTCTTGATCACAAAACTTCCCAGAGTCATTTGAGACGTATTCACCTCCACCGTCCGTTTTGAGCACTTTAATTTTTTGATCGCATTGCCTTTTAGCCATGGATTTAAAATTCTTGAACACATCAAATACCTCATCCTTCCTATTGATAAGGTAATTTCATAGCTTTCTACTAAAATCTTCGATAAAAGTGACAAAATATCTATTTCCACCTAGTGTGTCAACTTGCATCGACCCGTAAACATCAGAATACACCACCTTAAAAAGGCTTAAGGTGAGTCTATTGCCACCCAATGTGTCAACTTGCATCAGCTCACAAACATCAAAATGCACCACCTCAAGATGAGTCTTGGTCCTATGACCCGCATCCTTGCTAAAACATCCCTTGGGTTGCTTTCCCTTCACACATGCTTCACACAACTCAGTTGGAATATTGATGTGTGGTAGCCCGGTAACCATACTGTTTTGTTAAAACGCTTTGAGATCATGAAAATTGAGATGCCCAAGACGGTAGTACCACAATCACTCTTCTCTACTAGCCATTGTAGCTAAGAACCTATGTTCCATCACTTTCAAATCCACTTTGAAAGTTCTATTATCATCCATAGAAGCCTTAAGGATCAATAATCCGCTAGCATCCACAACACGCAAAATCTTGTCTTCTAAGCGAATTTTGTAACCCCTCTCAAGTAATTGGCTAATACTCAAGAGATTACATTTAATTCCCAGTATATACAAGACATATTTGATCATATAATGTCCACAATTCTTTTTTATCAAAACATCACTGGCACCTTCGGCCGCAAGAGTGGTATCATCCGTGAATTTTACTCTACTTTTCACGGCTTGATTGATTTGCATAAACCAATCCTTTCTACCCATCATATGCATTGAACAAACGGAATCCAAGTACCATTAATCGCTGCTTTGGACTCTATCTCGCACCGTAGTCATTCCTCTTTGTTCTGAAAGTGTTTCTGCCCCATTTTCCAAACTGTTGCAGATGTTGTCCTGCAACTTGCAGCTGCTACTACTGCTGCCCAACACCTATTTACTGCCATAAAACTCACCTGTGATCGTCACCAAGAGTTTATTTTCATCATCTACCTCTTGCCTTGTAACCTTAGCTTCATCTTCTTGGGAATCCCTCTGTTTTGCACCACATTCATTTGAAAAATGTCCAAGCTTTTGACATTTCCAACACTTAACTTTGCTTTTGTCCCTTGGTTTTTTGCCTCTAGCATTACCTCGATCACCATATCTATTGGAGATGCTCCCACCCTTTTTTCCCATCGAAACCTTCAAACTTTGGGGATCAATTCCACCCAAATTCTAGAATTGTTGCTTCCCTTTTGAAGCCCATTTTCCTTTTGATCTTTTACTCTTCTCGTTGAGCCACACTTGTAAAGCAATCTCCACTTTAGCTTTATCACTTCCTCTCTCATCCATTCTTTGCTCATGAGCCTCAAGAGAGCTTTGAAGCTCATCTTTCCTCAATGCCACAAGGTCCTTCAATTCTTTGATAGCCACTACAATGTTGTCGAATCATGACGTTAAAGAACGTAAAATCATCGATACAACATTTTGCTCCAAGATTATTTCTCCACGAGACTTTATTTGATTCATCAAACACGTAATACGCGTCACATAATCGTTGATCGTTTTCTTCTCTTCCATTTGCATTAACTTGAATTGCCTCTTGTGAGTTTCTAACCTCACCACCTTCGCCTTAACAACCCCGACATAAGCTTTCTCCAATATCTACCAAGCTTGCTTTGCCGACTCGCAATCACCAACCTTTTCGAAGTTGTCACTATCGATGCAAGAGTGAATCAAGAAGAGTGCTTTGTAATCTTTCTTCTTCTCTTCCTTGAATGTAGCCTTTTGTGCCTCTATAGCTTCTATCCTAAATGGTGTAACTCCATTTTTAATCACTTTAAGAACTTCTTGATACCCAAACAACACTTTCATTTGTTTGGATCACTAGTCATAATTCTTCGAATCAAGAATCAGAAGGTTTATGGGGATTCTATTGTTGGAAACGGTACTCATTATTGCAGCGGAATTGGATCATAACTAGTGCTCTTGATATCAAATGTTAGAACATACAAATTTAATTAAGGTGAGTTAATGGAGAATTAGGGTAATTTGGAGAGGATGAAATTAAGAATTGAGAGAGGAAAATATATATATATATATATATATATATATATATATATATATATATATATATATATATATATATATATATATATATATATATATATATATATATATATATATATATATATATATATATATATATATATATATATAGAGAGAGAGAGAGAGAGAGAGAGAGAGAGAGAGAGAGAGAGAGAGAGAGAGAGAGAGAGAGAGAGAGAGAGAGAGAGAGAGAGAGAGAGAGAGAGAGAGAGAGAGAGAGAGAGAGAGAGAGAGAGAGAGAGAGAGAGAGAGTAATTGAGGGTGAGAATGAAAATTGGCATTAACAATAATTTGGAGTACTAAAGGCCTTTTATATAACATATCCAAAAATAATGGGAAAAGCAAACCAATTTAAAAATAAGATGAAAACTGAAAATGCGCCCAAAGTAACCGGTTACCACCAATTCCAGTAGCCACCCAATTCTGATCAAAGTAGTGGTAATCGGTTACCACATATTCAGTAACTATTTACACCAACCTGAAATGCCGAAAAACAGCTTCTAACAAAAAAAGAAGAACTAGTATTAAATATATTTGCATTTGGGAGTGTTTTTATGGAAATGGATTTAGTAACTTTACGAAGGGAAAGTCACAATGACATTCTCTTTATCTCTCTTATATTAATCTCTCTCTCATCTTAACTATTACTGTTTTTTCATTTATTTATGTTTAAAATAACATATAAATACATCTCCCTGTCATAATCGCAATACCACATGATCGGCATATCCATTGACAATGGTACACTCATTGGCCCCTCTACGAAACCCTCAATCAGTGAGTACAGACGACTTCGTTGAAGCTAAAGTAGTCACTTTTGTATCACCCAGACCAATCACCTATGTATCAGTCTGAGGAGTCACCTCCATATCATCCGAAGTAGTAACCCCCATCGTATCAACCATAGTCTTTGTTTCAATATGATGGGTCACCTTTGTCTCAGTCACCACCTGCCTTTCATGTGACCTTCCACCTCTAGAGCTTATTTCTTGACATCACCAACAACCATAAAATCATCCACGTAAATAAGATCTCTAGCATGTCCATCACCTTTACCTCCTTTATGCCACATAGTGAAGAATGTGTGTGCCTGCTCAACCATCCTCCTCCTATGAGAACCGGTCATGGCTATTTTCTCCACCCAAATATGTGAATCCTCAACATCATCTGCCCTCAAACAAGACTTCTCTGCATATTTCTCAATATGACTAGAAGCAATCATGATGCCTTTTCCTATAGTCCTCACTGCAAAAACAAAATACAAAGAAATATGAACTACCAAATTTTTTAAAAAATTTGGAATTCAAGTTTTCAAAAAAAATTGGTTACCAGCTCAACATTTTCTTCTACCAGATATTTTGAAATATTTTGTATGCTTGTATGCATTTTTATCGAATTTTTCAAAATATCCTGTAAAAATGCATGTTTAACCGAATTTTTCAAAATATCCAGTAAAAATGTACGAGAAATATGAATTTTTACCAGACATTTCAAAAATGCCAGTAAAAATGCATGTTTAAAACGAAAAAATCTGGTATAAAACATAAATTGCCCATAAAAGTTCAACTTCTAAAAATTCAGTAGTTAGTTTGAAAAATCTAGTAAGTTGCACAACTTTTGAAAATTTTTAAATGTTATAATGAAAATGTGAAATGATTTTTTAATATACAAGGGTAATATAGTAAAAACACTGCAATTGGAAGTCTGAGGCAATGAGTGATGGGTGGACTAAATATCTTACATTTGCAATATTGTGATGTAGCAGAGGGTTTAAATTTGAAAAGAAGTATTTGCCGTCAAAACTAAAATTTACCTTTTGTTTTGACAATGTTGTCTGCGTTACAATTAAAATGTATATTTTTATATTGGTTGAAATTAAGTCCTCTATTTTTTCTTAATAAAATAGAGGACTTAATTTTAAGTGATATAACATTTAGGACAAAACTTTCATCCATAAAAACTCAATAGAACATTTTTCCAATAATTAAAGCTTTGATAAATACTGACTTTAGATGCTTAATCTTTTTTAGAGTGGAATTCGTAAACATCTTAATTTAAGTTTCCTTAGCCTTGACTAAGGTTTTTCATTCAGTAAATTCAATAAAAATATGTCCCCTTCAAGCTCCTTTTGTTTGGATTCAATATCACATAACTCACGAGAGATTAAATCAGCAACTTGTATTTTGGAAACAGTGGTGTCACTATTCTCGTTGAGCAAGATATCTAGCGCTTTTAATATCTCAAGTGATGATATTGTTGGGTTGAATATGGATGTAGAATGGCTTAGAAGGGGGAATTGAATAGAATTTTTTCCTAATAAAATTGTTTTCAATTTTTTTCTTCAAGATCACTGTTTAAAATTGTGTGAGAGCAGAAGTTCTAGAAATGTGTAGGTAAATAAATCACACGATTAACTTAATGTGCAAAAAAATACAATGACACTAGGATGATGAATTCATTAATAAAAAATATGTTAATTAATCAAATTCAATTCACAAAGAGATGTTTAAATATAATTTTATTAATTGAACCAACAATCTAATATCACATTTTTTATATATATGATCACCACAAAAAATGTTTAGTAAATTAGATCTAGCAAAAAATTAAGCTTAAACATTAAATTGCTATGAGCAACAAAACCTAGAAACATGCAATTCTAGAAAGCGGATAAAACTTAATAACATGCAAATCTATACATAAATTAAAATTGAGGGGGTAAAGAAAATGTACACCATGATTAATACTGATTCGGTGCATCATCCTCGCTTGCACCTAATTCAGCCTCCAATGGCAAGCCATCGAAAATTTGTTGGCCTTCTAGTAGTTCACAAATTACCATAAGTGTCTTTTGATACAATAGATAATCACAGACAAACTAAAAATTTAAAGTCAACTGCAAAGTGTTGCACCCCAAAATTTGACCAACAATTATTTATTCATTGAGTGTTTGAAAATTGATACCTTCATCAGAAAGTTCAAGAGATCCTCAGAGGAGTGGGTTGAAACCAGGGTTGTGTGCCTCATAGCTTGAGAGTTGTGGGTGCTCCTCAGATGATTCTGAGACTTTGAGAATGAACTTGATGTTTTGAGAAAGTGTATGAGATGTCTTGATAGCCATCATGAAGCCCAGAGAAGTCATTATGCAAGAGTTCAGAGGATTCAACCATGAATGGTAGAATTAGGGTTTTGACTGGGTCAGCCCTAGGATAACTGAAAATTTGGAGAGGGTTGAGACCTAATCCAAGGGCCATGAGATCATGGAATGATGCATAGAGATGTTGTAAAGATGATTCCTAGACCAACTCATCATGATTGAAGAGTTTGAGAAGTTTTGAGTTAGGGTTTCTGAGGATTGTCAGTGAAAAAACCCTAATTTGATCCCCATCTTCCAGGCAGTTTTAGCTCTAGATGTGATTGATATCTCATCTTCCCCACAACATGAATGTTGTAGAGCTTGTTCTTAGCTTTAATTTGAGTGGTGGAAGTCCTTGATAGGAGTTACAGAGCTCAAGTTATGGTTTTGACAAATTACAGGTCAGCTGAGGTGTGTGAATCTGGGTCCTTGAAAGTCACCCAATTTGCAGACAACTTTTGCCCTAGTAGGATGATTCCTATGATTTCTTGGTCAACATGAATGTTGTAGGGCATCTTCTTAGCTTTAATTTTAGTGGTATAAGTCCTTGATAGGATTTGTAGAACTCAACTTATGGCTTGAACAAGGCAGGGGTATTTTGGTCATTTGTCTATTATAGGTCATTTTTAAGCAAAGGCTATATCTCCTATTTCCAAGCATCAAATGAAAAAACTCAAAACATGAAAGTTGTTCAAAATGTTATTTTAAGTCTAGAAAGAAGGTCATGAATTGTTGGAAAAGCTCATAGCATGGATTTGCATGATTGGTCAAAAATGAACTAAAAATGGCTTATAAGTTTAAAAAGTTGAAATTGGAAATTGGTTTGGAAGATCTATGGATCCAAAATAGGTCATCCAATATATCATTTTGATTGGAAACATCATTTTGAGAACATTGGTTTAGATAGAATTTTGATTTGAAGCTTTAAAATGGGTGATGCTTTGTTATTTTGTTACTTGCATTTGAAGTCACCTTTGGAAATCCTAACACAAGGCAAAACCAAGGCTTGTAATTGTGCACTCCTTCTCAATATCTCATGTAAAGATATTTTAAGACCAGATTGCAAAGCATAAGGCATGAGATGTGAGATTTTCAACTTGTCCCCATATGAGATTTTCAAGAACTTTCCACCATATTCTAGATGAATCTAGAAGTGTCTAATGATCATTATATAAAGGAGGCATCATAGATTGGTAAGGGTTGGTGATAGCAAGAGAATTCAGAGGGGAGAGAGAGAGAGAAGCATCCATTGAAGAGGTTTCTTCAAGTTGAAGCAATTCTGGTTTCCTTCCATTGCAGATCTTCTCCTTCATCACAAGTGCAAACAGAAGGCCATTGATCATCCAGGGATCCTTTTGAAGCAATTACAAGGCCTGAAACCTTCTCCTCATACCTTCTCCGTCATCACTTGACAGGTTCTTTCTTCTCCCTATACCTCTTAATTTATTTAGTTTCAGTTCGTTCTTTAGGTGTAGAATTAACGTGCTAGGATAGAGGATCAAATTCTGAGAGTTTGAGAGCTCTGTATGTAGATCCATAACAGGTGCAAGATTCTTTAGGTTGCAAGAACAGACTGTGTATTAGGTTTTAATGATCGTGCTAGGGTTTAGTGTGACTAGGGTAGCATAAAGAACACCCTCAGGCCATTAGATTGAAGCTTTGACATGATTGATCTCAGAGATCCATGGTGGAACCCAAGTCTTTAAGCTTTCTGTTAGAGTGACTCAAAGAGAATTAGGAAAAAGTACACGTGCAGTCTTGTTCCTCTTAATTAGTAGAACAATTTTGGTGTTGGAATTTTAGGATTTCATGGACTGGTTAGAGAGAACGAGGAGAGGAAAGATTTGCGCATGGAGGGTGTCTCGTGAAACCCTAGCTGGCTGGAGGTGAAAGACGTAATCTCCACCCTTGATTCGTTTTGAAATATTGACTTTGTCCCTCAATCCAACGGCCCAGATTAATCAGAAACGGAGGGAAAATTTGAAAAGTGGAACGCAGCGTTTTGTTAAGTGAGGGCGCCTGGGCTTATCTCAGAATCCTATTCGCACCCCCACCTATAAGCCCAAAGCCAATACGCACGTGAAAACATTAATCTTCGCACCCCCAGCGTTTTTTATTTTTCTTTTCTGAAGTGATAATGGGCCTAGCACTGACTTCTATTGGCACCCCTCTTAATCAGCCCATCTTGTAGTTGAACTAGCGCTTCCTGCTACTCGCACCCCCTCCCCTTTAATTGTTTTATTTTCTTTTTAATTCTTTTAATATTTTTCTTGCATTTGTAAAATTCATAAAAAATAGGAAACTTAATATTTTTTGATTCTTGTTTTTTTTCATGTGTTCATAAAGGTGTCTAGAAAATTCTAAATAAATAAAATGTCCATTTTATATTCTTTTCATATTTTTAATAGATTATTCTTTTAAATAGCTTTTATAATGTTTAGTTTGATATCATGATTTTGTAGAATTTGTTTTAGGACCTTCCTTTAATCTTTTTAACTCATTCTTTTTTGTGTAATTAGATATTGAATCATAGTTCCCCATAGGATTTATTTCTAGATTTTTAGATTAAAATTTGATTAGTTTAGATAGTTGAACTTAGGATAGTCTAATTAGGGTTTAGGTTGTGCATAGGTAAGGAAATTCATTTTCTTTAGATAGTTTTGTCTTGATTTTTGGGTAGAGGCATATGTGGATGTTATGGATAGATATTGTAGACTCTTGTGAATAATTGTTAGATTTTTCCCCATTGGTTTAGTATTTTTAGGTATTTTCTGAAGTTGCATATTGATTTTGTCTGTTCTGTGGTTATCTGTGCATCTTTGGGGTTCATTGTGGGGAATTTGTTGTGGGGTTTGTGTTGTCTTGAGGATCTTGTTGGAGAGCATGATGAAGAGAAGATTGTAGATCAAGACTCAGAGACCCAGAGCTTGGATTATTCCCTGTCCGTGAGGTTTGAGATCCTGAAGTTTGAAGGAAGTTCATGGTACTTTCCTGAGGAAGGCACTATGAATGACTTTCATTCTTTCTTCTCACCTCTTTCTTAAGTATCCAATGATGTTGGAGCCAACTTGTGAGTTTAATTTCTCCTGAGGAGGAATGTAAACTGATCACATGTTGTTGAGCCACATGGGATACACTTCCTAAGTGGAAGCCTCCTAGTACTTTCCTGAGGAAGGTCCTATGGGTCTATTCACTTAGTTCCATTAGTTTATCTAGGATTTCTCAAGTATCCAATGATGTTGGAGCCAACTTGTGAGTTTAATTTCTCCTGAGGAGGAATGTAAACTGATCACAGTTGTTGAGCCACATAGGATACAACTCCTAAGTGGGAGCCTCCTAGTACTTTCCTGAGGAAGGTCCTATGAGTTTGTTCATTTAGTTCCACTAGTTCAGATAGGATTTCCTAAATATCCAGTGATGTTGGAGCCTGCTTGTGAGTTTAATTTCTCCTGAGGAGGAATATAAACTGATCACAGTGGTTGAGCCACATAGGATATGACTCCTGAGTATACACCTCCTGGTGCTTTCCTGAGGAAGACACTATGAGTCTGCTTACTTAGCTCCCTGTCTTTGGTAAGCTTGTTCTGAAGCTTGAAGATTGGGATTGTTTTCTCTTTTGGTTAGGTTTTGCTTTAGGGCTTTGCTTTCATTTTGATTCAGATTCTGTATTAGGATTAGGATTAGAGAATAGATGATTCTTTCTCAAGCTTGTGTTTTGTTTGCCTGATGGCACCTCATTTCTTTTATCTGATATTGCTTGATAGCATGTTGATTATTTTCAGTATGATTACTGTTATTTCATGACTGGCTTGAGGTTGAGATGAGCTTGTGGAGGCTGAAGCCCCACACACATTTCCTCCCTCACTTGCATTGCATGCATTTTACTGTTAAAGTTGATGCTTTTGTCTGTTTTGGTGTATCATTGACATGATCCCTTAGGACTCTCATTTCCTCTGATGAGGATTTGATGATAGACTTTTAGGTTGAAACCTATGCATGATAACATCTAGGAGTTCCCTGTTCAAACCTCAACCATAGGATGAATCCATGGCATGATAACAGTAGGACTTGATAGTCTCCCTCCTAGTTGGGCCTGTTCTCTTCTCATCTCGAAGCAGTCTAAGATACAGTAATCATGAATGATTTCTTTCGTACGTTACGAGCCTTAAGCTATCTGAGGTTGGATGTTTAGTATGATACCCCGTGGGTGACATGCGACGCATTCACTCTCAGGTCATAGTCTCTAGTGCGGTTGAAATCGCAAACACAATAAAAAACACTTCTTTCAGGAGATAACCCGTAGTTTCCCGAACTACGTTTGCTCTGATCTTTCATACCAGATGAAAGTACGTAGGCATAGGATGCAACGTCCTAGCGAGCAACCTTCCCCATCTTCACCCGTAGTTAGCCGAACTACGTTGACTTTGATTTCTCGTTACAGACGGGAATACGTAGGCATAAAGCGCGACGCTTTGCCGAGTCATTTTTCTTTTCTTTTTCAGCCAGCCTTGATAGGTAGATAGATTAAAACCAACCCGTCCAAGTAAACAAACAAGCGAGGATCCCGTCGAGTACGACGGACGTGAGGGGTGCTAATACCTTCCCCTTGCGTAACCGACTCCCGAACCCAGACAATGGTTGCGATGACCTTGTCTTACCCTTATTCGTCAGGTTTTTCCGATCGTTTCCTTTCCCGCTCTGAGGGATAAATAACGAAAGGTGGCGACTCTTCTGTCATGCCGGCACCTTATTTTCGCGCAAGCGACAGCTGGCGACTCTGCTGGGGACCGAACCCAGAATCTCTGGTTCTCCGGTTCCCTATGAGAGTCAATCCTATCGCTTGTGTGTTTGCTTGTTGGGTTGCGTTTATTTATCGCATTTTTACTTCCCGCATTTTTATTTCCCGCATTTTATTTCCAGTTTGATATGATTATCTGTGCTGCTGTGAGAGAGGGATGTTACTGTGAGTGAAAAGCCGGACCTGGGCTTGAGTACACACCTAGATATAGTTGCGGAGAAGTAGTAGACGGACCTGTCTGCTGAGCAGGCACAGTTCCCTACGAAAATCTGCGCTCAGACGAGATTCTTGCAAAGGTGCTCCTTTCCGGTCCTGAGGATCTGAGGGGAGTCCAGACGTGAGGATTGTCGACTCTGGGGACCGATCATTTGGAAGTCAGCTAAGAGAGGCCTCTTCATGACTTGATAATGCCACTCCTCCTGGGAATCGTATTGTCACTCATGAAAGTCTGTGACGCTGATGACCGCATAGGATGTCGTACCTTTGTCCGTGGATTAGGTCCATACCTGTGAGTGGGGTCGGGATATTGCAGGAAACTTATACCCTCAGACTACCTAGTTTTCTCGACAGTGAATCAGTTATGTTGGGTTCTCAGTTGCAGATATGTTCTTGATAGAGCAAGGGTTTGATCAGAGGATCTTATCATCGGATGTTTGTCTGTTCTTGATAGAGCAGGCTTTGATCAGTGTGTTATCATCAGTGGTTTGCTCTGGATGGAGCAGATTTTGAGTGAGGTCTGAAGACCTCATCGGCAGATGTTATTTGTTCTTGATAGGGCAGATTTTGAGTGAGGTCTGAAGATCTCATCAGCAGCTGTGTGTTTGTTCTTGATAGGGCAGATTTTGATTTGGGGTCTGAAGGCTTCATCAACAGATGTTCCTTGATCTTGCACTCGTGGTCTTTATTATCAGGCACTTACTCTTGACAGAGCAGAATTTTGATCTCGATCCTATCAGATGGTTATTTTCAGCAGATCAGATCAGTGGTTTTACACCGGGGTTTCCTTCTCATCAGTGACTGTTGATACCGAATCTCCACAGCAGCCACCTGGATATTGTTGCATGCCTGCATTTTGCATTAGTTTGCATAATCATTCGCATTCCATTGGCGTGTGTCTGTGACAGGTACCGTTCCCCGATCCAGGATCTCTCGCCTCTTATTACTGCAGCCTCTCGCAGAAAGACTGTTGCGTACGAGTTCTCGGTCCTTGATGTGTCGAATCTGACTATTGCTGATACCATGTGTGAGATTGCTGTTTCCGTAATTGGGCTCAGATTCCCCTCCTTGTTATTGGCAGCCCTGGTACTAAGGCACCAGGATCGGGGGAAATCTCTCAAGCACACAGACACACGCATACATCTGCATAAAGCATTTTGCATGACATACATTCTGTTGCTCTTCCTAACCTTTGATGTTGACAGGTTTTTCAGGTACTCAGGTTCCGAGCTGCTTTTGATCTCCAGGATTGATCAAAGACTCATCCACCGCTACTCAACTCGCGCCAATCAGACAAGGATAATGGACCAGGTACAGTCAGATGTTCAAGAGCTCCGTGAACGGATGGATCGTTTTATGGAGCTGATGCAAGTAGTTGCGAATGGGCAAGACCAGCTTCGTACTTTGGTTCAACCTCTCATCTCCAGGGTTGACAGTAATGGAATACTTCACGGCGGGGCCGTGCCCACTCCTCCTCCAGGGGATACTCCACAGAACGTTGTTCCTGCTGCCGGGGGCAACGGCAGTGCTAACGGCAATCTGATGACTAATATCGGGCTCAACGCGGCTGGCGTCGGCAATGGTAGCTTGGGAGCCAATGTTAACATAGGGCCGGTCAACGGCAATGCTGGTGCAGGAAATCTGTTGGTGCCTCAACCGTGGCTGGAGGACCATCAGGATGACATATTCTCTCAGAGAGGTGTAGAGGCAGAGTTGAATGCTGAGGCTCGACTCAGGTTCAAGGCGCTGGAAGACAAGATGAGAGACATAGAAAATCAGAACACATTGGGCGTTGACATGTCCAAACTCGGGTTGATTGCTGACTTTAAAGTACCTCACAAGTTCAAGGTGCCTACCTTTGAGAAGTATAAGGGTACTACTTGCCCCCGGGTCCACCTCCGATCTTATTATAGAAAGATGTCTGCTTATTCTGACGATGAGAAGCTGCTGATGCACTTCTTTCAGGATAGTCTTTCTGGTCCATCGCTCGAATGGTATATGGGTTTGGAGCCCGCTACTGTGCGCACCTGGAAAGATCTTGCAGAAGCGTTTGTTCTCCACTATCAATACAATAGCGACTTGGCTCCCAACCGAGTTCAGCTTCAGAATCTCTCACAGCGGAGCAATGAAAGCTTCAAAGAGTACGCCCAGCGATGGCGTGAATTGGCTGCTCGGGTTCAACCGCCGATGGTTGAGCGTGAGCTAGTGCAAATGTTCGTGGCTACCCTTCCTGGAATCTATTATGAAAAGCTGGTCAGTGGCATGACTGGAACATTCTCGGCACTCATCACTCTGGGCGAGCATGTTGAGAACGGTATAAAGATTGGAAAAATTCAGGGCGAATCATCCTCAGTTGGAGGAGCTGGTAAGAAACCTTACGCTGGCAAGCGTCGAGAGGGAGATGCCAGTGCTGTCACTAATGCTAGGAGAAAGGGCAAGGGACCTCAGCCTCAGATTGCTAGCATAAACATTCCAGCTGCTCCACCACAGCCGCAGCAGCAGCAACCTCAGCAGCAGAATAATCAGGGGTATAAAAGATATCAGAATCGGGCTCCTCTAACAAGCCGTCATTTTGATACTCCACCTATGTCGTATGCACAGCTTTTGCAAACGCTGCTTCAGCTCCAATTAGTTCAAAAGAGGACGTTGGCTCCCTTAACAGGGGCACCACCACCAGGGTATGACGCCAGTGCTACTTGTGAGTTCCATACTGGGGCACCAGGCCATACGGTTGAGAATTGTAAAGCTTTTAAGCACAGAGTCCAGGACTTGGTGGACGCCAAGGTTATCAACTTTTCTGACAACGTGCCCAACGTCACTAAAAACCCGATGCCTCATCATAAGGGGGGCGGAGTGAATGCTGTTATCACAGAAGAGAGTTCAGACTTGCTGACTGATGTCAAAGATTTGAAGACGCCGTTGAGTTTTGTCAAGGCTAAGTTGCTGAAGAAGGGCTTCTTCCCTGGATGCGGAGAGTTATGTATGGCTTGTGCTACACTTCCTGATGGGTGTGAGCAGCTGATCGAAGGTATCCAAAGTCTGATGTCCGAGGGTATTTTGCAATTCAGCCGGAGCGTTGAGAGTGCATCAGGGGAAGTCATGCTGAAGCAGGCAGACGAAGTTGCTACCATTACTATTCCTCGTCACACTATTACTATTTCTGCGCCCCGTCCGCCTACTATCACTATCACCAGGGCCGGACCAATCCCATTCGAGAGCACCAATGTCGTTCCATGGCATTATGGCGCCGAAGTTTATTGTAATGGTCCGAAGATAGAGCTTGAGCCATTCGGATCAACTGTGCAGAATCTTACCGAAGTCAGTGGTATCACTAGAAGCGGAAGAGTCTTTGCGCCAGCAGAGGTTGCAGCAGAGAAAGTGGTCCGAGTTGACGCTGTGGATAAAGGTAAAGGTAAAGCTGTCGAAGAAGTCCCTGCTGGGGCAGAGAAGGACTTGCTGGTTAAAGATGCTGAAGAGTTCATGCGACTAATCAAGAAGAGCGACTACAAAATTGTAGATCACCTTCATCAGACTCCGTCAAAGATCTCGATTCTTAACCTGTTGCTGTGTTCTGAAGCGCACCGCAACGCGTTACTGAAGGTATTGAATGCTGCATACGTGCCGCAGGAGATATCAGTAAATCAACTCGAGGAAGTGGTAGCCCATGTTAATGCTGGTAACGGGCTGGGATTCACAGATCTAGAGCTGACTCCTAAGGGAAGAGATCACAATAGCGCTTTGCACGTCTCAATAGAGTGCTGAGGCACGATTATGTCACATGTCCTGGTGGATACGGGTTCCTCGCTTAATGTGCTTCCGAAAAAAGCACTGATGAAGTTGGATACCCGTGGATTGCTTTGCACGCCCAGTGATCTGGTCGTGAAAGCCTTTGACGGAACCAAGCGCCACGTCTTCGGAGAATTGACCCTGCCAATTCAAGTTGGTCCAGAGACGTTCAATACGGTTTTCTATATCATGGATATCATGCCCTCCTATAGCTGCCTCTTAGGTCGGCCATGGATCCATTCCGCTGGTGCCGTGACGTCCACGCTGCATCAGAAGCTTAAATATGCTGCCGGGGGCAGCATAGTGACAGTCTGTGGTGAGGAGGACATTATGGTGAGCCACCTGTCGTCCTTTAAATACGTTGAAATGGATGGCGAGATCCATGAGACTCTTTGCCAAGCATTTGAAACCGTCAGGGTAAAGGAGGTAGCTCCTGTCGTCGCAGAGAAGCAGGAGATGAATCTTTCCTCATTTAAGGAAGCTCGGGCCGTTGTCGAAGCCGGTTCCACCCCAGGCTGGGGGCATGTCTTGGATATACCAATCAAACAGGATAAGTTTGGATTGGGATATTCTCCTGGAGCTGAAGCTTCATCTTCTTCTGGCATCTCGTCTCGTGGGAAAGGGCCGATCCTATTCACCAAAGGGGGAGTAATTTTCGAGAGTATCAACGCTGCATCGGAGGACAGCGGGGACAGTGATTGCGATCTTGACGCCTGGATTCAACCGAGCAAGCTGGGCGAGCACCTCCACAATTGGACCATCAAGGAGATTATCAAGCTGACAAGTGAAGAGTAATGATTTGCTTTTTACAATCTTTGTACAACCCTATGTCCTGCCTGGGGCATAGTGGTTTTACTGTCAGGGCCTTGTTGGATTATGTGTATGCATTTTGCTAATAAATAAAAGGCGTTTTCTTCGTAATCAAATATTGTGTTCTCTGTTATTCCTGTTTTATGTTTATTTCGAAAAACAGTAAAATGGCAACGAGGTTTGTGCTAACCTGCATATTCTTGCTTTAAACTTAACCCTTGTTATTGCAGGATCCACATAACAGATGACATCGACTCTGGACCCTCTACGGCTCACTACGACTTTGATTGCCCGATCTATCAAGCCGAGGATGAGATTGATGAAGACGAAGACCTTCCGGAAGAGTTGGCCCGCTTGTTGCAACAAGAAGAAAAGGTTATTCTGCCTCACGAGGAGGATATTGAGATTATAAATCTGGGTTCTGAGGAGCTCGTCAGAAATGTCAGAGTAGGGGCTGCGCTGCAGAATGATGTCAAGCATAGACTGGTCGAGATGCTTCGAGAGTATAGTGACGTCTTTGCTTGGTCATATGAGGATATGCCCGGACTCGACACTGATATCGTGGTTCACCGCTTGCCGTTGCGAGAAGATTTCCCTCCAGTCAAGCAGAAGCTCAGGAGGACGAGACCAGACATGGCTGTAAAAATCAAGGAAGAAGTCCAGAAGCAGTTGGACGCAGGATTTCTAGCCGTTACCACTTACCCTCCGTGGGTCGCCAACATAGTGCCTGTACCGAAGAAGGACGGTAAGGTACGCATGTGTGTCGATTATCGGGATTTGAATAGGGCGAGCCCTAAGGATGATTTCCCGTTGCCTCATATCGATGTGTTGGTCGACAACACAGCCCAGTTTTCCGTGTTTTCGTTCATGGATGGCTTCTCCGGTTACAATCAGATCAAGATGGCACCGGAGGACATGGAGAAAACGACGTTCATTACCCCCTGGGGAACATTCTGCTACAAGGTAATGCCCTTCGGTCTGAAGAACGCGGGGGCCACTTACCAGAGAGCAATGGTAACTTTGTTTCATGATATGATTCATCATGAGATCGAGGTCTATGTTGATGACATGATTGCAAAGTCCCAAACGGAGGAGGAGCATCTGGTCAACCTACTGAAGCTGTTTGAAAGGCTTAGGAAGTTCAGGCTGAGGCTGAATCCTAACAAGTGCACTTTCGGAGTGCGGTCCGGAAAGTTATTGGGGTTTATCGTTAGTGAACGAGGTATTGAAGTCGATCCTGCAAAGATAAAAGCTATCCAAGAAATGCCAGCGCCGAAAACAGAGAAAGAAGTTCGTGGTTTCCTGGGCCGAATAAACTACATTGCAAGGTTTATCTCTCAGCTCACGGCCACTTGTGAACCGATGTTCAAGCTGTTAAAGAAAAATCAGGCGATTACTTGGAATGAGGATTGCCAGAAGGCATTCGACAAGATAAAGCAGTATCTTCAAGAACCTCCAATCTTGATACCCCTAGTGGCTGGACGGCCATTAATCATGTACCTGACGGTTCTGGAGAATAGTATGGGGTGTGTTCTCGGTCAGCACGACGAGACGGGCAGAAAAGAGCATGCCATTTATTACTTGAGTAAAAAGTTCACTGAGTGTGAATCTCGATACTCGATGTTGGAGAAGACGTGTTGTGCATTAGCTTGGGCCGCCAAACGTCTGCGACAGTATATGCTCAACCACACCACTATGTTGATTTCGAAGATGGATCCGATCAAGTACGTCTTCGAGAAGCAGGCTCTTTCAGGCAGGATTGCCAGATGGCAGATGGTGTTAACGGAGTATGATATTCAGTACGTCTCTCAGAAAGCCATTAAGGGAAGCGTATTGTCTGATTACCTTGCCGAACAGCCAATCAAAGACTACCAGCCAATGAAGTTCGAATTTCCTGACGAGGACATTATGTTTCTCAAAGCGAAGGATTGCGATGAGCCATTGCCCGATGAGGGGCCAGATAGGAAGTCTCAGTGGAAGTTGATATTCGACGGAGCGGTTAATTCCTATGGAAATGGTATCGGGGCTATCATCACGACTCCTCACGGATCCCACATCCCGTTTACTGCGAGACTGACGTTTCCAGTTACCAACAATGAAGCCGAGTATGAAGCATGTATTATGGGTCTAGAAGAGGCAATTGATTTGAGAATCAAGAATCTAGACATATATGGTGACTCAGCGCTTGTAATCAATCAGATCAAAGGGGAGTGGGAAACTCGTCAAGCTAATTTGGTGTCGTACATGAATTATGCCAGGAGGCTGCTTCCGTTCTTCGACCGAGTAGAACTTCATCATGTACCCCGGGCTGAAAATCAAATGGATGATGCTTTAGCCACGTTGGCTTCAATGTATAAAGTCAATTATTGGAATGAGGCTCCAAGAATTGTGCTTTCGCGTCTTGATAGACCAGCATTTGTCTTCGCAATCGAGGATGCCACCGACGGCAAGCCATGGTTCCACGATATCCAGACCTTCCTTATGACTAAGGAGTATCCTGCGGGTGCGTCAACCCAGGATAAGAAGACGCTAAGGAGGCTATCTGGAAACTTTTATCTCAATCCTGATGGAGTGCTGTATAAGAGAAACCACGATCTCGTGCTACTCAGATGTGTAGATGAGAAAGAGGCGAGTATGCTCATGGAGGAAGTCCATGAGGGCACATTTGGTACGCACGCCGGCGGGCACGCCATGACGAGAAAGATCCTGAGAGCAGGGTATTACTGGCTGACTATGGAGTCGGATTGCTTCAGATTCGCGAAGAAATGTCACAAATGCCAGATTTATGCTGATAAAGTTCATGTGCCGCCGTGCCCATTGAATGTCATGTCTTCCCCTTGGCCGTTCTCCATGTGGGGCATCGACATGATAGGCAAGATCGAGCCCACTGCATCCAATGGTCATCGTTTTATTCTGGTAGCTATCGACTACTTCACCAAATGGGTGGAGGCAGCCTCGTACACTAATGTGACCAAGCAGGTGGTAGCTAAATTCATAAAGAGGGACATCATCTGTCGATATGGAACTCCCGAGCGGATCATTACTGATAATGGTTCGAATTTGAATAATAATATGATGAAGGAGCTGTGCCAGAGCTTCAAGATTGAACACCACAACTCATCTCCCTACCGGCCGAAGATGAATGGCGCTGTTGAAGCGGCCAACAAGAACATCAAGAAGATCGTTCAGAAGATGGTTGTGACGTACAAAGATTGGCACGAGATACTGCCGTTTGCCTTGCACGGTTATCGTACTACGGTGCGTACGTCGACCGGGGCAACTCCTTTCTCCTTGGTGTACGGTATGGAAGTTGTCCTGCCGTTAGAAGTGGAAATTCCCTCTTTACGTGTTTTGGTTGATGTGAAACTCGACGAGGCAGAATGGATTACGAATCGTTTGAACCAACTCAGCCTGATGGACGAGAAGAGGTTAGCATCGATTGCATTTGGTCGCCTGTACCAAAGCCGGATGAAGAAAGCTTATGATAAGAAGGTGCGTCCCAGAAGCTTTCAGACGGGTGATCTCGTCCTGAAGAAGATTCTTCCGCCACACTCCGATCACCGGGGCAAGTGGACTCCGAATTATGAAGGGCCGTATGTCGTCAGCAAGGTCTTCTCGGGAGGAGCTTTGTTGTTATCCACGATGGATGGTGAAGATTTTGCATCCCCGGTGAACGCGGACGCAGTTAAAAAATACTTTGCTTGAAAGAGGCCCGCTGGACAAAAAAGAAAGAGTCCAGGCAAAAAAGGGGCATCCCGGCGAACCAAAAACAGAATAAAAGGTTCGGGCAAAAATTAGGGATATATTGAAAAAATGTACACCCGCGAAGTCGAAAACCTACACTGGGCGGCTTCGGCAAAAAAGGGTATCCTGGTGAACTGAAAACCCGTAAAGGGCGGTTCACGCAAAAGTTAGGGATTTGAATAAGCAAATGACTGCGTTCCGCGTGTGGACTTTCATTGTTTAGTGGTTCGGAAGACCTGAGGGCCGTTTATCTGAATCAATCTCTTCCAAAGCTGAAGCGTCGGAGAAGTATCAAAGTCGAGTGGGTCTTAGAGGGATCAACTCATGGTGTTCGTCTACGCCTCGTTGCCGACATTTGTATATACTGATGTATATTTATGTTTTATTTTTTGCGCGGCTTCCTCATTCCAGGAGCTTGCCTCTGTTGTGAAACATTTTTGCCCATTCAGGGGTTCATCATCAATAAAATGCACATTATTCAGCAATTCTGTTTGTCTGTTTAGCATTTATCTGTTTTGTTTGCGAATGAAAACGCCGATGTTTTTTGATAAAATGCGCATACATAAACTTGCGGGCCTATGCCCATTAATTGTTGAAACAATTAATTAACTGAATACTGTCACGAGATAATAACCTGGATAGGACCCTTTGAGGAGGGAATCTTGTCTCTTTGTTTGTGTTGTTGCAGGTGTAGCACCTTCCAGAAGATGCGTCGTGCGCATCCCCGAAGCAGGATGAGGCCTCCTTCTCCAGCAGAGTTCAGTAGTCTCTCCTCCGCAGAATCTGAACGCAAATGGTGAGCAGTGATATGTCTTCCCCAAGCAGAGATGATTCTCTTCCCCAAGCAGACGCATCCTGAGGGAACGTCACCTCATCAGCCGAATCAAGCACCGAAGAATGGTGTCCCTCCCCAGCACCGGGTCACAAGTGCAGATTTCATAGGAATGTTCGGGTGCCGAAGCTCGTGTTTGCCCCAGTAAAGTCACCGAAGCAGGTGTCTCCCCCAGCGCCGGGCCACAAGTGCAGGTCTCATAGGAAATTGTTCGTATGCCGAAGGATGCAGTAACTAATGATGCCAGACTGAGGTCTCCAGCGGAATTGAGATTCCCCACCAAAGTCATGCTCTCTCCTGAAGATGGATGATTCCCTCTTCCCCAGTAGAATGTTGGTACAGCTGATGTTGTATTCCCCTGCAGAGTTGTGCTCTCTGCCCCGAAGTCAGATGATTCTTTCTTCCCCAGCGGAATTGAAATCCCTCATCAGAGTCGTACTCTCCAGTGAAGTAGAATGATTTCTCTCCCCGGCTGAGTCCGCAGAAAAGCAGAATCCTTGGAAGTTGATCAGATCATGATCGATTTTCCCCAGCAGAGCGTGGGGCAGCTAATGCTGTGTTTCCCCAGAGTCGCACTCTCTCCAGCGAAGCAGAATGATTTCTCCTTCCCCAGCCGAGTGTGCAGATGCCCGAGAAAGCCGAGTCCTTGGAAGTTGATCAGATCATGATTGATTTTCCCCAGTGGAATGTGGAGCAGCTGAAGTTGTTTTCCCACAGAGTTGTTATCCCCAGAAGAGTAGCCATGACGGCCGCGCAGTTCATTCTCGCGATTGATATCAGCAGGTCCAGGTTCTCGTAGAGCTTCGTTCCCCTGCAGCAGTCAGTTGAAGATTGTTCGCCCTACAGCAGTCAACAGGAAGATCAATTCCCCAGACGGAGGCCGATTGATATTGGCATGTCCACGTTCTCCTCAGCAGGATGATTCCTCTACCTGAGTTCTTGGCTCCTTGACAAAAGGGTTTCCTCCTCCCAGCATTTATTTTGCGGACGGGATCGCATCATTGTGCATGATTGCATAGCATTTAAACACTGCATAGCATTTAACGCTGCATAACATCGTGCATGATTGCATGGCATTTAGCATAAACGCATATCATTCCCACCGTGTGGGGCATGACGCAGAAGCATAGGCATCATAAACATGATCTAGGTCATTATCATTCTTGCCTTACAGGTGTTCAGCCGAAAGACCAGTTGCTCAGGATGATTCCTGACGTTCTCTCCAACAAGGTCGCTTTCTTAAGATGATTCTTAAGACCCCGGTGTAAGTCCCGCAGTCGCTCGCTCGAGATGATTTTTGAGATCCCCAGCGAAGTCTTCAGTTCGAGATGATTCTCGAATTCCTCAGCAGGGCCGTTTGCTTAAGATGATTCTTAAGATCTCAGTGCAGCTTCCTGAGTTGTTTTCTTAGGGTGATACTTGAGCTCCCCAATAGCATCCCCAGCAAGAGTTGCCCAGGAAGATTCCTGGAATACCCAGCAGAATGAAGTATCCAGAATGGTTATCAGTTCAGGATGATTCTTGAAGGTGCCCGACGGATTTGTTTGTTCAAGATGATTCTTGAAGTCCTTAGCAGCGTGATATGTCTGCTCCAACAGCGATGTCTAATCTGAAGATGGATTTCGTAAACGCCTGAAGGCGGAATCAAAGGTTCCCGTGAGCTCAGATGTCCCTGTTGATGAATCAACGTGTGGCTGAAGACAAGGTTCCAAAGCTTGTGTATGCAAGGTGATCCGTGTTGGTCTGAAGACCAAGTCAGTTGTCCTGAGGAGATGATTGATTGCGATCAAGTGAATGATATTTCTTCTGACTGAAGTCGAAGATGTTTCTCCAGCTGAAGCGGAGTTTTGCCTGAAGGCAAAGTGTTTGAATCCCCGTAGAGTCATGAATGGCTCAGGGTACCATTTCTCTGACTGAAGTCACAAATTTCCCAAGCTGAAGCGAAGGTGCCTAAGGGCAAGGTAATCCCCAAGGTCATGAATGACCTAGGATTCATTTTTCGGACTGAAGGCCGAAATATATCCCTGACTGAAGTCTCGGATGCTCTATAGCAGAGGTGGAGTTGCCTGAAGGCATATCCATGTATCCTTGAAGGCCAAGGACCATTTCTTCAGACTGAAGTCGAAGATACCTCCTGCAGAGTTGCCGACGGGCAAAGTTTATATCCTTGAAGGCCAAGGATGTTTTTCTAGCTGAAGCTGGAATAGTCGACGGGCAGGGTTTCATCTTTCTTCATAAATACTTGAAGATTCTCCAGCGGATCTGGAGTGGCCGGGGGCCAGGGTTTCATCTATCTTCAGAAATACTTGAAGATTCTCCAGCGGATCTGGAGTGGCCGGGGGCCAGGGTTTCATTCATATTCAGAAGTACTTAAAGATCTTTTCTAGCTGAAGCTGGAAGTGGCCAGGGGCCAGGGTTTCATATATCTGTAGTGTTGAACTTCTACGGTTTCTCAGTATGCAGTAATATTTGGATGTTCGTTATGGTTCTGAGGGTGAACCCCAGATCAGAGTGTGCTTGGTTGAGTCTCTCATCCCCAGCAGAGTAGCTCCAAATACGCAAGTTCCATTTACCAGGGGTGAACCCCAGGTCAGGATTGTTCAGTATTGTATTTTCTCCAGCGGCGATGCGGGGTATTTTGATTGTTCGACGGCAATATCAGGTTTAGTCTTCCAGCGGTGATGTTGGGTGTTGTGGTTGTCTGAAGGCAATGTTAGAAGAATTTAATGTGGACAATTGACGGTGATGTCAGATCGATATTTCTCCGGCTAGTTGTTGAGCGGCTAGTGTTGCAGTATTCAAAGATTTGTTCCCCGCAGAGTACCATGTGCTCGCGCAGTTGGCAAATTTTCGGGTTTACCGATATTCAATCGTCTCGCACCTTGATTGGTTGAGAGCCGTTCGCTTCTCACCCAGTCAGGTTCAAGCCGTTCGAATAGGGGCAGCTGTTGCACCCCAAAATTTTACCAACAATTATTTATTCATTGAGTGTTTGAAAATTGATACCTTCATCAGAAAGTTCAAGAGATCCTCAGAGGAGTGGGTTGAAACCAGGGTTGTGTGCCTCATAGCTTGAGAGTTGTGGGTGCTCCTCAGATGATTCTGAGACTTTGAGAATGAACTTGATGTTTTGAGAAAGTGTATGAGATGTCTTGATAGCCATCATGAAGCCCAGAGAAGTCATTATGCAAGAGTTCAGAGGATTCAACCATGAATGGTAGAATTAGGGTTTTGACTGGGTCAGCCCTAGGATAACTGAAAATTTGGAGAGGGTTGAGACCTAATCCAAGGGCCATGAGATCATGGAATGATGCATAGAGATGTTGTAAAGATGATTCCTAGACCAACTCATCATGATTGAAGAGTTTGAGAAGTTTTGAGTTAGGGTTTCTGAGGATTGTCAGTGAAAAAACCCTAATTTGATCCCCATCTTCCAGGCAGTTTTAGCTCTAGATGTGATTGATATCTCATCTTCCCCACAACATGAATGTTGTAGAGCTTGTTCTTAGCTTTAATTTGAGTGGTGGAAGTCCTTGATAGGAGTTACAGAGCTCAAGTTATGGTTTTGACAAATTACAGGTCAGCTGAGGTGTGTGAATCTGGGTCCTTGAAAGTCACCCAATTTGCAGACAACTTTTGCCCTAGTAGGATGATTCCTATGATTTCTTGGTCAACATGAATGTTTGAGGGCATCTTCTTAGATTTAATTTGAGTGGTAGAAGTCCTTGATAGGATTTGTAGAACTCAACTTATGGCTTGAACAAGGCAGGGGTATTTTGGTCATTTGTCTATTATAGGTCATTTTTAAGCAAAGGCTATATCTCCTATTTCCAAGCCTCAAATGAAAAAACTCAAAACATGAAAGTTGTTCAAAATGTGATTTTAAGTCTATAAAGAAGGTCATGAATTGTTGGAAAAGCTCATAGCATGGATTTGCATGATTGGTCAAAAATGAACTAAAAATGGCTTATAAGTTTAAAAAGTTGAAATTGGAAATTGGTTTGGAAGATCTATGGATCCAAAATAGGTCATCCAATATATCATTTTGATTGGAAACATCATTTTGAGAACATTTATTTAGATAGAATTTTGATTTGAAGCTTTAAAATGGGTGATGCTTTGTTATTTTGTTACTTGCATTTGAAGTCACCTTTGAAAATCCTAACACAAGGCAAAACCAAGGCTTGTAATTGTGCACTCCTTCTCAATATCTCATGTAAAGATATTTTAAGACCAGATTGCAAAGAATAAGGCATGAGATGTGAGATTTTCAACTTGTCCCCACATGAGATTTTCAAGAACTTTCCACCATATTCTAGATGAATCTAGAAGTGTCTAATGATTATTATATAAAGGAGGCATCATAGATTGGTAAGGGTTGGTGATAGCAAGAGAATTCAGAGGGGAGAGAGAGAGAGAGAGAAGCATCCATTGAAGAGGTTTCTTCAAGTTGAAGCAATTCTGGTTTCCTTCCATTGCAGATCTTCTCCTTCATCACAAGTGCAAACAGAAGGCCATTGATCATCCAGGGATCCTTTTGAAGCAATTACAAGGCCTGAAACCTTCTCCTCATACCTTCTCCATCATCACTTGACAGGTTCTTTCTTCTCCCTATACCTCTTAATTTATTTAGTTTCAGTTCGTTCTTTAGGTGTAGAATTAACGTGCTAGGATAGAGGATTAAATTCTGAGAGTTTGAGAGCTCTGTATGTAGATCCATAACAGGTGCAAGATTCTTTAGGTTGTAAGAACAGACTGTGTATTAGGTTTTAATGATCGTGCTAGGGTTTAGTGTGACTAGGGTAGCATAAAGAACACCCTCAGGCCATTAGATTGAAGCTTTGACATGATTGATCTCAGAGATCCATGGTGGAACCCAAGTCTTTAAGCTTTCTGTTAGAGTGACTCAAAGAGAATTAGGAAAAAGTACACGTGCAGTCTTGTTCCTCTTAATTAGTAGAACAATTTTGGTGTTGGAATTTTAGGATTTCATGGACTGGTTAGAGAGAACGAGGAGAGGAAAGATTTGCGCATGGAGGGTGTCTCGTGAAACCCTAGCTGGCTGGAGGTGGAAGACGTAATCTCCACCCTTGATTCATTTTGAAATATTGGCTTTGTCCCTCAATCCAACGGCCCAGATTAATCAGAAACGGAGGGAAAATTTGAAAAGTGGAACGCAGCGTTTTGTTAAGTGAGGGCGCCTGGGCTTATCTCAGAATCCTATTCGCACCCCCACCTATAAGCCCAAAGCCAATACGCACGTGAAAACATTAATCTTCGCACCCCCAGCGTTTTTTATTTTTCTTTTCTGAAGTGATAATGGGCCTAGCACTGACTTCTATTGGCACCCCCCTTAATCAGCCCATCTTGTAGTTGAACTAGCGCTTCCTGCTACTCGCACCCCCTCCCCTTTAATTGTTTTATTTTCTTTTTAATTCTTTTAATATTTTTCTTGCATTTGTAAAATTCATAAAAAATAGGAAACTTAATATTTTTTGATTCTTGTTTTTTTTCATGTGTTCATAAAGGTGTCTAGAAAATTCTAAATAAATAAAATGTCCATTTTATATTCTTTTCATATTTTTAATAGATTGTTCTTTTAAATAGCTTTTATAATGTTTAGTTTGATATCATGATTTTGTAGAATTTGTTTTAGGACCTTCCTTTAATCTTTTTAACTCATTCTTTTTTGTGTAATTAGATATTGAATCATAGTTCCCTATAGGATTTATTTCTAGATTTTTAGATTAAAATTTGATTAGTTTAGATAGTTGAACTTAGGATAGTCTAATTAGGGTTTAGGTTGTGCATAGGTAAGGAAATTCATTTTCTTTAGATAGTTTTGTCTTGATTTTTGGGTAGAGGCACATGTGGATGTTATGGATAGATATTGTAGACTCTTGTGAATAATTGTTAGATTTTTCCCCATTGGTTTAGTATTTTTAGGTATTTTCTGAAGTTGCCTATTGATTTTGTCTGTTCTGTGGTTATCTGTGCATCTTTGGGGTTCATTGTGGGGAATTTGTTGTGGGGTTTGTATTGTCTTGAGGATCTTGTTGGAGAGCATGATGAAGAGAAGATTGTAGATCAAGACTCAGAGACCCAGAGCTTGGATTATTCCCTGTCCGTGAGGTTTGAGATCCTGAAGTTTGAAGGAAGTTCATGGTACTTTCCTGAGGAAGGCACTATGAATGACTTTCATTCTTTCTTCTCACCTCTTTCTTAAGTATCCAATGATGTTGGAGCCAACTTGTGAGTTTAATTTCTCCTGAGGAGGAATGTAAACTGATCACATGTTGTTGAGCCACATGGGATACACTTCCTAAGTGGAAGCCTCCTAGTACTTTCCTGAGGAAGGTCCTATGGGTCTATTCACTTAGTTCCATTAGTTTATCTAGGATTTATCAAGTATCCAATGATGTTGGAGCCAACTTGTGAGTTTAATTTCTCCTGAGGAGGAATGTAAACTGATCACAGTTGTTGAGCCACATAGGATACAACTCCTAAGTGGGAGCCTCCTAGTACTTTCCTGAGGAAGGTCCTATGAGTCTGTTCATTTAGTTCCACTAGTTCAGATAGGATTTCCTAAATATCCAGTGATGTTGGAGCCTGCTTGTGAGTTTAATTTCTCCTGAGGAGGAATATAAACTGATCACAGTGGTTGAGCCACATAGGATATGACTCCTGAGTATACACCTCCTGGTGCTTTCCTGAGGAAGACACTATGAGTCTGCTTACTTAGCTCCCTGTCTTTGGTAAGCTTGTTCTGAAGCTTGAAGATTGGGATTGTTTTCTCTTTTGGTTAGGTTTTGCTTTAGGGCTTTGCTTTCATTTTGATTCAGATTCTGTATTAGGATTAGGATTAGAGAATAGATGATTCTTTCTCAAGCTTGTGTTTTGTTTGCCTGATGGCACCTCATTTCTTTTATCTGATATTGCTTGATAGCATGTTGATTATCTTCAGTATGATTACTGTTATTTCATGACTGGCTTGAGGTTGAGATGAGCTTGTGGAGGCTGAAGCCCCACACACATTTCCTCCCTCACTTGCATTGCATGCATTTTACTGTTAAAGTTGATGCTTTTGTCTGTTTTGGTGTATCATTGACATGATCCCTTAGGACTCTCATTTCCTCTGATGAGGATTTGATGATAGACTTTTAGGTTGAAACCTATGCATGACAACATCTAGGAGTTCCCTGTTCAAACCTCAACCATAGGATGAATCCATGGCATGATAACAGTAGGACTTGATAGTCTCCCTCCTAGTTGGGCCTATTCTCTTCTCATCTCGAAGCAGTCTAAGATACAGTAATCATGAATGATTTCTTTCGTACGTTACGAGCCTTAAGCTATCTGAGGTTGGATGTTTAGTATGATACCCCGTGGGTGACATGCGACGCATTCACTCTCAGGTCATAGTCTCTAGTGCGGTTGAAATCGCAAACACAATAAAAAACACTTCTTTCAGGAGATAACCCGTAGTTTCCCGAACTACGTTTGCTCTGATCTTTCATACCAGATGAAAGTACGCAGGCATAGGATGCGACGTCCTAGCGAGCAACCTTCCCCATCTTCACCCGTAGTTAGCCGAACTACGTTGACTCTGATTTCTCGTTACAGACGGGAATACGTAGGCATAAAGCGCGACGCTTTGCCGAGTCATTTTTCTTTTCTTTTTCAGCCAGCCTTGATAGGTAGATAGATTAAAACCAACCCGTCCAAGTAAACAAACAAGCGAGGATCCCGTCGAGTACGACGGACGTGAGGGGTGCTAATACCTTCCCCTTGCGTAACCGACTCCCGAACCCAGACAATGGTTGCGATGACCTTGTCTTACCCTTATTCGTCAGGTTTTTCCGATCGTTTCCTTTCCCGCTCTGAGGGATAAATAACGAAAGGTGGCGACTCTTCTGTCATGCCGGCACCTTATTTTCGCGCAAGCGACACAAAGTAACACATACGTGAATTTGATCTTCCTTTTGTTGTACACAACTCACAAGGCTGAAAATCGTTCAATATCTTCACTCGGTCTTGAACTAACCACCTTCTCAAAATCAAAGCACTTCAAGATTTCATTCGTTACAATCTTCACTCAATCCTACAAAAGTTTCCTTGTTCGGGTCTTTGAATTAATGAATGAGATAAAAACTCCATGATTTTGTTTGAAACAATCTTCACTCGATCCTACTGATATTCCTTTGGAGAATTTTTTTTTTCTTTTTCCTCACTGGATGTCAAATCTCCAGAATTCACAATAATAATAACATTCTTCGATCTAAAAGTAAAAATATTAGAACACCTAATGTACCTCAAAACTATTCTCTCTCTCTCTCTCTCTCTCTCTCTCTCTCTCTCTCTCTATATATATATATATATATATATATATATATATATATATATATATATATATATATATATATATATATATATATATATATATATATATATATATATATATATATATATATATATATATATATATATATATATATATATATATATATATATATATATATATATATATATATATATATATATATATATATATATATATATATATATATATATATATATATCACCCACTCACACACACACACACAAATTTGGCCATAGTACTTTAAGAAAGATTCTTGAGTTTAAATGAGGAAATTGTTCTAGAAAGGGAAATATTATAAATTCACCAAAAGTTGTTATTCCTCTTGAGTGAATCTTTCTTCCTTAAGAAGTGTTTATTTGGGTTTGGAGCTAAACTCGATAAAATCTCTTTTGGGGGGGATTTAGTGTTAAGACTCCATTTGATTTGTGAGTTAAGCCACTTAAGTAAAAGCTCTCTTTATAGGTTCTTGAAGATAACCAGTGAAAAATCTTATTATTGGTTCTTTAGCTCAACCCAGTGTAAAAGCTCAAATTAGTTGTGGTCAGCCTGGTGTAAAATCTCGGTTTGGTTCGTGGTTAGTTCATTATAAAACCTCGGTTAGGTTTGGAGGATTTCCAGTTCAAAATTCCACCTTGGTTCAAGATAAGTCCGTACAAAATCTAGGTTTATCTAGGAAATTAACTGCTCGAAGTTTTGTTCATGTTTGGTGTGAAGAGTAACCCCTTCATTCCATTATTAACTCTTTGGTTGGAAGTAAACCTGAAACTTCATTTCTCCTTGTATAAGGGTGTTCATGAGCTTAACCTTCTAAAAACTCATAAGTTTATTGGAAACTCTCAAGATTAATTCTTGGGGGAGAAGTGGGTCACATCTTTTAGACTGGACCTCTATAAATTTTTGGTGTCGTTCTCCCTTCTCTTATCTCTTTATTTTTTGCATATTTTCTTTACTATGATTTTCTACTACATATCCAATTTATAAGAAAAAAAATTGTTTTAAACCAACATTTTCAAATCCCCCACAATTCACCCCCTCTAAACCAATGTTCAACAAGATTATTATTATAGGTAAGGGCACAATATACACCTACCATAAACAACAGTGTCCTTCATCAAATCTGAGAGTGAAGGAAAATATTGATTTACTGACTTTTGCAAAGTGACTTTAGTTTAAGTATTCTCCTAGCTATATAAGACCAAATGTGTTTATTTTTGCTTAGGTTTGTATCGAGTTTGGAAGGGACAAGAATACCATGAAAATCTTGTTCACGTTAACGATAAAGGGGACAACTGTAGTTTATGGAATTCACTTTTGTTTCCCTCAACATACTGATCAGTAATCCTTACAATGTACTCCATTGTTGACTTTCCATACCCCCCCTAAAAAGATATAAACTTTGGAGCTTTATAACTTCTAGGAAGAAGCATCAAAGTGTCTACCCATTTAGGATATAGCTTCCTATACATTGGCCTATCCAGAGGCCGTTGTATCCAACAATGTCTCATTGTTATATGCAGTGTATGCAGAATCGTGAGTTGACTCGCTAACTCGCCCGAGTTTACGTTTCAGAAGCGTTCCAGCATGCTGAGTTGGAGGTAAAAACTCGGATGGTGAAACTCGGTAAACTCACCCAAGTTGAAATTGTAACTCGTTTTCCATCCTGCAGGCAGCGCTTCTGTTTTAAGGGGTTTCTCTTAGAAAAAACCCCTAATTTTCTAAAATGGGTCTGGATCGGGTTGGGTTTCATTAAATACAAATTTATTATTATTTTTATTTAAAATAGGAATACATTAAATACTGATCAAAATTTATCTCTTTCAAGAGAAACATATTAAATACTAATAAAAATTTCTCTTTTCAAGAGAAACTTATAGATTCAAGGAATAACTAAACCGTTATAGAATTATTTCTAACATAAATTATCTTTCTTCCATTACTTCTTCTCTTCTTCCTCATTAATAGTCATGCTTCTTCTTCCTCTTAACAAATAATTAAACAGAATTACTTCCTCTTTTCTCTTTCACATTCAAGTTTTCTATTTGGTCGAATTCTCTTTCATTCAACAAGACATCGACGGTGCCGATTTACTACAGTGCTTTTCTACCTGTAGTAGGTATAGAAGTTTTCAAAGTAATAATTCTGATCTATTATTCATTGATCATGATACAATATATATACAAAATAGTCCCTATAATTCCTCTTCTATTAAGGAAATGACAGATGCACACAATAATTACAAATAAATTATTTACAGCACACAATATTTTCCTACTTAATATAGCTAATAATATATTTGACTTATCTTAACACCCCCCACTCAAGTTGGTGCATTGATATCACACATTCCCAACTTGACTAAAGACTCATTAAACACCTTACTTGCCATTCCTTTAGTGAGAACATCTGTTAACTGCAATTCAGATCTTACAAAAGGAAAAGAAATTATTCCAGCTTCAAGTTTCTCTTTGATAAAATGTCTATCGATTTCTACATGCTTCGTTCTATCATGCTGCACAGGATTGTGAGCAATTGCAATTGCTGATGTATTGTCAGTTGTCACAATACAAATTCATAGTCTCCTTTTATTCAAAACCCAAATATGATAGAACATTTTGTATCCATAAAAGTTCACAAACTCCCAGTGTCATGCCTCTAAACTCGGCTCCAGCACTAGACCTTGCTACTACCGGTTGTTTTTTGCTCCTCCAAGTTACAAGATTCCCTCCTACAATTGTAAAGTAACCAGAGGTATACCTTCTATCATTTCTTGAACCTACCCAATCAGCGTCGGTATACCCTTCTACCTTCAAGTTTCCATGATTTGAGAATAAAATTCTTTTTCCAGGAGTAGACTTCAAATATCTCAAGATACTTTCAACAGCATCCATATGAGCTTTCCGTGGATCATGCATAAATTGACTAACGACATTTACTGCATATGTAATACCTGGTCATGAATGAGATAATTAAATTAGTTTGCCCACCAACCTCTGATATTTCCCTTTGTCTATGTTGGCTGAATTTTGGCATTGAAATAGCATATGGTTTTGTTCAATTGGGGTATCAATAGGTTTACACCCAAGCAGTCCAGTTTCAGATAGTAAATCAAGAGTATACTTTCTTTGACATAGAAAAATACCATGTTTAGATCTAACTACTTCAATACCCAAGAAATATTTGAGGTTTCCAAGTTGCTTCATCTCAAATTCAGAAGCGAGGTATTTTTGCAAACTAGACATCTCATCTTGGTCATTCCCTGTAACAATCATATCATCTACATAAATAATCAAAGCTGTAATTTTACCTTCTCCTTTCTTCAAAATTAAGGTGTGATCAGAGTTACTTGCTTTATAGCCAAAAGCCTTCATAGACTTAGTAAACCTATCAAACCATGCTCTTGGGGATTGTTTTAATCTATAAAGAGCCTTCCTTAACTTGCAAACCTTCATCTCATTTGAATCTATCATACCTAGTGGTAAATCCATATAAATTTCTTCTAAAATTTATCCATGTAGGAAAGCATTTTTTACATCAAATTGTAGAAGAGGCCAATCTTGGTTTGCTACCAGTGACAAAAGTATTCTCACAGTGTTGAGTTTGGCTACCGGCGCAAATGTCTCTTGATAGTCTACGCCGTAAGATTGAGTGTAACCTTTAGCCACTAGTCGTGCTTTATACCTTTCAATAGTTCCATCAGCTTTGTGCTTAATTGTATAAACCCATTTGCACCCTACAGTCTTTTTCCCTTTTGGTAACGTCACAAGATCCCAAGTGTTGTTTTTTTTCTAAAGCTTTCATCTCCACAACCATTGCTTCAGTCCATCTAGGATCTGCTAAAGCTTTTTGCATATTACTAGGAATAGAAATTGAGGATAATTGAGATACAAATGATGCATATGACTTAGATAACTTGTGAGATGACACATAATTACTAATGGGATATTTAACTTTTGATTGAAGGTTTGGTTCATATCTAATGGGAGGTTGACCATGGTTAAAACGAGGTGGAAGATTATATTGGACAATAGTGGATTCAATGTTAGGTGTGTTGGTGGCCTCATGAAAACTAGAGTCAATTTCATGGTCAATTTCATGAAAAAAGGAATCAACTTCAGAATGATCATTAGTATCAACTCCATTTATAATTTTATTATCAGGAAATACCTCTGGAGAGTCAACTTGATCTTGTGGAGAAGATTAAGCTAGTTGATTATGATCAGGGGAAATTGTATTATCTAAAGGTGATGTGTCCATATTTGAGACCAATTCATTACCTGCAGAATGATCCTCAGAAGATAATCTATCTTCACAAAATAAGCCAAACATGCTAACATCATGGTGTTGCACTTCACTTTCATTCCCCCTTGAAGTGTAGAATCAACATAAAAAAAGTTATCTTCATGAAAATTTACATCCATAGAAATATAAAATTTTTTAGATGATGGATGATAAGCAAGATAACTTTTTTGAGTTGATCCATACCCAACAAAGACACATTTAAGAGCTTATTTTTCAAGTTTTGTACGTTGATATGCGTGTAAGTGAACATATATAACACATCCAAAAACATGAGGCAGTAAATTAACGATGGAAGGGAGAACATGATGATCAGATAAAACATCTAGAGGCCTTCTAAAGTTATGCACACTAGAGGAGGTCCGATTAATTAAGTAAACTGCAGAATTCACAACCTCGCCCCACAAATGAGATGGAACATTACCATCAATTAGGAGTGTTCTTGTCACCTCTAATATGTGCCTATTTTTCCTCTTGGCCACTCCATTTTGTTGGGGGTAATAAAGACATGTTGTTTGATGCAAAATGCCTTTAGAGTTCAAAAAATCTTTTAATTCTTTCTTAAAATATTCCCCTCCATTGTCGGATCTAATTACCTTAATACATGTGTTAAATTGTGTAACTATCATTTGATGAAAGGAGCAAAACACATCATACACATCATTTTTATGTTGAAGCAAATATACCTAGGTTACCCGTGTACAATCATCAACAAAACTAATAAACCATTTTTTCTATTATGTGTAGATTGTGAAGCAGGACCCCAAACATCAGTGTGTACTAAAGAGAAAGGAAAATCTGTTTTCTTATTACTTAAGGGGAAAATGGCACGATGACTTTTTGCCATTACACAAGTTTCACAAAGAAAATTTGAAATATTTCATTTATGAAATAATAATGGAAATAATTTTTTTAGATAACTAAAAGAGGGATGCCCCAATCATCTATGCCATAGCCAAATAATTTTTTAATTTTTATCATGTATGTGATCACTTGCAATATGAACCAATACTCCTTTATGGATTTGTGAAACTTTTTCAAGATAATACAACCCTTCACTATATCTACCACTGCCAATCTTCTCCTTGGTATGTATATCCTGAAAAATACAGTGGGTTGGATAAAACACAGCAACACATGAATGTGATTTTGTTAATTTACTGACAGAGATAAGATTGCAATTCAAGGTAGGGAAAAATAAGACATTAGATATTGATAGGGAGGGTGATAGGGTCACTGTACCAACACATTCAATGGGAGATTTTACTCCATTGGCAGTAATAATAGCAATTCTATGACAGTTAGGAGAGAAATTAGTAAACATGTGTTGATCACAAGTCATATGATCAATAGCACCTGTATCGATTATCCAATTGATATTTCTAATAATAATAGAAGGATTATGAGCAGAGTTAGACATACCTGACTTGGTTACAAAACCGACAGCAGTAGAAAGATGAGCTTTGTTGTTTTCTGTCTTATTATTCGAAGTAGTTTTTCTCTTTGGATGCCACTCCGGGTAGCCATAGAGTTTAAAACATGTCTCCATGACATGATTATTTCCATTATAGTGATTACACTTGCAGACTTCTTTCTTCGGATACTTCTTAACAGCCAAAGCGGACCCATTCGAAGACTCACCATTTAGCATAGCTTCTTGGCGATTTGCCTTTATACATACAATTGCATAAACTGATTGAACATTAGGAAGCAGAGTGGTAGCCAGAACATGCCCACGAACTCCATCCAAATGTGAATCCAAACCAGCCAAAAAAACATAAACTCGTTGAGAATTAATCATCTTATTGAATTTCTCAACATCTTTAGTGCATTCCATGGTACAATTATTAATACTATCGTACTCTTGCCATAGTCTCTGCAATTTTCCAAAGTATGTAATAACAGATCCACCATTTTGTTGAGTAGATATTACCTCACGATGTAATTGATAAGTTCTTGATGCATCTTGGTAGACTGAGTACGTTTGTTTCACAGTTTCCTAAATTTCCCTCGTCGTAGCTAAGCGGATGAAAAGGGATCTGATTTCTTTGGTTATGGAGTCCAGAAGTCAAGACTTGACCAAGCAATTTTCATCTTCCCATGCTTCATATTCATCGAATTTATCTTTTGCAGGTGCAGTCTTTGTTCCGGTAGCGTAACTCCATCGTTTTCTGCCTCTAATTTTGTTATATACATTCAACGACCATTCGACGTAGTTAGTGTCGTCAAGCCGTTCTGGGGTGAGTGCATCATTGAATTGGACAACAGCGGAAGTTCCAAAATTCTCCGATTTGTTTTTATCAGAAGCCATCAGAAATTACTACGAAATAAAAAACCATTGTTTTCTATATTGAAAGAGAAACAGTGTTTGCTCTGATACCATATAGAAGTTTTCAAAGTAATAATTCTGATCTATTGTTCATTGATCATGATACAATATATATACAAAATAGTCCCTGTAATTCCTCTTCTATTAAGGAAATGATAGATGCACACAATAATTACAAATAAATTATTTACAGCACACAATATTTTCCTACTTAATATAGCTAATAATATATTTGACTTATCTTAACAGTAGGATCTTACGATCCGTACTATAATTTTCGAGTTACAATTTTTGAATCCTCCACCGATTCTACTTAAACTCTCAAGTTTTTAAACATTGGTTATATGAGTTATGGGTGAGGGATTCAATAATTGCTATTTAGGGAGTCTAGATTTTGTTGAAGATAGTTGGCCCAACACATTATCTAAGGGGTTTCAGAAACGTTGTTGAAACTAAAGTTGAGGTGAGGGATTCCTCTATTGCCTGTATTGGCTTTCTTTGAGATTTTTTCTCTCGTGATTTCCAAATACCGTTAGTATATTGCATTAATAAAGTGGATTTGCAATTCATGGTTGTACGTCAATATAACCAACAAACGATCTAGGGTTCTCAAACCAATCAAAGGAAAGTCAATTCTATATATGGTAGTCATGACACAATTGTCAAATGAATTGACTTTTTTGGTCTTTAACTCTTTAGTTTTTGTACCTCGCTATAAATCATTAATGATACAATGTCAGCAAGTTATTTAGAGACTTGATACATGACATCATGTATCCTCATGTACAATTATTATCTGATAAAAAACATTGTCAATACTACTGACTAGTCTAGTGAACAACCGACACACCTCGAAAAGCAGTTGAAAGAGACAAAATATAAGCATTTCTAGTTCTTATGAAGTTCCATGAAGTCGTTGTTAGCCCAACTTCTTTGTTCATGGTTGATCCATGTTGCTAATATTCATTCCAGACGCCAAACTTAGTCCTGATCGGGTGAACGTATTTTTTTTAGCAATATTGGTTTCCTATCGGGTGTACTTAGTTTGTTTTTTAAGTGTAAAAGTTAATTGAGGATCCACTAATTAATTTCAACAGTGATTTCATTGTCTTCAAGAGATTGCGTCGAAGAAAGAAGTTTGCTCCTTAATTGTACGTTCTTTAACTATTTGTGCGAGCATTAAGTATGATGCATGAGGATGTTAGACTATTGACCTAAGAAATGCATTAAAAAATAAATTAAAGAGATAAAGTGCGTAAAATAGTTTAATCGATGGAATGTCCTAAACAAATTGTATTTATCAAGAAAATTATTTTATTGGTCATAGAATCGTGGTTTGCAGAAATGCTTGCTTATTTGGTTATTTACACATGTAATGTCTTAATGTTCCTTCTACTTTGAGATATGTAGCACCTCACATTAAATTTATTTATTTTTTGTTTCTCGACATATTCAGTAAATTCAATAAAGATATGTCCCCTTCAAGCTCCTTTTGTTCGGATTCAATGTCCTGTAACTCACGAGAGATTAAATCAGCAACTTGTATTTTGGGAACAACGGTGCCAGTAACCTCGTTGAGCAAGATATATGGAGTTTTTAATACCTCAAGTGATGATATTGTTGGGTTGAATATGGTCGTAGAATGGCCTAGAAGGGGGAATTGAATTGTTTTCAATTTTTTTCTTCAAGATCACTGTTTAAAATTGTGTGAGAGCAGAAGTTCTAGAAATACGTATGTAAATAAATCACATGATTGACTTAATGTGCATAAAATACAATGACACTAGGATGATGAATTCATTAGTAAAAAATATGTTAATTAATCAAATTCAATTCACAAAGAGATGTTTAAATAGAATTTTATTAATTGAACCAACAATCTAATATTACATTTTTTATATATATGATCACCACAAAGAATGTTTAGTAAACTAGATCTAGCAAAAACCTAAGCTTAAACATTAAATTGATATGAGCAACAAAACCTAGAAACATGCAATTCTAGAAAGCGGATAAAACTTAATAACATGCAAATCTATACATAAATTAAAATTGAGGGGGTAAAGAAAATGTACACCATGATTTATACTAATTCGATGCATCATCCTCGCTTGCACCTAATTCAGCCTCCAATGGCAAGCCATCGAAAATTGTTGGCCTTCTAGTAGTTCACAAATTATCATAAGTGTCTTTTGATACAATAGATAATCAAAGACAAACTAAAAATTTAAAGTCAACTGCAAAGTAACACATATGTGAATTTGATCTTCCTTCTGTTGTACACAACTCACAAGGCTGAAAATCGTTCAATATCTTCACTCGGTCTTGAACTAACCACCTTCTCAAAATCAAAGCACTTCAAGATTTCATTCGTTACAATCTTCACTCAATCCTACAAAAGTTTCCTTGTTCGGGTCTTTGAATTAATGAAAGAGATAGAAACTCCATGATTTTGTTTGCAACAATCTTCACTCGATCCTACTGATATTCCCTTGGAGAATAATTTTTTTCTTTTTCTTCATTGGATGTTAAATCTCCAGAATTCGCAATAATAATAAGATTCTTCGATCTAAAAGCAAAAACAATCTTCACAAAAACATTAGAACACCTAATGTACCTCACAACTACTCTCTCTCTCTCTCTCTCTCTCTCTCTCTCTCTCTCTCTCTCTCTCTCTCTCTCTCTCTCTCTCTCTCTCTCTCTCTCTCTCTCTCTCTCTCTCTCTCTCTCTCTCTCTCTCTCTCTCTCTCTCTCTCTCTCTCTCTCTCTCTCTCTCTCTCTCTCTCTATATATATATATATATATATATATATATATATATATATATATATATATATATATATATATATATATATATATATATATATATATATATATATATATATATATATATATATATATATATATATATATCACCCACTCAAACACACACACATAAATTTGGCCATAGTACTTTGAGAAAGATTCTTGAGTTTAAATGAGGAAATTGTTCTAGAAAGGGCAATATTATAAATTCACCAAAAGTTCTTATTCCTTTTAAGTGAATCTTTCTTCCTTAAGAAGTGTTTGTTTAGGTTTGGAGCTAAACTCGATAAAATCTCTTTTGGGGGGAATTTAGTGTTAAGTCGCTGTTTGGTTTGTGAGTTAAGCCACTTAAGTAAAAGCTCTCTTTATAGGTTCTTGAAGATAACCAGTGAAAAATCTTATTATTGGTTCTTGAGCTCAACCTAGTGTAAAAGCTCAAATTAGTTGTGGTTAGCCTGGTGTAAAATCTCGATTTGGTTCGTGGTTAGTTCATTATAAAACCTTGGTTAGGTTTGGAGGATTTCCAGTTCAAAATTCTGCATTGGTTCAAGATAAGTTCATACAAAATCTAGGTTTATCTAGGAAATTAACTGCTCGAAGCTTTGTTCATGTTTAGTGTGAAGAGTAACCCCTTCATTCTATTATTAACTCTTTGGTTGGAAGTAAACCCGAAACTTCATTTTTCCTTGTATAAGGTGGTTTATGAGCTTAACCTTCTAAAAACTCATAAGAATTATTGGAAACTCTCAAGATTAATTCTTGAGGGAGAGGTGGGTCACATCTTTTAGACTGAACCTCTATAAATTTTTGTTGTCGTTCTCTCTTCTCTTATCTCTTTATTTTTTTGCATATTTTCTTTACTATGATTTTCTACTACATATCCAATTTATAAGAAAAAAATTATTTTAAACCAACGTTTTCAAATCCCCCACAATTCACCCCCTTTAAAAGAATGTTCAACAAGATTATTATTATTGGTAAGGGCACAATATACACCTACCATAAACAACATTGTCCTTCATCAAATCTAAGAGTGAAGGAAAATATTGATTTACTGACTTTTGCAAAGTGACTTTACTTTAAGTATTCTCCTAGCTATATAAGACCAAATGTGTTTATTTTTGCTTAGGTTTGTATCGAGTTTGGAAGTGACAAGAATACCATGAAAATCTTGTTCATGTTAACGATAAAGGGGACAACTGTAGTTTATGGAATTCATTTTTGTTTCCCTTAACGTACTGAACTGTAATCCTTACAATGTACTCCATTATTGATTTTCCATACCCCCCCTGAAAAGATATAAACTTTGGAGCTTTATAACTTCTAGGAAGAAGCATCAAAATGTCTACCCATTCAGGATAGAGCTTCCTATACATTGGCCTATCCAGAGGCCGTTGTATCCAACAATGTCTCATTGTTATATGCAGTGTATGCATAATTGTGAGTTGACTCGCTAACTCGCCCGAGTTTACGTTTCAGAAGCGTGCCAGCGTGCTGAGTTGGAGGTAAAAACTCGGATGGTGAAACTCGGTAAACTCGCCCAAGTTGAAATTGTAACTCGTTTTTCATCCTGCAGGAAGCGCTTCTGTTTTAAGGGGTTTTGCTTAGGAAAAAAACCTTAATTTTCTAAAATGGGTCTGGATCGGGTCGGGTTTCATTAAATACAGATTTATTATTATTATTATTTAAAATAGAAATACATTAAATACTGATCAAAATTTCTCTCTTTTAAGAGAAACATATTAAATACTAATAAAAATTTCTCTTTTCAAGAGAAACTTATAGATTCAAGGAATAACTAAACCCTTATAGAATTATTTCTAACATAAATTATCTTTCTTCCATTACTTCTTCTCTTCTTCCTCGTTAATAGTCATGCTTCTTCTTCCTCTTAACAAATAATTAAACAGAATTACTTCCTCTTTTCTCTTTCACATTCAAGTTTTCTATTTGATTGAATTCTCTTTCATTCAACAAGACATTGATGTCGCCGATTTGTTGCAGTGTTTTTCTACCTGTAGTAGGATCTTACGATCCGTACTATAATTTTCGAGTTACAATTTTTGAATCCTCCACCGATTCTACTTAAACTCTCGAGTTTTTAAACATTGGTTATATGAGTTATGGGTGAGGGATTCAATAATTGTTGTCCAGGGAGTCTAGATTTTGTTGAAGATAGTTGGCCCAACACATTATCTAAGGGGTTTCAGAAATGTTGTTGAAATTAAAGTTGAGGTGAGGGATTCCTCTATTGCCTGTATTGGCTTTCTTCGAGATTTTTTCTCTCATGATTTCCAAATACTGTTAGTATATTGCATTAATAAAGTGGATTTGTAATTCATGGTTGTTCGTCAATATAACCAACAAACGATCTAGGATTCTCAAACCAATCAAAGGAAAGTCAATTCTATATATGGTAGTCATGACACAATTGTCATATGAATTGACTTTTTTGGTTTTTAACTCTTTAGTTTTTGCACCACGCTATAAATCATTAATGACACAATGTCAGCAAATTATTTAGAGACTTGATACATGACATCATGTATCCTCATGTGCAATTATTATCTGATAAAAAGCATTGTCAATACTATTGACTCTTCTAGTGAACAACCGACACACCTCGAAATGCAGTTGAAAGAGACAAAATATAAGTATTTCTAGTTCTTATGAAGTTCCATGAAGTCGTTGTTAGCCCAACTTCTTCGTTCATGGTTGATCCATGTTGCTAATATTCATTCCAGACGTCAAACTTAGTCCTGATCGGGTGAACGTATTTTTTTAGCAGTATTGGTTTTCTATTGGGTGTACTTAGTTTGTTGTTGAAGTGTAAAAGTTAATTGAGGATCCACTAATTAATTTCAACAGTGATTTCATTGTCTTCAAGAGATTGCATTGAAGAAAGAAATTTGCTCCTTAATTGTACGTTCTTTAACTATTTGTGCGAGCATTAAGTATGATGTATGGGGATGTTAGACTATTGACCTAAGAAATGCATTAAAAAATAAATTAAAGAGATAAAGTGCGTAAAACAGTTTAATCGATGGAATGTCCTAAACAAATCGTATTTATAAAGAAAATTATTCTATTGGTCATAGAATCATGGTTTGCAGAAATGCTTGTTTATTTGGTTATTTACACATGTAATGTCTTAATGTTCCTTCTACTTTGAGATATGTAGCACCTCACATTCAATTTATTATTTTTTGTTTCTCGACATATTCAGTTCACCCTACTATGAGTGCACAACTTCCTTAAATTATGTTTGTGTAATTTTTATTATCTTCAGATAGTAGCGCTATCAACACGTGACATGGTTATTGTTATAATACTCAATCGTCTAGTCCTCCTATGTTTTGCCTGTGTCAAAAATCTTGACTACTAAAATAAACCTCATTCGACTTGAGAAAGATTTGGTTTACTCGTATTTTGTTGTATTTATACACGTCTAATTTACTATCGAATGAAAAATATTTATGTAATTTTAAAATCGTATGCATACTTATTTTGATGTCAATTTTTCAATATCGACATTTTACCATTCGATAACTCCTTTTTGACAACAAATATATCTGCTTGAATTTTGATTTGACATATTATGGCCTCTAATGAATGGAGTTATGGTCTCAAAACTTAAGCAATATAGAATGAATAGAAATAAAAAAGAAATTTAGGATAAAAGTTGTGTATACTTACTTGAGCTAAAAGACATAAAAATTATTGACCAGTGCTGGTGGAACTGAGCTGTGAATGTGATGTCTCACTTCATCACTTACCTCACCCGTGCAGCTAAAAACATTCAATTTCTTTGTTTTGTTTCCTTATTCTTATATATAAAGCTTGAGTAGTTGACTCATATAAACAATTAAATAATACTCCTTTAGTTCTATTTTATTAAAGGAAGGGAATGTAGTAGCTTAGAAGTCTATATCATTATTAAGATGCATAATTGCATACTCTACAAATTTCATATGCTATTTATCAGTTGAAAAAGAAGAACTAGCATTAAATATTGTTTGCATTTGAGAGTGTTTTAATGGCTTAATAGCTGAAAAGTTATATGGCACTAGAATAGTATTCTTTCCCATGTGCTGAAAAAAAGTTTTTTGTTCTTTCTCTAGAGAATCCAATGTCTAGAAGAAGTTGCAATATTGTGCTGTTGTAGTAGTAGAGGATCCAATTTTGAGAAGAAGTATTTTTTGTCAAAACTATGAAGTTTTACTTTCTGTTCTGACATTGTTGCCTGTATTATAATTACAATTACAATGTCCTTTTCACTTTTCAGTTGTATATAGATGATCACTGAATTGCCAGCACACAACAGCACAAAGTCTTGTTATTTGTTTATATACTTTCCTTTGTCTTTGTGTTTGGAAACTAAGTATAAACAAATGTAAGCAATGATTAGGAGAGGCTCCTTCAATAAGTACTTTGTTTTTCTATTCTAATTCTAAGCATTAATCCTTATCTTCATAATTATTGGCAACATATGGTTGGCCAACGTGCTTAAAGATTCAGACACCTTAACCAACTGGTCATGAGTTTGATTTCTAACTTAGACATGTTATCGCTGAAGAGGTTATCGATGAAAAATTTTCACGACTAGCCATAAATATTTTGTTTGCTCTTCTCATGTTCGAATTCAGCTAAGTACTAACAATCTTTATGTCAGGTCAGTCTATACAGAGTTTTGCTCTGTCTTTGAATCTCGTTAGATGCTAACAATCCTTGTATTAGGTCAGTCCATACAGAGTTTTCCTCTGTCTTTAAATGAATCCCCGTTAGTGGGCGGTAGAGTTGATCTCCTTCGATTAGTCAGTCTAAAGGCCGGATACTAAGTTTAAAAGAAAATTGTTTTTTTTTTTTTTTTGAAATGTTATGTATGAGTAAATGTAAACACTAAAAAGCCAATGTGAAAAGTGATGGAAACTGAAAGCCAGTGTGACCACAACATTTATATCAAGCTATTAAGTTTTCAACCATGTAAAGACAGAAAGTAAAAACAAATTAAATAATCACAGGTAGTAGTTGAAGTTTTTATTCATTTTCAATGGAGCATGACTGAATTCATGGCATTATCAACACTTTTTGGACTGCTAAATTACCACCACAATGAATTATGAAACAAACTAAAAGCATTACAGATGTACACAAAAATTCCTATGTGAAACAAACAAGGAAAGAAAGTTGTACCAAAAGAAAAAGGATTTCGGTTACCTCAAGTCAACAATTTCACAGAGTCACCACATTGGTGGTCATTGGATCGAGATTTGACGTTGTAGATTTTAAGCATGGTGTTTTCGAGTCTAAGAGCAAATAGAATCCTCTTGCTTTATGCACTACCTGATCTCGATCCAACGTCCTCCTGTGAGCTGACTACGTGAATGCGTAAGATTGTGACCGCATACAATCAAAATCTAAAAGGGTGATTAGAAGAATTTCGGATTGCAGTAAATTAACTTGAATATGAATGGACCAGCAAACTAAAGATTGTGCGAAAAAGTATAATGTCAAGGTGCATATTCATGTTCAAGCGTTGGTTGTGTTCTTGTAACCGATGCAGCAGGTGCTTTAGAATCTCCAACAGAAGCCATTTGAAGAGTTTCTCCCGAATCTGCAGCTCTTTCCATACCTTGCATTTTCTTCTTCTGTTTGTATTTGTTTATACACAAAGCTAGAAATGAAAACAACACCAACAATACTAGTCCCCCAACAACAGAACCAACAATAATCCACACCTTTTTATTACTCTTCTTCTCACCCTCTCCTCGATCTTTCGGCCCTAGAGGAACACTAGACTTAACAACAACTATAGAGAAATGACCTTGTTGTGAAGTAGAACATGTGTTACCGCCTTTTACATTGCTGAAATTGGAATCACCCTTCAAATCAAACCAAACACATTTCACAACACTATCACGAGGAGCTGATTTAACATCTCGGAAATTGACCGATATAGGGTCACCAGAAGGATTTACTTCGAGTTCTGGTAAATTTGTCGCCGACAAATTTAAAGCGTCGTAAGCTAATAGTCCTAAAACTGGTGTCAAGTAAGTGTAATTAGGCAAAGGGTAATACTTGTTGGACAAATTACCGAGATTTTGATACACAAAAACCAATCTTTCAACATAAGGTTTCACAATTAGTCCATTTGGAATATCAAACTCATTGTACATATGAAACCCTTTTCTCCTTAAACTTCCACTCCTTAATCTTAATGCCGAAACCTTAACTCCGGATAAATTTGAAGGAAGTTGAGTTGCATTGTATATAGTACCTGTTTTAGGATTCACCAAAGACTTGTAAGCATATTGTTGGAGAGCAACATCCAAAGCTTTTGCTTCACTATTTGAAGAAGAATGAGCTCTAACATGAGGAAGTGATACAAAGCAAAGAAGCAAAACAAGCATCACTATGCTTGGAAAAGGAACCTTCATGGATAGACACACTTGGAAAATTCTGAAAATTCACCTCAAGGATATAATATAACTCCAATGCAATATATCATACCATAAATTCTTCAAAAGGGTGCTTTAAAAATTGAAACTTGGAGGCACGTTGGGCTTTGTTAAAGGAAAATATTCACTTGGGGTTTTAGTATTAAAGCAGCTTTGAAGATTTCAACCGTTGCAAAATGAAAATCTTTCCTCTCAAGACTCCTTGCAAAAAGCAACAAGGCCAAAGTGGTAAAAACTCACTCAAAACATGGCAATCTTTTTCTAGTTTTACCCTTCTATGCATTTCATTCTCCCTATCTCTCTCTCTCAACAAACAAATCTTGCTAACAATAAACCTAAGATCAAATTGAGATTCTATGAGGTAGATCCATGACCCTTTTGGATTTCAAATGATATTCACCAAGAGACAAGACAAACAAAGACAATTATTACCTTAAAAAACCTGTCTTTATTTGAGGAATTTCAACAGCTGTCACAAATTTACTTGAACTGAAAAAACACAAACACCACCAAAGCTTCAAACTTTGAGTCTCAACCAACAAAACAAGAAAGCTTCTTAGTGTAAACACCAATAATCTTCAAGAAAATCATGACTCCTTGTGGCTAAGAAAAATCTAGTGGACAATGAGTGAGACAGACATTAGAAGTCAAATCCTAGTTAATGTTTTGTAATGGAAGAGAAAAAAAGACTATTTTTGTGTAAAAATGAAAGCTGTTTTTTGTGACTTTTTGATGTGAAAGTGAGTGAATGAGTGAGAGAAAAGAGAGGAAATAGAGAGATAGGTTAGTAGTTTAGAGGTTTAGAAAAACACTGTGGGGACTCACCAACCAAACACAGCAAGGAAATAGAGATGATAATAAAAGACAGAAAGGCCATGTGTGAAAAAAGAGAGAAAGAAAGTGAAATGGGAAACAGAAAGAAAGTGTTTTTGTTTCTTAATATAAAATGTTATTTGTTTTAAAGATTTGGTGTTATTAAAAATGGTTTTAACTTGTTTAAGTATATATATATTCAAGTACTTTCAAGTGGCTTTTAAGTGTATATATGCAGACAAAATTATTAGGTATGTATAGGGCTGGCAATGAACCAAACCAACTCGAAGATAGTTCGGAATTCGACTCGACAATTAAATCGTTGAACTAGGTTCATGAATCAAATGAGTTGAGTATGAGCGAAAAATTAAGTCCGTTAACTAAATGAGCTGAACTTGAACTATACATAGTTCGACTCGTTAGGTTCATGAGTCAACTCGATTACATATGAAAAGAATTATACTGTCTTTAAGATTAAGTTTAAATATTTACTTCAAATCTTAGACAAATTTAATCTTCAATTTAGTAGTTTTTGAATTAGACTCTCAAATGTATCTCTTGAAAGTTGTGTAGGTTTTGAATTAGTAGATTTCGAAGATAAAGTTAAATTTCAATATGATAACTTTTATTTTATTTTAATATTTTATTTAAAATGTCAAATATACTAAAATATATATATATATTTAAAAAAATAGTTTTTAAGTTCGTGAACCATGTGAGCTGAACCTAATGAGATGAACCTAACGAGTCGAACCGAACTGTTCGTGAACTTATAACGAGTCGAGTTTGAGCTTAAAAAAAAGTTCGTGTCGAACTCGAACTCGAACTCGAATTCGAACAATTCTTAACGAGTCGAGCCGAGCTGAGGTGAGTTCGACTCGACTCGACTCATTTCCAACCCTAGGTATGTAAAACAAATTGATCATAAATATAAAAGAAGTTTCACTTTTTCTTTTGATAAAATAAATGTCTAAGTTATCATAGTGCAAAAATTTGTGATTTTCTTTATAGTCATGTTTATTTAATAATAATCATTAAAAAAATGAAATTATATTTGTATCTTAATATATATATTAGTCTTTTATTAATAAATACATTTATTGATTAAAAAATGTAATTGAATATTGTTGTATGATGAGTGATACAAATCATTCTCAAGCAAACTTAAAAGTTAGTAGCTAGATTATTCCTCTTTCAACTATTGCGTTCTTGAACTCCTTAAAAAAAAAAGGTTTTCAATACACAATTTAATTTAGTTTTTGTGATTATTAAATTAAAAATTGTGTAATTATAGAGTAAGGTCAAATATATTTTGATTCTTCTAAATACATCAACTTTCAATTTTATTCTCTTTAAAAAAAAATTTCAAACTATACTTTTTCTCTCTTAAAAAATTTGTGTTGCGTGTTCTAAGTATTTTTTTTTTACAACATATTACTATTTAGACCATATGATACAATAATTTGACTATTTTTTCACTAGTATAACTGAATAGCTAAAATATATATAATGTTATGATAAAATCTAACTCAATCCACCTAAAAATCATATACCATAGATTTACCATCACTTCAGTGATAATAAATACACGGAAAATCAACAAATAAATTCATGACAAACACCATGGGAAAGTCCGCCAATGACAAGAAATAAATGATGCTGAAAAAAGTTCATTCTCCAAGTGATTTTATTTTGGAGGAGTTTCCAAAAGTTCATTCTCTAGAGTTAGGGAGACCTAACTTGTTACTAATAAGACTTTACAAATGATAAGAGGCATCTCGTCCCAAAATGTGTAATCAAGTAAAATTAGCCTAAGGATGAAAAAGGAGTAAGCTGATACATTGTCTTCCCTATGCACGTGAGTAACCATAAGATTCATGTTCCTAATGAAGATTGGCAAGTGTACCACTTATTCTTTAAAATCTAACATTCGTCGGTCTCCAACCAAAGATGATACCATTGTATGAGTTACGTTATCTTAATTGCTCTAATTGCACAAGCCATCTCAGCATAAAAAGTAGTGTGTAAGCCCGTGTTTTATGCAAATCCACCAATGAATTTAGTTTAATGATTTCTAAACAATCCCTCAAAAGCATATGTGTTAGTGTTGGAAGCATATGAGTTATCTCAATTGCCCTTTATCCAAATCTCAATTGGTTGTTGTTAAATGAGTTCCTTTATCATAGGTGTTTTAGAAGGATGAACCTCCACATTAGAAGTTTTAAGAATTTTGAAATTTGGCATTAAGAAATAAAGGGTATGTCTCGTTTTCATCCCAGAGAGATAAACACTTGACTTAATTATGGTTATAGCATTCTTTAAGGTGGTGATATTTCCTTGAAATCTAGTTAAATCTTTGCATCTCTAAATGAAGCTCGTGATGTTGAGTAGGCAGGCTTGAATCACAACTTTCCCATAATTAAGTCTCGTTTTTCAAGTAAGATTTGATACAAGGTTAAGCATGATTTGAATAAATAAATAAATAAATGTGAAAACACGATTTTCCCATGTCAATATGATTCCAATCACAAGAATCACTAACTTGAATCAGAAGCAAGCTTGATTCAAATCAAGCAAAAGTCTTATTCGAATAAAAAAATTCATCTCAAAATCGGGGCTTCAATTTTTTCAGCATCATTCGAATCAGACATTTCATTTATTCAAGTCACTAATTTGAATCAAATTGTCAATTTTTGGGTTTTTAATTCTTGACTCAAATTCATTCCCTCATTCAACCTAAATCATAATCATTGAACTTAACTCAAATCAAATGGGTGTTTTTATTCGCTTCTAGTACTCTATCTCAAGCACATATATAAATCACTTGTGTCATTTATATAAAAAAGGTGTAATAACATCATAACTTTGAGATTCTTTCAAAATAGGTTTTTAACTTTCAAAGTACACTAAATAACAATATTTAATTGAATTTGCATTCATCTTCAACCACTAGTGAGATACCATGAATTGGTTGCTTCTCGATTCTTAGAGAAAGTGAAATCTATCATAGAGAAGTGTATAATCATTGTGAAGTTTTTTAGTTGTAGGTCAAGATTAGTATTGTATGATGTTGTTAGTAATTGATAATCTAGCACGAGCAAAAATAAATGATTTATTCTCTATTGAAGACATCAATAGAACTGAGTAAAGGTTTATATTGAACAAAGTTAGGAGTTTTCATTTATACAAATAAGTGAAGAGCACCGACAAAGTATCAGTAGGATCGAGTAAAGATCGATGCAGAAGGGTGCTTGGAACAAATTTTGGATATGATAAGAGGATAATAAAGTATGAGTGAAAGTGTTGATATTTTATCTACATGGGCTCTATACAATGGAATAAGTAAAGATTCAGATTGAAGTTGTTAATTTTTGCTTTAAATTTCATGATTTAGCTCCACAATTGTAGAAAATGCACCTTGTAAAATTGTCAAAATAGTGAAGACTATGAATTTTCAAGGGTCTTCCATTGAAGACTATATTAGGTGAAAAGCAAGGATAAATAAATTAAATCAGTATAAACCCTGATGTAATCTTCTTTTTCCTATCTCCTTTAAATTTTATTTATAGTTACATGTTTTAGGTTTTTACCGCTTTCTTAGGAATCATGTGTTGTTAGGTTTAATTTATTTATAGTGATTTGTTGTGTAAAGTTTAGATATGGTAGTGATTAATGTTGGACAACTGACTTCAAGCACAAGAGGGGTGAATCGTGGTATTTAATATTCGTGATTACTTTTAATTTTTTTTCTTGATTAAACATAAAATTGTGTTAGTAGTTTCTTAAGAGAAAATAGCAGTAAAAATTAAAAGGATAGGGTTAGATAGATTGTGACAGAGATTTATACAGGTTTAGCCGAACGTTGGCTTAGTTTTGTCCCCAAGAGATCTTCTTGAGAGTTTGACTATAAACTTTGAGCTTTTGAAGGTTATACCCGCAAATCTTTATAATCTAACATTAAGATTTTTATAGACTTATCCCCAACCAAAGATAGCTTTCACCACATGCTTAGATAACAAACTTTCTTAGAGATTTTCAGGTTGATCTCAATAACCAAAAACATAATTTTTTTTGGAAAAGCTCAATAAACTAATAGAGATATTATGACTTGTTTATCTCATAAATCTAACTCAATATACGAGTATCACACTCTCAATATTAAAAGTAACAGCACAATCGCTTACAAACTATTCCTCATAAGTAAAGTTTCAATTGGAAGCACTATGCCAACTTTAAGTGAAAAGAAATATTTATTAGTGAAAGAAAGAGAGAAAATAGAGATATAAATTCCAAAGAAAATGTAAAGTCTTGGAAAGTGGCGTGAAATGAAGAGGAGGCATGTCTCCTTTATATAGGAGTTAGAAAAACTAGATAAGGAAATAATCCATTGGCCAAATTGATGAGCCAGTCGGTTAGCTTAAAGCCCAATCATTTAGATTAGTCATTTATAATTGATTACCTTCCCCAACATGGAAATATTTAATATAGAATACAAGTCATTAAGGCGTTATTCTAATCATTTGGTTAATCGTTTATGCTATCTCCAATCGACTGGCTTTAATCGATTGGATGACTCATAAAAGTTTTTCCAATCGATTGGCTTAAGCATCTAATCAATTGGTTAGTTCAAAAAACCTTTGGAAAGAGATTGAACAACTTCTTAATCACTTGGCTTGACCTAGAAAACAATTTTCAAGATATAAACATTTGAGAAGATTTGTAAGGGGTGTGTGTGTGTGTGTGTGTGTGTGTGTGTGTGTGTGTGTGTGTGTGTGTGTGTGTGTGTATGTCTATCTATCTCTATGTAGGGGGAGGGGGTGCATGAGTTGCCTTAGTACTTAGAAGTTACTTTCTTACTTTTACAAAATCCTGGCCACTCAGACAGACATAACTTAATGAGCTTTGGCACTTTATTTAAGGCTTTGAGATTCTTTGTCAGATGCATTAATCATATAAGCACTTCAATCTATATTATCTTTTCTTGATGAGGCTTTAATATGTTTTCTAGTTGGTTCACCATCATCATAATGTTGAAAGCTATTACCACTAACTTTACCAAAAAAGTTGCCATCATCAAAACTTCAGGGAGGATACGTGCAATGTAACATCCTACACCTCAACTCTTAATATAAAAGAGAAATTCATATTATATGATGTTACTCAACTAAGACATACATACTTTCATCTATTAAAGTTAACAAAATCGCAACGAAACTCAAAATATGACATAACTTCAAATATTTATTCAAAGGAAATAATTAAGTGATCTCGACAGATGATCAGAACCTAAAATGAGCTAGAGACTTTGTCGATGATGCTGAGTTGCAAGGATGGGAAAAGGGTGTACCTACAAGGCACTCTGATGCTATAGTAAGAATCGGGCAAAGAGAAGGTAAGTACAAAAAGTGTATGTCTTAGGGTGATGTGGAATGAATTAGAATACCTGGCTCTCTCAAGTGAGAGGGTTTTTATAGTGCCTCTAGCGCTTGGCCATTGGTCATTATTTTTGGGGCGAGATAACCGCTCCCCAAAGAATAGGTAATTGCCAAAAACTAGTCGTTGAGACGGGCGGAGGTGCTCGAAACTAGTTGTTGCTACAGGCAAGGTCGTAGTTGCGAGCACGGGCGTCGTGACTATTTCTGGATGGTGATCCTGGGGGTCAGCTGGCCAACTTTCCTCGGTATAGGGGTAGAGGAGAAGAAGTTTCACTTTGCTCTTAACTGGCAAGGTGAAGGCTATTGGGACGTACTATGAGCAAAAGTGGATTGCGTCATGCCTAGCCATCGGGACAGTCCGGAACAAGAGCCCCCAAGTCGTTGCTCCTGAGCATATGAGTGATGACTTAAGGGTAACCATCGGTCCGAGGAGGAGTGGGCGTGGTTGATGCCCGTTACTGAGATAGGATCTTTTCGTAGTACTCGAAGACGTCCACGTCTAGGGAACCTGGAACGTTGTCTTGAGTGTCTGACGGACAAGGAGACCAACGGCTGATGGGACTCAAAGGGATGGAGTGTCATGTGTGCATCGAGCCACGTGCTACATTTAATGTGTAATAATGGTAATGCTAGGGTCATGATGATGCCATACGTCGTGTGTGCTCGTGCATGTGTCCTTGCTCTGCCTATAAATAGGGGGGAAAAGTGCTCATTTTCACTTTTTGCTTCTTTTTCTTCTCTCTCTACCTGCTTTTATCTCTGTCGCTCACCGTCGTACCTCCGCCGCATGCATGGCATCCAGGGCTCGTCGACCCCTTATTTTTCTTCCTCGACCATGTAAGTTTTCCTAACTCTTATCTATCTTAAGAGTTTAGATTTTATTTTGCTTAGTTTGCATGCGGTTAGGATGAAAATGGGTGGTTCTAGGTGACCGTTGGTGGTTGGTGGTTGTTAGGTCATTTTCTACCGCCGTTGTCGGAGTCTCAGATTTTAGTTGATTTTAGCATTGTTGCAATGGATGGTGGATTTATCGCTGGTGGGATTCGTGCGTTTTCCGGTGTACTTATAAGTTTTTCGGTGGACCTTCGTCAGAGTTCTAGGTAACTCCCCAGGAAGGACCTCCTCGCATGGGTTTTGAAGGGTTGCTAGGGGCATTTCCTTGTGTCATTGTTGCACTGTTTGAGTAAGGGCTTAGATTGGGGATGTTGTCCCCGGGCCTACGCACACCCTTTCACTTGACTAGAGGTGTGTCGCTACTGCGAAAAAAAAGGTGTCGGCAATGACAGAAGAGTCGCCACCGTTCGTTATTTATCCCAACGAGGGAAAGGAAACAAGCAGAGAAAACCTGACGAAAACGGGAGAAGACAGGTCATTGCAACCATATCTCGGGTTCGAGAGTCGGTTACGCAAGGGGAAGGTGTTAGCACCCCTCATGTCTGTCGTACTCGACGGGATCCATGCTTGTTATCGATCTAAAAAGGTGTTTACTGTCTATGCTAATGGTCTCAAGGACAAAAGAAAAGGAAAGTGACTCGGCAGAGCATCGCCGCTCTGTGCCTACATATTCCCTCGTGCAATGGGAAAGTCAGAGTCAACGTAGTTCAACTAACTACAGGTAAAAGGTGGGGAAAGGTTGCTCGCCAAGACATTGTCGTCTTGTGCCTACGTATCCTTATCTGGTATGAGAAATAAGAGCAAACGTAGTTTGGGCTAACGAGAACACCGGTTGGTTCAAATGTTTTACCCGAGTAGGGTTAACAACTAGTTCTAGCAGTTAGGTGTATGCAGCTCGACCATTGGAGACTTAGGCGTTACCTGTTTGAAGTAGAACTAAGAGTTAACGAAAATCTTGTTTATGAAAAGGTTTTCCATTATTAAGGGTCCCAAAGGACAAAATGAAGTTTGATCATTTGTTTCTTGTGTCTTTTAAGAAGAAGTGTTTTTGAATTGTTTGTAATTCATGATGCACTAAAGACTATGACCTAGGAGCGAATGCGTCGCATATCACCCTAAGGGTGTACACTAAACACTCTAGACAATTGAGAGGAAGCCACTCAATCACCATTTCCCAAGTAGCTTAAGGCTCATAGCGTACAACATTCATTAGCCTTTATTAAGTGTTTTAAAATTGTTTTGAGATGAGAAGAGAGAGGGCAAACTAAAGGGAACTAGTTCAAAACCTAGTAGTTGTCATGCAAGATGAACCTATAGTTGAGGTAAAAGGGAATCTACCTAATGTTGTCATACACGGTTTGAATCCTAAAGTCTATCATAGCCATCCTTACACAAAGAGATTAGAAATCCTAAGGGAGCATAGCAAAGAAGATAAAGAAGTAAGCATAAATAAAGCATAAGATATGATAATGCATATGCAATGCAACACACAAGTAAAGGGAGGAAAAAGTGTGGGGTAAACACCTCCACAAGCACATCTCAACCTTTATTAATGCACTAAATAAATTCTAAAAATAGAAAGCAACACACAAGCAAAGGGAGGAAAAAGTGTGGGGTAAACACCTCCACAAGCACATCTCAACCTTTATTAATGCATAAGGGAAGAAAAGAGAGAGAAGCTTACAACATTCAAACATCAATCCTAATGCACAAAAGCATACCAAGTGAAAAGGAAATAGGTAAGTAATTGAATGAAATGATGGGAGTAAAAGTGAGAACCTAAGGAACTCACAAGAGCACTCAACCAAACATACCACATTCAATATGCACACAAATCAAACAAAGGGTCCTCAAAGGCTTACTATTTATGACATGCCTTAAGCTCCTCCTAAGGAGGGGCTAAGCTTCCTAAAGTCCTAGGACAGAAACATAGATGAGGGTAAAATGTGCTCAAACTAGATGAAGAGAAATGCACAAAAGAATACAAGCAAATCATGTCAAAAGATTGAGAAACATTCAAATACTTCACAAGTGAAACCCTAAATGAAAGGCCTAAAAGATAAGCATGCCTCAACATGTTATAAACCAAATTAGAACCTATAATTCAACATACAAACACCTAAATATGTCTATAACATGCATCCACAAGAATTAGGGGTTCAATTAATGCACAAAAGTCATTTAGAACACAAACTAACTCATGTATTAGGGTAAACATCACACAAAGATGACCTAAAATGGAAATTACACTAAAAATAGAAAACATATCCAAAAATTCCAAATAAAATCCCATATGACCCCTAAGGTGTTAGGAACCAGGGGCCAAAATTATGGAGACTAAGTCCAAACACAACTATACAAACAGAGGTGAAATTCAAAGGGATACCCTAAATGCAAGGGTGAATCGAGGGTCATAAAACTAGCCTAAAACCCTAACCAATATGCCCCAAAGCAGGGGAAAAATTGTCCAAGAAAATCATTTAACATGTCAACAACATGAGAAACAGGGATCAACCATTAACATGAAAAATTCATCAAGAAATAAAATCCACATCAACAAAGAAGGAAATTTAACTCAATTAAAATGCTTCCAAAGAAATAATCCTTTTTTAATTGAAAAAAAGTTCAAAAAATAAAATTAAAATTTCCTAAAATCATTTAACATCTTGAAAGGTGTAAAAACTGTTTTTATGAAATTTTATCTTAGTTGGGAGCATTTTAATGGAATTAAAATCAAACAGATTACAAAATGGGAAAATAATGAAAAGAAAAAGAAAATGGGAAAAAATCTGTGACAATTAGCAATTATTCCAGTTATTTTTGGTGGGCTTACATTCAGGGGGTGTGAATAGTATCTATGGCCCAGGTCCAAGAAAATCAAAGAGGATGAAACTCCCCGTTTCATTAATCCACATGGCACAGTCAATTAGTCAAAACACATCAGGAATGAATCAAGGCCGTTGGATCATGTTAAGTCAAAAGGTCAGAGGGTGATGTGGATGTCCATGTAGGCTGGTAGGAGAAAAAGACCAGACGGTGGTCAAGGATTCTCTGGTCATCTTCTTCGATGACTCGTTGGAGAAGAAAGGTCAAAACCTTATCAAAACGCCTGATTTTTGATACCATTCTAAACCTCATGTCACATAGGTCATTATTCTATGATTCTTTTTAACTTTTGGTTCATAAAAGACAAAACGAATCAAGCAAGTTTCAAGGGCGTATCATAAATCTTCAAGAACATTTCTCAAACTAATCCAGAAACGGCCTATGATTATAGGGTTTCAATATGCGCAAAAAATGGCAATGAATGGATGCTTGTACGTGGAGAATTTTGGAGAGAAAGTTTACCTAACGGAGTGCCTCCGTTGGGCCTTGAATTGTAGATGAAACTTGTGGAAAACGAACCAGAAAGCTTCAATGATCTTCAATAAAGCTTCTGGGAACCTTCAATTGGATTGAAATGTTTTGATTCTTGATTTCACTCTTTCACTTTTTCCTTCACTCGTGTAACTGAATTCTCCTTCAATTCTGATCCAAATCACCCTCTGAAGCTTTGTACATGATCTAGATGTTATATACTTTGGATCTGAATGCTTATGGAGACCCAATTATGGCTTGTTAAGGTCAACTGAAAAATCCAACTTTGAACTTCAAAGCTCCAAAATTCACGTGGGAAGATGGCTCTAACAACTCCAATCTCAGTTCAAACACATTGCTTGTGGTGTAGGGTGATCTAATGGACAACATTGATCCCTTAAAATAATCTTGTAGTTGGTTTAGGATGTGTTGCTTCATGGTGAAGTAACTTGAAAAATGGCATGTCAAAATGCATCAAAACTTAGTTCTGAAATTGGAATTGTGTTTGTTATGTTTAAGGGACTCAAAAAAATGCATAAACTTGTCATAAAATGGTTCAAAATGAATTTAATCAAAGTCATGGCTTTTAAGTACTTTTTCATGGAAATTCCTTCACCAATCTTCAAATTCAAACCAAACCCATGATAAGTTGATCTTTGATGATGGAAAGGGTGTAGTTTGAAACAAGTTTGATGTTGGAGAAAGTTCCATTTGAAGTGTGCAAAGTCATAAAAATGACCTATAACCAAAGTTTCCCAAAATACCCCTGACTTGCAAGCTTCATATCTTGAGCTCTACAAATCAGATGAAGGACTTCTAGTACTCTTTGGAAAGCTAAGATCATAAGGAATAAATTTCATGTTTGGGTCAAAGTGAGGAGAAACATCCTTCTAGGTCAAAAATGTCTTGGAAGTTGGTTGACTTTTGTTGACCAAAATCACATTCATCTGAGGACCCATAACTTGCCAGCATCATAACTTGAGTTCTAGAAACCCAATGGATGAGTTCTAGTACTCAAAATAAATCTAGAAACATGATCTACAAGTTTCATGTTGAAGTCAATATGAGATGAGACTTGTATCTTGAGATATGTGGTCTTGAAGTTAAGCACCAAATAGGGGATTTTACACTGACAAGCTTAGAAACCCTAGCTTAGCAACTTCTCACACTCTTGGTCCTTCTTAAATGGATCTTGGAATAACATCTTAGAGTCCTTAACACAACCTCCCATGATCACAATGACTTGGAATTAAGTTTTAATCTCCTTCAAATTCACAGTTGACTTAGGGTTGATCAGATGAAAACCCTAGATGCAACACTCTTGATTGTGGATTCTTGCTCCACAATGGCTCTCAAATCACTCAATGAGCTTATTGAATAATCTTCATCCATAACCATGGACTCACAATCCTCTGATGATCTTTAATGGGTCCCCAAGATAGGAGACACACCACAACTACCCATCTGTTATTTTACAAAGCCTTGATCACTTCTTGGGTAACTTGATGAGCACTCATGTTTGAATACAACCTTTGGCCTTGGTTGAAAACCATGGGTAATCTTCTCTTGCTATGCACACCTCTCTTGATCCCCTGCAAATGGGCAATGATATGTAAATGCTAATGCTATGAGAATGCAATGAAACATAAACCAAGTTAGAAAAAGGTTGGGCAAATTTTGGGGTGTAACAAGGTGGAAGGGTGGATTTGACATTGTCATTGAATTCACTTTTGTCCCCTGCTTTTCAGGTAAAGGAGATGTCTCACGAAGCTGAGGACGAAGTTATGGGGGACCTGTCCAAGGAGAGCTCCTCGGAAGATAGCAGCATGGATGACAATCTCACTCCACGGAATGATGGCAAGACCTTCACTCTCTAAAATGACGGCAAAACGTTTGCCCTAAGTAGTACCCTAGACGAGTGGGTCATAGTTGAGCCTCGGGAGAATGCCTCTCTTTTTGCTTCTTATACTCGATATGCGTTCATGACGGTGGAGGATGAGGGAGATTGGAGGGTCCACATTCCCCAGGAGGACGATCGAATCTGCTCGACATACGGGGAAAGGTTCCCCATGTACGAGTACGTCTTCAAAGAGATAGTGTCGAGGTTGCCTTTTACTGACATTATCTATCTGAAGAGTTTAGCTTTTGTTTTACTTAGTTTTCATTCGGTTAGGATGAAAATGGGTAGAGTATGGGTGGTTTTCAGCGACCGTTGGTGGTTGGTGGTTGTTAGGTCATTTTCTACCATCGTTGTCGCAGTCTCAGGAACTTAGGATTTCAGTTGATTTTGGCACCGTTGCGATGGTTGGTAGATTTATCGCTGGTGGGATTCGTGCGTTTTTCGGTGTACTTATGAGTTTTCCGGTGGACCTTCATCGGAGTTCTGGGTAACTCCCTTGGAAGGACCTCCTCACGTGGATTTTGAAGGGTTGCCAGAGGCATTTCCTTGCATCATTGTTGCACTGTTTGAGTAAGGGCTTAGGTCGGGGACATTGTCCCGGAGCCTACACGCACCCTTTCACTTGACTAGAGGTGGAAGGATGGATTTGACATTGTCATTGAATTCACTTTTGTCCCCTGCTTTTCAGGTAAAAGAGATGTGTCACGAAACTGAGGACAAAGTTATGAAGGACCTGTCCAAGGAGAACTCCTCGGAAGATAGCAGCACGGATGATAATCTCACTCCACGAAATGATGGCAAGACCTCCACTCCCTGAAATAACGGCGAAACTTCTGCCTCAAGTAGTACCCTAGACGAGTGGGTCATGTTAGAACACATATTGGTTCTTAGTTATATCTCTATATTTTGATGATAACACCTATGAAATTTTGTATTAAGAAATTATATACTCTAAATTTGTTCAAGTATTTTTGTTGCAGATATTAAAGTTAATATTCTTCTGAAAGCAAAAATGGACCTGAACGTTGAACTACGCAAGGCTCTGAAGCGTCAGAAGCATCTCTTAGAAGACTCTGAGCGCTGCCTACAAAAGACTCTGAGCGCTGCCTACAGAAGGATCTGAAGCAGAAGCTATAAAAGCATCTGAAGCGTAGACTGGAGACTTTGTATGAAGAGTTTCAAGCATTGTTTTTCAGAAGACTCTGGTAGTACTGTTTGCTGCAAGTACTGAGGATCTGATCTCCAAACTCTGCTTTGATTAATCTCACACTGAAGCATACTTGCTGCAACACTCTGATACAACAAACTCTGATGACATCAAGACTCTGATCACTCAAGGATCTGATGTTGATTGCTGAGAATTAGAAACTTGTTGAAGAAGATTATTCAAAGTTATATCCGTTTGTTATGCCAAACGACTCTTTCCTCTTTTATGCAAGACACAAGAACACAGGCAAAAAGGATTTCTCTAAACGTTCTACTTCTAGGAAAGGTCAAGTGATGTGAAGACAAAAGGCTACAACTACTTTGGAGTACACGGTCTTCAAGCTTGCAACATCTTGGACTTCTCAGTCTATAAAAGCAAGCCTTCAACAACTTTCTTCAGTTGACGTACTTTAATAAAAATTCATTGCAGGTGTTAGAAGAAAGTTCTGAAGAGTCTTCTTCTGAAGAAGAAGATGAACTGTCCATGCTGTCCAGAAGGATCAACAAACTCTAGAAGCACAAACAGAGGAAGTTCAAGAACTTCAAGAAGCCAGATCAATGCAAAGAGTCCTCTGGACACAAAAGATCTGGAAAGAAGGAGGTTGTTTGCTATGAATGCAAGGAACCTGGTCATTACAAGAATGAATGTCCAAAGCTTCTAAAGGAAAAACCAAAGAGGAAGTTTGACAAAAAGAAGAAAGTTCTAATGGCTACATAGGATGATTCAGGTGCATCTGAATCTTCATTAGAGTCAGAAGAAGAATGTGCCAACATGGCACTGATGGCTGATGTGGAAGATCGGGATGAAGGATCATCTGGATCTGAATCTGATTCTGAATCTGACTCAGAAGAGGTACTTTCTGATCTCTCTAGGGAAGAACTTATTAAGGTTTTATCAAAAGTCCTAGATAACTACAATCAGATTAAGCTCAAATGCAAGAAGCTTAAATGCAATCTTGAATCTGAGAATAGTTCGTTAAAGTCAGAAGTTTCTGAGCTCAAAGAAAACAATTTGAAAATGAAAAACAATTTTGAAAAAACTCAACAAGACTCTGAATCTGAAACTAAGTCAAAATGCAAAAATATTTTAGAAGAATATCACTATAGTTTTCAGAAGTTTCTGGCTAAAAGCATAGATAGAAGCAAAATGGCTTCAATGATCTATGGAGTTAGCAGAAATAACATGAAAGGAATTGGATATGAATCTTCCTCTGGAAAGGATTTAAATCCAATACCTGTTGATAAAATTATCATTAAGAAGACTCCCTTATACTCTCATTTTAAGTTTGGTCATCTGAATGATATTAAACACACACGTTCTGATCAGAACGTTCCTGTGTTTAAACCAAAAGTTAGTCAGAACAAACCTGTTGTAAAAAGACAGAAGTTCAGACAAACTTTTAAGGCAACTAACCCAAAAGGACCCAAAAAGATCTGGGTACCTAAGGATAAGATAATACCTGTTGCAGATGTATTTAGCAGCAAAGTCAAGACGCCAATCATGGTACCTGGACTCTGGCTGCTCACGTCACATGACGGGAGAAAGGTTTATGTTCCAAAGCATTGAGCTTAAATCTGGAGGAGACGTCAAGTTCGGAGGGAATCAGAAGGGCAAGATAATTGGCTCTGGTACTATTGGCAATGGTAACCTTCCCTCTATATCTAATGTTTTACTTGTAGAAGGATTAAAGCACAATCTATTGTCCATAAGTCAATTAAGTGACAATGGTTATGACATAATCTTTAATAAAAAATGTTGCAAATCTGTTAGTCAGAAGGATGGCGCAATCCTATTTAATAGAAAGAGGAAGAAAAACATTTACAAAATCAATCTTTCAAAACTTAAGGTTCAAAATGTAAAATGCCTTATGTCTGTTAATGATGAGCAATGGGTCTGACACAGAAGATTGGGGCATATTAATATGAGACGTATATCTCAGATTAATAAACTCAATCTGGTCAGAGGACTTCCTAAGCCGAAGTTCAACTCAGATGCTCTTTGTGAAGCATGTCAAAAAGGAAAATTTTCAAAATCTTCTTTTAAAACTAAGAATGTTGTTTCAACTTCAAGACCATTAGAGTTACTTCACATTGATCTGTTTGGACCAGTGAAAACTGCATCCATCAGAGGCAAGAAGTATGGATTAGTCATTGTTGATGACTATAGCAGATGGACATGGGTGAAATTCCTAAAACACAAGGATGAGTCACATTCTGTGTTCTTTGACTTCTACAAACAAGTCCAGAATGAAAAAGACTTTAAAATTATTAAAGTCAGAAGTGATCACAGTGGCAAATTTGAAAACAAATATTTTGAAAAATATTTTAATGAAAATGGCATTGCTCATGATTTCTCCTGCCCTAGAACTCCACAACAGAATGGAGTTGTAGAGAGGGAAAATAGAACTCTGCAAGAAATGGCTAGAACCATGATCAACGAGACTAATCTGGCAAAGCATTTTTGGGCAGAAGCAATAAACACAGCTTGTTATATTCAGAACAGAGTGTTTGTAAGACCTCTTCTGGAAAAGACTCCCTATGAATTGTGGAGGAACAGGAAACCCAACATTTCTTATTTTCATCCTTTTGGATGTATATGTTATATGCTTAACACTAAAGAGAATCTGAACAAGTTTGATTCTAAAGCACAGAAGTGTTTCATGCTTGACTATTCTGAACATTCTAAAGGCTACAGAGTCTACAATACTGAAATACAGATTGTGGAGGAATCTATACATGTTAGATTTGATGGTAAGCTTGGCATTCAAAAGCCAAAGCAGTTTGAAAGTTCTGCAGATAGAGAAGTAATTCTCACAGACTCTGAAGGCTCAGAGGCAAAAAAGGTTCAAGTTAAAGAGCCAGAAGCAACGCCAGATGCAACTCTCTTAGATTCTCAAATGAACAACTTGAATATTTCTGAAGAATCAAATGTTAGAGGATCATCTTCCAGAATCAAGGCCTCTCACCCAAAGGATGTGATCATTGGAAAGAAGGATGATCCTATAAGAACAAGATCCTACCTTAGATCATCTGAAGCATCATGATTTGGTTTTGTGTCAGTTATTGAACCAACCTCTGTGGATGAAGCTCTGCAAGACAATGACTGGATAATTGCCATGCAAGAAGAGCTCAATCAGTTCACAAGAAATGACGTTTGAGATTTGGTTTCAAGACCAAAAGGATTCAATATAATTGGAACTAAACGGGTCTTCAGAAACAAGTTGAATGAAAAAGGAGAAGTTGAAAGAAACAAAGCAAGGCTTGTTGCTCAAGGTTATAGCCAACAAGAAGGAATTGACTACACAGAGACTTATGCTCCTGTGGCCAGGTTAGAGTCTATTCGTTTACTCATTTCTTTTGCTGCACAAAATAACATCACTTTATATCAGATGGATGTTAAGAGTGCCTTCTTAAATGGGATTATAAAAGAGGAAGTTTATGTTCACCAACCTCCTGGTTTTGAAAGTGATAAATTTCCAGAACATGTTTTTAAACTTAAGAAATCTCTTTATGGTTTAAAACAAGCTCCCAGAGCTTGGTATGAGAGATTAAGTAATTTTCTTTTGGAGAAAATTTTTATCAGAGGCAAAGTGGACACAGCTCTCTTCTGTAAAACATTTAAGAAAGATCTGTTAATTTGTCAAATATATGTAGATGATATTATATTTGGATCTACCAATGTTATGCTGGGAAATGAGTTTGCTTAATGTATGCAGGCTGAATTTGAGATGAGCATGATGGGAGAATTGAGATTCTTTCTGGGAATTCAAGTCAACCAGACTTCAGATTGCACTTACATTCATCAGACCAAATATGTAAAAGAGCTTCTGAAGAAGTTCAACATGACTGATAGTAAGATGGCAAAGACTCCTATGCATCCAACAAGTACTCTTGGTAAGGAAGAGGTAAGTAAGAAAGTAGATCAGAAACTCTACAGAGGTATGATTGGATCTCTTTTATACTTAACTACTTCTAGACCTGGCATTTTATTTAGTGTATGCTTGTGTGCAAGATTCCAATCAGATCTTAGAGAATCACATTTAATAGTTGTTAAGAGGATTCTAAGGTATCTGAAAGGTACTACTAATATGGATTTGTGTTACAGAAAATCTGATGATTTTAAACTAGTTGGATTTTGTGATGCTGATTACGCTGGAGACAGAGTTGAAAGAAAAAGTACTTCTGGAAGTTGTCAATTTCTGGGAAGAAATTTAATCTCCTGGTACAGCAAGAAACAACCTACAATTGCGCTGTCAACTACAGAAGCAGAATATATTGATGCTGCTGGATGTAGCACACAGATGCTCTGGATGAAAAGTCAGCTAGAAGACTATCAGATCTTTGAGAGTAATATTTCTATATTCTGTGATAATACTTCTGCTACATGCTTATCTAAAAATCCAATTTTACACTCTAAAGCTAAGCATATAGAAATTAAACATCACTTCATTAGAGACTATGTTTAGAAGGGTATTATAAACTTAGCCTTTGTTGATACAGATCATCAGTGGGCTCATATTTTCACAAAACCCCTTGCTGAAGATAGGTTTAAGTTTATTCTGAAAAATATTGGCATGGAATTTTGTCCAGAATAATATTTATCAGAAGCAAATTTCTCAGATGCAAAATGTTTAAACTCTGAAGTATTTCATCTGTAAATTATTTAATTTCTTGAATTATTATTTTTGTGTGTATCTGAACTAACAAGTCTCAGAGGATCTGAACATTGACTAACGTTTCATTTCTCAAAGAGGTTTCAGAAGCACATGCAAGCAAACACGTGTCACTCTAAATCTGAAAAGATTGTGTGCACAATACTGAAGAGACATTTGAGGTAACGTTTGAATAGTTGATTTCTCGTTTTCCCCACAATTGTCAGAATCATTTATTGCTTTGAAATGATTATATTCTTTTCATTAAATGCCATTAAATGTTAAATGAGAACGTGTTGAATGTGTGACCGTTTGTGTGCCCTAATTTTCTCTATAAATTCCACAAATCTCAACATTTCACACTTTTCACTCTCACAAACACGTTTATGCATTTATGCTTGCTCTTTAGCCTTCATCTAAACCCTAAACCCAAAATTGTTCGTCACCCAAAACCTTCTTCAATGGCAACTTCATCTTCAACCTCAGTATAATTTCAATCAACCACGACAGTTGTATCTTCTTCCAATCTGGGTGTTGTTCCTTTCAAGGGACCTGTAAGAAAGAATCTCACATCTGTTGAGGAACTGGAAGTGTTATGTGAATATTTGGTGGATTTTGCATCTCTAGCTGAAAATGGATTCAATCTGTGTTCCATCATTGATGCTCAAGGATGGACCAAGTACTTTGATAGACTGTTTGGGTCAGTTTATCTAGTTTTAGTGAAAGAATTATGGATTCATGCTCATGCTTATCCCAAGTTCATAGTGTCGTCTGTTCTAGGAAAAGAAATAGTGATTACAGAAGATCTAATAAGGAAACTCATTGGATATGAAGAAATTGATGGAGTTTCTCATCTGATTGGACGTGTCAACATGAATGTTGTGTATGAAGAGGTGATTGCTTCTGGAGAACCCTCTAACAAGTTCAAAGATCTGAAACCCAATTACAAGATCTGGGCTAAAATCTTCATGGGTTGCATTCACCACAGAAAGTCTACCAATTCACCAGATTATGTCAACAATGATCAAATTTACTTCATGTATTGCCTCAGTCAGAGCACAAAGGTAGATCTGCCTCATCTGCTCTTCTCTCATCTTTGGAATCACGTCAAGGCACCTAGAGAAGACATGAAGACAAAACATACTAAGGGTAGAAATTGGATCCCTTGTGGAAGGTTGATTTCAGACATTCTGACAGAGAATGGTCTGGTGGAGCATCTGCATGTAGCTGGATTGAAAGAGGAACTTACATCCATTCTGGGAAAAGTTCTGAACGCTAAAAGTTTACAGAGGCTGAAAGTTATTGATGAACTTGCTTCTGCTCCTGAAAAACTAAATACAGAAGAAGTAAGCAAAAGAAGAATTCTGGTAGAAAACTTTCCTACGTTTTATGCAGAAGAACCAAAGGAAGTTTTGATCAAATTTGTTGGATCATGTATGGAACAAGGAATTCCACTTCCAGAAGGATTTCTAAACCGTGAACCAATGCCAAATCTCTATGCAAAACATAAGAGGCATAGAAAACAAGAGTTAGAAAAAGAAGAAGTTGTAGGCTCACCTCAGAAGAAGCAGAAAACTTCTGAAGAACCTCAGAAGAAGGAAGAAACTTCTGAAGAACCTCAGAAGAAGAAGAAGAAATCTTCTGAAGAGCCTCAGAAGAAGAAGAAAAGAAAAGCTTATAGAGAAGCTCTCTCTGCACCTACCAAACGCATCAAGAAAAGAGGTACTAAATCATCTTTACCTAATATTTCTGAAATAGCAGTAGAATTATCAATAGTTAGCTCTATTCCTGAACCCCCTCCTTCTCAAACTCAAACCACTTCTGTTCCATCTCATTGTAAGAGCACAGATTGTGTCTTAGTAATATCTCTATGTTTTGATGATAACATTAATGATAATTTGTATACAAGAATTATACTCTCTAAATTTGTTCTAAACTGTTTTCTACAGGCACAAAAGATTTTAATCTTAAAGAGCAAATTTGATGTGAACAATGAATTCTGAATGGCTCAAGAGCATCTGAAGATTAGAAGAATCTGAAGTATAAGAGCTTAGTTATCAAGATTCTGAAGATACAACACGCTGCATGTATTATCAAGAATCTGAATAAGAGAAGACTCTGAGTGAAGAGACTCTGAATGAGAGAAGACTCTGATCTGAGTGAAGACTCTGATCTAAGAGCATGTTACGCTTCAAGCACACAACTGCACCAGACTCTGATTCATCAACATCTGAAGAACATATTAGGCTCTGAAGTTTCCAGAAGGTTCTGAAGACTGAAGACTCTGATATTGATTGTTGATCTGAATTATTTGAAGAAGAATATTTTAATATATCCGTTGGAATATGCCAGCAAATCTTTCCTTAATTGGGATAGACAAAATTCTCTGCAAGAATATTATTCCTCTGGTACATTCCTTATATGGTATAATCACAGCTCAGCAGACAATTGCTACACCCACTATTTGTGCGCCGTCTCTCTGCTGTAATAGTACAAAGGACAGTACTATTTTGATATTGGAAATATTTTCTCTAACGGTAAAATATTCTCTCCAATATTCAAGTGGCTATATAAAGGACATCATAGCTCATTCTTCAAGTGCTGAATTACTACAATATTGACAAGAACTCTCTCACGCTAAAAGCTTTCATATTCTTCACTGTTCATACATTGTTCTAAACTTAGAGAAATAACACAGTTGTGTTTATAGCTTTCATAGAAGCAATTCTTACTCTTTCATTGTATTACATTAATTTGTAAAGAAAGTTTTCCTTAAGAGGATCTAGGTTAGATCAGTAGCTCTTAAGAAGACTAAGAACAGTTGTTCTTAGGTGTGCTATTTGTAATCAGTTGATTTGAATAGTGGATTAAGTCCTTGTTGAGAAAGGCAAATCACTCTTGAAAAGGGTGGACTGGAGTAGTTGAGTTCAACGAACCAGGATAAAAATACTTGTGTTTTATCTTTGATTATTTTCTGTCATACTTATTCAACCCCCCCCTTCTAAGTATTTTCTCACCTTCAGTTGGCATCAGAGCTCCGGTTCTGAGTGTGCATTCGCTTAACCGTGACAGATAAAGATCCAGTGAGAAAAATACTCTGTTATTTATTTGGTTGCTAATATGGGTGATATTCCTACTTCAAGCAACAAATATGAAGGAGACAGAATCAGCACCAAACCTCCAATGTTTGATGGAGAAAAATTTGATTATTGGAAGGATAGACTTGAAAGTTTTTTCTTGGGGTATGATGCTGATCTCTGGGATTTAGTCATTGATGGGTATGAACATCCTACTAAGGATGGCAAAAAGATTGATAGAAAATCAATGACTGAGGAGCAGAAGAAAGAATTCAAGAATCATCACAAAGCCAGAACCATACTTCTGAATGCAATCTCGCATACAGAGTATGAGAAAATTACCAACAGAGAAACTGCTCATGATATGTTTGAGTCTCTCAAAATGACTCATGAGGGAAATTCTCAGGTGAAAGAAACAAAGGCTCTGGCGCTGATACAGAAGTATGAAGCGTTCAAAATGGAAGAATCTGAGAACATTGAGACTATGTTTTCCAGATTTCAGATTCTAACAGCTGGGTTGAAAGTTCTGGACAAGGGCTACTCAACATCTGATCATGTCAAGAAGATCATCAGAAGTCTTCCTACCAAATGGAGACCTATGGTGACTGCATTGAAGCTGGCCAAGGATCTGAACAAAATCTCATTAGAAGAACTCATCAGTTCTTTGAGAAGTCATGAGATTGAGCTGGAGGAAGATGAACCCCAGAAGAAAGATAAAGGTAAATCCTTAGCTTTTAAATCTAACAAATCTGTTAAAGCCTTGCAGGTTAATGAAGAAAGCTCTGAGGAATCTTCTTCTGAAGAAGAAGATGAACTATCAATGCTGTCCAGAAGGATCAACAAACTCTGGAAGCACAAAGGGAAGAAGTTCAACAACTTCAGAAGATCTGATCAAAAGAAAGAATCTTCTGGACACAGAAGATCTGGCAAGAAAGAGATCACTTGTTTTGAATGTAAAGAACCTGGACACTACAAGAGTGAATGTCCCAAACTTCAAAAGGAAAAACCCAAAAGGAAGTTTGACAAAAAGAAAAAGGTTTTGATGGCTACATGGGATGACTCAGATGAATCTGAATCATCTTCTGAATCTGAGGAAGAATGTGCAAATGTTACGCTAATGGCCAACACAGATGATCAAGATGAAGGAACGTCATCATCTGAATCTGAGTCAGAATCAGACTCTGACTCTGAAGAGGTATTTTCTGAACTCTCCAGAGCTGAACTTGTTGAAAGTTTATCTGACATGATGGAAAGCTACAGCAAGATTAAACTCAAATACAAGAAGCTGAAAAGCAATCTTGAATCTGAGATTAATCTTCTGAGAACAGAACTTGTTGAGCAGAAAGAAATAAATTTAAAACTCAAAAATGATTTAGAAACAACTCAACAAGAATCTGATACTGAAACAGAGTCTAGTGAAAATATTTTAGAAAAATATGACTCCAGTTTTAGAAGATTTCTCACTAAAAGCATAGACAGAAGCAAAATGGCTTCTATGATCTATGGTGTTAGTGGGAACAACAGAAGAGGCATTGGATGTGAATCCTCCTCTGGAAGCAATCCAAAGTCTGTTGATAAACTCTTCATCAAGAAGACTCCTCTGTATTCTCATTTCAAGTTTGGTCATCTGAATGATATTAAACATACAAGCTCTGAAAAGAGTACTTATGTGTTTAAGCCAAGGGTTAGCCAGAATAAACACTATGTTGAAAAACAGAAGTTTAGGCAAAACCGCAGAACATCTAACCCCAAAGGACCCAAAAAGATCTGGGTACCTAAAAGCAAAATAATACCTGTTGCAGATATCCTTAGCAGCAAAATCCAGACACCAATCATGGTACCTGGACTCTGGATGCTCACGACATATGACGGGCGAAAGGTCTATGTTCCAAAGCCTGGAACTTAGATCTGGAGGAGACGTGAAATTTGGAGGGAACCAGAGGGGCAAGATCATTGGCTCTGGTACGATAGGTAATGGTAACCTACCCTCTATTTCTAATGTTCTGTTAGTTGAAGGATTGAAACATAATCTATTGTCCATAAGTCAATTAAGTGACAATGGTTATGATATCATCTTTAATCAAAAATGTTGCAAAGCTGTTTGTCAAAAGAATGGCTCAACCTTATTCAGTGGAAAGAGGAAAAACAACATTTACAAAATTAACCTTTCAGAACTTAAAGTTCAAAATGTAAAATGCCTTTTATCTGTGAATGATGAGCAATGGGTCTGGCATAGAAGATTGGGACATATTAATATGAGACGTATATCTCAGATTAATAAACTCAATCTGGTCAGAGGACTCCCTAATCTGAAGTTCAATTCAGATGCTCTGTGTGGCGCATGTCAAAAGGGTAAATTTTCAAAATCCCATTTTAAACCAAAAAATGTTGTTTCCACCTCTAGACCATTGGAATTACTTCACATTGATCTGTTTGGACCAGTGAAAACTGCATCCATCAGAGGCAAGAAGTATGGGTTAGTCATTGTAGATGACTACAGCAGATGGACATGGGTAAAGTTTCTAAAACACAAGGATGAGTCTCATTCTGTGTTCATTGACTTCTGCAATCAAGTCCAGACTGAAAAAGAATGCAAAATTATTAAAGTCAGAAGTGATCATGGTGGCGAATTTGAAAACAAATATTTTGAAAAATATTTTTCTGAAAAGGGAATTGCACATGATTTCTCCTGTCCTAGAACTCCACAACAAAATGGAGTTGTAGAGAGGAAAAATAGAACATTGCAAGAAATGGCCAGAACCATGATCAACGAGACAAATCTGGCAAAACATTTTTGGGCAGAAGCAATAAATACAGCATGTTATATTCAGAACAGAGTGTCTGTAAGACCTCTTCTGGAAAAGACTCCCTATGAATTGTGGAGAAACAGAAAGCCCAACATTGCTTATTTTCATCCATTTGGATGTATTTGTTATATGCTTAACACTAAAGATCATCTAAACAAGTTTGATTCCAAAGCACAGAAGTGTTTCATGCTTGGTTATTCTGAACGCTCTAAAGGCTACAGAGTATTCAATACTGAAACACAGATTGTGGAAGAATCTATTCATGTTAGATTTGATGATAAGCTTGGCTCTGAAAAGCCAAAGCAAGTTGAAAGTTTTGCAGATAGAGAAGTTATTCTCACAGACTCTGAAGGCTCAGAGGCAAACAAGACTAAAGACAAAGACTCTGAAGAAAATCCAGATGCTACACCTTTAACTTCCCAACTTGACAATCTGCATATTTCTGAAAGACCAACAGTCAGAGGATCTTCTTCCAGAATGAAAGCTTCTCATCCAGAGGATGTGATAATTGGAAAGAAAGATGATCCAATAAGGACAAGAGCATTTCTCAGAACTTCTGAATCTTCCTTCTGTGGCTTAGTGTCAATTATAGAACCTTCATCTGTTGATGAGGCTCTGGAAGATAATGAATGGATTTTAGCTATGCAAGAGGAGCTGAATCAATTCACAAGGAATGAAGTCTGGGATCTGGTTCCAAGACCTAAAGGTTTCAATGTTATTGGAACAAAATGGGTTTTCAGAAATAAACTGAATGAAAAAGGAGAAGTTGAAAGGAACAAAGCAAGACTGGTTGCTCAAGGCTACAGTCAACAAGAAGGCATAGACTACACAGAAACATATGCTCCTGTTGCAAGGTTAGAGTCTATACGCTTGCTTATTTCATTTGCTGCACAACATAACATCACTCTTTATCAGATGGATGTTAAAAGTGCTTTTCTTAATGGAATTATAGAAGAGGAAGTGTATGTCCACCAACCTCCTGGTTTTGAAAATGAAAATTTTCCAGATCATGTTTACAAACTAAAAAAATCTCTTTATGGACTAAAACAAGCTCCCAGAGCTTGGTATGAGAGGTTGAGTAATTTTCTTCTGAAGAAGGATTTCATCAGAGGAAAAGTGGATACCACACTATTTTGTAAAACCATTAAGAAAGATTTGTTGATTTGTCAAATTTATGTAGATGATATTATTTTTGGATCAACAAATATTATGCTTGGAAAGGAGTTTGCTAAATGTATGCAGGAAGAATTTGAGATGAGCATGATGGGAGAACTGAAATTCTTTCTGGGAATCCAAGTAAATCAGACTCCAGAGTGCACCTACATACATCAGACGAAGTATGTTAAAGAGCTTCTGAAGAAGTTTAACATGCTGGATAGCAAAATGGCAAAGACTCCAATGCATCCTACAAGCACTCTAGGTAAGGAAGAGGTAAGTAAGAAGGTAGATCAGAAACTCTACAGAGGTATGATAGGATCTCTTCTTTATTTGACTGCTTCTAGACCAGACATTCTGTTTAGTGTTTGTTTATGTGCTAGATTCCAATCAGATCCTAGAGAATCACACTTAACTGCTGTTAAGAGGATTCTAAGGTATCTGAAAGGTACTGCTAATGTTGGTTTGTGTTACAGAAGATCTGACAAATATTCACTAGTTGGATTCTGTGATGCTGACTATGCTGGAGATAGAGTTGAGCGCAAAAGTACTTCTGGAAGCTGTCAGTTTCTTGGAAGTCATCTGATCTCATGGTACAGCAAGAAGCAACCAACAATTGCACTATCAACCACAGAGGCAGAATACATTGCTGCTGCTGGGTGTTCCACTCAGATGCTCTGGATGAAGAGTCAACTAGAAGATTATCAAATCTATGAGAGTAATCTTTCTATCTTCTGTGACAATACTTCAGCTATATGTTTATCCAAAAATCCAATTTTACACTCTAAGGCTAAACATATAGAGATTAAACATCACTTCATCAGAGACTATGTTCAGAAGGGTGTAATAAATTTAGCCTTTGTTGATACAGATCATCAATGGGCAGATATTTTCACAAAACCCCTTGCTGAAGATAGGTTTAAGTTTATTCTGAAAAATATTTGTATGGATTTTTGTCCAGAGTAATATTTCTCAGAGTCTACTTCTCAGATGCTAAGTGTTTAACACTCTGAAGTATTTCATCTGTTTTGCTTGTTTAATTTATCTGTGATTTATTTTTGTGTGAAACTCTGTACTGACCATCTCAGAGGATCTGAAAGTTGAAAACGTTTCATTTCTTAAGAGTTACAGAATCACATGCAAAGCAAACACGTGTCACTCAGAATCTGAAAAGATGGAGTACACCTACTGACTATGACGTTTAAGGTATTGCTTTGAAAATCTCAATCTGTCTTGATTTTCCCCCCAAATGTCATATCATAATTAAAAATGATTACTTTTCATTAAATGCAAACGTGCGTATGTGTCCTATGTATGTCTGTTGTGTTTCCCATGCGTGTTTTATTTTTCTATATAAACCACTCTCACAACACATTCACACTTTTCACACTCTCAACACATATGCGCTTTTGTCTGTTGTTCTCTCTCTTCTCAAACCCTAAAAGAACCCAGAAACCGTCATCTCCTTCTTCATCATCAACAATGGCATCTACATCAAAAGCAGTTACTACCAAAGATTCTACCACTATCATTGAACCAGTACGCACTCTCCTGACTCCTGTTGATTCTCTAGAAGTGTTATGTGAAAGTTTCGTGGATTTGGAAGACCTTGCTGAAAATGGGTTTGATCTGGTTCCTTCAATCAAAGCACAAGGCTGGGACGGTTACTTTGATAGGCTGATGGGTCCTGTGTATCCAAAGTTAGTGAAGGAGTTTTGGATCCATGCATTCGCTACTCCAAAGTTCGTTCATTCTTCTGTGCTGGGTAAGAAGATTGTTATCACTGAAAATCTGATCAGGAAACTCATAGGTTTCACAGCAACTGATGGAGTAACCTCTCTGTCTTCTGCGCGTGAAGACTTGAAGGATGTTTGTCAAGAAATCTGCACTACTGGTGAACCTTGTAAGAAGGTTAAGTTTTTGAAACCCACTTACAAGATTTGGGCTAAGATTTTCTTGAACACCATTTTTCACAGACCCTCCTCAAACTCATCTGACTATGTTAATGCTGAACAACTTTACTTCATGTACTGTTTGCATCAAAACATTCAGATTGATCTTCCTTATCTGTTGTTCAATCATCTGGTATCTCATGTCAAGGAAACAAGGGAAACAGCAAGAGATAAAACTGGAAAAGTCAGATCATGGATTCCTATGGGAAGACTGATTTCAGATATTCTGGTAGAAAACAAACTTGTGGCGCATCTGCAAGAGGCTGGGCTGACAGAAGATCTGAACTTTATCATTGGCTCTGAGATAAATGGCTTAACTCTGAGAAGGATGAAATTGGTTGAAGATTTATCTGAGAAACCAAGGAAAACTAACTCTGAAGAAGTTAGGGGGAGAAGGATTCCTGTTGAGGACTTTCCTCTATTTACCTCAGATGAACCCAGAGAGCTAATAGCTGAGTATGTTGCTTGCTGCATCAGAGATGGTGTTGAGATCCCTGCAAATCTTGTGCAGAAGGAAGGCCAAGTTCTTCCTGATCAGACAAGGGAAAGAAGACGCAAGAGAAAAGCTGATAAAGAAGGTCATCAGAAGAAAAGAAAGCATTCAGATGCTGAGAAGAAGAAGAAAAGAAAGAAGCTGAAGAAGGTTCAACAAAATCCTCCTGCAGCAACTTTTGAAGAGATAAGAGATACTCTGAAACAGGTATTTAACACTGATTCTAATCCTGTTCATCATTCTGCTACCACACCATCTGACTCACCCCTCATATTTAAAAGATCTAGACCATCTGAGACTCATACACCACAACCAACAAACATTCAAACACCACAATCCAAACAAACTCAACAAACAACACCACAACCTCAAAACCCCATCCCAGAATCTACCATTCCAGAGGATGTTCACCCTGAACACTCTGACCAACCTGAAAATCCCATTGATCCTAATGAGATATTGGATATCACACCCTTAAACCGTTCTATCATTTTATCTTCAACTTCTGAAAAATCTAACCAATCTGATACATCATCTGATGATGAATCATCTGGTTTCATTAATGAATGTTTGAATGATCTCAAACAACCTCGTACTGAGAGTGTTTGGAAACAACTTTTTAAATCTCCCACCTCTGATCATCCACCTTCTCCACAAAATTCCCCCACTCAAACTCTCAATCCACAACATCTTGAAATCCAATCCACTCCACAACCAACATCTGAACCACAACCAACATCTGAACCACAACCATCATCTGAACCAACCAACCAACAAACTTCTGAACCACAAATTAACCAACAAACATCTGAACCTCAAACATCTGAACATCCATCTCCACAACCTCAACCTTCTAAACAAACACCACAAACACAACCAACCCAACCCAGAATCCCTGATGAAGCAGAATTGGGATCAAGTGTTTATACTATGTTAAGAAATTTTGACAAGGATAATGTCTCAGACTTTGCTGACATTATGGATGTGTGCATGACTACTATGGATAAAGAGGCTGCTAATGCTGTCTGGAAGAAATATCTTTACAGACTGAATAGGGAGGCTTTGAAAATCAGGACTCAATGTCTTAGATTGTCAAAAGTAAGGTTTGCTGCTTATCAGAAACGGATTAAGAAAAACCCTCCTCCTATTCTTCTTCTAGAAGCTCCTCCACCTCCAGAAATTCCTGCACCCAATGTCACTCAGATTGTTTCAGAATCCACTGTTCCAGAATCTTCTATTTCAGTATCTACAGATCTTCAGAAGGATGTCAAGGAACTAAAGGATTTCATGGTTGATCAAAAGAAGACAAATGAAGAAATGAAAACTTGGATGGCTAAGCAAGATGAGAATTCAGAGAGGATTACAGCACTGCTGCAACTCATCGCTTCTCAACAAGCCTCATCTGCCAAACCTTCTTAATGTTTTTGCACAAGTTTTTCATGCTTTGTTTTGTTTTTGATTGTCTTCTGATATGTTTTGTTTGCTTCTATCTGAATCTGGATGTTATCTTAATGAAAATGATCTTTTGCTTATCTGGATATGTGTTTCTTCTGCATCTTTACTGTCTTTTAAAAATCTTTTTGATTATGACAAAAAGGGGGAGAAACAAAATAGAATCTGATTGTTCAAATCTATAAGCAATTATCTGAACTAAGTCAGACATGTTACTAACATTCTTTGAATCTAATCAGAATCTGACAAATTTATCTAACCAGACTCTGACAAATTTCATTGAAGTTTTTCCTGAGATCTATCTTTTCAGAACCTGATCAAAAATAGCTAAATCTGAGTAAACCAGACTCTGATATCTAAAGACCAGACTCTGATATCTAACCTTGAGTACTATGATCTGAAAGATAACTCAAGACAGGAAATGGCAAGATAAACAACCAAGTGTTCTGAAGTTGTTCATCTGGCATCAAGCTTTAATATGACATCAAGCTTTGGCATCAAGCTTTGACTCTAGAAGTCAAACATATATCAACCAGGATTTGTCAACCAGGCTTCAATCAGGATGTTAATCAGGCTCTGAACCCAAAATGCAATCAGGCTCTGAATCTGAAATGAAATCAGGCTCTGAATCTGAAATATACTCAACCAGAAAGGGAAGTATCTAATTCCATTAGAGTATTCATTTCAGGGGGAGATTGTTAATCTCAGGGGGAGTAATTTTAATTCATTTTTATTGAACAAATTGCTCATGTTTTGTCATCATCAAAAAGGGGGAGATTGTAAGAGCACAGATTGTGTCTTAGTAATATCTCTATGTTTTGATGATAACATTAATGATAATTTGTATACAAGAATTATACTCTCTAAATTTGTTCTAAACTGTTTTCTACAGGCACAAAAGATTTTAATCTTAAAGAGCAAATTTGATGTGAACAATGAATTCTGAATGGCTCAAGAGCATCTGAAGATTAGAAGAATCTGAAGTATAAGAGCTTAGTTATCAAGATTCTGAAGATACAACACGCTGCATGTATTATCAAGAATCTGAATAAGAGAAGACTCTGAGTGAAGAGACTCTGAATGAGAGAAGACTCTGATCTGAGTGAAGACTCTGATCTAAGAGCATGTTACGCTTCAAGCACACAGCTGCACCAGACTCTGATTCATCAACATCTGAAGAACATATTAGGCTCTGAAGTTTCCAGAAGGTTCTGAAGACTGAAGACTCTGATATTGATTGTTGATCTGAATTATTTGAAGAAGAATATTTTAATATATCCGTTGGAATATGCCAGCAAATCTTTCCTTAATTGGGATAGACAAAATTCTCTGCAAGAATATTATTCCTCTGGTACATTCCTTATATGGTATAATCACAGCTCAGCAGACAATTGCTACACCCACTATTTGTGCGCCGTCTCTCTGCTGTAATAGTACAAAGGACAGTACTATTTTGATATTGGAAATATTTTCTCTAACGGTAAAATATTCTCTCCAATATTCAAGTGGCTATATAAAGGACATCATAGCTCATTCTTCAAGTGCTGAATTACTACAATATTGACAAGAACTCTCTCACGCTAAAAGCTTTCATATTCTTCACTGTTCATACATTGTTCTAAACTTAGAGAAATAACACAGTTGTGTTTATAGCTTTCATAGAAGCAATTCTTACTCTTTCATTGTATTACATTAATTTGTAAAGAAAGTTTTCCTTAAGAGGATCTAGGTTAGATCAGTAGCTCTTAAGAAGACTAAGAACAGTTGTTCTTAGGTGTGCTATTTGTAATCAGTTGATTTGAATAGTGGATTAAGTCCTTGTTGAGAAAGGCAAATCACTCTTGAAAAGGGTGGACTGGAGTAGTTGAGTTCAACGAACCAGGATAAAAATACTTGTGTTTTATCTTTGATTATTTTCTGTCATACTTATTCAACCCCCCCCTTCTAAGTATTTTCTCACCTTCACTCATTCCTCTGAACCACCAACAAAACCCATTACATCTGATCAACCTGAACAACAAAAAGTTTCTGAATCACAAATTCCAACTGATTTTGTTCCTACTAAACCTATATCTCCTTCTCCACAACAATTTGAACCTATTGTATCTGAACCACCAAAATCTATACCTTCTAATCCACAACCCAATTCTCAACCAGAACAACCCAAACCTACTGAATCATACATATCTGATTCTGAGATTCTGGATGTCCAACCCCTCAAAACAATGTTTGATATATCTTCTACATCTTGTCCCTTATCTACCTCATCTGATTCATCTGAATCTAATGTTCACCCAGAAGTAAGCTCACCACCCTCTCTTAGAGGATATGAACCAAAATAACCAGATACATCTATTTTATCTGACGCTATCATTCCTACACCCACTCCAGAACCTAAACCAAAACCATCAGCTTTTGTTCCATACTCTGTTAATCCAAGAGTTGTCATCCCATCCATTCGCAGAATCAAACCATTCTTTCAACTCATACCTGCTCAGAAGACACCACCTTATCCTCGTCCTCTGTTCATCATCCCAAAATTTACCATACCACCTCCACCAAAACAAACCAAACCATCAACTCTAGAAGCCTTTCTTAAACCTGAACCAAGGCTAAATGTTGATATTTTATTTGCTAATTTTATGAAAGATATAAGGATGAATTTAGACTCTGTAAAGAAAAGATGCCTTTCAACCATGAACTCAGATGAATCTGATGCTATTTGGAATAACTTCATCTCCAAATTCAATATTGTTGCTTCAAATCTGAAGAGTGTTTGCTCTAATGATGTGAAGATCATATTTGCTAAGACTGCCAGAACCATGCTATGGAATTTGAAAAGATCTCCAACTTTTCTTCTTGAGGATGCATCTTCATCTTATGGAGTGTCTACCACTTCTGAAACTCTTGAAGGCTCTGCTCCTGAAGTCATTCTGGAAGACAATCCTTTAGCTCTGATGATTGTGGACAAATCATCTGCATTTGTGGCTTCAGACTCTGCAACTCCAATGGAAATTGACTCTGCTCCTACTCCTGCATCAGAATCTGCTTCGTCTACTTCTTCTGAGATCAAGAAAGAGAACCCAGAATTAGAAGATAAGATTGTTGTGCTGGAAGATGGTCAATCTGAGATTAAGTCTTGGATGGCAAGGCAAGATCAGAAGACTGAGAACATTGAAAAATGGATGTCCAAACAAGAACAATCTTCATCTGAGATCACCCACCTTCTGAAGATGCTTCTCTCCAAACAATCCTAGTTTTATGTTTTGTTTATCTGATGTTTGCGCACTTGTTTTGAATTTCTCATCTGATGTTTTGTCTGTTCTATCTGAATATTTGAATGAATGAATCCGAATGTTTTCTCTATCTGATTGTATCTTTTCTCTCTGCTACCTTTTATTTGTCTTTAAAAGTTTTCTTTTTGATTATGACAAAAAGGGGGAGAAATTGAAATTCTGACTGTTCAAATAAACTTTACCTGAATGGAATTCAGACATATCAAATTATAACTAACATGAATTTCTAGTCTTTCAGAACTATAATGATAAATCTGACAAAATTCTTTAAAGTAACTCTGAGATCCCTAGATCAAGTTTTAACCAATCAGGCTCTGATTCTGAAACGTTCATCCAAATCAAGCTCTAATTTTGAACTTTCAAGCTCTGATTATGAAAAGAATACTCATGCAAAAAGGGAAGTTTCTATTCTTTCTTAGTATTCAATTCAGGGGGAGATTCATAATCTCAGGGGGGAGTTATAATTTATCTATTTATTGAACAAATTTTCCTATGTTTTTGTCATCATCAAAAAGGGGGAGATTGTTAGAACACAGATTGGTTCTTAGTTATATCTCTATGTTTTGATGATAACACTTATGAAATTTTGTATTAAGGAATTATATACTCTAAATTTGTTCAAGTATTTTTGCTGCAGATATTAAATTTAATATTCTTCTGAAAGCAAAAATAGATCTGAACGTTGAACTACGCAAGGCTCTTAAGCGTCAGAAGCATCTCTTAGAAGACTCTGAGCGCTGCCTACAGAAGACTCTGAGCGCTGCCTACAGAAGAATCTGAAGCAGAAGCTACAGAAGCATATGAAGCGTAGACTGAAGACTTTGTATGAAGAGTTTCAAGCACTGTTTTTCAGAAGACTCTGATAGTACTGTTTGCTGCAAGTACTGAGGATCTGATCTCCAAACTCTGCTCTGATTAATCTCACGCTGAAGCACACTTGCTACAACACTCTGATACAACAAACTCTGATGACATCAAGACTCTGATCACTCAAGGCTCTGATGTTGATTGCTGAGAATTAGAAACTTGTTGAAGAAGATTATTCAAAGTTATATCCGTTGGTTATGCCAAACGACTCTTTCCTCTTTTATGCTAGACACAAGAACATAGACAAAAAGGATTTCTCTGAATGTTCTACTTCTAGGAAAGGTCAAGTGATGTGAATACAAAAGGCTCCAGCTACTTTGCAGTACACGGTCTTCAAGCTTGCAACATCTTGGACTTCTAAGTCTATAAAAGCAAGCCTTCAACAACTTTCTTCAGTTGACGTACTTTGATAAAAATTCATTGAAAAGCTCTCATACAAATTATTCTCTTTGCTGAATTTATTTCATACGTTCTTAAACTTAAGTGTAAATCACAGTTGTGATATAGCGTTTTTAGAAGCATTTCAAAAATTTGTTTAGTTTTACATTTGATTATAAAAGTTCCTTGAGAAGACCAAGTTGTGGTAAGTAGTTCTCGAGAAGACTAAGACAATTGTTCTTAGTGATTGATACTGTAATTAGTTGATTATAGTGGATTAAGTCCTTGTAGAGAAAGGCAAATCACTCTAGATAGGGTGGACTGGAGTAGTTGAGTTCAACGAACCAGGATAAAAAACATTGTGTTTTTATTGCCATGATATTTTCTAAATCCTTATTCAACCCCCCCTTCTAAGTATTTTCTCACCTTCAGGTCATAGCTGAGCCTCGGGAGCGTGCCTCTCTTTTTGCTTCTTATACTCGAGATACATTCACGACGGCGGGGGATGAGGGAGATTGGAGGGTCCAAATTCCCCAGGAGGACGATCAAATCTGCTCGACATATGGGGAAAGGTTGCCCATGTACAAGTACGTCTTCAAAGAGATAGGGTTGAGGTTGCCTTTTACTGACATTATCTATCTTAAGAGTTTAGCTTTTGTTTTGTTTAGTTTGTATGCGGTTAGGATGAAAATGGGTAGAGTGTGGGTGGTTTCCGGCGACCGTTGGTGGTTGGTAGTTGTTAGGTCATTTTCTACCGCCGTTGTCGGAGTCTCAAGAACTTAGGATTTTAGTTGATTTTGGCACCGTTGCGATGGCTGGTGGATTTATCGCTGGTGGGATTCGTGCATTTTCCGGTGTACTTATGAGTTTTTCGGTGGACCTTCATCGGGTTTCTGGGTAACTCCTCAGGAAGGACCTCCTCGCGTGGGTTTTGAAGGGTTTCCAGGGGCATTTCCTTGCGTAATTGTTGCACTGTTTGAGTAAGGGCTTAGGTCGGGGACGTTGTCCTCAGGCCTATGCGCATCCTTTCACTTGACTAGAGGTGGAAGGGTGGATTTGACATTGTCATTGAATTCACTTTTGTCCCTTGCTTTTCAGGTAAAGGAGATGTCTCACGAAGCTGAGGACGAAGTTATGAGGGACCTGTCCAAGGAGAGCTCCTCGGAAGATAGCAACACGGATGACAATCTCACTCCACGGAATGATGGCAAGACCTCCACTCCCCGAAATGACGGCGAAACTTCTGCCTCAAGTAGTACCCCGGACGAAGCATGCCTCCCTTTTTGCTTCTTATACTCGAGATGCGTTCACGACGGTGGGGGATGAGGGAGTTTAGAGGGTCCATATTCCCCAGGATGACGATCGAATTTGCTCGACATACGGGGAAAGGTTCCCCATGTACGAGTACGTCTTCAAAGAGATAGGGTTGATGTTTCCTTTTACTGACTTTCAAGTGGCAGTATTTGCACACCTAGATTTGGAGCCCTCGCAACTACATCCAAACTCGATTGCTTTCATATGGGCATTCAAACTGACATGCAAAATTTTGGAGATATGAGCCACTCTTCTTCTTCTTTTTTATTGTCTTCCATCTTCAGTGCCAGGTTGATGGCCGGCAATTTGGATGGGTCTCCTTGAAGCAGGGGAGGAAAATATTCAAACCCTTCATTGAGTCCATCAGGACGTTCAAGGAGAGGTTCTACATCATTGAGCTTGTGTCGAAGAGGATCACAGACTCCTCGTTCATCTAAGAGGTTTCAAAAAACGGGAACGGGGAACCCTTATCGACGAGGAGCGCAAAGTCCATGGGCATAGATTGTTGAAGTTCCCCTTCTGTTGGAGCAGAGACCATTTTACCCGGGGAACCGACGATTATCTCGCCACCCCTCACATGCTGGGGGGACGATGATCGGGCCAACTATGCCAAGCTTGTGGACGGTTTTCTCCCTGCTTAGTGTGTGACCCGGGGCAGGAAGATTATTTATGAAGAAGATGGTGGACCCAAGGTGGAAGCCCGATATATTAACACGAAGGAGCTCCTCGAGTGTAGCACTCGTGAGGAGGCTTTAAAACTTATGGGTAGTTATTTATTTCTTCTTAGCTTGCTTGTATTGTTATTTTCTTTGTTTACTAATGCGTGCCCATTATTTTGCAGGAAAGATGTCTTCGTCCCAGGAACGCATGGTAAAGAATGTTCAGGCAAAAATGAAAGCGGGAAAGAAGGTCGAAAAGAGCCTCCTGAGTGAGCAAGTGGTTCCACCCTTGACGGGGTCAGGAACTTTAACCTCCGGAGTCGCAACTGCCCAGACTTCCCCGCTACCGATAACTTTCCAGGTTAAGCGCCCTCAGACGGGCGAGATCCCCAATCTGACTCATGCGGGGGAGAAGAGCAAGTTTGACCTGCCTCTATGCTTTCTCAACCAGAATTTCTTTGGAGGTTTCTCCCTCTCAGTTCTTCGGGCGAAGTCTTTGCACCTCGAGGAGCTGGACCGTCCGAGCAAGAGGATGATGCTGGCTAAAGATTTCGTTGCCCTGATGAGGGTCTTGGGCATGGTTGTGTTCTACACCAAAGAGAGGGTTCTCTAAGAAGTGGAGCTAAAAAATTATCAGGCCTCGATCGTGGCTTTGGAAGAAAAGTTGAAGGCTGCGGATGCAGCGACGAAGAAGTTCGTCGAAGAGGTAGTGAAGAAATACAAGGATGAGCTGGTCAAGGTTACCGAGGAGAAGGACACCTTGGCCGCGCAGAAGGAAGATATGGAGGAGATTGTTGCATCGCTGAGGGATGCCACCGCTCCTGCTGAGGACAACAGTAATGAGGTGAAGAGTCTGAAGACTCGAACCCAGCTTGTTGCCCGTATTAATCAGGCCGAAAAGGACTGTGTGAGGATCGCCGAGGAAGCTTTCAACAACGATGTAGGGCACCTGAAGATAGCGAACCCCGGGTTTGAGTTGTCTACCAAGGGGACTGGGTGTCTCTATAGCATGGTAGGCGGCCAGGTCGTAATCTCGGACTTCCTCAAATTTTCTGAGGAGCAGGGGGAGCCTGCATGTGACGAGGCTCAACCTGTGGCAGACTAGTCTTCTTTTCATAGTACTTATGACCTGCGTGCCGTGATCTTGTAATTTATTTTTTTTATGGGGCGGGGTCCCTTTTTTATTGTAACAAGTAAAATTGCGGCCCTCATGGGTTTCCTATGTTAATATTTATTTCTGGTTGCATATGATTTGTGCATATTATTACTTTGCTTTAAATTTGCTAAGTGTTGCACGTTGCTCGTTACTTGTGCCCGTTATATGGGCCATTCAAGTGAAAAATTTCGTTATGTCTTGTGGTTCGCTCGACAAAATGACATTCAACTGTGGGGGGAACCGATCAAAATGACGAAATTGTTTCCGGCCATGAGAGCGGAGCTCAGGTCGCATTTGTGGCCTGAGTTCGCAACGTGAACTTCCCATCGTGAGCTGGGTGTTCTGTCTTTCATGGTACGTTGGCGATGGCAGGCTCGATCAAGGGATCGTTGTCGCGCAAGGGGTTTGCCCATTCTAGAGTAAAAGCTTGCCTTGAATCATTTTAGTATGCAACGCTTGCACCTGCGCATGCACTTCTGGTCGGCTCATTATACTCGTCGCGTCGATGTAGCATGCCAACGGTTATGGCCTTAACTATAATATTATTTTAGCTTTTTGGTGTTCCATGGTCAAGAGAGTTCATCCCCGTTAAGATGTTCTAGGTAGTAGGCCCCATTTTCTATTTTTGCTCAAGCGCGATAGGGTCCTTCCCAATTTGCGGTGAGTTTGCCTTCACGAGAATCTTTGTGATTTCTCCTTAGGACGAGATTTCCCACTTAGAAGTCTCATTGTATGACTTTGGTGTTGTGCCTAATTGCGATATTTTATTTTAGTGAGGCCTCGCAGAGGGTGGCTTCTGATCGGACCTCTTCGATGAGATCGAGCTCCTCAATTAGTGCCACGTTGTTGTTCTCCTCGTCTAGGGGAGCTTCAGTCCGCCTGAAGGGTACATGTATTTTGATAGGGATTTCCGCCTCAGTCCTCTATGCTAGACGAAAAGGGGTTTCCCCGGTTAAAGAGTGGAGCGTAGCCCGGTAGGCCCAGAGCATGTTGTGCAGCTTGTTCTAGCCTTTGTTTGAGACCTCACAGGATCACTCTGTTGGTTGCCTCGGCTTACCCGTTCTCCTGCGGGTGCTCGACGGACGCAAAATGTTGTTTGGTGCCTAAATGGGCGACGAACTCTTAGAAATTTTTGTCTGTGAACTGTGTCCCGTTGTATGTGATGATTTCCTAGGGGACGCCAGAGCGAGCAAGGATGTTTTGTTTGTAGAAGTTAAGTATATTAGGGGTCGTTATTTTGGCCAGATCCTCTGCTTCTATCCACTTTGCAAAGTAGTCTACATCTACTATCAGGTATTTGTTCTGGTTTGACCCTATGGCGAACGATCATAGGATGTCCAGGCCCCACCATGCGAAGGGCCACGGGGAGGACATTACTTTGAGCTCACTGGGCGGTGCCAGGTGCATGTCCCTATGACGTTGGTATTTGTCACATCTTTTCACATGCTTTTTGTGTCGTGTTACATGATCGGCCAATAATATCCCGCTCGTAGGGCCTTCTTGGTGAGGGATCTTCCTCCGAGGTGTTAGGAGTTAATCCCTTCGTAGATCTCACGCAGGACGTGGGCAACCATGTCTTCCTTAAGGCACTTGAGGAGAGGAATGGAGAACCCTCGCGTATAGAGCTTATTTTCGACCAGGACGTATGAGGAGGCTCTGCGTTTGAACACACTGTCCTCCTTTGGGTCTGGCAAGGTAGTTGTAAACTGGGGTCATCTAGCAGTTGTTGTCACTGATGACGTGAACGTCAAGGATCATGGGGGCTTTCTCGATGCTAGGTCGAGGAAGTACTTCCTGGATGACGGATTTACTTCTCCCCTTCTTCTTTGTGCTCGCCAGCTTTGACAGGACATCTTCTCGGACATTGTGTTCGCGAGGAACGTGTTTCACCTCCACCGATGTGAACTTCGTCATTTTTTCCTTAACCAAAGTAAAGTACTCGGATAGCTTGTCGTTCTTGGCTTGATACTCTCTCTATATCTGGAGGGCCGTGAGCTGAGAATCTGTGCAGATCACAACTTCCTCGGCCCCTAAGTGTTCGACGAGACACAGACCTACGAGGAAGGCCTCGTACTCTACCTGAATGTTGGAGGTAGGGAAAGATAGGGTTAGTGAGACTTCGACGAGGATCCCTTCTTCATTTTCCAGGATGATGCTTGCTCCACTCCCTGCTGAGTTGGACACTCCATCGACGAAGATCGTCCATCTGCGAGCTCCGCACTCCGGGGAGTCAAGCAAGGTCATTCTGCCACAAAGTCGGCTAGTGCCTGAGCTTTGAGGGATTTCTTGCTTTCATACTGGATGTCGAACTCGGACAGCTCCAGTGACCATTTGAGCATTTTTCTGACCATGTTTGGGTGTCCTAACAGTTTCCTAACGGGCTGATTCGTAAATACCACGACTGTGTGGGCTAAAAATTAGTTCTTAGTATCCTTGCAGCGTTGATAAGTGCCATGGCTACTTTTTTGATCTGCTGGTATCTAAGCTTCGGTCCTTGTAGTGTCTTGCTCGTGAAGTAGATGGGCTTCTGCCTCTCGGGGGTTTCACGAATAAGGGCGACGCTGATGGCCTCGGTTGCAACAGCAAGGTAGAGATAGAGGGTCTCCCAGCTATTTGGCCGAGAAAGGACCGATGGTTCCGATAACGCTTGTTTTATGTGGATGAGGGCTTTGTTGCACTCCTTCTTCCACTCAAAAGCTGCCTCTTTACGGAGGAGTTTGAAAAAGGGAAGAGCGTATTGAGCATACTTGGTCATGAATCGAGACACCGATGTGAGCATCCCATTTAGTGATTGGATTGATTTCTTCAAACTCGACGTGGGGAATTCGGAGAAGGCTCTGCATTTGTCGGGGTTGGCTTCGATTCCTCATTTCGTCAGGTAGAAATCGAGGAACTTTCTTGCCCGTACCCCGAACATGCACTTTTCAGGGTTGAAGCGCATCTTGTACTTCCTGGTCTGCTCGAAGACTTTCTTCAAGTGGAGTGTGTGATCAGATTCCTTGTGGGATTTCACAATCATGTCGTTCATATATACTTCGAGCATATCCCCGATTTCTCCCGGGAAAACTTTATTCATCATTCTTTGGTAAGTAGCGCCAACATTTTTCAAGCCGAATGGCATTACGTTGTAGTAATAGTTGCTTGATTCGGTCATGAAAGTTGTGTACCTTTTATCGCGCTTTTGGCCATGGGTATTTGGTTGTATCTTGAATATGCGTCCATGAATGATAGCAATTTAAAACCAACAGAATTATCAACTAATTTATCTATGTTGGAGAGGGAATATGCGTCTTTAGAGCAGGCCCTATTAAGATCGGTATAGTCAATGCATATTCGTCATTTTCCATTAGCTTTCTTTACAAGTACAACATTGGACAGCCAAGTAGTGTACTTGGCCTCCAAGATAAAGTTTGCCTCTAGGAGGTCTTTTACAGCTTACTTAGCAGTCTCCGTTTTCTCCAGAGACTGCTTTCGCCTACGCTGAGCTACTTCCCTAATGGCGGGGTCGATGGTCAGCTGGTGGCAGGCCACCTCAGGATCTAGTTCGAGCATCTCTAAGGCGCTCCACGCGAACAGATCTGCATTCTCTCGGAGATAGGCTTTGAGTTGCTTCCTCGCAAGGTCAGGGAGGTCGGTCCCAATCTTCACACCTCTCTAGGGTTCATCTCCGAGTAGGACTAATTCGAACTCGCCATCTGGGATTGGCCACATCGGATGAGAGGTTTGGCCGTTGCTGGATGAAGTGGAGGGGTTGCTCGAACATGGTTGGATCTCCTTCCCCTTTCGCTTCTGGTCCTTCAAATCTTCCTCGGAGAAATGACTGTCAAGGTCGATGGAGTCGACACAGGGCAGTGGCTTCGCCTCATCAGAGATGTAGGGCAGGGTAGGCTTGCTCGGAGTCTTTGGCCGGACAACGACTGTGTTCAGCCCTTTTGAGGCTGCCTCAAAATATCTCTTTATTGCTTCGATGTATCCGCGTAAGGTGGCCACGAGACCCTTGGAAGTGTATTACTTCATTTTTAGATGCAAGATTAATGGCATGGCTACTAATTCGGCCAGAGTTAGTCGTCCAAAGATGCATTGGTAGAGGGATGGGAAGTCAATGACCAGGAACTGGACTTTGATAGACCTAGCTGTTTCTGCCACCTCAAAAGTGACGATCAGTTCCACGTGCCACAAAGGCTTTGTGACTGATTCGTTGAAGCCTTGTAGGTCGGAGCCTACGTAGGGCGTCCAATGTGTCTCATCGAGATGAAGTGTAGAGAATAGATGGGAATACATGATGTCGACCGAACTGCCTTGATTGACCAGGATTCACCGGACGTCAAAGTTGGCCATATGGGCTCTCACGAGTAGAGGAATGTTGGAGTTGGGAGCCCCACTGAAGAGTTCCTCACGGTAGAAGGTGATGGGGATTGACTCTCCCCGTACCTTATCAAGTGTGAAACTCTAGCTCGAGCTTGTGCTGAGGAGATGCTCGAACTTCCTCTTGACGGATCCCATGGTCACCTTGTTGAAACCCTTTCCTTATATGCCCATGGTGGATGAGAAGGTTTCCCACAGGTTGTGTGCAACAAAATAAGGGGGAACACTAAGCTCCTCGAGGATGTAAAAGTCTTTGGGTCACGAGATGCTCATGGTGACCTGAAGACTAGTTTCTTCCGAGGAAGGTACCTCCTCCTCTACTTTCTATTACTCTTAGGCATCCTGCCTAGGAGGGTCCTTCTTCTTGGAGAACTATTTCAGGTGCCCGCCCCTGATTAAGATCTCGATTGCATCCTTCAGATGGATCCAATCATCGGTCATATGATTGTGGCTCTTGTGGAACCGGAAATACTTCGACTTATCTGTATTTGGCTTGGCCGATATTTGTTTAGGAAAGCGGACCCCTGCTTGCCAGAACTTTGAGTTGGTGCACTCAAAGAGAATCTTCTCTCGAGAGAAGGTTAGTGGAGTATATTCGTGAAAACGGACAGAAGGCCCTTTGTTGTCTCGAGACTCTCGTAGGTGGTCATCCCATCTCCTCTCTCCCCTACGAGATATTGAAGGATTGTCTTGCCTAGAGGACCTGGCACTCTCTTGTTGTCTCGAATTATGGGAGGAGCTCGTCGCTTCCTTCTCTTCGTACTGGATATACGCATGCGCCTTGAGGAGGAATACGTCCAACGTCGCTAGAGTCTCAATGCCAATTGCCTTGGAAAATTCGGTGTGGGGATGGAGTCTTCACTCGAGCAAGAACTTCTTCATATCATCGGCCGTGGAGACCTGGACGACTTTTTTGTTGAACCTTTTGATATAAGCTCGAAGAGGTTCTTCTTTCCCTTGAATGATGGCCTCAAGGGATACTTCTGTCTTCAGGTGACGACAAGAGGCCGTGAAATGCCTAGAGAACATCCTCCCCCATCTACATTTGACGGCGCCTCTAACGCCACGGTAATTGAGCAGAGCATCGATATTTTCGATATACTCATCTAGATCTGTAGTTCCATCATATTTGCCCAAGGGTGGGGGTTTCTCCATCCCTCTAGTAGGCGCATGGCCATAATCTCTTGGGACAACGGGTTGTGAGGCTCGTCATCATTGTTGCTGCTAGACCTCGAACGATAGCAAGTACTTCATCCAGGGAGAGAACTGCAATCTTTCCGGGGAGACGGACTCCAGGCTCGGCCCTTAGATCTGGGTGGAGGCAAACGATGGCACTCTGTCCGGAGATCCCTTCTGACTCTCTTAGCCCCTGGGAGTTTTGGCTTCGGGGAGAGGGCGCGGTCGCGTTTTCTTACTGCCAGAGAGTCTGGCTCTGCTAGTGCTCAACGATATTTTCCTTGTCTTATAGAAAGACTCCTAGATCTTCGGCGTTCTTTCCTTGATGGAGGAGATCTTGGTCGGCGTGATTCTTCTAAGGCTCTGATCCTCGCGTTCTGTTAGAGTATCAGGAGATTTGTTTTGTTGAGGACTTCGAGTAGAGCTGCCATGGTCAGGTCGGTGTTGGGTGGAACCAGAATTGTCTAATGATCTTCGGAGGGCTAGCCCCTGACATTATCAACGTGATTGGGGGAAGGAGACATTATGGCTCCATATCTCTATTGATGGACCTCGCTCTCAAGAAAGGGGGTTGCTTCGTCAGCGTCTATCTTGCTAATGGGGAGGATGGCATTGCGAGCATTGTCATGGCTGGCCATGATCATAATCTTGAGAGGACTGCTTTGGTCTTGAATTCACGAAAAAAAGAAGACAGTGAGAACAGAGTTTCCCACAGACAGCGCCACTGATCTCGACGGCTGATCAGAACCTAAAATGGGCCAGAGACTTTGTCGGTGATGCTGAGTTGCAAGGATGAGGAGGGGGTGTACCTGCAAGGCACTCCGATGCTAAAGTAAGAATCAGGTGAAGTGAAACCAAGTACAAAAAATGTATGTCTTAGGATTATGTGGAATGAATTAGAATACTTAACCCTCTCAAGTGATAGGCTTTTATAGTGCCCCCAGCGCTTGGCCATTGGTCCCTATTTTCGGGGCGAGATAACCGCTCCCCAAAGAATAGGTAATTGCCAGAAACTATTCGTTGGGATAAGCAGAGGTGCTCGAAATTAGTCGTTGCCACATGCAAGGGCATGGCCGCGGGTACGGGCTTCGTGACTGTTTCTGGATGGTGAAACTGTGCGTGACGGGCAGGAATGTGACGAGGGGCAGCTGGTCTTGAGGGTCAGCTAGCCAGATTTCCTCGACAGAGGGTCAGAAGAGAGGAAGCTTCACTTTGTCCTTATATGGCAGGGCGAAGGCTATTGAGTCGTCCTAGAAGTAGAAGTGGATTGGGCCATGCCTAGCCATCGGGCCAGTTGGAACATTAAGGTCCAACATCAACTCAAAACAAATACGTGCCATTTTACGATGTTACAAAATCAGAGCAATGTCTATCTAAAAGCATAAATAAATAAATAAATAAATAAGAAGTATACTTGCAAGATCATCTTCCAACTCACAAGAAATTACTCCTGCTGAGTATTTATACAACATTTTAAAAGCCACACAAAATAAACAAGAAAGGGGTGAGAATACACCTTACAAATTATAATGGTGAAAATCAACAACAGGATTGTAAATGAAACAATAAAAAGTATTTTACTATCACAAAACACAACCACATTCCAATTTATAATGCAAATACTAATGCACAAACTTCTCCTTCAATATGCATGTGGTACCAGGTTTTTGGGATTAGAGTTATGTTACTAATTGGTCTTGTCTCTGGTTCCTCATTGAACCATCTCCTTCTCTAGACATGAGATTGTCATGGTTCCTCTCTAAACCTGACCATTTCCGAAATATATACATGCATGATCATGTATAGCAAATAGTCATGCAACTCAAACAATCATCAAAATCATCTCAAAATCATACTTCAAATAGGTTCCGCTCTTGAAACATAAGTTTACCAATAATCAGGCTTCATTATAATCCTACCGAATTACTCATCTCAAAAATATATTTTATATAAATAATTATATCACATCTCAAATTAAGTAAAGGTATGTTATTACTCAACAACTCCAAAATCAACCAAAACACTCAAAACATCTCAACAAGTTATTATATATTTTATAACTCAATAGCAACTCTAAGGTACCTTAAAGTTCTCAAAATTTCCCTAATGACAACTCTTCATAAGTGATAACTCTACTAATTCTAAGGGCCGACGATTTAAATCAAACTACACAAAATTTACCCAAAGGTAACAAAAATGTCACTGATGTCAAAAATTGCTCAAAAATCAGCGAAAAACTCTCTAAACTCAAAAATACCAAAATACGTTTTGACCTGCCTACACCATCCGCCGAGCCCGAACCGCCTCCGCCACCCGTGTCCGACTCACGCTATCGCCGACCCGTAACCTTACAGCACCGCCACTGACCCGCTGGCGTAAGGCGGTTACGGCGCAATACCCGCCGCCGTGCAGCCCTCAAGAACATCGGTCACCGCCATTGCAATGTGGCCCCCTCGGGATCTTGCAATTGTGGTGCCCCCCGTTTTTTAAATATGTTTTTTCAATTTTGTGTCAAAACGCCGTTTTTTCAACCAAAAAAAAAGTTTTTCTGACTTTTTTTTTGTTGAAAACTTGAGAAAATTACACATCGCATAATTTTACAGAAATTGGGAAAATTGGAAAAAACTAAGAGATCTAAAATATCTCAATTTCACAAGCTACTCATAACGAACAACAATTCCATCATAAGAATACACAGACTCATATTGAATCATCATGACAAAGCATATTACGGTGACCATATGAAGTTTATCTTAAATCCCATTTGGTCACCACAGTAAGATATAGAAATAAAAATATTTAGTTGATCGATGTCAATAGGGTTTTGCATAAACCCTATTTGGCCAAACATATTACAAAAATTACAAGAAATTGAAGAAAGTACAGGAATCACTCATGGCGTTGATGGGAGGGTAAGGACCCTTCGCCATCCTGGTTGCCTGATTATCACTCATAGGTAAAACAATTCCCCCCTTACCTCAAAATTGAAGCTTTCACTTTTCCATAATCACTTCCCAAAGCTCTACGTATTTTGAATCCTTATGATCGACGGGTTCCCAATTTTTTTTAAAAAAAATTTGTACCCTAACTCAGCCCCTCTCGTTAGAATTTATATTAACCTAAAATATCACAATCGGGATCCACACCCCCTCTAATTGTGATAATTTCTAACGTGAAATCACAATTTATATTTTATTCTTTAAAATAATATTTTCTAAATGAATGTAACACTTTTATTTGATTTTAAAAAATGCACTTAAATAAATATTTAATGAAAACTCATAATATTATGAATCATTTATACTAATTCTAATTATTCCAATTGTTACTAAATAATTAAATTTATCTAATTATCTTTAATAATTTAAATAAATTATATTTTACTTCTCTACTCTCAAACTATATATTCCCCTTTGCTAAAATAAAAAAGGTTGATAAAATGGTGCATTTGAGAAGTAAATTATGCAAACATAAACACATAAATTACATTGCATATAGGCATATTAAGCCATGCATGATTTTTTTAACATTCCTAGTTCAGTTCTTATGAAAAAATGATTTTCTTTAGGAAGAGTTTTATAAAAACATATGTGAGTTGATTAGATGATGATACAAATTCAAGTACAAATTCCTCGGTTTCAACATGATCTTTAATAAAGTGGTGTCTAACATCAATGTGTTTATCCCAGAAGTGAAGAATAAGGTGTTTTATGAGGTTTATGGCACTAGTGTTATCATATCTTATTAAGATACCTCCAAGATTTACACCTTAGTCACTAAGTTATTGTTTTATCCAAATAAGTTAAGCGTAACAACTACCTACAACACCGTATTATGCCTCAATTATGTGTAGTGTGACACTTGCTTATTTCTTGTTATTCCGTGTGACAAGCGAGTTCTCAAGTAAGTGACACATTTCACTAGTATCTTTTCTATCCAATATGCACACTGCAAAGTTGGAGTTGGGGTACCCAAGTAAGTCACAATCTTCTCCCTTGGGGTACCATAAACCCATTTGTTGTGTGCCAGAGAGATATCTTATGATGTGATTGACCGCATTGAGATGTGATTCTTTCAAGGATGCTTGAAAGTAAGCACATATATAACAATAAATATTATGTCAAGATAAGATGCAGTTAGATAGACAAGAGAGCCTACCATACATAGATATTTGATTTCTTCAGCTGGTTTGCATTTTTGTCCTCGTCAATATTGCATGAGGTTTACATTGGGGTAGCTATTACTTTGAAATTTTCCATATCAAACCTGTTTTATAACTCTTTACAATTGGTGGCTTGATTTATGAAAGTTCCTTCTTTAGTTTGATGAATTTGAAGCCCTAGAAAATATTTGAGCTCCCCCATCATTGACATTTCAAACTCACTTTGCATGATTTTAGAAAATTCATTACATAAGGATTCGGTAGTGGCACCAAAGATAATATCATCAACATAGATTTGAACTAGTAAGATGTCATGTTCAGTTTTCTAGATAAAAAAAGTTTTATTGACTTGTCCTCTCTGAAACATGTTTTCAAGTAAGAATTTTCTCATACGACCATACCAAGCTCTAGGAGCTTATTTTAGTCTTTTTAGTGATTTCTTAAGCTTGAAAACATGATATGGAAAAGTTAGGTTAATAGAAATTGGAAGTTGATCAACATATACCTCTTCTTGGATGTCTCGATTTAGAAAATCACTTTTTACATCCATTTGTAATAATTAAAAATTCATGATGCATGAGAAGGCTAATAACGTCCTTATGGCTTCTAATCTAGCTATAGAAGAATAGGTTTCATCGAAATATATTATCTCCTGTTAATTTTATCCCTTTATAATGAGTCTGGATTTGTTTCTTAAAGCATTGCCATCTTCGTCCAAATTGTTACAATAGACTCATCGAGTACCAATCACTAAATTAGCTGAAGCTTTGAGAACAAGTTCCTAAACATTGTTTCTTTCAAATTGATTTAACTCTTCTTGCATGGAAAGATAACATTGTTTCGTTCTTTTTGCTTCTATGAGTTCTCATATTCTAAACTCACCAACCTTATCCAAAATACAAAAATATGTGTTGTTTTCTCTTTTATGTTATACAAGGTAAGGACTTGGAATCAATGGATCGAGCTTGATTTCTAAATTAGGGTTTGGATTCTCAAAGTCAAATTTTGGTCAACAAATGGTCCATAAGAGCATTCACCTCAATGCATGACCTATAATCTTAGGTTACATTCATGTCAAGTTTCACCCAACATCACGGTATCAAGAAAAGTTCAATGTTGGTACATGATTTCAAAGGTGATTCGAGTATGGTTCATGTGTTTATTTCCATGTCATCTTCGTTGAATTTTCAAGCAACAATCCAAGATCATTCAAAGAGAAAATCAAGTTTCCCTCATTTGATGTCCGAGTGCTCATCAATGGGCCTTTGGATGCAAGAAAAGGCAATAAATCTCAAGTTGGCACATGTTTGGTTGGCCTAAACTCAAGTATGGCATGTCACTTGGTCCAGACACCATAAGTTTCTCACTTCTCAATATTTTTGGAATCTACTTTGAGCTAAATGTCACATTTGAACTCCTTTACAACTTTGTTTCAAGGGTCAAGCACCAATTCAACCTCTAAGTCCATCAATTTTAGGATTTTCTCAGCTGCCCATGTGTGCACAAAAGTAGGCCCAAGACTTGGTCAACCTAATGCTTGACCTGAAATTTCAAGCCACGACCCCAACTTTGAATCAATCCCATTTTCAATCCAAGCATCCTTTTGACGCAATTCTTTTTGCAACTGATTCTTTGCAATGAGAAGATCATTTGACACAGAGAAAATTAAAAAATGCACGAGTAGATTTCATTTGGCCTAGCTCCAAACATGGGACCTTATCTGCTCCTTGGTCCGTTTCAGGTCATGATTTTCATGCAAATTCTCAATTTGGGACCACCTGCACATACGTGAACTTTTTTTACAACCAAAACACGTGCAAAAAAGTTCTAAACAACCAATTTCTATGATTGAACCACACATTCACCCTTTCCCTCACACGAATTTCAAATCAAGAAATTTTAACTTGGTTCACACGTATTTCAGATCCATTTCACATGTGTGATCTGAGAAACAACTTCCATAAAAATATAGGGTTGATTTTCCTCCATTTGCAAGCTTTTAAAGCCAAAGAAACTTTGAAGCCATTTGAACCTGATACCTCAAAAAACCTGTCAACCATTTCTTTGATTGAAGCTCTTTTAGTTTCAAATCTTCGCCCATAATCACTCACCGGCACCTTCTGAAGCTAATTGTACCATTGTCGTGCTTTGAAGTTACCTAAATCAAGCTTTCTATTTCCACCATTGTTGACCTTCGAAGCTTTAACTGAAAAGGTAGTTACACGTAACATTTCTGAGCAAAAATGTTACCATTGTGTTTGTCTTAATTCAATGATTAAAAGCCCTCGTCTAACTTGGATTTATCTTTTGAATTTGTCATTTAATTTTACTTTGAAGAACTAGGGATCTTCATTTTTTTTGAACAAATTCACTCTGCTCAGAGCAAACCAATTGCTCTGGTGCAGAGAGACATGAAAGATGATGTGATCTGCACTTGAATCCATGCTTGATTCTGGTTAAAAACACTAGTTCATGGATTTGCAAAATCAAGCTGAAGGTTGAAGACGAAGCTGGTTGCGCGTGTTTTGGTGCCAAAATTCAAATTCTGACCAATCATGATGCACCACACAACTAACTGTTGGATCCTTTCTCATTTAAATTGTTTTTTATTTCATTTTCTTTTCTGATTTTTATTTTAATCATTTTTAATGTTTTTTTACTCCAATATTTTTTTTCATAATTTCATAAAAATATGTTCTACCACATATATTTTTTTCATAATTTTTTAAAATCCATTTTGTATTTAATTCATATTTTCTCTTATTTTTTATTTAATTTCATTTTCAATTTTATTTTTGATCATTTTCAAATATTTTTGCATATAACTTTTGAGATCCTTTTATTTGCAATATATTGGACTTCTCATTATTTTATCCATAATTTATTTTACATTTTGATCCTTCTTTTGAATTTGCCATTTAATTTCCATTTTAAATCACTTTTTAATTCATTTTGTTTTGTTTTTTTTATTGTTATTCATATTCTTGATACTCGTGTTTTGGCACTTGATGATTGTTTGGTTGATCATGTCTTCAACATCTCAAATCATTGATTAATGATCCCTTGGTTGATTGAACATTCTTTGGTTCAAACATGTTGATAGATGATCATTTGATCATCTGTGACACTTTGCATCAGATATAGGTTATCCCTTAGGTGAATCTACTTTGAGGTTTTGGTTTGTTGTTAGATGATCCATACATGATGGCTTTATCTCTCTTATTTTTCATCTCTTTTTCTTTTTGTTTTGACTATTGTGTTGCATTGCTCTAGGAGAATTATTTTTGTATCATTTCTCTAGCATGTTTGAGCACATAAATTGTTATTGACCAGTCTTAGATAGGTGCAACTTTTATATAAGTCCACTTACAATTGCTTAACATAACACTAAATTGTTCCGACTCGACTAAATTCTCATTCACATTAACATATTAATTATGCTAACATCTAACATTTATTTTATGCTCTTTACATTTATGTTATTTACTTTCATGCCTTTACTTTAAGTCATCTTACATTCATTGTTATTTACATTCTAGTTGTTATTTTTGCTCTTTATTATTTTCTTGTGTTAAAAGAAAAAAACATCCTAAAATGGCTAAAATCCTAAAAACCTTTAATTTTATCTCATGGACTTTGTGTTATTATCCCTTGCTTGAGAAGTATTTGGATCTTGTACTTTAGGACTTAATATTTCCCTTTGCTTGGAGTGGTATCTGAGACCTTGTGATCCATTTGAGACATAATGCTTCATCTGAGAATTTTTTATCTTCAATTCAAGACTTAGAGGCTCTTCATGGCTTGGTAGCCTTGGATGTCCATCTAGTTCTTTCTTTAGTATTCATTTGTGCATGTTTTTGTGTTCATCTTGCGGCTCAATCCAGAGGGAAAGAAATGCTTACTTTGACCAATTTCAAATGCTTGTCTCTTTTTGTGGTTAGTACACTTACACACACAAAGGCTTTCTCTTGGGCTACCTTACAACGAGACCATTTACTTTATGCTTTAGGATAGTCTCTTCATTTTCTTCTTACTTCTTAAATTTTCAAAACTTCTCTCTATTTCAAAAATTTCATGTTTCCAAACTTCACACATCTTTCTCAATAAACCTTGACTCTGTCAATTGATCCAGAAAATCTTTTCTTAATAAATGGTAAAACACTTAAGTATACTTAAACTCTTTTCAAAACCTCTAAAAAATACAAACCTCATCAAACTTCTTTTTGTGCCTTGTGCATTTTTCTTTAAGAGCCATTTTTTCAAATATTAGATGTTAGTTTATTCTTGTAATGATGCAAAACCGCCATACTTCTACAAGATGCTAAGAAATTATTGACATTTTCCACTTGAATGTTGAGATGTACTTGTGAGAAAATCTAAGTAAAAGTTCTCCATATCAAGATGATGCAAATGTTCATTTCATCATACCAGTGGGTAGTAAGTTGAGTTTTTAACTCGAATATGACAACATATCTCTTTAATTAAAATTAATCAACAAACAACCCAACTTTATATAAACACAGATTAATAAGTGGTTCCCGTTAAGTACAACAAATGTGAGGGGTGCTAATACCTTCCTTTTGCATAACCAATACTCGTATCCATATCTCTCTTTTTAGCTTCTTTTTTTCTTCTTTTTATGGGTTTTGTTTTACCTTTTTCCTTTTCCCTTTGGAAACAATAAAGTTTGGTGGCGACTCTTGCTCTTCGAGTTAAGTTAATCAATAGCTCAATGTCATTGATTTTTTCCCGCTGCGACAACTGACGACTCTGCTGAGGACTAGTCCCTAAGAGGATTAAGCCTAGATTGTTTATATGTGTTTATTATTACTTTTCTATATTATTGATTTTGTTAGTTGTTTGTGTTTTTGGGTGTTTAGCGATCTCTACATGGTGAGATAACTCTGCTACATGGACTTGAGTGCACTTAAGCTAGGATGGTGGTATAGTTATGTCGACCTTATGGGCATTAAGTGTTGTTAAGTTGACATGATAACCCCGCTCAGACGAGGCCCCTTTGAAGGTATTAATGTCATACGAGTAGTCATGATGGTGTTACTATTTTCGACCTGGGAGTATGGGATTCTGAGAGACATTTAAAACACTTTAAACCCCTCTGTCCTTTTAGGACGTAGTGCGGTGACCTTACTGGCGTACGACTGGAATGGTTGATACATAATATTACACTCATACGAGATTCTCTTGAGAATATTATTGGTCTACGAGTAAGTCATTAAATCGGTAATATTCGAAAGTTGGATTTATGACTCTGGGAACTTTTTTAGAACCCGGTTATTGTTTAAGACATTCAAAACCATAGAAGATACCCTATGGGATGGTCGTTACCCTGTCCACCTGGCTCCATGCTCCTGACGTTGAACCTTTGAACCCACCATGTTTTGATTATTGCATAATTATGCATCCATGCATTCATAAACATCTTTTTGAAGGAGAAAAACTCATCAGTTTCATTTTAATCGTCTTGAATTAAAAGAGTTGAGGAAGCTAGAATCTTTGGTGACTTGCTCTTCTGATTTCAAATACCGGTATGGGAGACTTCTGATTGTGTTGAATACTGATCCTGAAGATGGAATCCTGAACACTCTGGTCTAGTTCTATGATTTAGCATATATGTGTTTCACTTTCCCTGATTATCAACTTGCCCCTACTTTGGAGGAGTATTCTTATCACATAGGATTGCATGTATCAGATTATATACCGTTTAGTGGTTTAGAGGCGATTTCCAAGTCTCATGTCATTGGAGGGATTGTGTACTTGAAAAAAGGGAAGATTGATGTTAATCTTGTGACTAAAAGAGGTATTCTTGGTCTTCCTACTAAGTTCTTGATGGAGAATGCTGCTACTCTTTCTAGTGCGGGGAGTATGGTTGCTTTCGAAGCTGTTCTCGCTTTGCTTATTTATGGCATAGTTATGTTCCCTAATGTTGACAACTTTGTGGATACCAATGATATTTGTATCTTTCTAATTCATAATCTAGTTCTTACCCTGCTCGCAGATACCTACAATCATATCCATCATAGGACGAAGAAGAATGGGAGAATTGTTATGTGTTATGCATCTTTACTATACAAGTGGTTTATTTTGCACTTGCCGTAGTCCAACTTATTCAAGGATAATAAGAAGGGTTTGAGGTGGTCTCAAAGGATTATGTCTCTCACCAACACACATTTGACTTGGTATTCTAGAGTTTGCAATGACGTGAATATTATCGATAGTTGTGGTGAGTTCCCTAATGTGCCCTCTTCTTGGTACAAAATGAGGTATTAACTACAATCCGGTTTTAGCTCGACGTCCACTTGGGTATGCTATGTGTAACACCTCAAATTTTACCCTCAGATTTAATCGATTCATGTCGCATGACATCTCATTATTGCATCAGCTAACTACTAACAGGTTATGTAATCTGTTTGTTTTGCAGAAAGAATTACGTCTGGTACACTTTAGCTGTTGAAGGGTAAAATTTTTGGTTATCTGTATTTAAATCCCTCCACTATGATTTCTCGAGTCTCTGCTACTCATATCATCCGGTGAAGCTATTTAAATAGGGGCAATTGTAGTACCTCAAATTTGTCCTACCTTTACATGGTTTCTAGTGTCACTTTATTTTGAATGAATAAAATGACACAATTGGCAAGAGACCGTATGTAAGGAGTTGTGAGTGTGAGAGGTCGAGAGTTCGAATCCCACCTTCTTCATTTTTTGTTTTTTATTCTAACTTTTCTATTTTCATAAAAAAAAAATCCAAAAATCATAAAATTAAAAATATTAGAAAAGATTTTATGGAGGCAGTAGCAACGCCCCTCTTTATCTTCTGTCTCTTTTTTCTTTTCTTTTCTATTTTGTAGTATTTATTATTACTTTTTATTTTAGCGCTTTATTATTTTTATTATCTTATTGTAATAACTAAATAATTTAGCTTCCTAACTTTTATTAATTCATTTTTGTTAAAGTAAAAATTTAAAACTCATTATTTCCCTTTTTTTTTAAAACTGAAAACCTTTTCAAAAAAAAAACTGAAAAAACCTTTTTACTAAAAACTAAAAAACCTTTTTACTAAAAACTGAAAAACCATATCATCAAGAATGACAGGGAGAGGGAAAGGGAGAGGGCAAGGGCGGCCGCCGAAGAATACGGTGCCTCCTCCATCAACAACTCCACCGGTGTCACCTGCACAACAACAATTAGAGCTGAGAAACCATCTGGCGAGCAACACTAGCTTAACTGAAGAAGGGATTCTGGAAGTTGAAACCCTAGATGCACGTACTAGAAAACCCAATCAAGAAGAAATGGAAACCGCCACTCAATCGATGGATGCAATACAAGCTGTGATACCTAAGCAACCTGAGAATGGAAAACCTATCCATGAAGGAGCATCTGAGGAAGGTCGCAAGCTATGGGTAGATGTACTGAAGGATAATCGAAATCCGACGAAGGGTAGGGCGATGAAATTCATCGCACCCCAAGTTGTGAATGGAAAATTGGAAGTTGTAATTGAAAACGAAGACATTATCTCTGAAGTTAAATTTTGGGAATCCTCCTTGATCCTCTATACAATGGGAGTTGACCTTAGCATGAATGCAGTTAAGAATTTCATGACGAGAAACTGGAATTTTGTTCAATTGCCGGATATGTATTACAATGATGAAGGTTATTTTATTCTTCGATTCAAGTCATTCAAGGATCGTGATGAAGTGCTATTGAGAGGACCATACATGATAAGAAACATCCCTCTGCTGATTCGAGAATGGAGGCCAGGTTTCAAGTTCAAAGATGAAATCCTGCGAACATTACCAATTTGGGTGAAATTGCCTCAACTACCCATCATTCTGTGGGGTGATACAAGTTTAAACAAGATAGGAAGTGCCCTGGGAAACCCCATCATGACAGACGAATGTACGGCAAACAGACTCAGAGTATCATATGCGCGCATACTTGTGGAAATGGACATTAGAAAGGAACTGCCACAAATAATTACCATTGGGGATAATGAAGGAGAGAAAATCCAACAACCTATTGAGTATGAATGGAGACCCCTATTCTGCAGCAAGTGTCAAAAGGTTGGTCATAGCTGTGATAAACCCAAAGTCACACAACAATGGAAACCAAAACCTGCACCACAACATGTAGACAATGTGAAAACTGTGATGGACAACACTACTAAAAGGATTCCTAGGACTGAAGGAAACAACAACATTGTAGGAGACAAGGTTAATTCCCCTGCTGTGGAGAACAATGCTAAGGGAAATACATTAGGTGAGTGTCCCACTGATCTGGTGAGTAAGGCTGCTGATCCACCTCTAGAAAATGGAGTGAACATTATTGAGCAGGTTGAGGCAGTTATGGAGAAGTGGATAGAAGTCATAAGAAGTGGTAAGGATAGAGGTAAACCATAAGACAACCCCAACAGTATAAATAAGATTGTTTGTGCCAACGGCTTTGAGGCTCTTGAGATTTCGAAGGATCTTATAGAGTCTCAAAATACTGGTCAATGATTACATCTTGGAACGTGAGGGGGCTGAATAAAGTGGGGAAGTTAAAGGAGATTAGCTCCTGTCTCTTTAACCTTCACCCTAAGATTGCAATTTTACTAGAGACAAGAGTAAAGCATGACAAGGTGAGGAAAATCAGAGATCAGCTGAACCTCAAAGGCCAATACCATGACAATTACAATGAACATTACAATGGCAGAATTTGGATCAACTGGGATGAGAGAAAATGTGATGTCAGAGTGATAAAATGCACTTCACAGATGATACACTGTGGTATCCATGATGTCAATGGAGTGTTCCAAACTTGGATGACAACTATCTATGCAATGAATCAACTAGAGCAAAGAAAGAAACTGTGGGAAGAACTGAAACATATCCATGACAGTCAACAGGGTCCATGGTTCCTTATAGGCGATTTCAACAATGTTACCAAATTTATGGACAAAATTGGTGGTAACCTGGTGACTGACAGAGAGGTTAAAGATCTCAGAAATTTGATGAATCATGTTGGCTTGTATGAGAAGGATAGCACGGGCGACTATTTTACATGGACAAATAAACATTCTATAGGTACAATTTACTCAAAAATTGACCATGTTCTTGGTAATATAGATTGGCTGCAGGATAGTATGGATTTGAAGCTGGAAATTCTCCCTCCTAGTATCTCTGATCACTGCCTGTTAAGTTTGAATGCTGAGAAGATTAACAGAGGAGTGCACAAGAAATTCAGGTTTACTAATAGTGTGGTGCAAATACCAGAATATCATGACATTGTCAAATAGAGCTGGAATAAGGAAATCACAGGCAGACCTATGGCTAGACTGTGGTTTAAACTGCTGAGACTACAAGCTCCCCTTTGCAGATTGAGTAAACAAATTTCAAACCTCCATCAGACCATTGCCCAAGCAAAGAATGAATTATTACAAAACCAGGAAAGTCTCATTATGGATCGTATGAACACTGAGACTATTGAGAAAGTTAAAACCTGTACTGATAATTTGATCCAGCTTCAAGAATTTCAGGACCAAATGCTGAGACAGAGGACTAAGATTAATTGGCTTAGAGAAGGCGATACGAATTCATCATTCTTCTATGCTTACCTCAAATCCAGAACTACAACCACACATATCAGCCAACTTTATAGAGAGGATGGTACTTGTATACATAAACAGGAGGACATAGAAAGGGAGGTATGTGAGTTTTATGGGAAACTGATGGGCACCAGGGAATCCAGAATTAATATGATAGATATTGAAGTCATGAGGGAAGGGCCTCAACTGTCTATGGAACAAAGAGTTGATCTAATTTCACCAATATTTGTTGCTGAAATCACTAATGCATTAAAAGGGATAGGAGACCTCAAGAGCCTAGGTATTGACGGTTACGGTGGAAAATTGTTTAAAGCAAGCTGGGACATTGTTGATAAGGATGTTATTGAAGCTGTTACAAAATTCTTTGAGCAGAATATGATTTATAAAGCTTTCAATGAAACTACCGTTACTCTTATTCCCAAACAGCCGGACGCCAAAACCTTGAAAGATTACAGGCCTATTGCTGGTTGCACCATAATTTACAAAAATCATATCCAAGATTCTCACAACCAGACTTGGGAAGGTTTTGGGCAACATCATCAGTAAAGTGCAGGCGGCATTTGTTCCAGGCCAAAAAATCCATTCTCACATCTTACTAGCTATGGAGTTGTTAAAAGGTTATAACAGGAATACAGGTACCCCTAGATGCATGGTCCAACTAGATCTACAAAAAGCATATGACATGGTTGATTGGGGCGCTCTCAAAAATATTCTTAGTGAAGTTGGTTTACCTAAGAAATTTGTAGATTGGATTATGACCACTGTGACTACAGTTTCTTATCGCTTTAATATCAATGGCCAGTATACTGATAGGATCAATGCTAGAAGAGGAATTAGGCAGGGGGACCCATTATCTCCTCTCCTGTTTGTAATCATCATGGAATATCTCAGCAGGTTACTTCTCAAGATGCAAAGGAATCCAGAGTTTAACCACCATGCTAAATGTGAAAGGCTGCAAATAACTCACTTAACCTTTGCTGATGACCTTTTGTTGTTCTCTAGAGGTGATCATGTGTCTGTGGAAATACTTTATTCAACTTTGAACAAATTCCTGGATTCTACAGGTTTGAAAATAAACCCTTCCAAGAGCAGGGTGTATTTTGGTAATGTACCTGCGAGTGTCAAGTGCGGCATCCTCCACCTAACTTCATACAAAGAAGGGTCTTTCCCTTTTAGGTATCTTGGTATCCAGTTGACGAGTAAGCGTCTTGCTGTGATCCATTACATGCCGCCGTTGGACAAATTACTTAGCCGGATAACTCACTGGAGCTCTAGATTGTTGAGTTATGCAGGTAGGCTGCAACTCATCAAGAGTGTGCTCTATGCTATCACAACCTACTGGATGCAATGCATTTGGTTTCCAAAAACGGTGATCAACAAAATCAATGCTATATGTTGCTCCTTTCTGTGGTCAGGTGGTAATAATATAAGCAGGAAAAGTCCAGTAGCGTGGGAAAATGTCTGTAAACCACATGTGCAAGGCGGACTAAATGTGATGAATTTGGAAGTGTGGAATAGTATGTTTGTGATAAAACTTCTCTGGAATATCTATGCAAAATCTGATGATTTGTGGGTGCGTTGGATACATGCTTACTACTTGAGACATGAAGATATTCTGACTAGAATGGTTAAGGGATCTGACTCTGGAATTTTCAAAGCGATTCTAATACAAAGGGACAAGCTAATGACCATACAGAGTACATGGGATGCTATGCTGCAGATGGGTAAATTCCATGGGAGGAAAGTGTATCAAAGCCTCCTACCTATTACTCCTAATGTTCCATGGGCCAAATTAATCCTTCACAATAGAGCTAGACCCCGGGCAATTATTACTCTCTGGACGATCTGTCATGGAAAGCTAGCAACCAAGTCAAGACTGTTCAGATTTGGCATGATCAACAATAACAAATGTGTTTTTTGCAATGAAGAGGAAACCATTGATCACTTATTTTTTTGTTGTGTGGAATTGAAGCAAATATGGAGTGGTATTCTTCAGTGGTTGGGCATTCAACACACTCCAAAAAGATGGCAAGAGGAAATGCAATGGGCTCTGAGCAATTATGGTGGGAAAGGCTGGCAATCTGATCTGGTTAGGCTTGCCCTTACAGAAACTCTTCATGAGATCTGGCTTTATAGAAACGAAGCCTGTTTTAATCATAGAACTGATAATAGGAATTGCCTTGATAGAATTATTTACAATATAATATATAGAGGGTGGACTAGTCCAAAGCTTATACCACGTATAGCTAGGTTTATTTTGCCTTAAGGTAGTTTGTTTGTTTTGTGGGCTGGATCATTTGATCGCCTTGGTTTGTTTGGTTTTTTGAATTAATGCCAAAATTTCTTGATTCAAAAAAATCTGAAAAACCTTTTTAAACTAAAAAATCTTTTTTTTATAAAACTTAAATTGTTTTTTTATATACAAGTTAAAACTTAACATTCTTTTTATAATTTAAACTTAAATTTTTTTTTTAAAAAAAAACTTTAAAATTTATATTAACCAAATAAATCCATTTTAAAATTAAAACTATTTTTTTATAATTAAAATATTAGAATTGAAACCAATTGTCATAATTAAAACATAAAAATTAAAACCTTTTCGTAAGCTCCGGATGTATGCCAGTGTTATTTTCAGCCAACCATCGTTACTTCTTATTTATTTCAGCTTATTTATCCTTCATTTTTTGTACTGTCTTTGTTTCAATTGTAATTATGTGAGGCTATTGTGGCAGTTATTTTCTTGCACTTTTTGGGGATTTGTAATTTACGCGAGTGATCGTCGCGATGCTTTCTTTTACCACTTTCATTACTTTCCGTACTTTAATTCCTACATGTAATAATTTGTCATGTTTGCATCATTTACCGTTTAAACTCCCTCCGAAGGATTAGGTCTAGCAATTTGACCGCCGAGTCAATAACCCTAACATTTGACGTTTTCAAACCCTAACACTTTTAGGCGTCCCGCCGAGGACAATTTTACCCTTTACCCTAGCTTTAGGTTAAGACGATGATGTCATAATATTACAACAAAAAAAGGCAACACCCATTATTCAAATTTTACAAATCATAGGGCGCATGCCAAAACAAATACAAACAAAACATACCAATCAAACATTATGCTCCTCCTCATTGGTGAGTGTAGCGGTAAAAATTCTGAGTATAAGCTATTAATTACCTTAACTCATAAACCAAGAGTCGCCATCACACTTTTATTATTTCTAAAGGAAAGGGAAAAAGAGCGAATAAAACTTAGTTGTTCTTCCGTAAAGTAAATAACACACTTAAGTGTTAACACAGTTTGGTGTAACATCACCTACATCTGGGGGCATCCAAGCCAGGAAGGAAATCCACTAAAATAGAATTAGTTTAAAGATTCTCAGCAAACAACCTCTGGTTTACAATCTTCTCACATAATCTCTACCCGTGTTATTTCTATCTAAGACTCTCGTAGATATGAGACCCCTCTCACTTCCCTTTAATCATACATAATGATATGAACAAAATAATCAAAGTTTAGAAGATACACTTCAAATACACATAACCATCCTTACTTAAAAGCTTATAGATGGTTAATAACTTATAACTCAAACACACCCCTACTCTGATATCAGATAGATATAAGAGAGACTCACAAAATATAAAGGACATCAAACCCTAATGACAAACTACAGGCAGAAGTGCACTAAATCCATTATTGCATTGGGTTAACAGTGGTCTTCTTAAATAGCTTTTTGGAGAGCATGGGCTTTGACTTAAGTCAGTATAAAATCCAGTAAGAAACTTCATAAATCATGCAAAATATTTCTGTATTAAATTAGGAACATATTTGATATTTATTTTATATCTTGTTAAAACAAATTCCAATCCAATCAAATCTTCTAACAAAATAATCTTCTTGAACTGAAAGTTACATGTTTTAAGTTTTAGAAAATCTTCAGATATTAAAACAGATCTTTCAAGAGGTGAATAAAAAACAAATTCTGAAAAGAAAACAAATCCTGCAAAGATCTCTGATCAACATGTCAGAACATCTTACTTAACATCTTGTTGAAGAACATTTTACCAAAATTAATGCCAATCATAAAAACTAGAGACTTAACAATCTCCTCCTTTGGCAAATTTTGGCTAAAACAAATTAAGCAACCTTCACACACAACCAACAGAGACATATGCAATAGAAGACTAAGAGAAAAAAATTATCTGCTAATGTTAAGACATGAAGTCTGACATTACAACACATCAGCAAGCCAAAGCCAAACACAAAACATTCTACTCCCCCTCAACACCAGACAAGAGAAAAATAAGTTCTCTATATTTGTACACTCCCCCTCAAGATAACATCATACAAGGCTTCAACAAACACCACTAATATTGCTCCCCCTTTTAGCCACAATCTGAAAAAGGTAGTAAATATTAAAGAGAACAGAAGTACAAACCATGCACTCAAGGTGCCAAAATAATCTTGGGCAAAACCCAAAAATGAAACAACAAAACAACCATAAACAATCATCAGTTGCTAGAAGAACCATCTGAACTAGCAGAGGCTAGGCTTGCATCATCATCATCATCACCATTTTCCTCATCATCATCATCAACATTTTCTTCCTCCTCGTCATTAACAATAGTATGACCTTCTTCATTCAAAGATCTAATAATTCTTTCAAACTTGAGCTTTCTTTCTGTGCTTGCATAAATAACATCATCCAGCTCCTTGCATGCTTCTTCCAGCTCAGCTATAATCCTAGCCTTTGAAGTTGGATGCACAACCTCCTTAGCAAATTTTAAGTTTAACTTTTGACACAAAGCAAGAATTTGACATAACCTCCCTTGATCTAGTAGTTATTCCATCATTAAAATTCCTTATGATGAGCTCTTTAGGATGATCTTTCTGAATTATGACAGAGGGTCCCTTGTTGACTTGATCTACTATAGAATCAGGACCTGCAGATTCACAACCTGTACTTATGTCTGTGGTATCTTCTGGAGTATTAATCATCTGAATAGATGTTCCAACATCTTCTATGACATCTGCTTCCTCATTTATAGTTGAGTCATTAATCACAACATTAATGGACTCCATCTTCACTTTAGTTCTGGTGTTAAAAACCCTATAAGCTCTGTTATTAGTAGAATAGCCCATAAATATTCCCTCATCACTCTTTGGATCCAATTTTCTTCTTTATTCACGGTCTGCCAAGATATAGCATTTACTACCAAACACATGAAAGTATTTGCCTATAGGTTTCCTTTCTTTCCACAACTCATATAGGGTGACTGAAGTACCTGATCTCAAGGTTACTCTATTGTGAATATATTAGGTTGTATTCATAGCTTCAGCCCAAAAGTGATAAGGTAGATGTTTAGCATGAAGCATATCTCTAGCAGATTCTTGGAGAGTTTTGTTCTTGTGCTCAACAACTCCATTTTGCTAAGGTGTAATAGGAGTAGATAACTCATGACCAATTCCTTCAGACGAGCAAAATTCTGCAAATTTACTATTTTCAAATTCCTTCCTATGGTCATTTCTAATTCTAATAATACCACTTTACTTTTCTCTTTGAAGTCTTTGACATAAATCTTGAAAGACTTCAAACACTTCTGATTTTTCTCTAATGAAATCTACCCATGTGAATCTTGAAAAATCACCAACAACCATATATGCATACTTTTTTCCACCAAGGCTCTCCACCTACATAGGTCCCATTAAATCCATATGAAGAAGTTCTAAGACTTTTAAAGTAGTCAGATGTTGGATCTTCTAATGGGACATCTTGGTTTGCTTCTCAATTTGGCACTCACCACAATTTTTTTCCTTCTTTAATCTTGAGTTTTAAAATGCCTCTGGTAGCTTCCTTAGAGATGATCTTCTTCATGCCTTTCAGATGTAGGTGGCCAAGTTTTTGGTGCCATATTTTAACTTCATCTTCTTTGGTTAGAAGACATGTCAAGGGACAACTTGTTTTTGAGGAACCCACAAGTAATAATTGTCCTTAGATCTCCCTTCATAAGCACTTCATTATTCTCATTGGTGACCAAACATTCTGATTTAGTAAAGTCAACTTTGAAACCTTGATCACATAATTGACTGATGCTAATAAGATTGGCTGTCAACATTTTTACAAGAAGGATTTCATCAAGGTTTGGAATCCCTGAGCAATTCAGCTTTCCAACTCCCTTTATCCCCCTTTATGCCCCATCACCAAAAGTAACATAGCTAGTAGAGTAAGATCTAATATCCACCAAAAATTTCTTGACACCTTTCATATGCTTGGAGCACCCATTGTCAAAGTACCAGAATTTTTTTGCTGAGACTCTAAGAGAAGTGTGAGTTTGAGACCATTAGTAGCAGCCTTGAGAATCCACTATTTTTTAACATTAGTAGCATCCTGATTAGGTCTGAGTTGAGGAGCAGTCTTAGGATATCCATATAACTTGAAGCTAAAAGCTTTATATGACCAAATCGGCCATAGCAATGACATTTTCAGCAATGGAGTTTGCCTTTTGAGTGGTTATGCTAATTTCTGCCATGATGTTGAGACATTTGATTCAACATCCTTGGTTCAAGTTTAGAAAGAATGAAGGTTGAAGTATGAGCTTTTCATATGTTGTTCTGGGCTTGATTATTAACACCTATTCCATTCATGTCCCCAAACACTTTTCCAGCCTGAAGAATTTCATCTAATGTGTCAGAACCACTGTTCAACATTCTAATAGACTTGGTCATGTTGTCAAGTTTTGAAGTTAGCAGGGTCACTTCATTTTCCAACTCATAAATAGTTGACAGGCGCTCTTTCTTTTTAGTCTGCAATTTGGATATGGTTTTCTTTTGTCTCTCTACCATTTGACAAACTTCTTCACTTTTGATACATAATTCCTTGTGGGAAGCAGGTAACTCATCAAAAGTCACTTCTTCATCACAAGAGTCTTCATCAAAATCACATCTTTTAGTCAAGGCATTTACATGCTTGGCAGACTCTTCATCAAGCCCACTTTCAGAGTCATCATCAGACCAAGATACAGACAACCCCTTCTTTTGTTTCTTGAGATATGTAGGAAATTCAATTCTAATATGGAAAAATCCTTCACATCCATGACATTGAATCCCTTTGCCTTGAGTGGATTTTTCCTTAGTTTTTGCCTTTTACCCAAAGTCATTATACTTGCTGATGTCAGATGAGATGTTCTTGACATTAGGTATTAACTTCTTATCCATCCTTTTCGGAACCTTATTGAATTGCCTCCTAAGAAGCACAATGGCATTTGATATTCCTTCATCAGTATCCAGATCACACTCATCATCTTCATCTTCAATATTGGACACAAAAGCTATGCTCTTCTTTTCAGATCTGTCATTAATACCTAATTGAATGGTTTGAAGAGATCCAATAAGTTCATCCATTCTCATAGGATTGATGTCCCGAGCTTCTTCAATAGTTGTGACCTTCATGTCAAATCTCTTGGAAGAGACCTGAGTATCTTTCTAACCAACTTTTCTTCTGACATCTTTTCTCCCAAGGCACTGGATGAGTTTGCTATCTCAAGGATATTCATGTGGAATTCATTAATACTTTCATCATCTTTCATTCTTAGGTTTTCAAACTTGGTGGTGTGAAACTGAAGTCTTGACATCATCACTTTGGATGTGCCTTCGATAGTAGTTCTTAGAATTTCCCAAGTATCTTTGGGCACTGTACATATATTAATTAACCTGGAAATGTTTTTATCAACTCCATTGAATAGGGAATTCAAAGCTTTAGAGTTTCCAAGAGAAGTCTCATATTATTTCTTAGTCCAGTCCTCTTTAGGCTTTATAGTTTCCTTCCCCTCTTTATCTTTGACCACAGGATGTTCCCAACCTTTAATGATGGCTTTCCAAGTTTGCTATCTATGGATTTTAAGAAGGCCACCATGTGAGCCTTCCAATAGTCATAGTTGGTTCCATCCATGTCGCTACTGCGAAAATCCGCGCCGGCTGAACAGAAGAGTCGCCACCGTGCGTTATTTATCCCACGGGAGGGAAAGGAAACGCTCAGAGTAAACCTCGCACAACACGGGAAAGGTATGGTCATCGCAACCAAAACCTGGGTTCGGGAGTCGGTTACGCAAGGGGAAGGTATTAGCACCCCTCACGTCCATCGTACTCGATGGGATCCACGCTTGTTTTCGGGTATGGATTGTTATTCTATCTAAACTATAGGTCAAGGGTTAAAAAGAAAATAAAATGGAAATAAAAAATGACTCGGCAAAGTATCGCACTTTATGCCTACGTATTCCCGTCTGGAACGAGAAATCAGAGTCAACGTAGTTCGCCTACCTACGGGAAAGGAGGGGAAGGTTGCTCGCTAGGATATCGCATCCTATGCCTACGTACTTCCACACAGCATGGAAGATCAGAGCAAACGTAGTTCGGGCCACGTACGACACAAGTCTGTCTTGGTTGATTTTATTCCTTCTGAAAAAGGTTTTCTTGATTAACAGTCCAAGCGGACAAAAATGACGTCTTGATGAGTTCACATTCTTTTACGGAAGAAGTGTCTTTTATTGTGTTTGAAATCTTTATGTGTTTTTCTGTTTGTTTTGAGGAAGAAAGAGACAGAACTCTAACCTACGGTTGCGAAGGGAAACAAACTAACCTAATGTTATCATGCATGGGTTAAGACCTAGTGTCTATCATGCTCCTCTCTTGCGCAGAGAGAAACAGAGATCCTAAGGGATAGGCAGCAACAGGAACAATACAGATATATACAGTAAAACAGTAAAATGCATGGATGCAACAATACAAGCGAGGCAAGGGAGTCCCACTCAACCTCGAACCTAGAAAACAATAGGCAAAAGTGAACAGGCTTCACTTTCAACCCAACAGGGTAAACAGCAAACAATACAGTCAGGAAAACCAATCAATACATCAAGAAATGAAATACAGCAAAAATAAACAGCATCAGCAGCTCTGAATCAACAACTGGCTTCAAGCAATCTCCAATCAGCTACAGGCTTCAACAAGCATCAATCTCCATCCTCATGGCCTTCAGGCAAGGGCTTTGATCATCAGTCTTCCATCTGCAATGGCTTTTCTTCATGGTCAAACCTCCAGGATGAGGGATTAATCACCAAAGTGAATTGGGTGTTAAGCAATCAGTTGACTACCAAAGGTGGTGAACAGACTGCTTCTAACACAAGAGACATTTTCTCTCAAGAGTTCTATCTCATAGACACTATCACCAAGCCTTCCAAAGGAAGGGGGTGAGTGTCTTAGAGAGACTCTGAATCATAGAGAAGAATGGATGCAGACAAGGCAATCCATGTTTGAGAAACAATCATTCTAATCTAGAGCTCTGCCTAGCTCCTAAACCCTAGTCTCCTCAGCATCTGCTAGCAAGAAACTCATCCTCAACTCTGACAGTTGATCTTCAATCTTTGAATCTCCAATGGCTTCATCTCCATAATTCTTCAGCTTCCCCAGGGCCCCAGACAAACCCAATACCCATACAAACAATCAATAAACCCCAGAGGGCACACCACACCAGACAACAGATTATACAGACAGTAATAATAGCAGTAGGGGAATCCTAACTTTTCTCTAAGGGATCTAATAGCTACCCATAGTCCCTATAGTCCCATAACTAATCTATTCAAGCCCTAAGTCCTAAGGGAGAAAATTGAACTTCCTAAGTTGTCACCTAAAAACCCTAGTTTTGATCATGATATTCAAGCATTTATTAATCACCTAAAACTAACTCCTAAAAATGGGAACTAAAATATTTCTACAAGCTTAACATCTCATCTAAACAATATAAAAAGAATGATCAAAAAATATTAAAGCATGTGAGAGAACAAAAATCATGAAAATGATGCATGAAATGTAACTATTTATTATGCTATTTATTTAGAAAATATGTAAAAAATATGAAATAAAACTAAAAATGAAATTTTGTTTTTCTATAATATTCTAGACATTTTAATGAAGATATGGTAAAAAGAAGGGATAAAAAAACATTTTTTATGAATTTATTATGATTTTATGAAAATTGATGAAATAATGAAATGAAATAAGAAAATAAAAAGAAATGAAATGAAGGAGGGGGTGAGAATAGGAACTTCGCTCAGTTCAAAATTGGATGGGCCTCACAGGGTAGGGGTGCAGATAGCGCTTGCCAAAGCCCAATATCAAGTCAGAAACAAAGAAAATGAAATAAACACACTGGGGGTAAGAATAGCAACCAAAATCACGTTCAATATTGGTTTGGGCCTAACTCTGGGGGTGGGGATAGCACAAGAGCCTGAGGCCCGCCCGTTTCAATTAATGAAACGGTGCGTTTGGCACCCAGCTTCTCCCTCCAAATCTGAAATCAAACGAGAGCCCTTGGATCTTCTGGGAAGTCAAGAGTCCAACCACAAATGGAAGGCTATGATTGTGTCTTCTCCAAACAAACCTGCAACTAGGGTTTCATCCTCATGAACCTCCATGCACGCACAGTTTTCTCCCTCTCTGTTCTCCTTATCCAGGCCACGAATCACCATGCTATGAACATGAAAGTTACTCCAAACCTCTCCCTCTTCAATCCTATGATCTTAGATCAATCTGAAACTCACTAAAACTCTCAACCCGATTGAGGTAAATTCTGATCACCATGGATATTCACTGATAAGCATCATGATAACTCTTCATCAAACTTGACCTAAGCTAACCTATGCCTAATGGAGGTTAACATGATCAAACTAACTAACATTCTGGTGCATTAACATGAGAGATATTGATCCAAACAGTTTATGGTACCTGCTAACAAACCTCACCAAATCGTTCCAAATTCACCTAAACTACTCTCCTAACCACCTAGATTGCATCTAAACTAACAAAAACAAGCCTAAATAACTGAATCAAGTAAATCGAATGAAAACTTACCTTGTAAGAAATTTGAGAAACAGTTATGGAAGATGATGATTTGAGACCTCCAAGGCTTGAATCTTGATCCAATTGCTCAGGTATAGATTCTGTATGCACAAACTTGGAGTTTCCTTGCTTGAATCATGCAATCCACTTGAACTTGTAGTTTTGAGATTCTTGAGAAAAGCACTCGAATATGAATGATTCACACCAAGAACTTGCTTCAATTATGATCTGTGATGATGATTGAGTGGAATTGAATTGGTTATGATGAAGCTTGATGAAGAATTTGAGAGAATTGTGATGAAACTTCAATGAAACTTCAATGAAAAAGTGTGAGAAATTTTGTGAGAAATCTTGGTGCAAATGAGGCCAACCCTTGATCAATGCACATTTCATGAATATATAGACCCCAAATGAACATTCTAGATCCATCTTGCACATTCCCTTGTTTTCAAATTTTGATCCATTTTGGACTATGTTTCTTAAATGATAAGCAACCATGGATAACTTCATTTTTTCTTTCCAAACTCAAAAAAGTGTGTGAACCATTATTCTTAGAATTGTTTTTCCATTCAAAATCATATATTGGAAGTCTCCATTTGGACTTGTAAATCTCCCAAACCAATTTTCAACTTGAAATTATTCACTTTATATGCCTTTTTAGTTCATATTTTGACCAATTGTGTAACTCCATGCTATGAGCTTCTCCAATAACTTGTGACCTTCTTTCTAGACTTAAAATCCCATTTGGAGCAAGTTTGATGTTGTAAGTTTTTCCATTTGAGGCCTCCTTGTATGAGTTTTGGGTATAGGTTAAAATGACCTGTAATTCACAAATGCCCAAAATACCCTTTGCTTGTCAAGACCATAAGTTGAGTTCTCCACATCATATGAAGGCATACCATACCATTCTAGAAAGCTAAGACAATGAGGAACAACTCTTATGTTGACCAAAAATTCATTTGAAATCTCCTTGAGGGGCAAAACTAGCTTGGAAGTCAAGTCACTTTCACAGACAAAAATTCAGACACCCCAGATGACCTGTAACTTGCAAGGACCATAACTTGAGTTCTATAAATCTCCTTGAGGTCTTCCACCACTCAAATTAAAGGTCTTGAGATCCTCTACAAGTTTCATGTTGGCCAAGAAGCCATTTGAATCTAGCATTTTGACTTATCTTGCTTGGAAGTTTGACCTAAACTAGGGGATTTTACAGAGAAACCCTAATTTAGTAACTCCTCTTCTCCTTGATTTCTCTTGAATTCTCCTTGTCATATCTCCATATCCTTCTTCATATGTTCAATGTTGATCCCCACATCTCTCCAATAGCCTTGAATGCTCTTTTAAGTCAGTCAATTGACCTAGGGTTGACCTAGGGTTGACCTAGATGAAACCCTAGTTGACTGTCTTCAACTATAGCTCTTGTGCTCACATCAACAACTTGTTTTCTTCTCCAAATGACTTTATGAGTCTCTCAAGAGGTCTAGATGCTCTCCATACCTTCAATCCACAGCTCATAACCCTCTTGCTGACCCTCAGATGCCCTCAGCTAGGAGATAGACTCAAGGCTTGATCTGCTGAGCTCTTTGCTTTCAAATTCTTTCCTGATGACTTGAATGAGGTTGAATTAGGATAATAACCTCTTGATAGGCCTCTGGAGATGAGAATAATGATTGGTCCCCTGTTGAATGACTTGCTATGCTTATGCTATGCAGATGGTTAGTCTATGTACATGACTCTATATGCAAATGCTAATGATGATGCAACATAAATCCAAGGAATAAGGTTGAGCAAATTTTAGGGTGCAACAGCTGCCCCTATTCAAGCGACTTGGACCCGATTGGATGAAGAGCCCGGAGCCTTCAGACATTCGCGGTACGAGACGGTTGAATACTAGTGAAACCAGAAATTTGCCAACCGCAGAAATAAACTGCGCTCCTGCTTGCGGAATGACATTCATCAGCTGAATCTGACTGTTAGAGTAACCCACTGATCTCGCACGACCGTGCTGGGGATTATCTTCATCGTTCTGAAGAGGATTCTGTCATAACAGATCGCTTGCTTGTCCACGTGAGGACTTCGTCTGTCGTCAACACGAAGAAATCTCAACTAAAACTTGTCCACGTTAGGACTCCACTTACTGTCAACCCAGGAAAATCTCGGCAACTCCGCTGGGGATACTTCGTCTACATTTTCGTAAACTGAATCGTCCATGTTAGGAATAACACTCTTCCACGTTAGGAGTAACGCCTGTCCACGTTAGGAATCACATCATCCACGTTGGGAGTAACGCTTTTATCTTTCCACGTCAGGAAACAATCCTCTTTCCGCGTTAGGAAAACTACATCAATCTATCCACGTAAGGACTCCAATACCACTTGCCATGTCCGCGTCAGGACTCCGATCTTTCCACGTAAGGAATACAACCATTTCTGAACTTGTCCACGTCAGGACTCTACTTTTCTTGCATCTGTCCACGTAAGGACTAATTTCCTTCTTCTTCCACGTAAGGAATCAATCTTGATATGTCCGCGTCAGGACTTTGATCTTTCCACGTAAGGAATAAACTCGCCTTTCCACGTAAGGACCATCTTAATCTGTCCACGTAAGGACTTTCTCTTTCCACGTTAGGAATACTGTCATTTCCACATAAGGAAACTTCTTCTGATACGTCCGCGTAAGGACTACATCGTCCACGTTAGGAACCTCCGTCTTTCCACGTTAGGAATGATAATCTCTTTGATCTGTCCGCGTTAGGACACTGATCTCGTCTTGATTTATCCACGTAAGGACTCAGGCATCTTCGATTCACTGAGGAAATAAGACTTGTCCACGTAAGGACTCACACGTCTTCGACTTGCTGGGGAAATATCCGCGTTAGGACTTACACCTTGCCAACAACACGAAGAAGGATAAATTTGTCCACGTCAGGATTCTTGTATCTTGTCATCACAAAGAACTACAAACTTGTCCACGTCAGGACGCACACTTCACCATTACGAATAAAGATATCTGCTGCAAACACATGATCCACGTCAGGACACCAACACGAAGAGTAACCAATCTTTTGTCAATGTCATGACCTCCCTTTCTCCAAATTTCGAGAGACCGAATCTATCCACGTCAGGATTAACACACCTTACCAATCCGGTAAAACAAACCTGTCCACGTTAGGACGCCCACTTCTGAAGAAATCCCGTCATTCTAGGAGTAAATTGTCCACGTCAGGACTTAGTTCTTCAATGATCCTCACCCACAAACTTTTTAGCGCTGACGCGACAGCGACTTTGAGATGAACTCTACTGGGGATGTCTGAAAACCAACTATCGGACGCCTGCTCTGATAACCGGCGGTGGCCTTTGAAATTCCGATTCATGCGACCCGTTGATGACAAACAAACTCTGCTTGGGGATAAGAAGACACTTATCCTGGCCACTCTGGCTGGGGAAAATAAGATACATTTGCATAAATGACTCTGCTAGAGGCAAAGAGAGTTTTATCCCGATAACTCTGTGGGGGATGCAGCCAAAACTGACATTATCATTGAATATCTCCTGCCGAGATCTTGCCTGTTTGGTAATTTATTTGAGCAAGAGCTCTCTCCACCTGAACTACTAGAGTACAGAAACTGCTTCAGCAAAATAAATGCTGGAAGGATAACGCCGACTCGCCGGGGATAGCCTGATGCTACAAAATTATTCCGGCAAAATAAATGCTGGTAGGATGAAATCGACCCTGCTGGGAAGTTGGGAACTCAAACCACACGTCTTGTTGAAGTAACCCCCTGCTAGGGAATATAACTCTGCTGGGGAATAGCAGATGCGCCTGATATGATTGAGCCTCTGCTGGAGAGTGAACTAATACCACATGGTATCTCTGACAAAATAAATGACAGGACCCACCATCAACCCTGCTGGGGAGAGTCTTGATCTTCGGATTCCACTGGAAGGAAAGAACAATTGCTGAAAAGAGAACTCCGCTGGGGATGGCTGGATTCTCTTGGGGAAAATTAACTGACTCCACTGGGGGAGAATGCATGACCCTGCGGGGGGAGATGAACCTGTCTGAATACAGCCTTACGATTCCGGAACACCAAATTCTGCTGAGGACGAGTAACTTCTCGGGAGCACGTCCTTTGGATAAGCTACGGCTAGCTGGGGAATTCTATCCTTCTTCAGGAAGAACATGCCTGACCTGCGTGGGGATCAAGCCTTTCACTATTGCAATCTTTTGATTACCTCCCTCGTACGGTTATGAAATCTGCAACAACACAAACAAAGCACGACAAGCCTATGCAATTCAAATCGATTCAGGTTAGTGACGTTACACTCAGTTAATTCAAAGCTTTAACAACTGTTGGCAAGGGCCAGTGATGTTATACTCATGCTAGCTTCAATAAACTTAGGCGTTTTATCATGCGCAAAAACAGTAAAGAACAGGCATCAAGTACTGAATAACACATTTTCATTGATTGGGCCCCTGAATGGGCGGAGTTTTTGTACACGGGATGTAACTCCTGAAAAGAGGAAGCTACGCAAAGCAACTATACAAGTATGCAAGTATTCACAAGAAGCATAAATATTGACAAATTAAATTTTGTACACATGTCGGCAACTGATTGCAGATGAACATCACGAACTGATCCTCCCATGACTCGTCCGACTCTAATGCTTTCCCGGTATCCGTCTTCTGAAGAGGTTGTATCCGATAACTAATTCCTCAAATATATTCTCCCGCACTGATGCTCATTGAATTCGAATTCGGACCGCAGTCATTTGCTTTTCAAATCCCTAACTTTTGCGTGAACCGCCCTTTACGGGTTTTCAGCTCACCGGGATACCCCTTTTTGCCGAAGCCGCCCAGTGTAGGTTTTCAACTTCGCGGGTGTACATTTTTTCAATTTTATCCCTAACTTTTGCCCGAACCTTTCATTCTGTTTTTGGTTCGCCAGGATGCCCCATTTTTGCCTGGACTCTCTTTTTTCTGTCCAGCGGGTCTATTTTAAGCAAAGTATTTTTTAACTGCGTCCGAATTCACAGGTGATGCAAAATCTTCCCCGTCCATGGTGGACAACAATAAAGCTCCTCCTGAAAAGACCTTACTGACAACGTATGGCCCTTCGTAATTGGGGGTCCACTTGCCCCTGTGATCTGCTTGCGGCGGGAGAATCCTTTTCAGCACAAGGTCGCCCGTCTGAAAGCTTCGCGGAAGTATCTTCTTGTCGTACGCTTTCTTCATTCGTCTTTGATACAAACGACCGTATGCCAGAGAAGCTAGCCTCTTCTCATCCATCAAACTCAGTTGATTCAATCTATTCGTTACCCATTCTGCCTCGTCCAGCTGAACGTCTCGCAATACCCTCAGAGAAGGGATCTCAACTTCCAATGGTAATACCGCTTCCATTCCGTATACCAACGAGAACGGAGTTGCCCCGGTTGATGTGCGTACCGTCGTACGATAACCGTGCAAAGCGAAAGGTAGCATTTCATGCCAATCCTTGTAAGTCACCACCATTTTCTGGACGATCTTCTTGATATTCTTATTGGCCGCTTCGACAGCGCCATTCATCTTGGGTCGGTAAGGGGAGGAGTTGTGATGTTCGATCTTGAAATTCTGACAGAGCTCCTTCATCATTTTGTTGTTCAGATTAGAACCATTATCCGTGATTATCCGCTCGGGAATTCCGTATCGGCAAATAATATCTCTTTTGATGAATCTAGCCACCACTTGCTTCGTTACGTTTGCGTAAGACGCTGCTTCTACCCACTTGGTGAAATAATCGATTGCTACGAGGATGAACCGATGCCCGTTAGAAGCCGTCGGCTCAATCTTTCCAATCATATCGATTCCCCACATTGAGAATGGCCATGGAGATGACATCACATTCAGAGGACTCGGAGGTACATGTATTTTGTCAGCATAAATTTGGCACTTGTGGCACTTTCTTGCAAATTTGAAACAATCCGTTTCCATCGTCAGCCAAAAATAACCTGCCCGCAGCAGTTTTCTCGTCATAGCATGCCCACCAGCATGCGTACCAAAGGCACCTTCGTGAATTTCCTCCATGAGAAGCTTTGCCTCTTTTTCGTCTACACAACGCAACAACACCAAGTCGTGGTTTCTTCTGTACAAGACGCCATCCGGGTTCAAATAGAAATTACCCGCTAATCTCCTGAGAGTCTTCTGATCTTGACTGGATGCCCCAGCCGGATACTCTTTATTCTTCAGGAAATTAAGGATATCAAAATACCACGGTTTGCCATCAGACGCTTCATCAATAGCAAATACATAAGCTGGCCTGTCCAACCGAGAGATAGTAATTTGGGGAGCTTCGTTCCAGAAGTTGACCTTGTACATGGAAGACAAAGTGGCAAGGGCGTCAGCCATTTGATTTTCTGCCCGTGGCACATGATGCAATTCAACTTTGTCGAAGAAAGGCAACAATCTCCTTGCATAATTCATATAATGTATCAAATTGGGCTGCCGTGTCTCCCATTCCCCTTTGATCTGATTCACCACCAGAGCTGAGTCTCCGTATACGTCTAAATGTTTGATTCGCAAATCAATGGCTTCTTCAAGCCCCATTATACAAGCTTCGTATTCGGCCTCATTGTTGGTAACGGCAAAGGTCAATCGGGCAGTAAACGGGATGTGCGACCCGTGCGGCGTAGTGATAATTGCCCCTATTCCGCTACCGTAAGCATTCACAGCTCCGTCAAATATCATCTGCCATTTGGACCCCGGCTCTGGTCCTTCGTCTGGTAACGGCTCTTCGCAATCCTTCATCTTGAGATACATGATATCCTCGTCAGGAAAGTCAAATCTCATCGATTGATACTCTTCAATAGGCTGCTCCGCCAGATACTCAGACAACACACTCCCTTTTATCGCCTTTTGCGAGACGTATTGAATATCATATTCAGTCAAGATCATCTGCCACCGGGCAATTCTACCTGACAACGCCTGCTTTTCGAATATATATTTGATTGGATCCATCTTCGAGATGAGCATGGTTGTATGATTCAGCATGTACTGCCTCAGACGCTTGGCGGCCCAGGCTAGCGCGCAGCAAGTTTTCTCCAGCATTGAATATCGAGATTCACAGTCTGTAAATTTCTTACTCAAATAATAGATCGCATGCTCTTTTCTCCCCGTCTCGTCGTGTTGACCGAGAACGCAACCCATGCTTCCCTCAAGAACCGTCAAATACATTATCAAGGGTCTCCCTGCCACTGGGGGTATCAAAATAGGAGGCTCCTGCAAGTACTTCTTTATTTTGTCGAACGCCTTTTGACAATTATCGTTCCACGTTACAGCTTGATCTTTCTTTAGCAACTTGAATAATGGTTCACACGTGGCAGTTAGGTGAGATATGAACCGGGCAATGTAGTTCAATCTCCCCAAAAACCCGCGCACCTCTTTCTCTGTTTTAGGCGTCGGCATTTCTTGAATCGCTTTTATTTTAGCAGGATCGACCTCTATTCCTCTTTCGCTTACTATGAACCCCAGGAGCTTACCCGATCTCACCCCGAAGGTGCATTTGTTAGGGTTCAGCCTCAGCCTGAACTTCCTAAGTCTTTTAAACAACTTCAACAGATTCACCACATGCTCTTCCTCCGTCTGGGATTTGGCAATCATATCGTCAACATAAACTTCAATCTCTTTATGCATCATGTCATGAAAAAGAGTCGTCATCGCACGCTGATATGTTGCCCCAGCATTTTTCAAACCAAAGGGCATCACTTTATAGCAAAATGTTCCCCAAGGCGTTATGAAAGTAGTCTTCTCCATATCCTCTGGCGCCATTTTAATTTGATTATAGCCTGAAAAGCCATCCATGAAGGAGAATACGGAGTATTGAGCAGTATTATCAACTAACACGTCAATATGAGGAAGTGGAAAATCGTCTTTTGGGCTTGCTTTATTCAAATCTCTATAATCCACGCACATCCGGACCTTGCCATCTTTCTTTGGCACTGGTACGATGTTAGCAACCCATGAAGGATACTTCGTCACAGCCAGGAAACCAGCGTCCCACTGTTTCTGAACCTCCTCTTTGATCTTCATTGCCATATCTGGTCGAGTTCTGCGAAGTTTTTGTTTGACAGGCGGGCAGTCTTCTTTCAGTGGCAGACGATGCACAACCATATCCGTATCGAGCCCTGGCATATCTTGATACGACCAAGCGAATACATCATTATACTCTCGGAGCATTTCAACCAGTTTTCGCTTGATATCACTCTGCAGTGCGGCTCCGATACGAATATTTTTCTCAACCCCTTCCGACCCCAAATTGATAATTTCAATAACCTCGTCGTGAGGCAGAATGGCTCTTTCCTCTTGCTTCACCAACCAAGACAGTTCTTCAGGAACGTCGCTATCTTCGACAACCTCTTCTTCGGTCTGGAATACCGGGTGCTCGAAGTCGGGACGAGTCATAGGTGGTTCAAGGATGTCATCTGAAAATGTTATCCTGCAAAAGGAAGGGTTAAGTGCTTCAAAATGCGTATAAAGCGGATAACCACATTGCCATTTTATTGAACAAAATACAAAACAAGAAAGACAGGGATTACAGTATTTGCACATGAAAAAACGCCATTTATTTAATGATTAACGAAGCAATGTTTATAACAACACAGCCCTAAGCAAATCATGATGCCCCGGGCAAGACATCAGATTATTCAACAATTAATAAAGCAAAGCATTACTGTTTAAAGGTCACAGGAACAAGCTCCTGAATGGACCAGTTGCACAGTCCTTGTCCTGGCGTGCTTGGCTGAATCCAGGCATCCATATCACAGTCGCTGTCCCCTTCATCGGACTCTGAAGCAGCATTGACAGATTCATGGCATACTCCACTGGCAGAGATGGTGATTGACTTTCTGAAATGAGGGGCCCCCACAGAAGGAGTTGATGACGACGGTCGGTACCCCAGTCCGAACCGGTCCATTTTCACCGGAATGTCCAATACTTTGCCCCAGCCCGTGGCTTCTCCGGCTTCTACTAGAGCTTGAGCTTCTTTATACGAAGAAACAGCTATCTCCGGCACTTTGCTTGGCCCGGGACCCTTGTCCTTTATGCGCAAACCTTCGAATGCTTGGCATGGCGTCTCGTGGATCTCCCCGTCGACTTCCACATATTTAAACGAAGAAAGATGGCTGACCAGGATGTCTTCTTCTCCGCACACGGTAACTACACTGTCTCCGACCATATACTTTAACTTCTGATGCAGGGTTGACGTGACTGCCCCTGCCCCGTGAATCCAAGGTCTTCCCAGCAAGCAGCTGTACGCAGGCTGTATATCCATGATATAAAACTCCGTTGCAAACACTTCCGGCCCCACTTGCAGGGGCAAGGTAATCGATCCGAAGACTGTTCTCCGCGTGCCGTCAAACGCTCTGACTACCAAATCACTTGGTGTACACAAAATCCCTCGAACATCCAGCTTCATCATAGCCTTCTTAGGCAGCACATTCAAAGACGACCCGGTGTCAACCAATACGTGTGACATTGTCGACCCTCTGCACTCAACAGATACATGTAATGCCATATTATGATCCCTTCCTTTCGGAGTCAAGTCGAAATCCGTAAAGCCCAGACTGTGGCCTGCATTTACGTGTGCCAATACTCCTTCTAGCTGGTTCACGGAGACATCCTGTGGTACAAAAGAAGTGTCCAGGACTTTCAGCAAAGCATTTCGGTGGGCTTCTGAACACAACAGCAATGACAGAATAGATATTTTGGACGGCGTTTGCTGCAGATGCTCCACAATTTTATAATCGCTTTTCCGAATTAAGCGCATGAATTCTTCGACATCCTTAGATGCTGCTTCTTTTTCATTTACTTGAACCGGAACATTCTCCACCGCTTTCCCTTTTCCCTTCGCTAGCCTTTCGGCTTCTACTTCAGGAGATATAAAGATCCTGCCGCTTCTTGTCATGCCTCCTGAGCCAACAACATTATCCACAACCTCCGCTGACGGCTTGTTAACATCGATTTTAATCCCATCACAATACACCTCTAGCCCATATGACCATGGGACTGCTCTCGTGTTCTCATACGGGGTTGGCCCGGCTTTAGTTATAGTAATCGGTGGTCGCTGAGCGGGTGCTGAAATGGTGATCGTCTTCCTAGGAATTGTCACTGTGGCAACATCACTCCGATTATCCACTACTGCCCCTGCCGGCTCATCAGTTGCTGTTCTATCAAACTGCAGTACACCTTCATCAATCAAAGCCTGAATGCCTTTCTTCAGATCCTCACACCCCCCAGACAGGGCCCAACAATCTAAGCAGTACTCATTACAACCCGGGTAAACACCTCCTTGCAACAGTCGGCTTTTTATTTCGCTCAGCGGCGTCTTTAAATCCTCAACATTCATAATCAGATTCAGACCTTCCTCAGTCAGCACGGCATTCGCCCCATGATTAGGCATGGGTTTCTGGACTATATTCGCACCGGTCGTTCCGAAGTTGATAGACTTGTTGTCCAAGAGATCCTGCACAACGTGCTTAAAAGCGTGACAACCTTCTATATCATGGCCCGGGGCCCCAGAATGAAACTCGCAGCGCCTATTTGCATCATAGCCGAACGGGGGAGTTCCCGTTATTGGTGCCAAGGTTCTTTTCTCCACCAGATTCAGTCCCAACAAGGTCTGCAATAAATCAGCATAGTTAGAGGGAGGCTTCTCGAACACCCTTCTCGGCTTATTACCCTGGAATCTTCTCTGAGCCTGCTGTGCCCCCTGCTGAGGCTGCTGCTGCTGTGGCATTGGCTGCTGCTGAACCGGTTGTTGTTGCTGGATTGGTTGTTGCTGATAAGGGATAGTGACACTCGACACTTGCTGCTGTTGACGATATTGATTTCTTCCCCTGCCTCGGCCTCGGCCTCGGCCTCCAAATACAGCACTAGCTTCGCCCTGCCGGCGCCCACCATAAGCTTTCCTATTGCTGCCAGATGCAGCTGACTCGTCAACTTGGAACTTTCCTTGCTTAATGTTCCGCTCAATCTTTTCCCCCATCAAGATCAGGTCTGAAAAACTAGCCAAAGACGTATGAAACAGCATATCATGAAACAGCCCGGTGAATGTGCCGACAAACATATCGTTCATTTCTTTATCTTCCACAGGAGGACGAACTCTGGCAGCCATATCGCGCCACCTTTGCGCGTATTCTTTAAAACTCTCCCCCTTCTTCTGCGAAAGCCCGGCCAACTGGACCCGATTGGGTGCCAGGTCACTGTTATATTTGTAATGGGCTACGAACGCCTCTGCTAATTGCTTCCAAGTCTTGATATCAGTGGGCTCCAACCCCATGTACCACTCTAAGGAAGGACCCGATAGGCTATCCTGAAAGAAATGCATGAGCATTCTTTCGTCAGTGGAGTATGCGGACATCTTTCTGTAATAAGCTCGTACATGCACCTTTGGACATGTATCTCCTTTGTACTTATCGAACGCAGGCGCTTTGAACTTGATTGGCACCCTTAGCCCAGGTACCAAGCCCATTGTTGCCATGTCCAGACCCACAGCACTCTGATTTAAGACTCCCTTCATTTGCTCTTCCAGCATTCTAATCTTTTGAGAATCATCCATCGGCCCTTCAAAGCCTCCTCCAGAGAAGGCGTCCTCCTGCTGATCCTCTTGCCACATACCGTTTCCAGCCCCGTATCCATCATATGCATTATTACGTCCAGCTCTGACCTGATTCATCCCTGGAACTCGGCCTCTGTTGCCATACCCTTGAACACCTCCAGCAGGACCACCAGCCACAAAACCAGCACCGTTTCCGTTTCCAAAACCTCCGTAGCCCTGATTGACCATACCATACCCATCTTGCCCAAAGCCTTGAGCATTAAAGCCATACTTGCCAGTGTTGTCGAATCCCTGATCGTTGAATCCGAACCCAGTGTTGACAAAACCATTGCCTCCGAGATTATCTCCCAAATTGACATCGCCCAGCCCAGCGTTGTGGACAGCAGTTTCATTTCCAACTCCGACGTTACCATTCACAGCAGCGGTAGCGTTATTGACGTTAGCAGCATTCACATTGATGACAGGCGGAGCCACTGGCGTTGGAGTGCCATCTCCATGAGCAGTATCAACCCTGACAGATTGATGATCTTCGTTACCATGACCAGCGTTGCGAGCCAACAGAGGCTGGACCATTGCCTGCAAGTTCTCTTGCCCTTTTGCTATAGCCTCCATGGTCTGCATGAAGAGGGCGAGCTTCTCGCGTACATCCTGCATCTCATTCTGAATCTGGTCCATGACTTTCCGACAGTTGGATCGTGTAGAATAGCGGTGCGAATGTTGATCTGGAATCCTGTTAAGTACCTGAATCAGAGCAAGAGATAAGACGCCATTCAAAGATTACCTGTTATGCAAGATGAATATGAATGCAATGCAATGTGTCTGTGCATTAGGGAAGTTCATTCCCCCAGTTCTAGTGCGAAGGTGCCGGTGCAGTGACGGTGTTGACAATAAGAATATCGGAGCTGAATCATAGAAAGCCTCATATATATCAGAGAGAGTCAATAAGCCCAGGGTACAATATCACTGAGAGTACAAAGAAGGCATGACCTCAACCAACAATCCTGGTGATGGTCAGCACTATGCAAATAAAGCATATCATATACTACATGAAATGATCAAATCCTCCCAAAAGTCTGGTACTCCTCTATCAACTTCTTGGTCTCCGGATGGCTTGGTCGATCAAGCAGCCCTTCAACAAGCTGGTTTCTCTTCTTAAGGACACGGCGTACGTCTTCAGCAGTTTCTTCCCATGCCGCTTCTCCGAAGCAATCTTCTAACTTTCGCTTCTGGGACACCGCTTCATCTCTGGATTTGATTGCCTTGTTCAGTGCACGCTGGACACTATACCGGTTCATCACTTCTTCCTCGCACTTCTTGATGCTAGACTTCAACTTCTCTTCGAGGTCGGAAATTTGCTGCTTTAGCTTATCTTCCCTCTGCTTGTTGTTGGTGAGAGTAGCATTCCAAGTCTTATTGCAAGAAGATATCTCTCGGTGTGCTGCGTCAAGCGCCTTCTTTTTGGCTTCCAGCATGTCATGGGAGCTTCTGAACTCTTGCCCCAGACGTTCACGCTTCTTCTTTTCCTCGGTCAACTCAACTCCTAACCTGTTTACCAGCTCAATCTGTTGTTGGAAAGCATATACGGCCTTGTTCCTCTCACTGCGTGCCTGGGCTAACTCTTGCTCTAACCCTTCGTTAATCTTCATCAGGGCTTCTTTCTCCTTCACAACCTGTTCATAGACTTCCCTAGAAACAGTAGTCGGCTCTTCTACCGGAATAGGATCAAGAACTGGTGCATCTGGAAATGGCATCTTCAACTGACTAGCCCTCTCCTGAATCCAAACTCTATAAGGTGCATAGGCCTGACAGTCATTCTTTCCTAACAACGGCTTCCCTTTGCGGTTAATACGCGTCCAAGCATGTCGCAACTTGGCTAATAACTCCCCCTTCACGTCACCGGTGAAGTACAGAGATTCCTGTACTTCTTCCTCCTGAGGTGGATTCTTCAGCGCATATCCGAACTGGCGAATGAATAGAGAAGGGTTGTAATTAATACACCCTTTTCTTCCAATCAATGGCACATTAGGGTAACCAGCACAGCTAAAGAGGAGCTCAGATCCCAGCAAATCTCTATCAAACCACTCCATATCTTCCGACGATAACCTCATCAAACGCTCCGGCCAACCAACTGGAACTGTAGTCTCTGCAGCAGATCCTCTCTTAGGAAGGTGACTCTCAAACCACATACTCAATAAGGGCACACACAGATGAACATTCTTCCCTCTTCCCTTCTCATTCTTGTAATGCAGCGAGTGGTAGAGATCTCCGAGTAAAGTAGGTACAGGATTACCAGCAGCAAACAAGTAGAAAGCATCGAAGTCCACAAAATCCGGTATATTGGGGAATAGTACTATGCCATAAATGCACAAGGCCAACACAGCATTGAAAGCGACCCAGCACCCATTCTTGGCGTACTCTTGGGCTTTACCAACTAAGAACTGAAATGAGAAGCCTGGAACTCCACGGGAAACAGTAGTCACAAGTTCAGAAGCATCAATATGCAAGGCTTTTGCCAAATCCTCTGGCTTGGGCTTGACGTCATAATGAATGAATGGAACCTGGTTCTGCACAGGCAGCTCAACATACTCAGCGTATTCCTCCAGAGTTGGTCCCATAATAAAGTCAGAGAACGTAAAGCACCTCAAAGCAGGGTCGTAGAATTGCATAAAAGCATACAGCCCATCTAACTCTACCTCTGTAGGTTTGCACACCAATCTCAATAATCTACCATAACTCATCCGGAAACTCCTACGAACACCCTCATCAGCAAGAGAGATCAACCCCAGTAAAGGAACAATATCAGGCGTAGGCAATTTGTAAGCAACCGTTCTCCTTAAGCTAGTCATGATCAAACACTCAGAAGTCTGGGCACTAGAACTAGGGAAATGCAAATGCACCTGCAGCACAGACACACGTTAGTGAAATGCAAATGATAATGGATATGCAAGGATGCAATGCAAGTAACATTCAACGGGGACCAAAGCTGCAGCTGAATAGCCTAAACCCAATCAAGAAAGGTCTCAGATAGACCATCCAGAAGTCATCAAACCCTGGTCTCAGATAGACCTAAAATAGAACTCCAACACTGGTCTCTGACAGACCTCAAACCATAACTCCAACTGGTCTCTGATAGACCTCAAATCCCATCTATAACTGGTCTCTGACAGACCTCATAACACATCCCCAAATGGTCTCTGACAGACCTCCGAATAAATCTCCAAATGGTCTCTGACAGACCTCAAACCTCTCCATAAATAACCAGGATCTCTGATCAAGAAATAACCGGTAGTCTGGAGGTCTAGTTACCTGCATAACCCTGAATCCCCTCACAGGTGGGTGGCCCTATAACTGGCACAAGGTACGGCATCCTATGCGGTCGTCGGCGTCACAGACTTTCAGGGTTGATGATACGATTCCCAGAAGGAGTGGCATCATCAAATCCTGAAGAGGCCTCACTCAGCCAACTTCCAAATGATCGGTCCCCAGAGTCGACAATCCAACTAACCAGCAACCCACGCCAACCAAAGGAAGGGGCAGGAGGCCAACCAGAGGAACCTCGTCTGAGTGTAGATTTCATGGGACACCAAAGCAAGCAAAGCAAGCGGGCGCCCACTAATTTCTACTCTAATTCTAGGTGCACTCAAGCCCAGGTCCGGCTTATCTCTCAATATCAGAACACCCGTCACACCCCAGATACAGCAATAATAAACAATATATATAAAGCTGAAAAACACAGGGTTAGAAATATACAATAACTCCATACAAAATCCTCGACGGGAAAACAAGCGTTAGGATTGACTCTCTCAAGGGACGTTGGATCCCAAATGCATAAGGACCGTCGCAGTCCTTAGCAGCCAGGGGACGTTGCCATTCCCCAGCAGAGTCGCCAGCTGTCGCTACTGCGAAAATCGGCGCCGGCTGAACAGAAGAGTCGCCACCGTGCGTTATTTATCCCACGGGAGGGAAAGGAAACGCTCAGAGTAAACCTCGCACAACACGGGAAAGGTATGGTCATCGCAACCAAAACCTGGGTTCGGGAGTCGGTTACGCAAGGGGAAGGTATTAGCACCCCTCACGTCCATCGTACTCGATGGGATCCACGCTTGTTTTCGGGTATGGATTGTTATTCTATCTAAACTATAGGTCAAGGGTTAAAAAGAAAATAAAATGGAAATAAAAAATGACTCGGCAAAGTATCGCACTTTATGCCTACGTATTCCCGTCTGGAACGAGAAATCAGAGTCAACGTAGTTCGCCTACCTACGGGAAAGGAGGGGAAGGTTGCTCGCTAGGATATCGCATCCTATGCCTACGTACTTCCACACAGCATGGAAGATCAGAGCAAACGTAGTTCGGGCCACGTACGACACAAGTCTGTCTTGGTTGATTTTATTCCTTCTGAAAAAGGTTTTCTTGATTAACAGTCCAAGCGGACAAAAATGACGTCTTGATGAGTTCACATTCTTTTACGGAAGAAGTGTCTTTTATTGTGTTTGAAATCTTTATGTGTTTTTCTGTTTGTTTTGAGGAAGAAAGAGACAGAACTCTAACCTACGGTTGCGAAGGGAAACAAACTAACCTAATGTTATCATGCATGGGTTAAGACCTAGTGTCTATCATGCTCCTCTCTTGCGCAGAGAGAAACAGAGATCCTAAGGGATAGGCAGCAACAGGAACAATACAGATATATACAGTAAAACAGTAAAATGCATGGATGCAACAATACAAGCGAGGCAAGGGAGTCCCACTCAACCTCGAACCTAGAAAACAATAGGCAAAAGTGAACAGGCTTCACTTTCAACCCAACAGGGTAAACAGCAAACAATACAGTCAGGAAAACCAATCAATACATCAAGAAATGAAATACAGCAAAAATAAACAGCATCAGCAGCTCTGAATCAACAACTGGCTTCAAGCAATCTCCAATCAGCTACAGGCTTCAACAAGCATCAATCTCCATCCTCATGGCCTTCAGGCAAGGGCTTTGATCATCAGTCTTCCATCTGCAATGGCTTTTCTTCATGGTCAAACCTCCAGGATGAGGGATTAATCACCAAAGTGAATTGGGTGTTAAGCAATCAGTTGACTACCAAAGGTGGTGAACAGACTGCTTCTAACACAAGAGACATTTTCTCTCAAGAGTTCTATCTCATAGACACTATCACCAAGCCTTCCAAAGGAAGGGGGTGAGTGTCTTAGAGAGACTCTGAATCATAGAGAAGAATGGATGCAGACAAGGCAATCCATGTTTGAGAAACAATCATTCTAATCTAGAGCTCTGCCTAGCTCCTAAACCCTAGTCTCCTCAGCATCTGCTAGCAAGAAACTCATCCTCAACTCTGACAGTTGATCTTCAATCTTTGAATCTCCAATGGCTTCATCTCCATAATTCTTCAGCTTCCCCAGGGCCCCAGACAAACCCAATACCCATACAAACAATCAATAAACCCCAGAGGGCACACCACACCAGACAACAGATTATACAGACAGTAATAATAGCAGTAGGGGAATCCTAACTTTTCTCTAAGGGATCTAATAGCTACCCATAGTCCCTATAGTCCCATAACTAATCTATTCAAGCCCTAAGTCCTAAGGGAGAAAATTGAACTTCCTAAGTTGTCACCTAAAAACCCTAGTTTTGATCATGATATTCAAGCATTTATTAATCACCTAAAACTAACTCCTAAAAATGGGAACTAAAATATTTCTACAAGCTTAACATCTCATCTAAACAATATAAAAAGAATGATCAAAAAATATTAAAGCATGTGAGAGAACAAAAATCATGAAAATGATGCATGAAATGTAACTATTTATTATGCTATTTATTTAGAAAATATGTAAAAAATATGAAATAAAACTAAAAATGAAATTTTGTTTTTCTATAATATTCTAGACATTTTAATGAAGATATGGTAAAAAGAAGGGATAAAAAAACATTTTTTATGAATTTATTATGATTTTATGAAAATTGATGAAATAATGAAATGAAATAAGAAAATAAAAAGAAATGAAATGAAGGAGGGGGTGAGAATAGGAACTTCGCTCAGTTCAAAATTGGATGGGCCTCACAGGGTAGGGGTGCAGATAGCGCTTGCCAAAGCCCAATATCAAGTCAGAAACAAAGAAAATGAAATAAACACACTGGGGGTAAGAATAGCAACCAAAATCACGTTCAATATTGGTTTGGGCCTAACTCTGGGGGTGGGGATAGCACAAGAGCCTGAGGCCCGCCCGTTTCAATTAATGAAACGGTGCGTTTGGCACCCAGCTTCTCCCTCCAAATCTGAAATCAAACGAGAGCCCTTGGATCTTCTGGGAAGTCAAGAGTCCAACCACAAATGGAAGGCTATGATTGTGTCTTCTCCAAACAAACCTGCAACTAGGGTTTCATCCTCATGAACCTCCATGCACGCACAGTTTTCTCCCTCTCTGTTCTCCTTATCCAGGCCACGAATCACCATGCTATGAACATGAAAGTTACTCCAAACCTCTCCCTCTTCAATCCTATGATCTTAGATCAATCTGAAACTCACTAAAACTCTCAACCCGATTGAGGTAAATTCTGATCACCATGGATATTCACTGATAAGCATCATGATAACTCTTCATCAAACTTGACCTAAGCTAACCTATGCCTAATGGAGGTTAACATGATCAAACTAACTAACATTCTGGTGCATTAACATGAGAGATATTGATCCAAACAGTTTATGGTACCTGCTAACAAACCTCACCAAATCGTTCCAAATTCACCTAAACTACTCTCCTAACCACCTAGATTGCATCTAAACTAACAAAAACAAGCCTAAATAACTGAATCAAGTAAATCGAATGAAAACTTACCTTGTAAGAAATTTGAGAAACAGTTATGGAAGATGATGATTTGAGACCTCCAAGGCTTGAATCTTGATCCAATTGCTCAGGTATAGATTCTGTATGCACAAACTTGGAGTTTCCTTGCTTGAATCATGCAATCCACTTGAACTTGTAGTTTTGAGATTCTTGAGAAAAGCACTCGAATATGAATGATTCACACCAAGAACTTGCTTCAATTATGATCTGTGATGATGATTGAGTGGAATTGAATTGGTTATGATGAAGCTTGATGAAGAATTTGAGAGAATTGTGATGAAACTTCAATGAAACTTCAATGAAAAAGTGTGAGAAATTTTGTGAGAAATCTTGGTGCAAATGAGGCCAACCCTTGATCAATGCACATTTCATGAATATATAGACCCCAAATGAACATTCTAGATCCATCTTGCACATTCCCTTGTTTTCAAATTTTGATCCATTTTGGACTATGTTTCTTAAATGATAAGCAACCATGGATAACTTCATTTTTTCTTTCCAAACTCAAAAAAGTGTGTGAACCATTATTCTTAGAATTGTTTTTCCATTCAAAATCATATATTGGAAGTCTCCATTTGGACTTGTAAATCTCCCAAACCAATTTTCAACTTGAAATTATTCACTTTATATGCCTTTTTAGTTCATATTTTGACCAATTGTGTAACTCCATGCTATGAGCTTCTCCAATAACTTGTGACCTTCTTTCTAGACTTAAAATCCCATTTGGAGCAAGTTTGATGTTGTAAGTTTTTCCATTTGAGGCCTCCTTGTATGAGTTTTGGGTATAGGTTAAAATGACCTGTAATTCACAAATGCCCAAAATACCCTTTGCTTGTCAAGACCATAAGTTGAGTTCTCCACATCATATGAAGGCATACCATACCATTCTAGAAAGCTAAGACAATGAGGAACAACTCTTATGTTGACCAAAAATTCATTTGAAATCTCCTTGAGGGGCAAAACTAGCTTGGAAGTCAAGTCACTTTCACAGACAAAAATTCAGACACCCCAGATGACCTGTAACTTGCAAGGACCATAACTTGAGTTCTATAAATCTCCTTGAGGTCTTCCACCACTCAAATTAAAGGTCTTGAGATCCTCTACAAGTTTCATGTTGGCCAAGAAGCCATTTGAATCTAGCATTTTGACTTATCTTGCTTGGAAGTTTGACCTAAACTAGGGGATTTTACAGAGAAACCCTAATTTAGTAACTCCTCTTCTCCTTGATTTCTCTTGAATTCTCCTTGTCATATCTCCATATCCTTCTTCATATGTTCAATGTTGATCCCCACATCTCTCCAATAGCCTTGAATGCTCTTTTAAGTCAGTCAATTGACCTAGGGTTGACCTAGGGTTGACCTAGATGAAACCCTAGTTGACTGTCTTCAACTATAGCTCTTGTGCTCACATCAACAACTTGTTTTCTTCTCCAAATGACTTTATGAGTCTCTCAAGAGGTCTAGATGCTCTCCATACCTTCAATCCACAGCTCATAACCCTCTTGCTGACCCTCAGATGCCCTCAGCTAGGAGATAGACTCAAGGCTTGATCTGCTGAGCTCTTTGCTTTCAAATTCTTTCCTGATGACTTGAATGAGGTTGAATTAGGATAATAACCTCTTGATAGGCCTCTGGAGATGAGAATAATGATTGGTCCCCTGTTGAATGACTTGCTATGCTTATGCTATGCAGATGGTTAGTCTATGTACATGACTCTATATGCAAATGCTAATGATGATGCAACATAAATCCAAGGAATAAGGTTGAGCAAATTTTAGGGTGCAACAATCCAAGATGGGGGTCTATTCATATTTCCTCCTTATTCCTTATCCATAATACCAGAAAATTATTTCCCTAGAGCTCACCCAAAGTAGTACAGGGTGATCTGCTCTGACACCAATTGAAATTCTGGTAACAGATATGAGATGTCGAAAGAGATGTCATGACACTAATACCTGAACTTCGCACAACTTAAAGACAAGGTAATATAATAGAATTGCATAAAGTAAATAACACACTTAGTTATTAAGACAGTCAGTGTAACATCACCTACATCTGGGGGCATCCAAGCCAGAAAGGAAATCCACTAAAATAGAACTAGTTTGAAGATTCTCAGCAAACAACCTCTGGTTTACAATCTTCTCATATAATCTCTACCCGTGCTATTTATACCTAAGACTCTCATAGATATGAGACCCGTCTCACTTCCCTTTAATCACATATAATGATATGAACAAAATAATCAAAGTTTAGAAGACACACTTCAAAGACACATAACCATCCTTGCTTAAAAGCTTATAGATGGTTAATAACTTACAACTCAAACACACCCTAACTCTGATATCAGATAGATATAAGAGAGGCTGACAAAATATAAAGGACATCAAACCCTAATGAAAAACTACAAGCAGAAGTGCACGAAATACATTATTGCATTGGGTTAACAGTGATCTTCTTAAATAGCTTTTTGGAGAGCATGGGCTTTGACTTAAGTCAGTATAAAATCCAGTAAGAAACTTCATAATCATGCAGAATATTTCTGTATTAAATTAGGAACATATTTGATATTTATTTTATATATTGTTAAAACAAATTCCAATCCAATCAAATCTTCTAACGAAATAAACTTCTTGAACTAAAAGTTACGTGTTTTAAGTTTTAGAAAATCTTCAGATATTAAAACAGATCTTTCAAGAGGTGAATAAAAAAAATTATGAAAAGAAAACAAATCCTGCAAAGATCTCTGATCAACATGTCAGAACATCTTGCTCAACATCTTACTGAAGAACATGTTTTACCAGAATTAATGACAATCATAAAAACTAGAGACTTAACATCCTTGTCGAGGGGGACTTCAGTTTGCCTAGAAGGTTCTCTTATCTCCACTAGGAGTACTGCCTCGGTCCTGTAGGCTAGTCGGAACGAAGTTTCTCCCGTGGTCGAGTGTGGTGTCGTTCTATAGGCCCAAAGTATGCTATGTAGCTCTTCGACTCATTTCTTTTTGGCCTCGCCTAATATTCATTTTAGTCCTCGTATGATCACTCTATTCGCGACCTCGACCTGCCTATTTATTTGTGGGTGCTCGACAGATGTGAAATGTTGTTTGCTGCCCAATTTGGCGATGAAGTCCTAGAAATTTTTGTTGGTGAATTGCGTCCCATTGTCAGTGATGAGCCCTTGTGGTATGCTGAATTGGGCAAGTATGTTTCTCTTATAGAAATAGAGTATATTGTGTGTCGTAATTTTGGTGAGGGGATTTGCCTCTATCTACTTTGTAAAATAATCAACACCGACTATCAGGTACTTATTTTAGTTCGACCTCGTGGTAAACGACCCAAGGATGTCCATTCCCCACCAAGCGAAGGGCCACAGGGAAGAGAGAGTTTTAAGCTCGTTGGGCAGTGTCGAGTGTGTGTTTCTGTGGCATTGGCATTTATCACATTTTTTAACATGTTATTTTATGTCGTACTGCATGATGAGCTAGTAGTATCCTGCTCGCAGGGCCTTCCATGCGAGGGACCTTTCTCTGAGGTGTTGGGCATTGATTCCTTCGTGGATTTCGTGTAGGATGTGGACGAACTTGGATTCCTTGATACACTTGAAGAGAGAAATGGAGAATCCCCATTGGTACAACGTTTCCTCAACCAAGACGTTGGCGCAAGCTCTGCGCCTGGTCACATTAGCCTCTTTTTGGTCGGGTGGTAATTCTCCTGTTGCAAGGAAGTTGTATACTTGAGTCATCTAGTAGTTGTTGTCACTGATGACGTTTACATTGAGAGTTGCAGAGGGTTTTTTGATGCTCAGGTGAGAAATATCTCTTGGATGATGAATTTGTTTCTGCCTTTCTTCTTTGTGCTCACGAGTTTTGACAGGATGTTGCTCGGGTGTTGTGCTCACGAGGGACGTATTTTACTTTAGCGAAATTGAATTTTATTATTCTTTCTCGATCCAGAGCTAAGTACTCAGAGAGATTATCGTTCTTGACTTGATATTCTCCTAGTACTTGAGGGGCGACAAACTGAGAATCAGTGAAGATTTTACCTCTTTTGCTCCCAAGTCTTTAGCCAAGAGCATCCCTGCGAGGAAGCTTCGTACTCTGCCTAGTTATTCGAGCTTGGGAAGTATGGTGAGAGAAACTTCGATCAGGATTCCCTCCTCGTTTTCAAGGATGATGCCTGCTCCGCTTCCTGTTGAGTTGGATGCTCCATCTACAAAGATGGTCCACTTCTGGGCTCCATTTGTCGGGGGCAGGCGTGGCCATTTCTTCCACGAAGACGATTAGTACTTGAGCTTTAAGGGTCTTTATGCTCTCGTACGAGATGTCGAATTTAGAGAATTCCAATGACCATTTGAGCATCCTTCCCGCCATGTCGGGATGGTCGAGCAACTGCTTTATGGGTTGGTCAGTTCGTACCACGGTCGTGTGAGCTAGAAAGTAATGTATCAATGTTCTTTCTGCATTGATGAGAGCCAGTGCTACTTTTTCGATTTGCTAGTATTTGATTTTCGGGCCTTGTATGGCCTTGCTATTGAAGTATATGGGTTTCTGCCCCTCATGAGTCTCGCGAATGAGAGTCACGCTGACGGTCTCGACTATGATGGCGAGGTAAAGGTAGAGAGTCTCCCTGTTGTCTGGTCACGAGAGGACCGGTGGTCGCGAAAGAACTCGTTTGAGGTAGAGAAGGGCTTGTTCGCACTCCTCGGTCCATTTGAATGTTGCTTCCTTGTGAAAAAGTTTGAAAAGAGGAAGTGCGTGCTGGGCAGATTTTGCTACAAAGCAGAATAGCAAGGTGAGCGTCCCGTTTAGGGATTGAATTAATTTCTTCGAATTTGGCATCGGGAATTCAGAGAAGGCCTTGCATTTGCCAATGTTTGCTTTGATTCCTCGTTCTGTTATATATAAGCTGAGGAACTTACCTGCTCGAACGTCGAATGTGCATTTCTCTAGATTGAACCTCATCTTGCAACTCCTTGCCTGATCGAAGACTCTTTTCAGGTGGAGTGTATGGTCAGATTCCTCTTGGGATTTCACGACCATGTCGTCCATGTAGATTTCGAGCATGCCTCCAGTCTCACCTTGGAAGAATTTGTTCATCATCCACTAGTAGGTAGCACCAGCGTTCTTCAAGCCGAAAGGCATTACATTTAGTAGTAGTTTCCCGACTCGGTCATGAAGGTCGTGTATTTTTTGTCACCCTTTTCCATGGGGATCTGTTTGTACCCTGAATACGCGTTCATAAAAGACAATAATTTGAATCTTGTAGAATTATCAACCAGTCTATCTATATTAGGTAAAGGGTAAGCATCTTTAGAGCAAGCCCTGTTGAGATCAATATAATCAATGCATTTCCTCCATTTCCATTATATTTTTGACAAGTACAACGTTTGAAAGCCAGGCTGTGTATTAGGCTTTTGAAATAATTTTTTTTTCTATAGAAGGTCTTTTATAGCTTTTTCAACAGCCTTCGCTTTTTCGGGAGACAGACTACGCCTACATTGCATTATAGCCCTAGCGGTAAGATCAATGGTGAGCTGGTGGTATGCCACTTCAGGGTCTAGTCTGAGCATCTCAGTGGCACTCCACGCGAACAGGTCAACATTCTCTTTTAGGCATGCTTTCAGCTACTTCCTTGCAAGGTCGGGGAGGCCCGTGCCAATTTTCACCCCTTTGTTTGGGTCATTGCCTAGGAGGATAACTTCGAACTTACCTTCTGGAATGAGGCGCCTAGGATGGGCAGGCTCCTCATTGTTATCTGGTGCTGAAGAGCTTTCCGTTGCTAGCTGGGCTCTTCTCTCTTTCTTCTTCTGCTATTTCAAGTCATCCTTGGTGAAACGACTATCTAAGTCGACCGAGTTAACATTAGGCATTGGTTTTGGCTCCTCCAAGGCACTGGGTCGCGCTGGCTTACTGGCAGTTATGGGCGGTGTATTGATGGAGTTTTTCCCATTTGAGGCCGCTTCAAAGCATCTCCTCGCAGCTTCTATATCCTCGTGGAGGGTGGTGACAGGCCCCTTGTCCGTGTAATACTTTATCTTCAAATGAACAGAGAATGACACGACGATCAGTTTAGCCAGAGTTGATATTCCCATGATGCACTAGTAAAGATAAGGATAACCTATTACCAAGAATTGGACTTCGATCGATTTTTTGCTCTCGGTCGCTCCGACAGTGACAATCAGTTTGATATAACCCCATGTTTTATGGTCGCGCCATTGAAGCCCTGTAAATCAGAGCTCGTGTAGGGTGTCAAATGTGTTTCGTCGAGTTGCAACATCAGGAATAACTGAGAGTACATGATGTCGACCGAGCTTCCCTGGTCGATCAATATGCGGTGAACGTCAAAGTTTTCCATTCATGCTCTCACAAGCAAAAGGATGTTGAAGTTAGGGGATCCACCGGGGAGCTCGTTGCGGGTAGAACCCAATAAGAATTGAACTTCCCCGATATTTGTCGAGAGTAGAGTTTTGGCTCGAGCTTGCATTGATGAGTTGCTCGAACTTCATTTTTTACTGAGCCCATGATGAGTTTGCTGAATCCCCTGCCAAATATGACCATCACAGAGGGGAAGGTCACCTAAGTGTCGTGTGCTGCAAAGTGGAGGGGGTATTCGGCCTCGTTGGGGACGTAGAAGTCCTCAGGTTAGGAGATGGATGTAAGTAGAGCTTGCACCTAAAGGGGGGGGGGGGGAGGGGTGAATTAAGTACTTTAAATTTTTTCGGTTTTTAACGCGTGTCTTCTTATTTTCCGATTTAGATTCTAAATGATGAAAGTGATAAAGTGCAGAAAGATAAAGAACACCGAGAAATATCCTGGTTCCCCTCACAGTCCGAGAGTACTCCAACCCCCTTTCAACATGAACGGGATTTTACTATTGTTAGAACTTATACAAGACTATCCTAGTCTTTCTATATACACACTAACAAAAACACCAAGAATCCTGAACAACAAGGATTACAACAAGTATTCTGAATTTTTATAAGAGTTTAAAATGAAAATTACAATGTATCAATCTCTTGATTAATCTTCTCTTCCAATAACAATAGTTCACAAATACTAAAGTTTTAGATTACTCAAGAAATTTCTGGTTTAGATGAAGTGAAAGTGTGCAAAAAATTTCTTGTATAAAAGTTGAAGACTTAAATTGTGACTTTTGAAAAATTATGAATTTCAATGGAATATGTGATTTTGAAATATGAAAATGTATGTACTTATATGAGTATGACTCATTTATGAAACAATGTGAAATTCATCAAAATTATCATGAACAAATGCCAAGATGAATTGAAAAGGTTTTACAAGAAATTCATGAAGAGGTGTCTATAAAAAAGTTACTGTTTTTCATTTTCGTTCAGGTGTAAATCGATTTGCATCAAGCAACGTTATAAAATTTTGAAAAGATATAGTATGCAATTGATTTACAAGAAATGCAATTCGGTTTATATAGTGAAAATGTGAAATTTTTCTAAGTTAAGTTAGGCAAGCTACAGGTACAAATTTATTTACATAGAATGCAAATCGATTTGCACAAGACAAAAATTGAAATTCTGCCTAAGAGAATTATGCCATGAGAAAACATGATTTATGCAAGAGTGCTTGAACATATGAGCATCTAAGATTTTAGTTATGGTCATTATCGTTATTATACCTTCTTGACATATGAATCTATGAGTCCAAAGTATTTGAACATGATGCTTTTTATCTTGAACTTGATAATCTTTGCCTTCTTATCACTAAAAGTCTTGTCTTCATCAAAACATATTCATCATAGAGAAGCTTGACTTCATAATGGATATGGCGATATACAGGTTGGAGGTGTCGTTAGAGGGTGACTTTTCCTCCTCGACCTTCTTCGCTTCTCAGGCGTTTTGCCTATGAGTCTCTCTTCTCTTGGTGTACTGCTTCAGGTGCCCATCCCTGATGAGGATTTCAATCGTATCCTTAAGGTGGATGCACTCTTCAGTAAAGTGTCCGTGGCTCTTATGGAAGTGACAATACTTGGTCTTGTCTGCGGTAGGCTTAAGAGGTGTTTGTCTGAGAAAATGAACTCCAGCCTGATAAAATTATGAGTTTAAGAACTCGGATAAAATACGATCGCGAGAAGAGGTCAGCAGTGTGTATTCAGAAAAACGACCACCAGGTCCTTTGTACTCCTGAGACTCATAAGGCTTATCCTCTTTCCTCTTCTCTCCTCCTCGGTGAGGTGCCAGGTGGTCATCGTGCCTCGAAAATCTGGTGTTTTCCTGGTGCCGTGAGTCTCGAGCGTTGTTGGTAGCTTCTTTCTCTTCGTACTGAATATAGGGTTGATCCTTGAGGAGGAGGGCATCCAGCGATGCATGCGTTTCAATATCGACGGTCTTGGTGAAGTCATCGCGGGGTTGCAATCCCCGCTCAAGCAAATACTTCTTCATGTCGTCGGTCATGGAGACCTGAACAACTTCCCGATTGAATCTCTCAATGTCTGAGGGATTCATCTTTCCCCTGCATGATTGCTTCGAGCGTCGCCTCTGAATTTGGATGGCAATGAGAAGCAGTAGAGTGCCTTGAAAACTGCTTCCCAAGTCTCTAGGAAATGATGGATTTGCCAGTGAGGCTCTTGTACCAGGTTATGGCACGTTTTCTCATAGTGGTAGGGAACAACCAACATTTGATGGCATCTCTGACACCGCGATAATCAAGCAGAGCATCGATGTTTTCGATGTGTTCGTTAGGATCTGTTGTTCCATCCTATGTTCCCAGGTCCGGTGGTTTCTCTAGCCCAACGGGAAGGGGGGACGTTCATGATTTCTCGAGATAATGAACCGCCGGGGTCGTCTTCATTACTCCAAATCGGTGAGCACGGTGGAGAATAGTCGTATTTCTCTCGCTGAGGACTGTCATCACGGTGTGATGGTGAGTCCTTTGGTCGGTCCTTCAGTTTGTGTGGAGGCGAACGACGATTATCCAGTCGTCAGTTGGATTTGCTTTTCTTGGAAATCGGGGAGCGTCGATCCTCGCGGGGAGGAATATGATTGTGCTTCAAGGGTTGTGGCCTCTTCAACTGTGGGCGGCGGCCTGGTCGTCACGGTGACGAGCTCCGTGATTCATATTGTCAGTGTCTCTGCAGGGGAGAGCGTGAACGACAGTCCTTCTCCAATGCTCTAATCCTCTCATTCAGCTGGTAGATCAACGCGATGGTCTGGTTCAGCGCCATGAATATGGCCACCATGGTTGGGTCAATGTTATGTGGTACCAGAATCGGTTGAAATGTTTTCGGCGTCTTCTCTGGAGCTTTATAGACTCTGCGAGTTTCGACGTATTGGACGCCATGGTCGATCACGTTGTCAGAGGAGGGGGAGGCGGTGCGTCCGTCTCTCCTCGGTGGAGTGCTTTCCTCTAAAATTAGCATACATTGTCAGCGTCATGGACGGGAGAGAGGACGATTTCGTGACTGCCGTTGTTGTCGTCGTGTTAACCGACCATGATTAATTTATGAGGTTTTTTGTTTTGATCTTTTGGTTTCAGGGAAAGAAAAGATGGGGAAACCGTTTTCCCACAGACGACACCACTGATCTAACCTGTCAACAGAGTAGATGAGTCACCAGTAACGCGTCAGCGGTCTTGAACGGTCAACGAAAATGGGGTGTACTTGCAGACACTCCGGTGCTTAAGTCAGTTTGGGTGAAGAGGTGAGTAAGAAAGGGTAAAGAATATAATACATGACCCTCATATAGAGGAGGGTTTTAATAGTGAACCCCCAGCGTTTGGCCAATGGTCTTCATTATGAGCTGAGTGTTCAAGCCCACCATAGATGACTGTCTGGATTCCTACGTGAAAGTAGGAATGAGCAGCTCGTGCTCATCGTCTTGAGTTAAACCGTTCCACACTCCCCGAGTAGTGGATGTATTTGTCCGTTACAAAGTGCAGAATGGTTCCGCGAGGTGTGCGGGTCAAGTTGGTGATGTGTCCTAGAGTGAGGAGCACGTGAGAACCGTGTTCTCTACTGGTCCCAACGTATTGGGTCATCATTTTGTGCCGTCCTCAACGTAGAACTGGATTGAATTGTGCTCAATAATAGGTCAGCCACAAACCTAATCCATAATAAATTCTATCATGATATCCTTCATGTGCTCTCTAACCATCCTAACTGAATTGAATTTCACAATTGTTTCATAACCATTTTCTTCTTCTTTTAAATGTAACAATCAAATACACGTATGCTTATTGTATAAACAATATTTGAATTATATAGTTGTAAAACAATATATTTTACAACACATAGATCAATTACCATTTTTATTTTTATTTTTATGTCCATGTAATGTACATGTATGTGATCACATTATACATGCATGATGTAAAAAATGAATTGGGAAAAAAATATGAATCGGGGATGAGAAAACAAAGCAAGTATAGTATCCGAAATGGTTGCTTCTCTTTTCTTTCATCTCTCGCGCTTTGTCCCGTAGCTCTCTTTCTCTCTCCTCTCTCCTCTCTCCTCTCTCTGGCGCCATTCTCCCCACACCACACCACCAGAGAGCGAGCGAGCGAGTCTGCGAGAAACACAGAAAATCGATCACAAACCCCTTTCACCAATTATCCATTACTCCAATCTTCATAACCCTCAATTTCAACCCCTAATTTCTTTTATCATCATTCTTCACCCTTTCAAACCCAAAACCCTAACCCCTTTTTTCCTCAGATTCTACTTCTTCTCAGAGAATCCTCTTCACAGGTCTCTATATCTTCGATCATCTTCCCCATTCATTCCATCATCAGCGTCGTCGTCAACGTCAACGCTATTTTCCGACTCTCAGTTTTTTATGAATAAGAGTTAGGGTTAGGGATTTGACGTCAATGGAAGGGAGTGGGGACATGTTCAGAGGCTCTCCGGTTGCCGGATCATCGTCAGCATCTTCTTCATCGATGAGTTCGAGAAGATACGGATTCCCGTCAGCAGCCAGCATAATTCAAGCACCGTTATCAGCGCTTCTGGAATATTCTGGTATTCTTCCCCCTAGGTCGAACCAGCACCAACCTAACCCCGATTCTGTCCCCAATGAAGGTGAGGTTTCAATTAGGATCATCGGTGCCACTGAGCAAGATAATCACAGGGAAGAGGAGGTTTCGCCACTGGTGGTCAACGTGAACGATGGTTCTGCTGCTGCGGCTGGGATGACGTCTACCCCTTCACATGGCGATGTTGAGGGTGTTTCGAGGTCCGGGAGTGGAAATGTTGATGCAGAAGCAGGTAGTGGTGGTGGGGATGGCGTTGGTGCTAATGGAAGAGATTCTTCTTACCAGAGATATGATATTCAGCATGCTGCTAGGTGGATCGAACAAGTCTTGCCCTTTTCTTTGCTTCTTTTGGTGGTTTTCATTCGCCAACATTTACAAGGTTCATTCTCAATTCACTACTTTTGTTTACTACTGTCATCATCAATTTGTGTTTGTACTTTTTGTTATTGAAACTTGGATTTTTACCTTTTAGTTTGGTGATTTTTATATGGTTGCAGGGTTTTTTGTTACCATTTGGATTGCTGCTGTTCTTTTCAAGTCAAATGACATTCTGCGAAAACAAACGGCTTTGAAGGTGAGACTTTGTGCTTATGTGTTATTTGTCCACGAGATGTGGAAAAAGTGTTGTTAATGTATGCAAATATCATGCTGTTTGATACATTTTTTTATTTTACTTTGGTGGCTGCAGGGAGAGAGGAAAATGCCTGTTTTGATTGGAATTTCTGTTGCGTTTGCACTTCATGTGGTTGGTGTTTATTGGTGGTATCAGAATGATGATCTACTGTATCCGTTAGTCATGCTTCCTCCCAAAGAAATACCACCTTTCTGGCATGCTATTTTCATCATCATGGTGAATGGTGTGTTTCTCCATCCTAATTACTGGCCATGTTTCTAACTGCATTTCATGCTTGTGTTTCGTTCTAGTAATCTCCGGTTAATTACTTTTTCCTTTCAACTGACAACTAACCTGCTGTTAAGTTTATCCGAAAGTGCAATTGTATTGTAGTTCACTCTGAATTTTCCTTATAATTTCCTCTAATAAATGCAGAGGTTTGTACTTCTATTATGTTGCCATTGGATTTTTTCTTCATGCGTACTCAATTGATACTTGTTTCTGAATGATTTTTTTTTCTTCTAGTAACGCTCCTTGGTGTTTCACATATTGAAGCTACTACAGTGATGGAAACTCTTGCATGCTGCTCATTATGGAATTATTTATTCTCTGTTTGAAGTTCAATGAGTGGATAATTAATTCCATTGATTTACAAATTTTGTTTTGAAATTTCAGATACTTTGGCTCGCCAGGCTGCAATGATATTCAAGTGTATATTGTTAATGTATTACAAGAATAGCAGAGGCCGCAATTATCGTAAGCAGGTGAGGTAATACTTTATGAAGCACTAGGGAAATTTAGTGCAAGTGTTTAATAATGTTTTGGGAATAGGAGAGTATCTGAAGGCGTTTTTTTCTTCTTCTTCTTTGAGTTATATTATTACCTACACCTCTGCTATTTCTTATAAGATGCCCAAAAGTTTTGATGAGTTCAGGATCTGTATCTTGCACATTATATTTCTGATTGTACCATCATTTATTTATCAGGGGCAAATGCTGACTTTAGTTGAATACCTCCTCCTGCTTTACCGAGCTTTATTGCCAACACCAGTTTGGTATCGTTTCTTCCTGAACAAAGAATATGGAAGCCTCTTTTCATCACTGATGACAGGATTGTATCTAACATTTAAGCTGACATCTGTGGTTGAAAAGGTGAGATATTCTTTCAAAATTCATGATTGTATGAGTAGCATGTGAAGAGTATCCATCTAAATTCAGGTTGTGCATACTTCCACTATTTAAACCTTTATTTTTCTTTACTAGTTTTCTTTGTTTGTTAAACTAAACCATGTAATATTAGTTCTGTTTTTTTTTTCCTTTCCGGATGGTTCAAGCAGAAAATATAATTCATTTGTAGAAATAGGCCTTTGTCAAAAATACATTCATCTTTAGTAAGAAAATGTTTGGAAGTTACTAACTTTTTTGTGTGAATAAAATTACTCTCCCCTCTCATCAGACATTAAGATTTGCTACACTTTTGTCTATATGATGTAAAGAAATCTCATTGATATGACCCCTCATGGACATGTTAATTTACTCATTGTTTAATCATTTGTGGTAATGATTCAAACTATGAAGTCTTCAGACGGGTTACAATGAAGTGTCCTTTAAATTTTTATATGCATAATAAACTAATTTTTTAAATATATAATTGAGGTACTGTATGTGTATGACATGTGTTGTCATCTGGTGGTTCTTCTCTTAACTGTTCAGTTGTTTTCACTTTTCAGGTGCAATCTTTCTTTGCTGCAGTGAAGGCATTGTCACGTAAAGAAGTACACTATGGGGCTCATGCAACATCAGAGCAGGTACTATGGATGCCTTCATTTGATTTTGCTGTTGGCCAATCAACTGTTAAAATTTCAATGTTTATCCATTATCATTGCAAATTACCTTTTTTAGTTGTTATATGACAATTTGCTAATATTTGAGTTGCTGTCCTGTTGTGTTTTTTCCCAATTTGGTTTGGTGGTTGTCTATTCTGTTATCGAGAGTGAGTTCAGTTAACTTTTCTCTAGTATGTACTATTTTAGAAACTCTAGTGTTTTTTAGTTAATTAATAACTACAACTGAATCGTGAAACGGAAATTGTCATTCCAAACCAGCAACAGAGGCACCAGCCCACCATTTATATTTTACGCTATACTTGATAAAATTTCTAATCTATTTTCCAACATCTGTAGCTTTTAGTTACTTTTATGGCTGTGTCTAACGTGCACGAGTGCGGTAAGTGGTGCACCCTGCACCACTCTTATCTATTGTTAAATCAGGTAGTTAGTTCTATTGGATCTAATAGCGGACTTCCCATACTATATCCCTTCCCGTCCTTTCCAATAGCTTGCTCAGCTTGTGGATGTTGAACCTCCATCTGAGCTGCTGTGTCACTAAGTCCTCTCAGTTAGTCATGAAAATGACAGTATTTCTCTCAATAATTTGCATCTTTCTTTGCATTCCCACCTTCAACTGCCCTTAGACTAGCAGCACCGTCGTGGATGTGTCCCCCACGTGGTTGCGTTGCCGCCTTCAATCGTCCCATCGCTAAAATTAAACATCTTCATTCCACTGCCATAATAAGCCTGACTCCTACATGGCAGAAAACTGCATATCCGTCCAATTAGATTGAAACACCAAATTAAATCTGTGCATAATAGTTGCTGAGTCATGAACAACTATTTTTCCCAAATGGCTTCACTATTAATTTGATGGGCTTTTATCTGGGATAGATAAAGAAAACCCCTTATAAGTTTATATTTTGACTTTAATCAGAATCTATGAGTGGAGGAAGGGGCAGTTGAGGTGCTCCGGAGATGGCTCAGTAGGGGAAAGTGATACCAACCCGTCAAAGTCGAAAAATAGAAGTTAGTAATGGCCGGCAGATGGGATAATCATGTGCAGAGCTCTGTGATAAGACCTGTGTTTCTGCTCAACCCAAATATTCAATAAATAAATAAATTGTGCACAATGGAGTGGAACACTTGAGCCACTTGTTCACTTTAGAATAAACCTACTATTATGGGTGGTATTTAAAAAGAAAAGAGAAATGGTGCCATCATATTATACAATGAATTATTATTATTTGCTTTGTCGCGGGTGTTTCAAATCTGGATTTAAGAAACACTTATTGAGCATTATAAGCCTACAACAGAAGCAATATGACGCCTTATTAAGTTTGGTTCTGGAAGATTTTTTAAACCAGTCTGTTCATTGTTCATTGATTTGACCTATTATTAAGATGCCATTTTTACCAGCATATCAATCAAATATTTAAACATCGTCATAATTTTCAAATGAGCAGAGGAATGTTTTGATTTTGTCCTATGACTGTAGGGTTGAGATAAGACTTAAGTAGAAATTAACACTATTGCTTTTAAAGTTTCACTGCATCCAGTTCATTATGAGTTCTAATGTTTAGACGCATATCACACTTTTTCTGTCATTCTATATGCAATATGGGAGCAGCAAGTTGTTCATGCAAGTAGTTTGTCTAATGGCAGGTTGTTGCAGCCGGTGATCTTTGTGCCATTTGTCAAGAGAAGATGCATGCCCCAATCTTACTTCGCTGTAAACACATTTTCTGCGAAGATTGTGTATCAGAGTGGTGAGATTTGCTTTGCTGTTATTTTGTGTAATGGTCTGCATAAGAATATACAATTTTAATTTACGTTTCCGTTAAACTAGCAAGTACTGTGCTTATAAAACAAACTAGCAAAGTACTGCCTGGGTAGTTTACAAAACCTGAAAAATCAAGTTAAAAAGATATGTTTCAAAACTTAACTGAATTAATAAATATAAAATTACAGCTGTTAAAAACATTTGATATTTTTGACTCCTGATCATCTTATTTGCCAGGTTTGAGAGGGAAAGGACCTGCCCATTGTGCAGGGCTTTGGTAAAACCTGCAGACCTCAGGTCATTTGGTGATGGCTCTACAAGTTTGTTTTTCCAGTTATTCTAAACTCATGATACAAGCCAGGAAGTTTTTTCTGTTTTGAAGCTTTATTTTTAAAACAGCAGTCCTGATCAATATACATCAACACATGTAAAATTCACTGGAGGCATTTTGGAGACACTCTGAGAAGATGAATGCAGCTAATAGGATTTAACTTGTCACCTATTATTCATATAATGTACTTGTAAGAGGTTAAGTGTATTATATGACCCTGTAACTAGGAAGTTTATTGAATGTATAATTAAACGTGGGGCTTCATTTAAAAGGAATGAAGGTCGATTTCTCTCCACTTCTTTCTGTCATATATTGTGAATGAAATTAGCAAATTTAATTGTTTTTTTTTTTGAATGTGGTTTGCGAGACAAAGTTGTTTGCTCCACTGGCAGGTTATAAAAATCTCACATTTCAGTAAATTTAATAAATCTGTTATACCATTTTTATTTGTGGGAATCTCGTGGGCCTGGAGTGTATACATTCTTGATGCTTAGATTTCTCATAAAGGCACAATAGAGTCACACATGAACGACTTCTCAACCTTCCACTTGGATCAATATGGCCATTAAAAGTGATGGCAGATTTGCCATTAAATTTGTCTGATTTGATTTAATCAGCAGTGTTTGATATTGTGTTGACAAAAATTGTTTTTAAATGAATGAATTATACAAAATTCTGTGTGGGTTGAATGAAAAATGATTTATATTAAGATATATTGATATAAAAGAGGTGAATAATATATTTTTGTATCGATTATAGTTGAATTTAAAAGCTATAAATTTTAACTTCTTAAAATTAATTCTTGAAGAAAAAAACAGTACAGTATTTACAACCTATATGTATGAGAAAAAGAATTGTAAATGTGATTTAATGTTTGTCATAAATGCATTGGCGTATCGCATAAGTTTGTCTTTTTTTTCCCTTGTGAAGTAATGAATTGATTTGAAATTTGGCATAAATGTTCTCTTCAAATTTTTTCTTCATCCATTAAAGAAAGTGATTAGCTTCACTGAATCACATCCTTCATAAGCAGATACCTGAGAAGGCTTTATGGTCTTCCGAGCAATGTAAAATTATAGAGTTTTGAGGTGATTCATAACTTAATTTAACTTAATTTATGCCTTGTTTCATTCCTTTGATGGAGCATTTTACACAAGCATAATACACCTGATCCTGTTATCATTTGAATACATTTGAAATGTTAATAAAACCTCTAATATTTGTAATAGGCCGTTCAACAAAATTTGATCAGCCAATACACATGAAAAACAACCTCACAGTGACAGGAAAGTTACACACAAAACAACATGAGTATCAAATACTTCCATGGTCTTAGTCCTCAGTCTTCACATTACAATCAGGTATAATAAATGAATTGAATATATGTTACAAAACATGCATATATTCCTCAAAACAAGAGAATCTCATCTAAGACTATAACCCTATAAACAAAAAGTGTGATCATTTTGCTGCATTTTGAGAAGCCGAGACACTAGTAGGAGTCTCATTTTCTTCTGATGTATTCTCATCATCATCTACTTCTGGCACAGGAAACATTACTTTTGTTGATCCTAGAGAAACCTCATCAGGCGATGTCGGTGTAGGTGATAACGACTGTGGTGAGCCAGATAACAACCTAGTGATTCCATTCACAGCCGATGGATAAAGTTCTGCGACGTCTTCCATTCCCTCATCAAGTTGCACCACATCCTGCATTGTCAGCTGGTGATACTCCACAATCTCCCTCAAGAAACGGTTTTCCCTTGAATATGTCTCATTCTCATTAGCCAAACGAGACTTTTCAGCTAAAAGTGTCTCCATTTGAAGCCGAATCTAAAGAGATCAAATAATAATATGGCACATTCAAATTTATTTTGCTTCTAAATATAAATTTCACATAGGTAAACAACAAACTAATCAATACCAGATCATCATCATCACGGATAAGTCCCTTGTCGCTTCCTTCTCGCTCCCTGAGTAATTTATTTTCTTCTTCAAGTTGAGCACAACGCGCTTTGGCAAATGCTAAATCCGCTTTAACGGTTTTTAGCTCACGAAGAAGTAATTTCGCTTTTGCTGCTGTTGCCAACGCGACCTGAAATCAAAGCAAAATGAAACGTAGCTTGTTTGGTTACATAAGCTATAGTTTTTTGAGGTGAAATTTTACATGTAGAGCAACTATATTAATGTTTGTTTCTCTCTAAACCTGACAGAACTTGGATAGTACAATATGTATGTTTCATATGTGAACTAAATTTAAACTAATCACATGAGAGGGACAAATAACAGATTCTACTAAGTTAAAATCTATTAACAATTCTAAAATCATTATAAGATGTTCTATACTTCTATATCATCTACGGCTTCACTACGAGAACTAACGAGGCTGCAACCGTTACACATGATTACAAAGTTGGCACCTTACGTCGCGTGATGCCTTGAGTTGAGATTCACGGGGAGAATTAGACTGTGTCTGATCTGATTGCTGCCACGGATTCCTTATACTTGAAGCTTGGCTTGTGCCGTCACCTTTTCGCCTGATTTGAGATCTCAGGTCAGCTGTCTTACTCTCCACAATTGTTTTTCCATCCTGAGGAAATCGATGCGCACTATCAAACACATGAAATTCAGATAGGCTCATCAAGAGATAGAGATAGATAAATAGAGAGTTACCTCATAAGCTTTCTCAAAGGTGTCACCTAGATTATTGAGGGAAATAGTGATTGCATCCAATCCCTTCCGAATCGAAGCATTGTCCATTCTCTTATTAGATTCAGGAGGTTGATTTAATGGCTTCAATAACCATGCCAAACCAAAAACTCACAAATAAGTTGATTCATATTCAACTAATAATGCAAATGACAAACATATATTTATGCAGCATTATATCATAAAACGAACAAGAATCGTATTACATAAGGTAATCAATCAATCACCTGAGTTGAAAAAGGGCTAGAAAATGTATTAAATGAATGCGATTTGAGTCCTTGTAGCTTGGTGTCATGTTGTTGTAGATCTGAATTGTTTTCATCCAGAATTGATTTGGCTTTATGAGCCAAAACACCCCAGAAACCAGTCTTGTTGTTGTCATTCCCATAAGCATCAAAACTCTACATCAATGCATTCATTCACACCATTATATTCAATTTAAGATCGATCGATCTATCTATCTATCTGTCTGTCTATATGTCTATTCATCTTCATTACGAAAATATAAACAAATGTCTGATAAATTTAACACCTGATATCAAAATAAACAAAAGAGAAATCGAGAACCGAATACCGTGGATCGTTGATGATCAGGATGAGAGGAATCAAAGGCAAATGAAAGAGCAGGCTGACGACGAGCAGCGGAGGCTTTAATGGCTTGAGCGGCGAGCGAAGGCGAAGAAGAATCAGAAGAAGAGAGGGAAGGTGTAGAACCATTTTGTTGATGAGAATCTTTAGGATCATCATCCAATGATGAATGGATTTCTTCTTTGAATGTTGAAGCTCTTGATACGCCTTGCCTTCTTCTATACGCCATCTTCTCTTTTCCTTCCACAACCAGAAAGAGAAAGAGAGAGAGAGAGATATCACAAAATGAAGCAAAAGTTTCTGATTATCATCCAACCTCCACCTAACCAACTTTTTCCGTTTTTATCGTTTTTTTGAGGGGCATGAAATGAAATATCAACCAAAATACTAATGACGTACATTAGTTAAATGTAAATTTTGTATATAAATTGTAAAATATTTGGTATATGAATAAGAGAGGCTTCAAAAAGGTCCTATTTGTATGCATAGCAATTCATGATTGTCACGTTCACGCAAGGGTTATTTTTCTTTTTCTTTTCATGATTCTATGTACATGATTATTTTTATTGATAATGTTTATGGTAAAAGGTTGTGTATCCTTTTCTTCTTTTTTCTATATACAAGATAATTATGGACTGACATAATACTTTCGAAAAAGGAAAAATAAGGTCAAATTGATAGTGGTATAGATGTTGAAGGAGAGAGGGAGGGTGCTAAAGGCTTTGGTGACAACTCAATTCACAAGACCCCAGCTAAGCAAAGCTGTTTCAATCATATATTTGGAATAGTGACATCTTTGTATTGTGCAGACCAATGTTTGTTACAAACTTTCAAAATGTTATTTATAGATCTTGCATCATTTGGGTGATAGAAAGATACATATGTAAGATGAATTGAGGAAATCTACAATGTTAATTATGAATGAAATTACAAACTTTTAAGTGATGTTGAGGATGCTTGCCTTGCTCAATGTTAAGGATAATGACTAAAGGTTTCTCTAAGTATTGTTCTAACAAAAAAAATTTGTATTATCACCTTTTTCAATGATCCATTGAGCATTCTTCTAAATTATAGGATGATAAGTTTGATACTATTTCAAATGGATGAAGCAATATAATAAGAAAATATATTTCTATCTCACAACTCTATTCCTCCAAAGAATTTTCCAATCTTTGGACCATAAGTGATGAAATTCCAACAAAGTTTTAGATTAACATTCTAGTGATATATGTATTTGCTAAGATTATAATGAAGATAACCCTTTTCTTTAAAACGACGGCAAGGAGGTGATATATGCTAATTTGTGAGAATTAGTGAGTGAATCCTCCAACCAAAAGGGTGCGACGAGTTGCAAGCTGGATCATAGGGGAATAGTCTTTCCTTAACTCCAGAGAGTACGAAAGGGTAATAGACACGTTCTTTTCTTCGATTAAAGGAGAAATTTCCTTCCTTTTAGTTTTAACCAAACCGATCCATTTAGAGATACCTCATAGGCACATTTGGGAGTGGATGATTAACAATGGAATGGGGTTAGGCGACCCAAGTTCATATTGGGCGACCCAAGTTCTATTCGGGCGGTCAAACCATAAACTCACCCGTTTCACCTTATGGTCCTTTTATGGCTTTATTGGGCCGATCAATCTAAGGGGTTGTTCTTTTTTATGGTCTAATTAAAGTTATCCCAATCCAAAATCCCTAAAATATGAGGCCTGATAAGAACGAAGTGATTAACTCTAGAGAATGGTGAGCCCATTTACGATTCTCTAGCGATTCCCTCAAGCGAGGTTTGGGGGGAGGGTCCCTCACGTAAGGCTTGGGGGAGAGTCCCTCAAGCGTCGAGCGTGGGGAGAACGAGGGGTATTAAATGCTTAGCCATGATTAGTTTGTCTAGGGATAACGCAAATGATGTGAACTCTTGATCATCCTACATGCGTCGATCTTAGGCAATGGGTGATACACCAACTGCTAGTAGGCGCGAGTCTATGGTCGAGTAATGATGGCCTACACAACCTAGGCAATTGGATTTATAAATATTTGATTCTTAATTTCTATGTCGGTAATATTTTAAAAAATTTTGGTTTTGATGATGACAACTTTCAAATTGTCCTTTTGATGAAAATTGTCAATAGGTTTTGATTACTCCCTCTCTTTCAATAGTTCCCGATGATGGCACCCAATTAAGAAAGAGACATCACAAGCCTCACCAGTCAAATATATCAAGTTCCAATTGAAAGTGCTAGACAAGGTTGAATCAAGGAAATTAACTTGAAGTCTTGAAGTTGTGATCTTGAAGGTGTGAACTTAAAAATGTAAAAGTGTGAAAGATCGTCTAGTCTTGCGTTTAGCGTTTTATCGTATTTTGATCAATTAATTGTTAATGAAACAAGAGTAAGTGTTTAAGGTACTAAGAAAATGCGCGCGCACACACACAAAATTATTTCAAAACACTCGTATATTTTGAGAAAACATTTTAAAATAGATCCGGAAAAGTGCTTAATTAATTAAAAACTCATTTAATCAATTAGGAAAACCAAGTACATTGGGTGGTTAATTAATTAAGAGATCCATACATTCAATTAATCACATTGTAACACCTTCTAATTGATTAAAGAGGTTGGTAATCGATTAAGTGACGTTAAAATTTAAAATTTTCTATTTTAGCTTGGTTGATCGATTAACATATGATCTTAAAAGCTCCATAAATTATTTCATTTTTTGAACCATATTTATCCTATATAAATGAGGCTTCTCCTCATTTTAAAATACACTAGTTTTTTGAGTATAAACTCTCGACTATCTTTCTCCACGTCATTTTTGTTGGACAAATGACTTCAAGTACAAGAGACAATGGGGAGGGGGGATGTTGAATTGTGGTATTTAAAGTTCGTGATTAATTTTATATTTTTCTCAATTAATATCGTGTTAGTAGTTTTTTAAGAGAAAATTATAGGAGAAATAAAATAAAAAGTAAATGGTAGAAAAATAAATAGAGTAAGGGTTGGAAAGATTGCTCCAGAGAGCTATCTAGGTTTGGCCGAACGTTGGCTTAGTCCTGCCCCGAAGAGGTTTTCTTAAAATTTTGACTATAAACTCTTTGAGCTTTTATAGGTTATGCCTATGAACCTTAATACAAACTCATCTTGAGATTTTTACATGCTTATCTCCAACCACAAATAAATTTTACCACATGCTAAGCTAAATTTTTTTTAGATATTTTCAGGTTGATCTCAATAATCAAAATAGAATTTTTTCCGGCAGAGCTCAATAAGCCAAACCAGAGATTTTATGACAGGTTATCTCATGAACCAAACTCAATTTTCTCAAGAGTATTACACTCCCAAGAATTAATCAAACAACATGACTACTTACAAAATTCTTCCTCACAAGCAAAGTTTCACTTGCAAGCACAAAGGTAATTCAAAGTGAAAGTAATATTTTCTAAAGAGAGAGGGAGAGAAAAATTCCAAGGAAAATGTAAATTGTTGGAAATTGATGTGTGAACAAGCGGAGACGATCCTCTTTTATATAGGAGTTGGAAACAAGAAAAAAGGAAATGATCGATGGACTAATTTAATGAGGAAATTAATTGGCACAAAGCTACAATCAATTGGCCAACTGATTCTTAATTGATTAGCAAGCCCAATCAGAAAATATTATATATAGAGATGTCGTAGGTCATTAATGTGTGTTGTCATAATTTATTGGTTAATCGATTAGCTCTTCTCCAAACGATTTCTTAATGGTCTAATCGAATGGCTGGCTCAAAAAGTTCTTACCAATCAATTGATACAACTTTCTAATCAATTGGTTAGTTAAAAAATAGTTTGGAAAATGATTGAATGACTTTTTAATCGCTCAACTTAGTTTAGGAAAAAATAATTTTCAAGATAAAAACATTTGAGAAAATATTTGTGTGTGTGTGTGTGTAGGGGTGAGTTTCTTTACTACTTCTAAGCTACTTTCTTACTTTTCCAATATTTTGATCACTTAGTCAGACAAAGAGTCATGACGTGACGAGTTTTCTCACTTAGTTTGAGGCTTCAAGATTCTTTGCCAGTTTTCTTCTGGTCATATAAGCACTTTGATCTTGAGCCTTTTTTTGTTGATGAGGCATGGTATGTTTCTTTATAAATCCATCGTCAAAGTTGAAATCTATTGCCATTGACTTTAGTCATTGTTGTCATCATCAAAGATTCATATGGATCTTCTGATCTACTTTATACATGCAAGCACATAGATCCAAATTCTCTCCTTTTTTTTATGATGACATTGTATATCTCAAGGAGGTGGTAAAGGCAATAACATAAATGTGTTTGGAGTTATTAAACCCCCTTAATTAATTAGAGATTATACTTATCCCCTTTGTCGAAATAAAAAGGTAGATAAAACTATGAAATAAGATATGCAAAACACATATACACATATGTCACACATAGAAATTTTAGTCCATGCATGATTGGTTTAACATTTATAAATTAGTTTTTATGAAAAAGAAGTTTTCTTTAGGAAGGGGTTTAGTAAAAATATATTCGAGTTGATTAGATGAGTTTACTAAATCAAGAAAACATTCCCCTTTTTAAATATAATCTCTAATAAAGTGGTGCCTAACATCAATGTGTTTATCTTGAGATTGAAGGGCCTGGTTTTTGTGAGGTTTATGGCGTTAGTGTTGTCACATCTTATTGGTACAACTCTAAGTTTTACACCATAGTTATTGAGCTATTGTTTCATCTAAACGTTTTGAGTGTCATACCCCAAATTTGTCCTACCTGTATATACTTTTCGTTTGAGCATATATCCACCAATTGTTATTCGGAAAATTCAAAAGTTGCTCTCGCTTGTGTGTAATTAAATTCAAGGTATCAAGTCAGAAATAAATGCAGTTATTGTGAAGTTCATCTGTCGGTGACCTAATCTTAATTAGGCAATAATTGATTTTATAATCGAGACCAGGGTTGGCAGGTGATGGCAAGTTATTAGTGTTTCATGGTTAAAATCATCAGAGATCAATGCATTATCAATTAGGATTTTGAACCAAGCATTTCACATTTTCAAGTCATGTTCTTCCTATTTCGTTGATTCATGACCCAAATTTCATGTCTTTATCATTATATCCCATATTCATCTTTCCAAACCCTTAAACCGTTTCTTTTTTTTATCCATTCAAATTTCAATTTCAAGTTCAAACTACTAACTATTTCAAGAATATAAAATTTCAAAAAAAAAGTGTCATTTTCATGTTCGTCCTAATTGCTTTCCAAGTTCAAATCCAAGTTACATTTTCTTTCAAATTGACAAATTCAAAATTCCATTTCATTTGAAAATTCAAGTGCAAGTCACAAATTCATGTTTTAATTCTGTAAAAAAAAATCAAATCCAATTAGTCCATAAAGCCCATGTCTTTGTTTTTTTCATAAAAAAAAATCAAAAAATCTTTAACAACATAATGATCCAGGGAGGTTCTTTTCCACCAAAAGTTCAACTTGCCAAAGAACCCATTCCAAAGATTACCAGAGCTTTAAGCCAACAACAATCCCATAACACATTTTCACCATTTGAAAAAGACAAAATCTGCAAAACCGCAAAAAATGTGTCTCATGCGCTCACCTCCAGCTTCTTTCCCTCACTTGCATCCCTAAAACGCCCTCGATCTCACTCAATAAGAGCCAACATTCACGTTGCTGAAGGAAGGATTTTGCTCTGTTTGTTTTCTCAACCTAAAACCCGGCTACCGAATCATCACCCTTCTTCTACCTCTCTTCAACTTTCTTCAACTCAAATCATCAACAAAACCCACAGAAATCTCGAAAAACCCCGAAATCCACAAAACCAGATCTTGAATATAAGACACATAGAGGTGAGATTGAGATGAAATGAGGGAGAGAATGATAAAACTAGAACAGAACCCATTCTAATACGAACAAAGCGAGAGAAGAGGGAGCAAAGCCGAGAGCGCGTAATACGGACGAGGAGGAAGTGATTTCGGCGAGGCTGTTTTTTTCTTTTCGCCTCACGATTGGGAAGGAAGAAGGTGGAATTGTGTTTTCACGTTTTCACGTTTTGACGTTTTGTTTCATTTTGAAGATAACTCTTTTTTTTTTTTTTTGCTTTTTTGTTCGTGAACTCCATGTAGACCGCTTATTTTCACGGCATGATTGGAGATTATTGATTGCTAGCATTAGTGTTACAATAGGTTTTTGTGTGGACTTGGGGGCTTGGATCGTTGGCTTTGCAAGCCCAGATTGATTTTCAATCCACACCCTCCTTTCTCAGCATCCATATGATTCTTTAATGTAGAGTTTTTTTTTAGTTTATGTTTTTTAATATTTATTTTGATTGATACCTTTAATTATTTAACTAATCATTGTGTTAATAATTTCAATTAATGTTATAAAAGTTTTTTTTTGATAAATATTGTGGTTATATTTTATCTTTTCGTTCATGATAATTTTTACGGTCGATGAAGAGACCTCAAAGTTGTTGTTCGTCAAATTATTGACAATTAATAACAAGTCCGAGACCAATTTTCTTTTCAGATTTTTATTTTCGATTTTTATTCATTTTTATCATTTTTTGGGTCAATGACGAAACATAAAAGTTGCCATTAGTCAAATTATTGATAAATGGCGATGAAACCGAGACCAACTTCTTTTCTATTTCAATTTCTTCTTCATTTTCGAATTTATTTAATTTTCCTCGATCTATGAAGTCTTTCGATTCGTAAGCGTCGATTTATCGAAGTTGATAACCTTCACAATTTCAAATCTATGAAAAATGACCATTTGAGTCATTTTCTTTACTTTGGGATCGTGAGAGATTACATTCGATTAATCGACATGATGTTTATGATTAAGACGAGACCCCACTTTTCTTTAGTCTGTGTGACACGATTAAATCGGAGAATGATCCTCAATATTATTTCTCTATCTTATTCTTAGCACAAATATCAATATACGCGACCTTCTATAGCTCGATTTTCATTATAAGTCGAGCTATGACGGTTTAGCGTTACATTTCGCCCCGATTCAATTCAATAACAAACTAACCACTAACGTTTACTTACCGTCAAATATCAACTACTTTAAATTCAGTCATTATATCTCGTATATTATTGTGGATATTATCTCGATATTATTTTGTTACATTATATTGTCGTATTATTCATAATTGTCATATTCTTATTCATTCTTCATTCTTATTTACCCATATTCGAAAACACTAAATAAATGATCGAAACGCTAAAAGCCTAAATTGGCGGACTGTTGGATCATTGGTCATTTGCAGGAACCCTAACATGGAGGTGTGCCCAACTTTTGCTCAAGGCTTAGTTTAGGACACATCGCACATACACGGCTTTCTCTTGGGCTACCTGACAATGATACCCTTTTCTTTCGTGCAATCTCGTGTAACTTACATGTACCCCTCTCCCATTCCGATTCTAGGAGCACCCATAGGAACTAGCGTAGATCAAACTGTTTTCAAACTAATTCTCGATTCGTCATCGAGCCATTCTCAAACACCCTCTGTAAGTCGAGTGCTCGTCCCCATTCACCATCAACCTATTGCACACACTTCACTGTGGTTTCGATATTGGGAGCACCCTCAGGGACTAGTATCGTTTCTCACAATCTAACCCTTGACTCGTCGTCATGCCGGTTCCATTTTCAATCCAAACCCTCGACTCGTCGTCGAGCCATTTCTCAACCATTTCCATTCCAACACATTTTGCACGCGAATACGAGTCAAATCCTTGATCCAATGTCAAATGGATTTTCATAATCAACATCAATCAACTAACAACTATCTAACTCATTTTCAAGATGTAAAAAGGGGGATTAAGTCTTTGATCTCTCTTTCAGTTGTTTGGATGCGAGTTATCTTACTTGTGTGTAAACAAGTGACGCCTCTAAATAACATTAACAACTCAACAACATCCAACCATTGTCCAAACACTCATACTTGCAAACACCATTCAAACACAACTTCATTTTAAGATGAAAAAGAGAGAGGGCCAAGTCTTTGACTATTTCTCCCGATTGCTTGGGCCCGAGGAGCCTTTCCTAAGCTTCAAGTAATTGTCATTCGATCAAACTCACCTTTCAAACACAACTTCTTTCAAGATGAAAAACAGAGATAGTCAAGCCTTTGACTCGCATTCCCGATTACTTAAGCCCGAAGAGTCTTTCTTATGATTCAAGTAATCGCCATCCGCACCGCGCTTTAAACCATTTCAACCTCGTCTTTTCGTGGTTGTTACCACGAACTACGGACGTTCTGATTCTTCATTCTCTTCTGAATGTAAGATACGTAGGCACAAGATTGCGATGATCTTGGCGAACACATTTCCATTTTTCTTCTCTATTCCACACTTCTATCTTTCTCTGTTATTCCATCTACCTACCTTCCATCCATCTTCCATTTCCCCTCTAACCTTTCCCGTAGTTGAACTACGACACTCTGATTTCTCATTCTCGTCTGAATGAGCATACGTAGGCATAAGGGCCCCAATCCTTGGCGAGCACCCTATTCTATAACCACTCACTTTCTCCTTATCATCTCTATACTTTTATCGTATCATTTTTCATTTATTATTGAGAAGAGGACAACTAAGCTTAGCTAACGCTCGTCACAATCAGAATTAAGAGGTTACCGTTGAGTACAACGGACGTGAGGGGTGCTAACCGACTCTCGAACCCGGAACATCAGGTTGCGGCGACCGTGTTCCTTTCGTTTTAAGAGGTTTTCTCGATATTTTTCTCTCCCGTTTATTAAGGATAAATAAATTTCGGTGGAGACTCTGTCGAACCGCGTATCCGTGCCTTTAGCGCGAGGGTCGTTTCTTCGAAATGTCCGTGTGATTTTTCGAGGTGCGACACTGAGCGCAACAACTACCCGCATCAACATATTTTGCCTTAGCTGTGGACAGCGCAACACTTGCGTGTTTCTTAGTGTGCCATGAGACAAATGAGTTCCCAAGTAAGTGGAATGTACCATTGGTACTTTTCCTATCCAATCTGCACCTAGCAAAGTCGGAGTCGGAGTAGCCAACTAAGTCACAGTCCGCTCCCCTGGGGTATCATAAACTCATTTGTTGTGTCCTAGAGAGGTATCTCATAATGCGTTTGACCGTACTAAGTTGTGATTCTTTTGGGGATGCTTGAAAACATGCACACTTACATACAACAAACATTATATAAGGACGAGATGCAGTTAGATAGAGAAGAGAGCCTATCATACCTTGACCCTTTCTTTCTTCAACTGGTTTTCCATCTTCGTCTTTATCTAGGTAGAATGTGGTTGACATTGGGGTTGCTATTATTTTGGACTTCTCCATATCAAATCTTTTCAACAGCTGTTTACAATATTTAGCTTGATTTATGAATATTCCCTTTTTAGTTTGATGGATTTGAAGTCCTAGAAATTACTCTAGATCTCCCATCATTGACATTTCAAATTCATTCTGTATAATTTCAGAAGATTCCTTTGCACAAGGATTCTTTAGTAGCACCAAAGATAATATCATCGACATAAATTTGAACTAATAGAACATCATGATCAATTTTCTTGATGAAAAGTGTTTTATCAACTTGTCATTATCTTGATCAATTTTCTTTGTGAAAAAAGTTTTATCAACTCGTCATCTCTAGAACCTGTTTTCAAGCAAGAAATTACTTAAATGCAAATTTTGTATATAAATTGTAAAATATTTGGTATATGAATAAGAGAGGCTTCAAAAAAGTCCTATTTGTATGCATAACATTTCTTAATTGTCATGTTCACGCAAGGATCATTTTTGTTTTTCTTTTCATGATTCTATGTACATGATTATTTTTATTAATAATGTTTATGGTAAAAGGTTGTGTATCCTTTTCGTATTCTTTTTCTATACAAGATAATTATGGACTGACATAATACTTTTGAAAAAGGAAAAATAAGGTCAAATTGATAGTGGTATAGATGTTGAAGGAGAGAGGGAGGGTGCTAAAGGCTTTGGTGACAATTCAATTCACAAGACCCCAACTAAGCAAAGCTGTTTCAATCATATATTTGGAATAGTGACATCTTCGTATTAGCAGACAAATGTTTGTTACAAACTTTCAAAATGTTATTTATAGATATTGCATCAGTTGGGTGATAGAAAGATACATATGTAAGATGAATTAAGGAAATCTACAATGTTAATTATGAATGAAGTTACAAACTTTAAGTGATGTTGAGGATGCTTGTCTTGCTCAATATTGCTCTAACAAAAAAAATTATATTATCACCTTTTTCAATGATCAATTGAGCATTCTTCTAAGTTATAGGGATGACAAGTTTGATACTATTCCAAATGGATGAAACAATATAATAAGAAAATATATTTCTATCTCACAAATCTATTCCTCCAAAGAATTTCTTAGTGTTGACCAGAAGTGATGAAATCCCAACAAAGTTTTAGTTTAATATTCTAGGGATGTATGTACTTGCTGAAAGTACAATGAAGATAACCCTCTTTTTGAAATCCATGACAAGGAGGTGATATTTGCTAATTTCGGAGAATTAGTGAGTGAATCCTCCAACCAAAAGGGTGTGACGATTTGCAAGCTGGATCATGGGGGAATAATATTTCCTTAACTCTCAGAGAGTACGAAGAGGTAATAGACACATTCTTTCCTTGGATTAAAGGAGCAATTTCCTCCTCATAGGCACATTTGGGAATGGATGATTAGCAATGGAATGGGGTCAGGTAACCCTAGTTCATATTAGGCGACCCGCGTTTCATCCGGGCGATCAAACCACAAACTCACCTTTTTCACCTTATGGTCCTTTTATAGCTTTCTTGGGCTGATCAATCTAAGGGTTTTTCTTTTTTATGGTCTAATTAAAGTTATCTCAATTCAAAATCCCTGAAATACGAGGCCTGATAAGAACGAAGTGATTAACTCTAGAGAATGGTGAGCCCTTTTACGATTCTCTAGTGAGTCCCTCAAGTGAGTTTTGGGGGGGAGAGTCCCTCAAGTAAGGCTTAGGGGAGAGTTCCTCAAGCGAGGAGCATGGGGAGCATGAGGGATATTAAATTCTTATCCATGATTAGTTTGTCTAGGGATAACACAGTTGATGTGAACTCTTGATCATCCTGCATACGTTGATCCTGGACAATGGATGATACGCCAACGACTAGTAGGCGTGAGTCTATGGCCGAGTAATGATGGCCTACCCAACCTAGGCAATTGGATTTATAAATAGTTGATTCTTAATTTCTATGTAGGTAATATTGTCAAAAGGTTTTGGTTTTGATGATGACAACTTTCAAATTGTTCTTTTGATGAAAATTGTCAATAGGTTTTGATTACTCCCTCTTTTCCAATAGTTTCCTATGATGGCATCCGATTAAGAAAGAGACATTATAAGTCTCACCAGTCAAATATACCAAGTTCCAGTTGAAAGTTCTAGACAAGGTTGAATCAAGGAAATTAACTTGAAGTCTTGAAGTTGTGATCTTGATGTTTGAAGTTGTCATCTTGAAGGTATGAACTTGAAGATGTGAAAGTGTGAAAGATCGTCTAGTTTTTTGTTTAGAACTTTATCGTATTTTGATCAATTAATTGTTAATGGAACAAAAGTAAATATTTGAGGTACTAAGGCAATGCGCACACACATGCACACAAAATTATTTCAAACCACTCATATATTTTGAGAAAACTTTTTAAAACAAATCCGAGAAAGTGCTTAATTAATTAAAAGCTCATTTAATCAATTAGGAAAGCCAAGTACATTGGTTAGTTAATTAACTAAGAGGTCCATACATTCGATTAATCAAAGTGTAACACCTCCTAATTGATTAAAGAGGTTGGTAATCGATTAAGTGACGTTAAAGTTTCCTATTTTGGCTTGGTTAATCGATTAACATATGCTCTTAATTGATTATATCATTAAAAAGTTCCATGAATTGTTTCCTTTTTTGAACCATATTTATCCTATATAAATGAGGCTTCTCCTCATTTCAAAATACACTAGTTTTTTGAGTATAAACTCTCAACTATCTTTCTCCCCGTCATTTTTGTTGGACAAGTGAATTCAAGCACAAGAGAGAAGGGGGGGGGGGGGGATGAATTGTGGTATTTAAAAATCGTTATTAATTTTATATTTTTCTCAATTAAGATCGTGTTAGTAGTCTCTTAAGAGAAAATTGTAGATGAAATAAAATAAATAGCAAATGGCAGAAAAATAAATAGAGTAAGGGTTAGAAACATTTCTCTAGAGAGATATCTAGGTTTGGCCGAACGTTGACCTAGTCATGTCTCCAAGAGGTCTTCTTAAGATTTTGACTATAAACTTTTTGAGCTTTTATAGGTTATGCCCATGAACCTTAGTACAAGCTCATCTTGAGATTTTTACAGTCTTATATCCAACCACAAATAAATCTTACCACATGTTAAGCTAGAACTTTCTTAGATATTTTCAGGTTGATCTCAATAACCAAAATATAATTTTTTCCGGCAGAGCTTAATAAACCAAACCAGAGATTTTATGACAGGTTTACTCACGAACCAAACTAATTTTCTTAAGAGTGTTACACTCCTAAGAATTAAACAAACAACATGGCTACTTACAAAATTATACCTCACAAGCAAAGTTTCACTTGTAAGCACAAAGGCAATTCAAAGTGAAATAAATATTTTCTAAAGAGAGAGGGAGAGAAAAACTCCAAGGAAAATGTAAATTGTTGGAAATTGTTGTGTGAACAAGCGGGGGAGACCCTCTATTATATAGGAGTTGGAAACAACAAAAAAGGAAATGATCTATGTGTTGATTTAATGAGGCAATCAATTGGCACAAAACTCCAATCGATTGGCCAACTCATTCTTAATCGATTAGCAAGCCCAATAAGGAAATATTATATATAGAGATGTTGTAAGTCATTAATGTGTGCTATCATAATTTATTGGTTAATCAATTAGTTCTTCTCCAATCAATTGTCTTAATGGTCTAATCGATTGGTTGGCTCAGAAAAGTCTTACCAATCGATTGACACAACTTTCCAATCGTTTGGTTGGTTCAAAGATAGTTTGGAAAATGCATGGACAACTTTTTAATCACTCGGCTTGGCTTAGGAAAGAATAATTTTCAAGATAAAAACATTTGAGAAAATATGTGTGTGTGTGTGTGTGTGTGTGTGTGTGTGTGTGTGTGTGTGTGTGTGTGTGTGTGTATGTGTGTATGTGTGTGTGTTTGTGTGTGTGAGTTTCCTTAGTACTTATAAGCTACTTCCTTAATTTTAAAATACTTTGGTCACTCAGAGAGACAAAGAGTCATGACCTGGTGAGCTTTCACACATAGTTTAAAGCTTCAAGATTCTTTGCCAGTTTTCTTCTGGTCATATAAGCACTTTGAAATTGAGTCTTTTTTTTTTGATGAGGCGTGATATGTTTCTTTATAAATCCATCATCAAATTTGCAATCTATTGTCATTGACTTTAGTCATTGTTGTAATCATCAAAGCTTCATATGGATCTTCTGCTCTACTTTATACCTGCATATCTCAGAGAAGTGGTAAAGGCAATAACATATATGTGTTTGGAGTTATTAAAACCCCTTAATTAATTATAGATTATACTTTAATCCCCCTGAGATTATACTTCTCCTTTTTTGTCGAAACCAAAAAGATAGATAGAACTATGAAATAAGATATGCAAAACACATAGATACACATATGTCACACGTAGGAATTTTAGCCCATCCGTGATTGGTTTAACATTCATAAATTAGTTCTTATGAAAAAGAAGTTTTCTTTAGGTTTAGTAAAAATATCTGCAAGTTGACTAGATGAGTTTACTAAATCAAGTTACATTCCCCTTTTTCAACATGATCTCTAATAAAGTGGTGCCTAAAACCAATGTGTTTATCTTGAGAGTGAAGTATCAGGTTTTTTTGTAAGGTTTATGACATTAATGTTGTCACATCTTATCAGGACAACTCCAAGTTTTACACCATAGTCATTGAGCTGTTGTTTCATCCAAATGAGTTGAGCGCGACAACTGCTCGCATCAACGTATTTTGCCTTAGTTGTGGATAGTGCAACACTTGAGTGTTTCTTGGTATGCCATGAGATAAGCGAGTTTCCAAGTAAGTAACATGTACCATTTGTAATTTTTTTAATCCAATATGAACCTAGTAAAATCGGAGTTAGAGTACCCAACTAAGTCACATTCTGCTCCCCTGGGGTACCATAAACCCATTTGTTGTGTCCCACAGAGGTATCTCATAATGCGTTCGACTGTACTAAGTTGTGGTTCTTTCAAGGATTCTTAAAAACATGCATACTTACATACAAAAAACATTATATCAGGATGAGATGCGGTTAGATAGAGAAGAGATCCTATCATACCTCGATACTTTCTTTCTTCAGCTGGTTTTCCATCTTCGTCTTTATCTAGGTAGAATGTGGTTGACATTTGGGTTGCTATTATTTTGGAATTCTCCATATCAAATCTTTTCAACAGCTCTTTCCAATATTTAGTTTGATTTATGAATGTTACCTTTTTAGTTTGATGGATTTGAAGTCCTAGAAATTACTCTAGATCTTCCATCATTGACATTTCAAATTCATTCTGCATAATTTTAGAAAATTCCTTGCACAAGGATTCTTTAGTAGCACCAAAGATAATATCTTCGACATAAATTTGAATTAATAGAGTATCATGATCATTTTTCTTGATGAAAAGAGTTTTATCAACATGTTATTATCATGATCAATTTTCTTGATGAAAAGAGATTTATCAACTTGTCATGTCTAGAACCTGTTTTCAAGCAAGAAAATATGGTGTAGAAAAGTTGGGTTGATATATCACCTTCATAAGCTTGAAAATATGGTGTAGAAAAGTTGGGTTGATAAAACCTAAAGGTTGGTAAACAAATACCTCCTCTTAGGTGTGACCATTTAGAAAAGGAATTTTTACATCCATTTGAAATTCATGATGCAAGAGAAAGCTAGTGACAACCTTATGGCTTCTAATATAGCTACAGGAGCGTAGGTTTCATCAAAGTCTATTCTTTCCTATTGATTGTATCCTTTCGCAACAAGTTTGACTCTATTTCTTAAAATATTTCCATCTTTATCCAGATTTTTGTGAAAAACCTATTGGGTACCAATTACTAGATTAGATAAATCTTTGGGAACGAGTTCCCAAACATTGTTTTGTTCAAATTGATTTAACTCTTCTTGAATAAAAAGAGATCGGTCTTCGTCGACTATAGCTTCTTTGACTCCTGTTAGCTCAATTTGTGAAACAAAACCCATAAAGTTACATACCTTATTGATAGACTGTCAAGTGGTGACTCCATTGTATATATACTCAATGACATTAGGAGTTAGATGGTCTTTTGTCACTCTCTATTCCTTTGGGACATATGGATGTTCTTATGAAGTGTCTGGGATTTTATTATAAACTGATTCTTCTATTGTAGCTTGATTTTCAGTTTGTTCTTGGTCCGGTTCTTGATTATTTTCCAGACTTAACTTTTCTAAGATACCTGCATAATTAACAACTTTTACTTCTCAAGGTTTGAGGTTAGATTCATCAAAGGTGACATGAATTTATTCTTTGGTTGTCTTAGTTCTTATATTATAGATTCAAAAATCTTTGCCCGAAGTGGAATATCATATTAATATGCCTTCATCAGATTTTGTGTCGAGTTTTCCAAGGTTATCTTTCATGTTGTTAAGGATAAAGCATTTTTACTCAACAGCGTGTCAGTGAGAGATATTTGACTTTCTTCCTTTGTATAGTTCATATGGCATATTCTTTAGAATTGATCATATTAAGACATGATTCATAACATAGCAAGCGATATTTACAACATCATCCTAGATATATTTAGGATGATTAGTCTCATTGAGCATCATCCTCGCAAGCTATAATAGAGATATATTTTTCCTCTCTAGTACCCCATTTTGTTGGGCAGTTCATGGAGTGAAAAAGGTCTTCCAAATACCATTCTCGTTACAAAAATTTTTGAAATCCTCATTTTCGAATTCTCCGCCACGATTACTTCTTATAGATGCGATGCTTACACATTTTTCATTCTGGATAACCATGGCTGCTTTTTGAAAGGTAGCAAACATGTCTCTTTTCTGATATAATAATATTGTCCAGGTATAGCAAGAGTAGTCATCCACAATTACAAGGGTGTAGACTTTCCACCTAGACTTTGGTTCTAGATGGACCAAAAAGGTCCACGTGAAGTAGTTACAAGTCCCTATTAGTAGAAACTATATTATTAGATTTAAAAGAGGCCCTCACTTTCTTCCCTTTTTGTCACACATCACATAATATATTCTTTTCAAAGTGTAAGTTTGACACACTATCTACGAGATCCTTACATACCAATTTGTTCAAGTGATCCATGTGGATGTGAGCTATTCTCCTATTCCATATTCAAGATTCATCCTAGTTACTTAGGAGACATACATCACTTGAAGGAATCTTATTTAAATTTACTATGTAGGTATTTCCACTTCTTGAGCTAGTAAATAAAGTTTCATATGATTTTGATTTTATGACCCTGCAACCAAAATAATAAATGTTACCTTGTTACCTTTGTCGCATAGTTGAATTATGCCGAGTATATTATGTTTAAGTAATTTTACCAAGAGAACTTCCCTAATCCTTAGATCCGGGGATTTAAAAATGGTGCCAAAACCTAGAATTTTCCCTTATTGTTATCCCCATAGGAGATGAATCCTCACTATTTGGTAAAGAAGGTGGAGAATAAGGTTGTGCCACCTGTCATATGATTTGAACAGTCGCTATCAGGGTACCATTTGGTGTTTAAGACTGTAAAACATTTCTGCAGAGAAAATGTTAGTTCTTAACTTATGTACCCATATAATCTTGGGTCCTTGTTTGTTATTTTCATCACATTTTTTCTTCCTTGTCTTAGAAATATAGGCATTTTTAGAGTCAAATGATATTTCATCTTTGTGTTCACAATCATTTCTTATAGAAGTATGAAGGGGGTGTTCTTCTCCACTTTCATGAATTTTCTTAATGAAACAGAACATAGCAATGTGAACATCTTTGTTGCAGTACTTGCATTTTAAGGTTTTATAATGAGATGTGGTTTTGGTATTACATATGTTCTCAAAGTTTTTACTATTTTTTCTTTGGATCATAACCTAATCCAAATTTGTTGTAGGAAGCTTTTTGATTTCCTAACAAGAATTCTAGATTATCTATTCCTTTGGTGAACTTGGTAAGTGTTTTTTGAAGATCGCAAAATTTATCTTTTAAATTGTCACAACTGTCTCACTTGTCAGGTTCATCATATTTATTTGAAGCGGAAAATTTTTTAATGGAGTCTGTTTGTTTCTCTCTAAGGAGTTCTATTTCCTTTTCAAGGAATTTGTTTTTAGATTCAAGAGAGGAGATAGTGTCCCTAGATGCAAAAACAATTTTCTTTAGTTTGTTTGTTTGTTTTGTTATTTTTTTTACAGATTCTAAATAGATCATGATAGGAGAAGTGAGAAGTCACCTCATCGTCTTGATGATTTTCCATTAAACAGATGTTGGATTTTTCTTCTTCATCATCCGAGGATTCCATATCATTGTATTCTCATGCGATATAAGCTTTCTTATTTTTTCTAAATTTTTGATTTGCTTTCTTGAATAGAGGACGATATGGTCTAATATGCCCTTTCTTTCCACAGTTGTAGCATGTTGGAATGAATGGTGTTTTTTCCTCATCTTTTTCTTTCTCTTCCTTTTCATTTTTCCCATTCTTCATAAATATCTTGAATTTCTTTAATATGAGAGCCATGTCACCATCAAAGTTGTATTCTTCAGCTTTAAGTGCCAGACTCTAATTTTTGTTTTCTCATTCTTCATCTATGGCAAGTCTTTTGAGTTCCATTTCATGTTCCTACAATTTATCAAATAGATTATGTGTATCCATAGTCGCCAAATCCTTAGATTCACAAATCACAATTACTTTTGGTTGCCAACTACAATTTAGGAATCTAAACTTTTTTTATGACTAATTCCTCATTTGAGAATGTTTTTCCCAAAGTTCTCATATGACTCACGATATGGGTGAATCATGTTTGCATTTGAATTATGTTCTCTTTAGGTTTCATTCTAAATAGTTCATACACATGATTTAATGTTCCCAACCTTGCCCTCATTACCTCAGTAGTTTCTTCATGGGTAATTTGGAGGATGTCCCACATTTCTTTAGCAGTTTTGCAGTGTGAAACTTGCAAAAATTCATCAAGACCAAGAGCGGTAGTGATGCTTTTTTTCTTCTTTCAAACCGTGTTTCACATTCTCTTTGTCATCTTTAGACCAATCTTTTTTCATATTTGTCTACTATAACACCATCAACATTGTGTGTAGGGACAAATGGTCCTTCTTTCACACCCTTCCAAATACTACGATCTGTACCTTCTATGAAAAACTTCATTTTCTCTTTCCACAAACTATACCCTTCTCCCTTAAAGAAAGATGGTTTGTTTAGTCATTAACTTAAATTAATTTTTCCTCCTGAGACGATTTTCCCTTAATAGGAATTAGAATCTGATGCCACTTGTTAGACAAGTGACTTCAAGCATAAAAGGGGGAGGAGGGGGTGAATTGTGGTATTTAAAATTCGTGATTAATTTTATAATTTTCTTGATTAACATCGTGTTAGTAGTTTCTAAAGAGTAAATCACAACAAAAATAAAAAAATAGTAAATGGTAGAAAAATCAATAGAATAAGGGTTAGAAAGATTGCAAAAGGAGTTATCCAGGTTTGGCCGAGCGTTGACCTAGTCTAGTCCCCAAGAGGTCTTTTTGAGATTTCTACTATAAACTTTTTGAGATTTTATATGTTGTGCCAATGAACCTTAATAAAAGTTGATCTTGAGATTTTTGCAGCCTTATCCCTAACCATAAATAACTTTGCCACAAGTTAAGCTAGAACCTTATTAGAGATTTTCAGGCTAATCTTAATAACCAAAGTTAGACTTTTTTTGCAAAGCTCAATAAACCAAAGCAAGTATTTTATGACTGGTTTATCTCACAAACCAAACTCAATATTCTCAAGAGTATCACACTCTTAAGAATTAAACAAACAACACGACCAATTACAAAACTCTTCCTCACAAGCAAAGTTTCACTTGTAAGCACTAAGAAAATTTAAAATGAAAAAAATATTTTCTAGAGAGAGAGTGGGAGAGAAAAACTAGAGAGATAAACTCCAAGGAAAATTTAAGTCATTGGAAAGTGGTGTGTGAACATGTGCAGACTAGTCTCCTTTATATAGGAGTTGGAACAAAAAAAAGGAAATGTTCTATAGGCTAATCTAATGAGCCAATAGATTGGCACAAATCTCCAATCAATTGGCCAATTCATTCTTAATCGATTAGCAGGCCCGATTAGGAAATATTAGATATAGATCTATTACAATTCATTAATGTGCTATCATATTTTATTGGTTAATCAATTATCTCTTCTCCAATCGATTGGCTTAATGCTTCAATCGATTGTCCGACTTAGAAAAGTTTGGCTAATCAATTTGCTTCAATCAATTGTTTAGTTCAAAAATAGTTTGGATAAATTTTTAATCACTTGGATTGGCTTAGGAGAAAAAATGATTTTCAAGATAAAACTAGTTGAGAAAATATTCTTAGGTTTGTGCGTGAGTTTCCTTATTACTTCTAAGCTACTTCCTTACTCTTACAATACTCCGGTCACTCAGACAAACAAACAAACATGACCTGGAGAACTTTCACACTATATAGAAGAATGTCGAAGATCATGTTATTGATATCATGGATGATATTTTTGATAAAGAAACTAAGTTGTGGCATAGAAAACTTAGTCTCTTAAATTACATAAGTATGAGGAAGATTTACTCAAAATAGGCCATCATTTGTCTTTGTAATCTCAAAATTGAAGAAGGTAGATTTTATGGTGAGTGTCAAGTTGGGTAGAAAAACAAGATGTCACATAAGAAGTTTAAAAATCTTACCTCTACTCGTGTTCTTCAATTACTTCATATGGATCCTATGGGACCCATGCAAAATGAGTGTTTTTTGGAGGAAAGAGGTAAGCCTTTGTTTATGATGACGACTGCTTCTGATTTGAGTTTATTCGTGAGAAGTTTAACACCTTTGTTGTTTTTGAAGCTTTTTGCCATCACTTACAACTTGAAAAAGGAGAATGGAATAGAAATTGAGAGCTCCAACTTCGATTTTCTGCACTATGAAGGAATTTCTCATGAGTTTTCTACTCCCTTCTCACCTCAACAAATTGGTATTGTCGAAAGAAAGAACCGTACCTTGAAAGAAATGGAGAGAGCCATGACCTATGCCATAAGAATTTTAATTAATAAAAATTATGATATTGTGTCTGCTGTGTTCCTCCCAGTCTGTTGAATTTCAGTTATAAACTGTTTACCGGCAAACATGTTTCAGACATTATTCTTCCTAATATTCCATATTTTTATGAGTCAGATTTGGTTGTTGGCAAAAAATTTCTTGATGTATTGCTCGCGTATGAGCCTATGAGAATCCATCTAATTAACGCTCTTATGCAGGAATCTAAGGCCTTACAATAAATAATTGCTACTTCCACTACCATAGAGAATGTTTTTGAAGATCTTATTCAAATCCTAAATCAAAAGGCTACTGGTACATCATCTTTTCAAGTTGTATGAGATGTTGAGAAAGATACTGAGACATTAGGTGTGGATGAAGGCCTGGAAAATAGTGATGAAGGCATATTTTTGGGTTATTTCATTAATACCATGGCATATATAGTGTTTAAAAAGCATACAAAATCTATGATGGAATCCATAAAAGTCATTTTTAATGATTTTCAAACTGAAGTGACTCCTATGAAGATGAAGATTCTAATCTCACTGGTAAAAATGTTGATCAAGGTGTTGCTGACAATATAGGAAACATGAAGTCTACTGAAGAAGATGAAAATTCAGATGATGATAAAGATGATTCTACTAAAAGAAAATAATCATCATCAAGTATTAAGAATAACGATCCTATTTTATATGATATCTAAATGAATGCTTCACCACACGAAGAAAATATCCAAAAGAGCTTGTTCATTTTGAAACAAACAAAGTATGTGAACTTGTTCTTAGACCAAAATTTGCTAATATCATTGGGATACAATGGATTTACAAGAACAAGTATAATGAGAATGATATTGTTACTAGAAATAATGCACGACTTGTAGCACAAGACTATGCTCAAATAAAAGAAACTGTTGACTTTGATGAAGTATTTTCTCCTATTTCCCGCCTTGAAGCCATCAGATCATTACTAGGTTTTTCTTGTCTCCTTAAGTTGAAACTTTACCAGATAGATGTAAGAAATTCCTTCCTTAATAGGTAATTAGATGTGGAAGTTAGTCATAATGTTAATAATGATGTCAATAGCATGGATGGTGTCATTGAGAAAAATGATTATGTTGAAGACAATCACGATACTAGTATTGATATCAAAAACATATAGGGTGTCATTGTGAAAGACAATGGGAATCTTATGACAATTTATATTTTTGTTGACGACATTGTATTTTGAGGGATGTCAAATAAGATGGTATATCATTTTGTTCAACAGATGCAAACTAAATTCGAGATGAGCATGGTACGTAAACTTACCTACTTTTTTTATTTTCAAATGAAGTAAATGAAGGATGACATCTGTGTATCTCAAAGTAAATATGCTAGAAACTTTATGAAGAAATATGGTCTGGAAAATGTTAGGCATAAACGCACAACTACTGTCACTCATGTCAAGCTCTCTATAGATGAACAAAGAGTGATTGTTGATCAAATCCCCTATAAGAGTATGGTTGGTAGCCTTTTATATCTCACTAGTAGTTGTCATGACATTACTTTCTCTGTTAGTATGTGTGCTCCATTTCAATACAATCCTAATATTACTCATCTTATTCAAGTTAAGAGATTCATTAATTACATAAGTAAATCATCTTATTATGGTCTTTTATACTCTTTTCATACCAACTCTTCTCTAGTTAATATTATGACGGTGACTAGGAAGAAGCAAAGTATATTGTTGTTGGAAGTAGTTGCATTCAATCGCTCTGGAGGAAACACAATCTCAAAGAATATAATATGACACATGATGTCATGACATTATACTGTGACAATTTGAGTTCCATATCTAATAATCAAGTTAAACCCAACAGAACAAATCATATTGATATTCTTTATCATTTCATTAGGTAGCTAGTTAAACATAAGAAGATTACCCTTGAGCATGTTAAAACAGACCAAAAATTAGTTATTATAATCACAAAAGCTCTTGACTTTGTCCAATTTGAGAATCTCCGATCAACTTTAGGCCTTTGCATTATCAACTTATATCAATTATTGGAAACATGGGTAAATGTTTTCTCTTGGGTGTACGAAAACTTTTATTAGCCCATACATCTCAGTAGTAATTTCACTTGTATATTTCAACACAACAAATAAAAGATATTGTGTTTAAATTTTTAAAAAGGCCACATTTTTCTATTTTTGCTTCCGCACTTCAAACTAATATTTGAATCTTTAATTTCCTCTACAAAGTTCTTGAATCAATATGAAAGCATTATATGTACAAGGAAAATGATGAACACTTATGGTAATGCAAAAAAGTCATAAAAGAAGAAAATGCATGAAAAATATGTTGTAGTTACGAAAATCATGGAGTTTGTATGAAATGAATATTGATTAGAGGAAAGGCCAATGGTAAGTTTGAAGGTGTTTCTTCTCTCTCCAAGCTTAAGGATGTTCAAGGTAAAACCTATGAGACATTTATCTTTTGTGATATTGTTGTTAATGTTGAAAACAATCAAGTTGTTATTGATATAATATATGGATTTAATGATTGTGCCAATTCTCCTATTAAAAATATGATTGATGTTATTCGGAATGTTGAGGTTCTCACCACTAAAATTGGTCCAGGTAACCTTATGCATGATTTCCCTACTCACTTTGAACCTAAAGAGGTTTATTATAATATTAATGTCTGTAAAGACATTACTGAAGATTTCAATGAAGATGTTAATCAAGATCTCAATGATGATGAGTTTGCAAGTGAAGATGTTAATAATAAGGACACCAAGGTTATAGATGATGACATTGCTGATGAGATTTTTGTTGTTATAAAATTCCCCAGAAAAATAAATAAGACTTCTCATAGCATTGCATATCATGATGTTGAGGAAGTTTTCACTCACATGTTGGATGTCATTAATGATGATGAGAATATTAATGAGCATGTTGTAAAGCGTATTTTGAATGTTAAAAAGTTGATTGAAGGAAAGAAGCTTCCCAAGAAAACTCCATATAATCCTTTTGAAAATATTTATTTTTATTTTGAAGAAATTATAGCCAAATGTAATTTTTTTAATCATAGGAGAACGACTCTTGAAGAATAACCTTATGTTGAAGCACATAAGTTAGTGAAATTATGGAGCTCCTTAGTGATGCATGTTTGTTGAAAACAATGTTGAACGTTGGATCTTATTATCCTAAGTTGGTGAAGGAATTTGTTTTTAAACTTCCTATTAGGTTATAGTATAATGAATAATATTATTACTGGTGAGGATGAAGTTGATATTGCTCTTTGGTTGTTGAATTTCAATTACAAATTATTTGTTGGAAAACATGTCCTTGACATTAGTCTTTCCAATGTTCCTGTTATTGATGAATCTAGTGATAAAGATATGCTTAATATGACACCTATGTTTAGGCTGACGAAAATTCACACTCTCAACACACTTATCCATGAAGCCAAGGATATACATGAAATCAATGATATATCCATTGCCAAAAAAGGCGTTTGTGAAGGTCTTATGAAGATGTTGAGTATGTAAACTATTATCGAGAGTATATATTATATGAAGGTTTATTTTATATGACGTTGGATTATAAATGAGGATCTTTTTCGTGGAAGACTGATGATTGTTGATAGTCTTTTCTCTCTGAAGATTAGAGATCAAGAAATTACTAGAAATGTTTGTGAAAAATGGAATTTCAAATGGTCTTTTGGTAGCCGCGACCTTAAGTGTTAAGTATGTCATCATGTAAAATATTTAAGTGGATAATTGGGCTCCCTTATATCATGGATCTTGTATCTCTCATAGCTTCACTAGGTTTCTGTACCAGGTAGGAACTCATGCTTCTCTAAAATGTGGAGAATATTGTCTTTATAAATTTGTTAAGGATGTTGAGTCTCATGCCATCCAACCACATATCGGTGTTCCCTCTTTAATTTGTAGAATTTTAAGTGTTTGAAATGAATATATTGTTACTTGTGATGGTGAGTTGGTGTTTCCAAGTGTATTGTCTTTTAGTTACAAGTTGGTTGTTGGCGAACATGTTGCAGACATTGTGATACCCATTATTACTTCTATTGATGAAACTGTTATGTTTTTTTGATGAAGAAATGCTAGATGTTGCTTTGCCTTCAGAGCCTATGATATGTCATATTCTCAAAGGCTTTAATTCATGAGGGAATGGCTTTTTAAGAAATCATAGTCTAGACTCATGCAAAAAAAAAAATGAGCGTGTTCTCCAAAATCTGCTGGAGCTTCTTCATCTCAACCTTCTGTCTCTGGTTTGACTGTTGTATTTTGTGTGCTATAATTTTCTATATTTTATGATCTATGATTTTCTTGCTAACAAGATTTTGGTGTTCAACTATAATTTGTAATATGTCTACGTTCTTGTGATATGATATGGAAATTTGTGTGTAAGAATGTGTACCATCTTGTCTATTGGCTAAATTTGTTGTGTTTTTGATTATTTATCCATTTAATGTTTTATGGTTTTTATCTTCTCTTCTCTCTTTTGTGGAAAATTGTGGACTTTGTTATTTTTCTCCACTAACTGTTTAATTGTTGTTGTTATTTGCATGTGCAATTTGTGCTCTAATGTTTGTGTGTTCTTAAAGAAGTGTTCAATTTGTGCTTTGCCTAAAAAATAGCCAAAGGGGGAGTATGTTATTACTTTTGGATTGACTTATTTTTATAGGAAAAATGTCGAACAAGATGTCTTGAAAGTTTTTGAGGACATCTTGGCTACGTGTTTCTCTAATGCACTATTTTATGTTTGATTCCCGAGTTTATTATGAGATTTGGTTCAGTTTAGTTCAATCCAAAATTATTGTAAATTGTTTTGGAAATATTTTGATTGGAAATGGTCTAATCAAATAAATATTGCATGAAGAGAGCTCATTGGATTTACATTAACTACAAGATTGTGATTTGCATTTATTGAGAAGATCTCCATCCTTTTATTAAAGATAATTTATAGCATATTTTTGTTTTGGAAGAGATTTTATTTTGAGTTCCTTACTTAAGGGTTTGGAATTCTTAATCATTTAAGTAAAAATATTATTGGATTTGTTTTACTCAAGATTTGAAATTGGCTTTATGAAGATATGTGGAAATAAACATGGTAAGCAAAATGTCCGACATTACGTGAGACATCCTTTCTCGAGATTGATTGAAGTATATCTCACACTTTTGAGATTTGTTTCCTTTTTTGTCTAAATCAGAAATATGATTTTAGTGTATTTTGGTTTTAGAAAAGATATATTCTGGATATGTTTTCAACAATATTGAATTTGTTATAATAAACAAATTAAGATTTATTCAAGATTTGATCAATCAAGATTTACAAAAAACATTCTTTAAGATTGATCTCATGCACTTTTTGGAGGTTCAACCACTTTCAACTCCAGACCCTATTGGGCTTTCTAGCTGGACTTTGTGTTGCTGTTTAAAGAGGTAATCTCCTTTGTGAAGACTGTGATATAAAGAGAAAATATTTACTCTATAGAGAGTTTTGGTTGAGTTTGTATATTTGTATTTTATACACTCTATTCTTGGGAATCAATTATAAGTCGGCTTAATAGAGTATTGATTTGTATTAGAGTTTTATCTTTTATCTTTGTAAATGAATAAACACTTAAGAGAGTGCTCGAGTGAATGTGAGAAGCGTCTAAATTTCAAGGATAGTATCAGGAAAATGGCATTCAACTTGGTGAGTTTAGATAAGACCAATTGTACTTATGATTCTTAAGAATGAATTTCTTGAAGGGGAGACTGGATCGAAACATCATGGGTAGTATTAGATAAGCAGAACTGAACATGGTAAGTTTAGATAAGACCAATTTTACTTCTGACTATTAAGAGTGATTCCTTTTGTTGGGTTAATGCCCTCAAAACATAGGTGACTTTGCAACAAACTAGATTAACAATTCTTGTGTTATTTAGTTTCTGTATTTATCCTTCCTGTTACGTATACTTATCATCATGCACATTGTTCCAACATTGTGTCTGACATCTTAATAGGGTATAAACATTTTAACTTTAACCTATATAAACATTTTAATAGTATATTTATTAGATATAGGTAAGAAGGACCAAGAAAGCACATAAAGTATGTTAGACGATGACACAAATCTAGAAGGGGGGTTGAATAGATCCCTTATTAAAAAATCAGTTGGTGCTACCAATAAAATTGGTTTTAAAAAATTGTTTAAATTGCAGAAGCGGCCATGGAAAAATTACCTTCTATAACGAACCGTTACTAGAGGACCGGATATGCGTCTAGCCTATGGATATTGATAATGAGCAAAGAGAATCACCACACTAGTCACACTATCAATTGATTTATATCACTACTTGGTATGACTAGTTCCAATGCCTTAATATGCCAACAAAATAATTGGACAGCACAAGAGAATTTTGGTTCAGACAATTTATCAAACACGTGGCGTGCGGAGCACTCCAAGTGATTTCGGCTTTGAGTAAGTAACACTAGTTTCCTTGTACAATAAACTATTGTGCTATAGTCAAAATTACTTCAACACTTACTCAAAACAGTCCTTAATTTGATATTATTGTTTGAACGAAATTCACGCAAATATTAAGCAAAATGAAAATGCGAAAAGTAAAAGGCACAAAGATTTGTTGAGGAAATTCCCCCGCCGTCCTCACTTCGGGGTACGTCTGCCCTCAATTCTAACACTAGAATTGAGCTCGTATAATATAAATGTAACCTGTTGTTGAATCGTTTATACAAGAATGAAATAGAAAATGAACAAACAAACTCCCTTGTTGTTGAATATGCTTTCTCTTCTTGTCCCTTGATTCGAGTCGAATCAAGTCCTTCGATTGCTTATGGATGAACCTCCGATTACAGCTCCTTGGTTGAACAACCTTGTGTTTTCAAACCCCAGCCCGACTGATATTAAACACTTACTAATCGAACCCGAACCTCTCCTTTATAATTCACCGATTCCCGCTACGAGATCGACGAAACCCACCGCTCCTCGATCACCTTAATCTTGGAGGACAAAACGCTCAAGGTTTTATTCAAGAAAAACCTGCCAAAATCTCAACCCGAACCGGATTCCCAATCAACGGCTTCGGACATTATCACTTCAAATAAACCATAATGCACAACAAAGATTATTGTGTATGATTGTTGTGGTATGAAATGTAGAAGATGAAGATGATGAGAACTAATGGCACCTCTTTCACTTTTCTTGTTTTGCAATTGATTCAATTGTTAATGATGAAAATGAGCAACTTTCTATTTATATTATGCCAAAAAGTAACAGAAAAAACTACTTTTCGAAATATGTGGACAAACCAAAATTATGCAGTAAAATAGCGAACGGTCGACCATACAGAAGGAGGGGTCGACCTGAGCTACCCCAAGCAAGACAGATTATGCAAAATATCAAGCTATGCATCGACCAAAACAGGACCATGCATCGATGCAAAGTCTGCATTTTTAGACAAACAGAAATAACAACAGTATGCGTCGACCGAAGGTCAACGTGCGCCAACTCGTGGAAAATGCACTTTGTAGACACCTTCTATGAGTCGACCGGAACAGATGAGTGGTCGACTCAAAGCCCTGTATTTTACAAAAATACCAATTTTGCTATTTTTTACTCTTCTAGATACGACCTTTAACATACCAATGAGGTTTGACTCGAATAACGCTAATTTGATGACACAACATGCAAGCAAATGAGACATAAGAGATAAAGTACGCTTATGCCTTGTGGTGATAATTCCAAGTACTGATTCTTTCATGTGGTTGCGTTTTGACATCATCAAAACACACATGTATGGTATATGAGGCTTTGCCTTCACAAAGTAGACAAATTACACCATTTAAATACCAAAAGTAGACAAATTGCACAATTCAAGTACTAAGGCCCGCTTAGGCAAGAACATGGCCTCACTAAGAAAGAAATTAGCCGAAAAAGAATGTTTAAAAGACAAGTAACATCAAACCAAGCACTAAAGCTCACTTGCAAAAACACTAAGTGAGGTATGGTGGTTTAGAGAACTTAAGGGCTAAGTTACTTCAAGGCAAAGAACAAGTTTACTTAATAAGCGAGCTTGAGGATAACTAAGTGAGATTAAGGCTGTTAGTATCATGGTTCTATGGTTCTAGGATTGGCTAAATTTTGGTAAAACATGATCCTGCGCTGATGTTAAGCAGGATATTATGACATCTCCATCTGCTGTGGTGAAAGAACTGTTGTGGAGTGTTTTAAGGTGAATGTCATGCTGAATGTTGTGACATCCATCACGACATCCATATGCTGTCATGACAGAGCTACTGTCATGTGTGAGAAACAACAGGAGTAGTGGTGTAGCAGGGGCTTATGACTCATGACACTGCTACTGATGCAGCAGGAGCTAGCAGGAGCTGGTGAAGAACTGCTGTTATGCTGTCATGTGTTGTAAACAGGATGTCATTACATCTGGTGCAGCAGGAGCTATGTGCAGCAGGAGCTAATAAGAGCAAATGACAGAACTGTTGTCATGAAGAACTGCTGTCATGAATGTCATACTGAATGTCATGACATTGATCATATGACATCATGTCTGGTACAGCAGGGGCTGCTATGATATATCTCTTGACAGAAGTGGTTTGGTACTGTTGGATATTCCACATCAGTATGTACAGGCCAAAGAGATTTGTTAGAAACAAAGTGCAGATTTAATGGGTGTTCACAAAAAGGATCGTTGATACTTTTTAGGGAACTATAAAGCATTTGTTTCTACTGTCATGAAGAAGATTCAGTAGAAGTGTGCAGCAGAGCAAGCTGGTCAGCTAAGAGTGAGTAAAAGCTGAGTGTCATACTGAATGTCATGACATTGATCGTATGACATCAGACGGGCTGGGTTTGTTTCTCTGTTATGATACCTGATATATCTCAGGCTAAATATCAGGAAACCTGTTATGACTCCTGAGTTATCTCAGACGAGATTCTAGGCAGTATCATGACCTAATTTGACAGCACCTTGAATTGTGGAAATTAGTTTTAATTTATTAAAACTAATGTTTGTTACTTTAGACCAGCCCAAGCCCAATCTGCATTACTATAAAAGGAGAAGCAGAAGTAGAGGAAAAGCAAGCACTCATACTAGGAAAAACCAGAGTGTAAAATAGAGGTCTAGGGTTGAGAGTCCCTTGTGTGTAAGTCACCCTTTGTATCTTTTGATACATTGAGGTAGACATAGTTGTAAGTGAAGAAGGCTAGTCTTCACGTGTAAAGTCTGTTTAGGAATACTTGTAATCCAAGCAATTATCTGGTGGATGATTGTTTTGGTTAGGTAGATTCCAGAATGTGTCTCACTCGAAGTTGTGAAGCAAGAGTGTGTGAGTTCCTTGATTAAATCTGTGAAGCAAGATCAAGGTGTGTATGAAGTGTCTCTTCATACTGTTTTTGTAATTGTTTGATATCACTGTTGAGTGATTGATGGGGAGTGAGTGGGTATACTCAGGTACTAGAGTGTCTCTAGGCTGAAGTGTCATTGGGTAGAGATTAAGTGAGAAGTGCAAACTGGAGGTTTGACTTTGAATTGATTCTACTAATAGTGAATTTCCTCCCTGGCTTGGTAGCCCCTAGATGTAGGTGTTGTTGATACCGAACTGGGTGAACAATTACTGTGTTATTTATCTTACTGCATTTATAATTCTATACTTTAAATGGTTAGATAAATAGTATGACAGACTGCATTTGTCACAACAGAAGTCGTGACATTGGTCATGACATTGGGACAATTTAAAGAAATTTAAATTGGTCATGGTCTGTCCTCGTCCTTGTTGAGTAGAGATCAATGTTCTTGGAACACATGTGATCTGCATACCAGAATTTCAAAGGCAGCCAAGATTACTTGTATGATGAGCTGATATTTCTTAATGATGAAGATTGTTGACGTGCTAAGCGAATTCTAAGCCTAGCTTAGTGAGAATGGCAGGACAAGACTATAAATAGCTATTTAGACAATTTATTTGAAGATAACTTGGTGTAATTAGGTAGTTTTCTTGGTAGGGAGTGAGAAAAGTATAACATATACCATAAATACGACAGGAGAGGAAAAGAGAGGAAGATTGGGGGCGGAAGTGTTGTCTAAGGAATCAACAATAAATGCTTTTCAACATTTCTCTACTGAGGCGTATATGTAAAGTTAAGAAGACTAAGCGAAGCTAATTTCTCTTTTGTTGGGGTTAGATGTAATCATCCTAATACTCATGTCGTAATCCTTATCATGGAATTCTATTTAATTATTTGTAAGATTTAATACTAATGAATTCTTTGTTTTTAATGCTTTTTCTATTAGCTACCTAAAACATGTTTTCCTGGTATGACTTGATATATGAAAGATACCGGTAATTAATAGATCCAAACTTTTCATCTATTGGATATGCTAAACTTTACACATAGATTTAGGTTCAATATCTGTATGAATTGTTTAAGCTTAATATTGTTGTATTGATTAATAGATCGTCTATTAGGTAATACGACTAATCTCATGTATATTAGCTACCTAAAACATGTTTTCAAGGTATGACTTGATATGCGAAAGGTACTGGTCATTACTAGATCCAAGCTTTTCATCTATTGGATATGCTAAAGTCTAGACATAGATTTAGGTTCAATGTTTGTATGAATTACTTAAGCTTAATGTTGTTGTATTGGTTAATAGGTTGAGAAATCATCTATTAGGTAATACGATTAATCTCACATTGTTGACTTAGACATAATCTGTGATGATAGCAACATTTAGTAATATTAATAGTTGATTAAAATTTCTTTATACTGGTCAAGGATATTACAACATAATAGGTTGATAAAATCTAACCCAGACAAACTTTCTCAACTGTTGAACACCAAAGTTTATTTTACATTATGATATTTTACTTTCCATATTCACAACCAATAAAAAATTTGAAAAAACCATTCTTAAAGTCATAAACATTGTTGAACGATCTTTAAAACACAACTAGTCCCTGTGGAGAGATAAAAATGTAATTATTTTCTAAGCTGCAACACCTATCCATAACAATCCTTCTAATCAATTAGAAATTGTTCTAATAGATTAGGTCATTAATGCTAATTTATTTCTAATTGGCTACTTAAAATGATTGTAGTTTTTGATGTCCTAATCGGTTTGATCATTAGGTATAACCAATTAGATGGTGCCAAATGTAACACCCCAAATTTAAGTGGAATATTTTAATTAATTATTTAATTGAGAATATTCGTATTTTGGGTGATTTTCGATGGTTTTGTGGATTATTGAGAAAATGTGCATTTTTGGACTATTTATTTAATTAATAGTATACTATATGAGAATATTAATATTATTATTGATTAAAATGAATATAAGTGAAATAAGGGTAAATTGGGCATTATGAAGAGTTAGTAAGGGTGTTATGGGAAAAACCCAATTGTGTGGCCCAAGTCTAAGTTTGACAAAATAGAATTCTGAAGGTTGAGGATTCATTTTGTTAACCGTGAAAAGAATGGAGGCCAGAGCTCTGAGGAGGGATCAGTGGAGGCAAGAGCTTCGGAAGATTGCCGGAGTTAATCGTGAAAGCTTTGAATCGGCTAAGGTATGGGGAGTATCACTGTTCATGATTTTCTATGTATTCCTTTAGATGCGTTTATGGTCGGTTTGTGATTTAAGGTATTTTGGGTTGGTTATGGGAAAATAGGGAATTTAATGATAAGGCTTTGAGGTTAGGGGTAATGGTATGTAACACTGAATATTGATATGAGAAGGGAAACCTTAGGCCTTCATGGCCAAAATCTTGGATTGTGGTATGTTTGACCATGTAGGAATAAGAATATTCAATGTGAGTAAACTCAGAGCAATTGCAGGAAAATAGTGTTTTAGGTAGTGCAAATGTTGCCAGATTGGCCTAATAAACCATAGATTTTGTGCTTTTATCGCCGTAAGACCTTAGGGATGATTTAGGGATGTTTTGGAGGCATTGGAGAAGTGAATCATGTGGACTTTTGGGTTGATTTAGGTTCCGGAGCGTAATAGCGTTTTGCTGTCCGTCACGACTGTTCGTGTTTTCGGTCGAAATCGTTTTGGACGTAACTTTTGATCCGTAAGTCCGTTTTGACCCCCGTTCAAAGCGTTGGAAAGCTAATGAACAGGGATATAACATATTATAGATAAGGGAATTGGTTTCCCAATGTTTTTATATCTAATTATGTTTGAGAAGTCAATTGTGTATATGTCCTATTAATGAATCATGTTTTGGTTCAGTGATATCTTGACGTTTTGATGCTGCAATTTTTCTGATGAGTTACCATGAGGGTAACTGTGATAATATGATGAATTAATATGAGTAGGAATATGAATTTTATGTGATTAATAGGCGATAGTATGAGAATTACCGTGAGTATAATATGATGAATTAATATGAATATGACAGTGAGGTTGCGTGAGTAATAAGTGCTAGTATGAGAATTACCGCGAGTGTAATTATGATGAATTAATATGAGGCAATGGGAGATGATATTAGGGATTAATATGTAAATACTATGTGATGATATGACGAATTAACCTGAGCAGAACTGTGAAGTTTATGTGATTGATAGGCGATAGTGTGAGGATTACCGTGAGTATAATTTGATAAATTAATATGAGATGATATGGGGGTAGTATTATGAATTGATATGGGATAATATGACTATGAGCTAATATGTTATTTATACGTGATTATATGATGGCATGATGTGTGAAATTAATTACTATGATGAACTATGATGATATGTTGTATGATGAGTAATATGATGAATCATGATGATATGCTGTATGATGATTAATGTGATGAGATATGATGATATGTTGTATAATGATGACTACTGTGATGAGATAAGATAGCATGATGTATGATGATGATTGTTACGATGAGCTATGATGAAATGATTTATGATGATGAATATGACGATGAGATATGACGTGTAATGATGATGAATATAATGAATGATGATGCACCATATGCTGTTATTATGAGGACTATTGTGAAGTGTGCATCATGCATTCATGTGCATCCGAACTTCGGTTCAGGACCTCGATTACTTTGGCTTCAATCCCACTGTGTGGATGTGAAGTATTTTGATGTGCTCCGATCCTATTGGTGGGGATCTATGGAGGATTGATGGCCCAGTGTCCATCGCGCTGTGATGATTGGTACCACATGCATTGAGTCTATGTTGCATTTGCATTTATGAGCCTTTGTGTATAAATTATGACGTTGTGGCCTTTGAGGCATATTTGAAGGATATCAATGTGTTGAATATAACTATGAGTAATATGCCGTTTATGCATTAATTGTTATACATTGATTATTATGAATTGTCTTACTCACCCTGCCTGTTTGAATGTTACCTCCACGTGGGTAACGTGCAGATGAGCAAGTTTAGCCGTGGACGCCGTAGGGGAGTATTATGAAGTTTAGAGTCGTTAGCCTTTATGGTTAATGTAGCGGGTCTTGCTCTGATATGTAACATCGGGTTGGGTTCTTTGAGTTGATTGTATATCATTGGGTTATTTTACTGATGTTCCCTTATGAGGAAAACATTGAGTTATGTTTTGAGTTCCGCTATATATGATATTTTGATGTATGTTGAGAAAACCCGTGTGTTACGGAGTATTGACCAACTTTGTTGACTTTGAGAAATGTACACCCTTTTGTGGCTTTTCAATGAAAGTTAATATTTTACTCTGAAATCCGTGTTATTTTTCCGTAATATCTGTGGGTAGAATAAGGGTGTTACATTAGTGGTATCAGAGCAGGTCGGTCCGTCCGGCCAAGTAGTCTAATGTTGTTTGTTCCCTGGTATGCGACAGGTGTGTGAAAACACTGTCGGTACATGTTTATTGTCAAACCTTTGTCTGCAATAGTGGGAATGAAACAAGTGGGGGAGAAGTTGTGCTTCTCCAGGATGCTGCAAGTGTGGAGTTGTAGCTCAGTGTGTGGTTGAATGCTATTATAATTTGGTAAAGATGGTTTATGTCCCATCATGATTTTCGGCTGTCTATTGACAAATTGAGGAACTGATCAGCCTTAATCTGTTGTTGATAGTAGACGGGGTCATGTTGGATGGAATAGACGTGTCTTGCAAGCTTAGATGGCGTGAGCAGTGAATTGTCTTGAGTTAAGCTAAGTGCTTAAGAATTGTTTTGAGGAGTCGCCGCAGGACAATGTTGAGATGTTTAATTTTGGTGGGAATTTTGAGTGGTAATGAAAGTGGGGGAGTTGGCGGTTTACCGATGAATTATGGTTGTCTGGAAGTGATCCTGACAAGATAGTGATATATAGCCAGGACGTGAATTGGAGTTGTGATCGACTTAGTTACAAAAATTAGTCTGATATTGAGAGCTCCATATTATATGTCTTTTTGGATGGTCAAGAAATTAAATGGATTGAGTAGTTTTGAGGCTTGTGTCTGGTGTGTGTGCTAAGGCATCATATTGTGAGGTCGGGTATATTAAAGGTGGACGATGACTTCTGATGATTATTAAAGAAAGAAAGATGTGGAATGCAATATTGGTATAATTAGGCCTTTAAATATTTCAAAAATTGGAAATGTGTTGAATGACTTCCTAAGTGCGAAATTGTTGTTGTACGTCAAATTCCGAGATCACAACTTTTTATGGAATCGAAATCGGACACCCGGAAGTCAGGTAATGGTCGAAAATAGAATTTCGGACTGTCAGGTTCGCTAGGTCCTTCGCCTAGCGAATAGTCGCTCGCTGCCATGTTCGCCTAACGAAGATGTCTTGGGCAGAAGAATGTTGTTTTGGTATTTTTGTCGTAACGGGAGAACCGTAACTCAGAATGACGCACGGTTCAAAGCATTGGAAAGCTAGTCCAATGCTCTATGTGATGGTGAAGTATGGGCATGGAATTAATTTATTTATTAATGGAATATGTTTGGATGTTGTTGTAAGTTCGGAAGGTGCGGTTCGTGTTTCCGCCATAACTCACAAATTGAGTGTCTGTTTGGCATGGGATTTTCCATACTTAATTGAGCGAGTCAGTGGTTGTGTTAACCGATGATATTTTGATATATTCGAAGAGTATAGAGGATCATGTGGAGCATCAGGAACTTGAGTTATCAGTGTTGGAGAGGAAGCAGGGATATGCCACTGTGAAGAAAGTTCAAAGAGTTTTTGGGAGAGCTGTCAACAGCTCATGTGTTAATTTTTGCCGAATCTGACAGAACTGTTTGTTGTATTTTGTGATGCTTTGTTGATGTGAATGGGAGATATGTTAAGTGTATCATCAACGAGTTTTAGTTATGCTTTAAGGCAATTTAAAGTACATAAGAGGGATTATCTGACGAGTGATTTAGAGTTGGTTGTTGTTGTGTTTGTGCCGGAGTTGGAGGCTTCAATTGGTTAGTTTGAGATTTGAAATGTTTGGTGATCTCAAGAGCTTAAGGTATTTGCTTGATTTGGAAGAGTTGAAAATGAGGCAGAGAAAATAATTGGGACTCCTGAAGGAGTATGGTTTTGAATTGAATTACCATTCGGGTGAAGCAAACGTGGTAGCTTATACATTGATTTGGGATTCTTTGCATATACCGATGATGATGGTAAAAGAGTTAGAACTGATTGAGCAATTTCGTGATATGATTTTGGGTTGTGAAGAGACTTCTTATGGAGTTAAGCTTAACATATTGGAGCTTACTATTGGTTTTCTTGATGAGATTCAAGAAGGTCATAAATCTGAATTGAGTTGGCAGATTTGTGGAATTTGATGAATTAAAGTCGAAGATTTGATTTGCGGATTTATGGAAATGGTACCATGAGATGTCGTGATAGAGTTGTGTCCCAGATATTGTTGAGTTGGAATAAGAGTATTATTGAAAAAGGACATTGAGGTAGACTGAATATTCATCCCGGTGCTATGAAGATGTAACCCGATTTGAGGAAATTATTTGATGGCCATAGATGAAGAGAGAAGTGGTTGAGGATGTATATGCTGGTTAGACTTGTCGGAAGTCATAGAATAAACGTCAGAGACCGTTGGGTCTGACGCAACTGTTGAATATCCAAGAGTGGGGATGTGATAGCATTTCCATGGATTTTGTGTTGGGTTTTCCGAAGAATTGGAGGGATATGATTTTAATTGGGTGATTTTGGATAGATTGACTTGATTGGCTCTTTTCTTACCAATGAGGATTAATCATTCTATGTTAAACTATCTGAGATGTATATCGATGAAGTTGTGAAGTTGTATGAGATGTCGTCGAATATTGTGTTAGATGGGAATCTGAGTTTTCATCGAGATTTTTGGGAGAGTTTGCAGACGCTTTGAGTACCATGTTGAAGTTGAACTCTGCCTATCATTCGTGGACGGATGGACGGACAGAGAGAACTATCCAGTCTTTAGAGGATTTGTGGAGAGCTTGTATGTTGGATCAGGGTTGATCGTGGGATAATTAATTATCGTTTATTGAGTTACCTACAATAACAGTTATCATTCTGGTATCAGAATGGCACCGTATGAGGCTTTGTATGGTAGGAGGTGTAGGACTCCTTTGTGTTGATATGATTCAGGAGAGAGTGTTGTGCTCGGACCTGAGATTTGTGTAAGAGACGACTGAAAAGATCAAGAAGATCCAAGAAAAGACGTGTTTTGAGAGTTACGATGGTGACTGGTGTTGGTCGAGCTTTGAAGTCTCGGAAGCACACAACGTGTTTTGTTGATTTGTATCAGAGTGGCACAGCAGAAGCGTGGGAGAAGTAGCCTGTTAGACTGTTTTACCGCTATCGCTTGTGAATTTACATGATGTGGCATGTGCCTGAATTGAGGAAGTGTATTTATTCATATGGATGGTGTACAAGTGAGAGATAATTTGACTGTTGAGGCATTGCTAGTTCAGGTTGATGAACGAGAAGCAACTTCGAGGTAAAGAGATTCCTTTGGTGAAGGTAGTTTGGGAGGACCAGCTGGAGAAAGTTGGATTTGGGAGTGGGAGATCAGTTGAGAGAGTCGTATCCGACTCTGTTCATTGAGGTAATTTTCGAGGGCGAAAATTCTTGTAAGTCGGTGAGAGTTGTAACACCCCAAATTTAAGCGGAATATTTTAATTAATTATTTAATTGAGAATATTCGTATTTTGGGTGGTTTTCGGTGGTTTTGTGGATTATTGAGAAAATATGCATTTTTGGACTATTTATTTAATTAATAGTATACTATATGAGAATATTAATATTATTATTGATTAAAATGAATATAAGTGAAGTAAGGGTAAATTGGGCATTATGAAGAGTTAGTAAGGGTGTTATGGGAAAAACCCAATTGTGTGGCCCAAGTCTAAGTTTGACAAAATAGAATTCTGAAGGTTGAGGATTCATTTTGTTAACCGTGAAAAGAATGGAGGCCAGAGCTCTGAGGAGGGATCAATGGAGGCAAGAGCTTTGGAAGATTTCCGGAGTTAATCGTGAAAGCTTTGAATCGGCTAAGGTATGGGGAGTATCACTGTTCATGATTTTCTATGTATTCCTTTAGATGCGTTTATGGTTGGTTTGTGATTTAAGGTATTTTGGTTTGGTTATGGGAAAATAGGGAATTTGATGATAAGGCTTTGAGGTTAGGGGTAATGGTATGTAACACTGAATATTGATATGAGAAGGGAAACCTTAGGCATTCATGGCCAAAACCTTGGATTGTGATATGTTTGACCATGTAGGAATAGGAATATTCAATGTGAGTAAACTCAGAGCAATTGCAGGAAAATAGTGTTTTAGGTAGTGCAAATGTTGCCAGATTGGCCTAATAAACCATAGATTTTGTGCTTTTATCGCCGTAAGACCTTAGGGATGATTTAGGGATGTTTTGGAGGCATTGGAGAAGTGAATCATGTGGACTTTTGGGTTGATTTAGGTTCCGGAGCGTAATAGCGTTTTGCTGTCCGTCACGACTGTTCGTGTTTTCGGTCGAAATCGTTTTGGACGTAACTTTTGATCTGTAAGACCGTTTTGACCCCCGTTGAAAGCGTTGGAAAGCTAATGAACAGGGATATAACATAGTATAGATAAGGGAATTGGTTTCCCAATGTTTTTATATCTAATTATGTTTGAGAAGTCAATTGTGTATATGTCCTATTAATGAATCATGTTTTGGTTCAGTGATGTCTTGACGTTTTGATGCTGCGATTTTTCTGATGAGTTACCATGAGGGTAACTGTGATAATATGATGAATTAACATGAGTAGGAATATGAATTTTATGTGATTAATAGGCGATAGTATGAGAATTACCGTGAGTACAATATGATGAATTAATATGAATATGACAGTGAGGTTGCGTGAGTAATAAGTGCTATTATGAGAATTACCGCGAGCGTAATTATGATGAATTAATATGAGGCAATAGGAGATGATATTATGGATTAATATGTAAATACTATGTGATGATATGACGAATTAACCTGAGTAGAACTGTGAAGTTTATGTGATTGATAGGCGATAGTGTGAGGATTACCGTGAGTATAATTTGATAAATTAATATGAGATAATATGGGGGTAGTATTATGAATTGATATGGGATAATATGACTATGAGCTAATATGTGATTTATACGTGATTATATGATGGCATGATGTGTGAAATTAATTACTATGATGAACTATGATGATATGTTGTATGATGAGTAATATGATGAATTATGATGATATGTTGTATGATGATTAATGTGATGAGATATTATGATATGTTGTATAATGATGACTACTGTGATGAGATAAGATAGCATGATGTATGATGATGATTGTTACGATGAGCTATGATGACATGATTTATGATGATGAATATGACAATGAGATATGACGTGTAATGATGATGAATATGATGAATGATGATGCACCATATGCTGTTATTATGAGGACTATTGTGAAGTGTGTATCATGCATTCATGTGCATCCGAACTTCGGTTCAGGACCTCGATTACTTTGGCTTCAATCCCACTGTGTGGATGTGAAGTATTTTGATGTGCTCCGATCCTATTGGTGGGGATCTATGGAGGATTGATGGTCCAGTGTCCATCGCGCTATGATGATTGGTACCACATGCATTGAGTCTATGTTGCATTTGCATTTATGAGCCTTTGTGTATAAATTATGACGTTGTGGCCTTTGAGGCATATTTGAAGGATATCAATGTGTTGAATATAACTATGAGTAATATGCCGTTTATGCATTAATTGTTATACATTGATTATTATGAATTGTCTTACTCACCCTGCCTGTTTGAATGTTACCTCCACGTGGGTAACGTGCAGATGAGCAAGTTTAGCCGTGGACGCCGTAGGGGAGTATTATGAAGTTTAGAGTCGTTAGCCTTTATGGTTAATGTAGCGGGTCTTGCTCTGATATGTAACATCGGGTTTGGTTCTTTGAGTTGATTGTATATTATTGGGTTATTTTACTGATGTTCCCTTATGAGGAAAACATTGAGTTATGTTTTGAGTTCCGCTATATATGATGTTTTGATGTATGTTGAGAAAACCCGTGTGTTATGGAGTATTGACCAACTTTGTTGACTTTGAGAAATGTACACCCTTTTGTGGCTTTTCAATGAAAGTTAATATTTTACTCTGAAATCCGTGTTATTTTGCCGTAATATCTGTGGGGTAGAATAAGAGTGTTACACCAAATTTGTAATTCTAATAATCCTAATTGATTAAACTTGAGGTATAAAAAATTAGGAGGCAAGATTTTCCATCTCTTTGAATTCTTTTGGATTTAACTGAATTTTTGCCCCATATTGCTTTTGAGACCTCCTCTTTTTAGTTTCTGGGCTCCTTTATCTCAAAACTTTATTTTTAGCATATAGTCAATAAACAATAAAAATAAGGAAGATGCAATAATTTAGCACTTGTTAGAAGAACAAATGGAGTTTTTCGTTTTTATTCTCCAACAAGTGACTTACCTCTTACCAAACATAAATAAAACTTAAAGAGTTTCTTCCCCTTTTTTATTTCTAGAATTTGATCCTATTTTATTCCTTTTTAATTTATCAAAAAGATTTTGAAACGAGAGGTGTTGGAACAAAATTGTTCATATCCCTTGGTTTTTGATGCTATCAAAGTACTTAAAGAACAATTGGGTATACTAACATAAGTTCAAGTGTGGAAGATCATAAGCTTAAAATTCAACTAAGGATTGACCCTAATATAAGCATATGAAGAGAAGCTAATGGACTCAGATTCTGAAGGATTAGAATCTGTTGACTCATATCATGGCATCTCTACTTTTGGTGACAACTCAGATTTTGAAAGACCTGAGCTAAAGGTACTCTGCTTTTGAACCGTACTTTGTCTCCAAAGCAGACTGATCTTATCAACGCTAGATTATTGAAAAAAGTCAACTAGATTTTCTTAGTGCAAGGCTCAAGGAAAGTTGATGTGACCTCTTAAGCATGCCCCAACATCTTGGTAGATGCCTGGTATGAGAAACACACAGTGGATAAAGTTATTGCATAAAGGATAAATGATTAACTGCCAACATCTCTATTGGAATTGCGTATCGACGAAGATCACTTGTACAAATTACTTCTAATGTCTCTTTTTTCTCTCTATAAAAGGAGTTGAATATTTGAAGGAATAAAACTAATGAACCATCTAACAAGAACAACACTGAGCACAACTTTGAGCTAAAGTTTTATCTGTTTACTGCACAAGTTCTTAAGATTTCTTATCTTTTTATATCTTAGAAATCTTAAGTGTTTAAGAATATTTGTGTGTGTTGTATCACTTATATACTTCTGATTTTACATCAATTATAATTGTTATCTATTTTCCTAAACTATTTGTTTAGAGTATAGGAAGTCTCTTGCTAGTTTGTTTGAGTAGTGAAAGTATCTTGCATGTGTGCTTGAGCAAAAGAAGCCTTTTGCCCGTGTGCTGGAGCAGAAGTCTCTTTCTAGTGTGATTGATTTGTTAAAGTCTCTTGCTAGTTTACTTGAGTAAAGTGTAATCTATTTGATTATAGTGAAAATCTCTTGTTGGACAAGAGGATTGGACTATTCTTAGTTTTTGATAGGAACCATGATAACTTTGGGTGTTGCTTTATTTATTGCTTCAAATTATTATTCATTCCACTGCAAACAACTTTGAGATCAAATTCTGAACTTGGTTTATCAGAAATGAAAAATAATTCACATACACAATTCAACCCCCCTTCTTGTATATTTTTCTCACCTTCAGTTAGCATTAGAATACAATCTGTGCTAAATATTTAACAATGGTACATAAGATATCCTGGGAAAAATACTCGTTCCTTCATGACGAGTGCATCTGGAATGACTGGTGGTGGTGGTATATCTTATGAATATAATATTGCTGAGAAAAGTCATTACTCGACTAGACCACCTACATTCAGTGGTGATTTCACTCAGTTTGAGTGGTGGAAAAGAAAAATGTATACTTATATCATTGGTCTTAATGATGAGTTGTGGGACATACTTGAAGATGACATTAAAATTGAAGTTAATGGTGTTAGAATGGTAACTGATATGAAAACTCTCACACCAGCTCAGAAGAAAATTTATAGAAAACATCATAGAGTTAAAGACATTCTGATACAAGCTCTACCTCATTGTTAATACATCAAGATCATTGATAAGTCAATTGTTAAGACTATATTTGAGTCTTTGTATTCTACTTATGAAGGAAACCAACAAGTCAAAGAGGCTAAGGCCAACTTTCTTGTACAACACTATGAGATGTTCATAATTAAGGATGATGAAGATATTGAAACCATGTTTTCTAGGTTTCAATTCTTGTATAAGGCCTTCAGGTTCTGAACAAAAGTTACACTAAATCTGACAATGTAAAGAAAATTTTGAGAAGTCTCCCTGCTAGATACAGACCTAAGGGCACAACTATTTAGGAGTCTAAAAATATGAATACGCTGAGCCTTGAAAGTTTGATAAGAAACCTTCAGAGCCCAGAGATGGAGCTGAATGGAGATGAGCCTGTAATGAAATCTAAATCACCGGCTTTAAATCCAATAGCTAAAAAAAATATGGTGGTAAAGTTGTTAGATCCTTAAGAGTATGGAAACCATAAGAAGCTTATGATGAATAAGTTTCTGATGGTAACTTAAATGATGAGGAAATGGCCTTTATCATCAAGAGGTTTCAAAAACTGGCAAGAAGGAACAAAAGATTCTCTGGTAGAAGTAGTGGCTTCAAAGGCTCTAGTTATAAAGACAAAGCTGATGATCATAAGAACTACTTCAATCGTAAGAAGCCTTGTCATTTCAAACTTAATTGTCCTGATCTGCAGAAAGATATACCAAAGAAAGGAAGCTTCCAGAAAGACAACTTCAGAAGCAAATTCAAGAAGAGTCTCATGGAAACATGGGATGAAATTGATAATGAAGACATTTTAGATAAAGATGATGGAAAAGAAAATATGGCACTAATGGCTCTTACATCCTCTGACACAGAATCTGAATCAACTTCTGATTCAGAATCTAAAGAAAAAGATGAGGTATTTTCTAATCTATCTTGTTTTGATATGATCTTTTTATTCAAGACCTCATGAGTCGTTGCCAAGAAAAGGCTCTTAAATTTTTTATCATAACTGGTCTTGAAAGAAAAAAACTTGCTTCCATGATATATGGAGTAAGTAAGAGCAAAAAAAAAAAAAAAGGTCTGGGTTATAGTGAAAGATGTTCTAGTCCAAAAGCTTAACTCTTCACACCCTTCTTCTTCAAGCATTTCTTAAATAGAGCTGAAAAATTATTTTGTACCTACTTCTGATAAAGGTAAAATTTTGAACCAATCAGAGCCTAAGATAACAGATTCAGAGGTTATGAACAAATCATTACTCGAGACTTCAAATTCAAAGGTCCTAAAGAAATCAGAATCTAACATTCAAAAGTCAAAGGTTTTAAAGAATCAAGAACCAAAAAATATCAAGTCAACGGTTCTAAAGAAATCAGAGCCTAAAACTTATGGATCAAAGGTTCTGAAGGGTTCAGAAGCCAAAGTCAAGAATTATCAAAGACAAAAGTATTATAAAAAAAAGTACGGAATGGGTCTAGACCCTTTTATTAAGCAAAGAATAAGAATAAAAGAAATCCTATAAAAAATAACACTAGAGGCCCATAAGATTAGGGGTACCTAAATCTAAAATCATGTTTGCTGCAAATATGCCTAAAGGAAGAAACAAGGTAAAAATTATGGTACCTGGACAATGGTTATTCACAACATGTGACGGAAGAAAGGCATATGTTCCAAACCATGATTCTGAAAGAGGAAGGAACTGTGGGGTTTGGAGTAGGATAGAAAGGGAAGATCATTGGTATGGGTACTATTGGTAATTCTCTAGTCTTTGTTAATAATTTTTGGTTAGAAAATGGTCTCAAACATAACCTATTAAGCATTAGTCAATTTTGTGACAATGGTTATGAAGTCTTGTTTAATAAGAACTTTTGTTCACTCATCAATGAGTTTGATAAATCCATTTTATTCAAAGGTAATAGGAAAGGAAATGTTTATAAAATTAATCTTTCTAAATTGACTGATCAGAAGGTAGCTTGCCTTTTGTCAGTGAGTCATGAGAAATGGGTCTGACACAAAAGGTTAGGTCATGCTAACTAGGGATTAATCTCTAAACTTAGCAAACGATAACTTGTTAAAGGGCTGCCAGATCTTGATTATCACTCAGATGCTCTCTATGGGGAATGTCAAGTAGGAAAGATTAGAAAAAATTATTTTAAATCTAAAAAACATTGTCTCTACCTCTAGACCCTTAGAATTACTTCACATTGATTTATTTGGTCATATTGGGACTACTTCAATCAATGGGAAGAAATATGGATTAGTTATTACCGATGACTATAGCAGATGGACTTGGTTTAAATTCCTTAGATCTAAAGATGAATCATATGAGGTATTTATCATCTCCTGCATATAAGTTCAGTCTGAAAAAGAATAAACGATTTTAACAGTCAGAAGTGATCATGGTGGTGATTTTGAAAATGAGCCATTTGAGAATTTTTGTGAAAAACAGGGAATTATCCACAAGTTATATTCTCCTAGAACTCCTAAGCAAAACAAAGTTGTAGAAATAAATAATAGGCCCTTACAAGAAATGGATAGATCCATGATCCATGATAATCATCTTCCAAAATACTTGTGGGCAGAAACCGTTAATACATTTTGTTATGTTCAGAACAAGATCTATATCGGACCAATTATGAAAAAACATCATATGAATTATTTAAAGGGAGAATGCCAAACATATCTTATTTTCATCAGTTTGGTTGTACTTGTTACATTCTGAACAATAAAGTCTGTCTAAATTTTTTTTGATGCTACAGCTTAAAAGAGTATCTTTTTAGGATATTCTGAACACTCTAAAGCATACAAGGTGTATAACTCTGAAACCAGAATGGTTGAAAAGTCTATACATGTCAAATTTGTTGACAAAGAGCCTGACTATAAAATGTCAGAGCCTATTGAAAGTTTTGTAGATATTCAGGTTTCTGAAGATCATATAGAGGCATAACCTTCAGAAGTTAGGGGCTTAGAAACTGGTGAATCAAAAGCTGGTGAACCAAAAGATGAACCAACTTCTGAAGTTCACCCAGAAGCTATGAATTTTTAAGAAGCCTAAGATGGCTCAAAAGTTTCAACTTAACCCAATAATTCTTTCAAGTTTAAAGCTTCTCATCCAGAAGAGCTAATAATTGAGAATAAGGATGATCCTTTAAGAACTAGATCAACATCCAGAGATGATAATTCTATGTTTGGATTTATTTCCTTAATAGATCCAACTTCTGTTGATGAAGATTTATCTGATGATGTATGGATTGTAGCTATGCAATAAGATCTAAACTAGTTCCAGAGGAATGATGTTTGAGATCTGGTCCCTAGGCCAAGTCAGAATAACATCATTGGAACAAAATGGGTGTTCAAGAAAAAACTGAATGAGCAAGGAGAAGTGGTGAAAAACAAGGCTAAACTTGTAGCTCAAGGCTACAATCAACTAGAAGGTATATATTTTTATGAAACCTTTGCATCTGTTGCAAGGTTAAAGGCAATCAGACTTCTTATCTCTTATGCTATTAATCATGATATTGTTTTTATATAAAATGAATGTAAAGAGTGCTTTCTTAAATGGAGTCATTTCTAAAAAGGTGTATGTCAAACAACCCCCCTGGGTTTGAGGACTCATACCACCCATATTTTGTTTTTAAGCGTAAGAAATCACTTTATGGACTCAAACAAGCTTCAAGAGCTTGGTATGAGAGATTAAGTAATTTCCTATTAGAAAATAGTTTTCAAAACACTATGAATAAGGAAATCTTAATTGTCCAAGTTTATGTTGATGACATAAATTTTGGTTATACTAATGCATCTCTTTGCAAAGAATTTTCTGAGACTATGTAGGCTGAGTTTGAGATGAGCATGATGGAAGAATTGAAATTATTCATGGGAATTCAAATCAATCAAAGTAAAAGTGGAACTTATGTTCATCAGTCCAAGTACACAAAGGAGATTTTGAAGAAGTTCAGTCTTGAAGATTGCGAGATTATGACAACTCCTATGTATCCAACCTGCACTATGAACAAGGAGGAAAGTAGCTACAAGGTGGATTAGAAGTTGTATAGAGGTATGATTAGTTCCTTGCTTTACCTTACAACTTCTTGGCCTGATATAGTGTTCAGTGTTTGTCTATGTGCAAGAATTCGATCATATCTTAAAGAAACTCACTTAACTGTTGTTAATAGAATATTTAGGTATTTGAAAGGAACGAAAAATCTAGGACTTCTTTATAAAAAAAACCTTAGATTATAATCTAGTTAAGTTCTAAGATGATGACTTTTTTGGGGATAGAATTGAGAGAAAATCCACTAGTGGAAAATGTCAATTCATAGGTGAAATCCTAATATCCTGGGCTAGTAAAAGACAAGCAACTATTGTTTTATCTACAACAGAAGAAAAATACATATCAAATGCATAATGTTGTACACAACTACTCTGGATAAAATATCAGCTAGAGGATTATCAAATTTGTGGAAACAATATTCATACCTTTTGTGATAATATTGTTGCTATTTATTTAACAAAGAATCCAATCATTAATACATTGAAATAAAACATCACTTTATTATAGATTATGTTTAGAAAGGTATTATAGATATTCAATTCATTGATCCTGATCATTAATGGGCTGACATATTTATAAAACCCATAACCATTGAAAGATTTGATTTTATAAAAAAGAATTTGAACATGGTCTTTATTAAAGAATAATGCTTGTTTCTAAATATAGTATCAAAGTTCGATGTTGATTAGAAGTAGCTTTAGTTAGAGTTTTGGAAATTCCTATGATGAAAAGTGGCTTCTGAAAGACTTCACTCTCTGAGACTCAGGAGTGGATTATTTGCTTCAGATAACACTTAAGTGGGAAACTCTTTTGCATACTTTTGACACCTATTCTACTTAATAATTCCACATGCAAGATAATTATCTTGCCTACATAGTGGCTAAATGGGTAAAGTCTCTAGGGTAATGATGTGAAACTTCTTTGATTTTTGTGTATATTCTCCTTTGTCATCTCTTCAAAAAAAATTCCTAATTAAATTTTGTTTCTTGATTTTTTTAATACTTTATGATTATTTTGGTTCTCTAAAATATTATCTTTGAGTGGTCTTAAAGCAAAGATAATTGTCTTGCACCTTTCTAAGAATACACTTGATTATATCTTTGGGAACATCTTTTAAGTTTTTTTTTTATTTTGTTTCTACCTTCTCCGTCAAAACCTATCTTTTGTGAAAACCCATTCCTGAGATGGCCTCCAGATCTAATCTTGGTATGGAAAACTAGCTGGTAGTTATCATTGTAGAACTTATTGACTTTGAAGAAATGATGGTTCAAGGCTTTGATTTTCAAAGGGTTGTATATCAAAATAGTTGGAATGGTTTCTTTGATATGCTCTATGGTCCTACTTACCTTAATCTGGTCAAAGAATTATGATCAAATGCATATGTACAAGAACTAAATCTAGAGCGTGTCGTGTTCTTTCTGTAGTATCCGGTGTCCCTATCACCATCACCCCCACCTCTATTGCTAATGCAATAAACTGTGAAGATGAAGGTGTTACTCCAACATATGCTCTTTTGGGAATTTTCTTTTCCTTTTAACTTTTTTTTAATAATCTATCAGACCTGTCTAAAGTCTCTAATCTTAATTCCATGCATCAGTCTGCCAAAGAACAAGAATCTAGACTCTTTAGATATTGATGAAATGCCTTTCTACTTCTTCTCAACTTAGATTTGAAGATCAACCTTCCCCATGTTATGTTTGAATATATGAAGATAACTATCATATCCTTTCACGAGGGAAAGGTCATCCTTCATTCCTTATGGACGAGTTCTTTTAGAACTTTTCATTCAACAAGGAGTTGAGAAAACTATGGTTGAGGATGCTTCTCAAATCTGGGGGTGATAAGTTGAAGCTGCCAGAAGCCTTAAAAGATTGATAGGCATTACCACAAACTTGATGGATATCAAAGGGAGTTTATGGCTAAAGTAGTTGAGGAATGCAAATTATGTTTATTCATTAATAAGACATTACATGATCTATATCTAAAGGATATTACATATTTTTTATTTAAAAATAGTTGGAATCCTCATATTTGATCATCTTTCCTTTCTTGTGTCTCCATATAAGCCTTCCAGTCCTTATGTCTCTCATCTTTGGCTGGATTTTCCTTATTCCTGAGTTTTTCATTGTTGTTTATGTGATTTTGTCCTTTTCTGAATCTTCAACAGACGTGCCTTCTTCTTCTCCTTCTTCACCCGAGGATCTATGAGCCTTTTCTATTTCCTCCATTTTCTTCTTTTCTTTCCTTTCATGCTTCTTCATCAAGTTGTGTATCTCTTTTTTTCATTGTTGTTTCTATGTTTTTGTTTTGCAAAGAAAAACTCAAGAGGAATGTGATCAGGTTGTTAATATAACATGTGCTTTTATAGAGGTGTTTTTAAGCCAACTTTTTAAGTTTTGAAGACTACGTTCCTTGAGTCTTGTTCTTCCTTGACTCCCATTACTTGACGACTATACTATCAGAATCTAACTTTGACTATCTTGGAATTATGGAGTAAATGCTTATCTATCACTAGTTGATATGGTTTACTTTTCACATGGTTTATTAGTATCCTCTCTCTCTCTCTCTCTCTCTCTCTCTCTCTCTCTCTCTCTCTCTCTCTCTCTCTTCTCTTCTCTCTCTCTCTACTCACATGTTTTAATTTATTTTTGTTGATTACAAAAGAAGGAAAATAATCATGGGAATATTTAAAAAAGATAAAAGCATTTTGAATGCTTTTATATACACTTGAACCCATATCAGAATTTTTTGTGTGCTTTTTATCTGAAGATTATTTCCTTCTTCTATCACGATAAGTTTAAATAACTTAGATAGAACTTAGTGGGAGCTTAGAGAACTCAACTTAGGACTATTAGAATAAGGGGGAGCTTAGAAACCTCAGACTATGATTTCGTCAAGTTAGTTAAACTGATCAACCAATGTTCTTAAATACCTTTTGTAACGCCCATTTTTAATTATTTGTTTTCTCGTATTATTTGTTTTTCGGTGCGTTATGTGTCGAATTTGGTTGGAGAATTAAGTTCTAAATATTAGAAAATATGATAATAGTAATAATAATATGATAATTAATAGTGTTGATACTATTGTTATTAATATTATTGTTATTATTGTTATATTTAAATATTATTAGAAGTGGTTTGGAATTAAAGGAAAATAAGAGATATTATTTTTAGAATAAGGAAATGAGAATTATTATTATTTTGGGAATAAAAAGAAAATAAAAGTGTATTATTTGGGATGGAGGGTAACATTGGCATTTTGGGGAAAAAATAGAATTGGAAGGAGAAGTACACGCACGGTTCGTGAAGGGAGGAGCTCGATCAAGTGAACGATCAAGAGCAAGGAGAGCATCAAGGCTGTGAATTTGGGAAGCTTGATCATCATCAGAATCACATTCGAGGTAAGGGGGGGGGGGGGAATTGATCGATTAAATGGTAGTTTACATGAATATGTGGTAGAAAGGGGAAATTCCCTAATCCCCATGATTTGATGATGAATTGATGTCTTTGCATGTTTATAATTCTGTATTGATTGTGAATATTGTGTTAGAAACTGTTGCATGTGCTGTAGTGAGTTTGTTGGGTGAATTGAGGGTTTCGGAGTTGAATGTATCTCTGAGTCGAAAATGGATTAATCGGCTAGAGTCGATGTTTCATTAGGTGAATTGGGTATTAGCTGAGTATAACAATTGTAGGATGACAAGCTAGTGTTGCTGGTGTGATTTTGGTGGAATTTGGAGAGTGGAGGTGCTGCTGAGTTCTGATCATGCATAACTTATTTTTCTGAAATCGTAGACATTCGCTAGGCGAATGCATATCGAGCATTCACTAGGAGCTCGCGTAGCGAGCATGTAGCGAGCGATAACAGTAGCTAATCCCTTGTGTTCGCTAGCTCATTCGCTAGGCGAGTGCATAGTGTCGCTACTGCGAAAATCGGCGCCGGCTGAACAGAAGAGTCGCCACCGTGCGTTATTTATCCCACGGGAGGGAAATAAAACGCTCAGAGTAAACCTCGCACAACACGGGAAAGGTATGGTCGTCGCAACCAAAACCTGGATTCGGGAGTCGGTTACGCAAGGGGAAGGTATTAGCACCCCTCACGTCCGTCGTACTCGACGGGATCCACACTTGTTTTCGGGTATGGATTGTTATTCTATCTACTCTATAGGTCAAAGGGTTAAAAAGAAAATAAAATGAAAATAAAATGACTCGGCAAAGTATCGCACTTTATGCCTACGTATTCCCGCCTGGAACGAGAAATCAGAGTCAACGTAGTTCGCCTACCTACGGGAAAGGAGGGGAAGGTTGCTCGCTAGGATATCGCATCCTATGCCTACGTACTTTCACACGGCATGAAAGATTAGAGCAAACGTAGTTCGGGCCACGTACGACACAAGTCTGCCTTGATTGATTTTATTCCTTCTGAAAAAGGGTTTTCTGATTAACAGTCCCAGCGGACAAAAATGACGTTTTGATGAGTTTACATTCTTTTACGGAAGAAGTGTCTTTTATTGTGTTTGAAATCTTTATGTGTTTTTCTGTTTGTTTTGAGAAAGAAAGAGACAGACCTCTAACCTACGGTTGCGAAGGGAAACAAACTAACCTAATGTTATCATGCATGGGTTAAGACCTAGTGTCTATCATGCTCCTCTCTTGCACAGAGAGAAACAGAGATCCTAAGGGATAGGCGGGATAGGCAGAAACAGAAACAATATCAGATATATACAGTAAAACAGTAAAATGCATGGATGCAACAGTACAAGCGAGGCAAGGGAGTCCCACTCAACCTCGAACCTAGAAAACAATAGGCAAAAGTGAACAGACTTCACTTTCAACCCAGCAGGGTAGACAACAAACAATACAGTCCAGAAAACCAATCAATACATCAGCAATGAAATACAACAGCAAAAGAAACAACATCAGCAGCTCTGAATCAACATCTGGCTTCAAGTAATCTCCAACCAGTTACAGGCTTCAACAAGCATCAATCTCCATCTTCATGGCCTTCAGGTAAGGGCTTTGATCATCAGTCTTCTATCTGCAATGGCTTTTCTTCAAGTTCAAACCTCCAGGATGAGGGATTAGTCACAAGAGTGAATTGGGTGTTAAGCAATCAGTTGACTACCAAAGATGGTGAACAGACTGCTTCTAACACAAAAGACATTTTCTCTCAAGAGTTCTATCTCATAGACACTATCACCAAGCCTTCCAAAGGAAGGGGGTGAGTGTCTTAGAGAGACTCTGAATCACAGAGAAGAATGGATGCAGACAAGGCAATCCATGTTTGAGAAACAAACTTTCTAACCTAGAGCTCTGCCTAGCTCCTAAACCCTAGTTCCTCAGCATCTGCTAGCAAGAATCTTCTCTTCAACTCTGGAAGTGGATCTTCAACATCTGGATCTCCAGTGGCCTTCATCTTCTCAAGTCTTCAGCTCTCCTAAGTCCCCAGACAACCCCAATACCCAAGCAAGCAAGCAATAATCCCCAGAGGGCACACCACACCAGTCAATCAGACATACACAGAGTATTAATAGCAGTAGGGGAGTCCTGACTTTTTCTCTAAGGGATCTAATAACTACCCATAGCCCCTATAGTCCCATAACTAATCTAGTTAAACCCTAAGTCCTAAGGGAAAGAATCAAACCTCCTAAGTCATCACCTAAAAAACCCTAATTTTATCATGTTATTCACAACCACACTAAGCACCTAAAATTAACTTCTAAAAAAGGGAACTAAATTGAATCTATAAGTTCAATGTCTAACCTAAACAACCTAAAAAGAATGAACAAAAAATATTGAAGCATTTGATAGAACAAAAAATCACAAAATCATGCATAAAATGAAACTATTAAAATGTCATTTATTTAGAAAATATGGGAAAAATATCAAATAAAAAATAAAATGCAATTTTTCTTTTTTATAATTTTCTTGACATCCTAAAGAAAATAATGTAAAAAGAATGAATTAAAAATATGCAATTTTTGATTTATTATGAATTTTCAAAAATGAATGAAAATAAAAGGAAATTAAAAAAGAAAATAGAAAGAAATAAAGGGAGGGGGTGAGAATAGTAAGAAAACCAGGGTAAGCGCGTTGGGCTTCTGAAACTGGGGGGTGTGGATAGCGTTCTGAGCCCAATCCCCCCAACTTAATGAAACGGTGCGTTTGGGATTTCAAAATCTCCCACCAAAACTCAGATTAAATGAGGGTCGTTCGATCCCTGGTCAGGTCAAATCTTCCCTCCAGATCCAAGGGCGCATGGTTCATCTTCTTCCTCCCTTCGTCTAGGGTTTCAGTCCCCATTTCCATGCATGAGAATTCCACTCACTCTTTCTCCATGATTTCTTGATGAAAACAAAAAATTCCCAGCCCTAAAATACTCTATGAAACTCCAGTAATCCATGCCTAGTCTTAGTTTTCCCTAACTCTCATTATACACTCCAAACAGAGAGCACGAAATTCAGAACACACCATGCTTGCCTGAGGTCAAAGTTGCCAGAACTCAAATCTAATGATCAACAGATATTCTACATGTTTGCCTCATTATTCTATGCCTCAACATATTGATTATAACTCAACATACAACTTGTTATCGAAGCCAACAGAAATGGTAACCTGTTATTGATCTCCATGAATCTATCCCTAAACCTCAAGAATTGATCCTCTATGGTTTCTAAACAACATTATCTTAGCCACATGATCTCTACCAGCCAGAATAGTGAGATTCGAAGAAATCTACATACCTTGCACTTGATGATGGTGATGGTAGCTAGACCTCAATTCAACCTTTGATACTTGCTGAAAACAATCTCCAATGGATGAATATGCTTCTGTTTGCAATGATTTGTGCTGAAACCTTGTGAATCATGCTATTCCATCCTTCATGCAAGTTGGAGTGATGAAGTGGATAGGTATGATCCTTGATCAATTCAGCCACTTCTTGGTGTGAATCCTAGGGTTTGAATGATGATGATGATGATTCAATTCGAAGATGTGAGAATTTTGAGAGGTTTGTGAGAGTTTGAGTATCTTGTGGAAGAATAAGAAAATGGATGAAAATGGAGATTTTTGCCAAATGGGAGCACCAACCCTTGCATGATTCAGCTTGCATGAATATATAGGTTGCATTAGAACCTCCTAGAACATTGGAGAACTTTCCCTTTACACTTTCCCTTTCAATTTGGATTATGTTACTTTCAAATCAAGCAACCATGTATAACTCCCAAATTATGACCTAAACTCAAAATTCCACTTTATCCAATGTTTTTAGAATGCCTTTTCCATTCAAAATGACCTATAATTTTGCATCATTTGGCCAAGATATGAAAAATACCATTTTTTAAGCCATTTTCCTTCATTAAATTCACCAATTTTGAAACCTTGTGCTATGGACATTTCCAATCTCTCATGGTCCCTTTTATAGACTCAAAATGTCATTTGGAGCAAGTTTGATGTTGTAAGTTTTTTCATTTGAGGCCTCCTTGTATGAGTTTTGGACATAGGTTAAAATGACCTATAATTCACAAATGACCAAAATACCCTTTGCTTGCCAAGACCATAAGTTGAGTTACACACATCATATGAAGGCATACTATACCATTCTAGAAAGCTAAGACAATGAGGAACAATTGTTATGTTGACCAGAAGTTCATTTGAAATCTCCTTGAGGGGTAAAAATTGCTTGGAAGTCAAGTCACTTTCACAGACAAAATTTCAGATACCTCAGATGACCTGTAACTTGCAAGGACCATAACTTGAGTTCTATAAATCTCCTTGATGTCTTCTACCACTCAAATTAAAGGTCTTGAGATCCTCTACAAGTTTCATGTTGGCCAAGGATCCACTTGAAGCTTTCATTTTGACTTATCTTGCTTAGAAAGTTGACCTAAACTAGGGAATTTTACACAGAAACCCTAATTTAGAAACTCCCCTTCTCCTTGATTTCTCTTGATTTCTTCTTGGCATATCTCCATATCCTTCTTTACATGTCAAATGATGAACCCCACATCTCTCCAATAGACTTGAATGTCCTTTAAATCAGTCAATTGACCTAGGGTTGACCTAGGGTTGACCCAGATGACCCTAGTTGACTGTCTTCGGCTGTAGTTCTTGTGCTCTCATCAATGATTTGTATCCTTCTTTAAATGACTTTCTAAGTCTCTCATGATGTCTAGATACTCTCCATGCCTTCAACTCACAGCTCACAACCCTCTTGTTGACCCTCAGATGCCCTCAGCTAGGAGATGGACTCAAGGCTTGATCTGTTGAACTCTTTGCTTTCAAATCCTTTTCTGATGACTTGAATGAGATTGAATTGGGATAATAACCTCTTGATAGGCTTCTAAAGAGGAGAATAGTGCTTGGTCCCTTGTTGGATGATTTGCTATGCTATGATATGCAGATGATTAGGCTATGTACATGACTCTATATGCAAATGCTAATGATATTGAAACATAAACCAAGTGAATAAGGTTGAGCAAATTTTAGGGTGCAACAGCTGCCCCTATTCAAGCGACTTGGACCCGATTGGGTGAAGAGCGAACGGCCTTCAAACATTCGAGGTACGAGACGGTTGAATACTAAGAAACCCGGAAATTTGCCAACCGCAGAAATAAACTGCACCCCTGTTTGGGTAACGACATCCACTGCCTGGATCTGACTGTTTGCAGCCGCTCACTGATCTCGTAACGACCATGCTGGGGATAACAGATTGCTTGCTTGTCCACATTAGGACTCTGTCTGTCATCAATACGAAGAAATCTCAACTAGAACCTGTCCACGTTAGGACTCCACTTGCTGTTAACCCAGAAGAATCTTGGCAACTCCGCTGGGGATGATCTGTCTGCATTTCAATACACTATCCACGTTAGGAATAAGCCCTTCCACGTTAGGAATAACACCTGTCCAAGTCAGGGTTAACATCGTCTACGTTAGGAGTAACACTTTTCCATGTTAGGAGTAACACCATCCACGTTAGGAATAACACCATCCACGTTAGGAATAACACCATCCACGTTAGGAATAACACCATCCACGTTAGGAATAACACCATCCACGTTAGGAATAACACCATCCACGCTAGGAATAACATCGCTTCTGTATCTGTCCACGTTAGGACTAAACTTTTTGTCTTTCCACGTCAGGAAGTAATCTTCTTTCCACGTAAGGAGAACTATATCAATCTGTCCACGTAAGGACTCCAATACCACTCGATATGTCCGTGTCAGGACTCCAATCTTTCCGCGTAAGGAATACAACTTTGGTTCTGAACCTATCCACGTTAGGACTCACCTTTCCACGTAAGGAGTACATCATTCTTCCACGTCAGGAATCAATTTTTCTTGAATCTGTCCACGTAAGGACCTCAATTATTCCACGTAAGGAATCTATCTCTTTCCTTCCACGCCAGGAATCAATCTCGATATGTCCGTGTGAGGACTCAATCTTTCCGCGTAAGGAAACCCATTTTTCCACGTAAGGAATTTCATCTTTCCACGCAATGAATAAACTTCTTTTCCACGTCAGGAATTGACCTCTTTTCCCCTGTAAGGAATAGACTTGTCCACGTCAGGACCCCTCTTTCGTCTTGATTTGTCCACGTCCGGACTCAGGCATCTTCGACCTGCTGAGGAAATAAGACTTGTCCACGTAAGGACTCACACCCTTGTCTGATCTGTCCACGTCAGGACCCATGCTTTGCCAACACGAATAAAGATAACTGCTGAGAGGAACTGGTCCACGTCAGGACACCAACACAAAGAGTAATCACTTTTGTCAACGTCATGACCTCCCATTCCACCAATTTAGAGAACCCGAATCTGCCCACGTTAGGACTAACACACTTCACCAACCCGGGGAAATAAACCTGTCCACGTTAGGACGCTCGCTTCTGAAGAAATCCCGTCAATATAGGAATAAAATTGTCCACGTCAGGACTTAGTTCTCCATTGATCCCCACCCACAAACTTCTTAGCGCCGACGTGACAGCGACTTTGGGGCGGACTTTACTGGGGATATTTGGAAACCAAACTACCGGACGCCTGTTCTGATAACCGGCGGTGGCCTATGAAATTCTGATTCATGGAACCCCTGATGACAACTAACTCTGCCTGGGAATAAAGAGAAACTTATCCTGATAACTCTGTGGGGAATACGGCCAAACTGATATTATCATTGGACGTCTCACGCCGAGATCTTGAATATTTGGTAGCTCATTTGAGCAAGAGTTCTCTCCACCTGAACTGCTAGAGTACAGAAACTGCTTCAGCAAAATAAATGCTGAAGATAATGCCGACTCCGCCGGGGATAGCCAGATGCTACGGAATTATTCCAGCAAAATAAATGCTGGAAGGGTGAAGTCAACCATGCTGGGAAGTTGGGAGCTCAAACCAAACACCCTGTTGAGGTAACCCCCTGCTGGAGAATATAACTTTGCTGAGGAATAGCAGGTATGCCAAGTATGATCGGACTTTCTGCTGGAGAGTGAACTGATATTACACAGTATCCCTGACAAAATAAATGCCAGGACCCACCACCAACTCTGCTGGGGAGAGTCTTGATCTTCGAGTTCCACTGGGAGGAAAGAGCACTTGCTGAAAAGAGAGAACTCCGCTGGGGGTGGGACTATTCTCTCGGGGGAACCCACTGACTCCGCTAGGGGAGAGTGAATGACCCTGCGGGGAAAGATGAACCTGTCTGAATACAACCTTATGATCTTGTAATCGTCGATCCTTTCCTTTTTTGCACACGCTACGACTAGCTAGAGAGTTCGATCCTTCTCCAGGAAGAACCTGCATGACCTGCGTGAAGGCTGAGTCTTTCGTTATTGCAATCTTTCGATCATCCTCCTCGTACGGTTATGAAACCTGCAACAACACAAACAAGACAAGACAAGCCTATGCAACCAAATCAACTCAGGTTAGTGACGTTATTTTCAGTTAATTCAAAGCTTTAGCAACTGTTGGCAAGGGCCAGCGACGTTATACTCATGCTAGTTTCATCAAACTTAGGCGTTAATCATGCACAAAACAGTAAAGAGCAGTGACAAATACTGAATAACGTGTTTTATTGATCGGGCCCCTGAATGGGCAGAGTTTTGTACACGGGATGTAACTCCTGAAATGAGGAAGCTACACAAAGCAAATATACAAGTATACAAGTATGCACAAGAAGCATAAATATTGACAACTTAAATTTGTACACATGTCGGCAACGGGATGCAGATGAACACCACGAACTGATCCTCCTATGACTCATCTGACTCTAACACTTTCCCGGTATCCCCACTTCTGAAAAGATTGTATCCGATAACTGGCTCCTCAAATGTATTCTCCCGCATTGATGCTTATTGCAATTATCAAATTCGGACCGCAGTCATTTGCTTTTCAAATCCCTAACTTTTGCGTGAACCGCCCTTTACGGGTTTTCAGTTCACCGGGATACCCTTTTTTTGCCGAAGCCGCCCAGTGTTAGTTTTCAACTTCGCGGGTGTACATTTTTTCAATTTTATCCCTAACTTTTGCCCGAACCTTTCATTCTGTTTTTGGTTCGCCAGGATGCCCCATTTTTGCCTGGACTTTCTTTTTCTGTCCATCGGGTCTATTTTAAGCAAAGTATTTTTTAACTGCGTCCGAATTTACAGGTGACGTGAAGTCTTCTCCGTCCATGGTGGACAACAACAACGCTCCTCCTGAAAAGACTTTACTGACAACGTATGGCCCTTTGTAGTTGGGGGTCCACTTGCCCCTATAATCTGCTTGCGGCGGGAGAATCCTTTTCAGCACAAGGTCGCCCGTCTGAAAGCTTCGCGGATGTATCTTCTTGTCGTACGCTTTCTTCATTCGGCTCTGGTACAAACGACCGTATGCTAGAGAAGCTAGCCTCTTCTCATCCATCAAACTCAATTGATTCAACCTGTCTTTCACCCATTCTGCCTCGTCCAGCTGAACGTCTCGCAATACCCTCAGAGAAGGGATCTCAACCTCTAATGGTAGCACCGCTTCCATTCCGTATACTAACGAGAACGGGGTTGCCCCGGTTGATGTGCGTACCGTCGTACGATAACCGTGCAAAGCAAAAGGTAGCATTTCATGCCAATCCTTATAGGTCATCACCATTTTCTGAACGATTTTCTTGATATTCTTATTGGCCGCCTCGACAGCGCCATTCATCTTGGGTCGGTAAGGGGAGGAGTTGTGATGTTCAATCTTAAAATTCTGACAGAGCTCCTTCATCATTTTGTTGTTCAAGTTTGAACCGTTGTCCGTGATTATCCGCTCGGGAATCCCATATCGGCAAATGATATCTCTTTTAATGAATCTGGCCACCACTTGCTTAGTTACATTTGCGTAAGACGCCGCTTCCACCCACTTGGTGAAATAATCGATTGCTACTAGGATGAACCGATGCCCGTTAGAAGCTGTCGGCTCGATCTTTCCAATCATATCGATTCCTCACATCGAGAATGGCCATGGCGATGACATCACATTCAGAGGACTTGGAGGCACATGGATCTTATCAGCATAGATTTGGCACTTGTGACACTTCCTCGCAAACTTGAAACAATCAGTTTCCATGGTCAGCCAAAAATAACCTGCCCGCAGCAGTTTTCTCGTCATAGCATGTCCACCAGCATGCGTACCAAAGGTACCTTCGTGTATTTCCTCCATGAGAAGCTTTGCCTCTTTCTCGTCTACACAACGCAACAGCACCAAATCGTGGTTCCTTCTGTATAAGACGCCATCCGGGTTCAAATAGAAATTACCCGCTAATCTCCTGAGAGTCTTCTGATCTTGACTGGACGCCCCAGCCGGATACTCTTTATTCTTCAGGAAATTAAGGATATCGAAATACCATAGTTTGCCATCAGATGCTTCATCAATAGCAAATACATAAGCTGGCCTGTCTAGCCGAGAGATAATGATTCGGGGAGCTTCGTTCCAGAAGTTGACCTTGTACATGGAAGACAAAGTGGCAAGGGCGTCAGCCATTTGATTTTCTGCCCGCGGTACGTGATGCAATTCAACTTTGTCAAAGAAAGGCAACAATCTCCTTGCATAATTCATGTAATGTATCAAATTGGGCTGCCGGGTCTCCCATTCCCCTTTTATCTGATTCACCACCAGAGCTGAGTCTCCGTATACGTCTAGATGTTTGATTCGCAAATCAATGGCTTCTTCAAGCCCCATTATACAAGCTTCGTATTCAGCCTCATTGTTGGTAACGACAAAGGTCAATCGGGCAGTAAATGGGATGTGCGACCCGTGTGGCGTGGTGATGATTGCCCCTATTCCGCTACCGTACGCATTCACGGCTCCGTCAAATATCATCTTCCATTTGGACCCCAACTCTGGTCCCTCGTCTGGCAACGGCTCTTCACAATCTTTCATCTTTAGGTACATGATATCCTCGTCAGGAAAATCAAACCTCATCGATTGGTACTCTTCAATAGGCTGCTCCGCCAGATACTCGGACATCACACTCCCCTTTATAGCCTTTTGCGAGACGTATTGAATATCATATTCAGTCAAGACCATCTGCCAACGGGCAATTCTACCTGACAACGCCTGCTTTTTAAACACATATTTGATAGGATCCATCTTCGAGATGAGCATGGTTGTATGATTCAGCATGTACTGCCGCAAACGCTTGGCGGCCCAGGCTAGCGCGCAACAAGTTTTCTCAAGCATTGAGTATCGAGATTCACAATCTGTAAATTTCTTACTCAGGTAATAGATCGCATGCTCTTTCCTCCCCGTCTCGTCGTGTTGACCGAGAACACAACCCATGCTTCCCTCAAGAACCGTCAAATACATTATCAAGGGTCTACCTGCCACTGGGGGTATTAGAATAGGAGGCTCCTGCAAATACTGCTTTATTTTATCGAACGCCTTTTGACAATTTTCGTTCCACGTCACAGCTTGATCTTTCTTCAACAGCTTGAATAATGGTTCACACGTGGCCGTTAGGTGAGATATGAACCGGGCAATGTAGTTCAACCTCCCTAAAAACCCGCGCACCTCTTTCTCTGTTTTAGGCGTCGGCATTTCTTGAATTGCTTTTATTTTAGCAGGATCAACCTCTATTCCTCTTTCGCTTACGATAAACCCCAGCAGCTTACCCGATCTCACCCCGAAGGTGCATTTATTAGGATTCAGCCTCAGCCTGAACTTCCTAAGCCTTTTAAACAACTTCAGCAAATTCACCAGATGCTCTTCCTCCGTCTGGGATTTGGCAATCATATCGTCAACATAAACTTCGATCTCTTTATGCATCATGTCATGGAAAAGAGTCGTCATCGCACGCTGATATGTTGCCCCAGCATTTTTCAAACCGAAGGGCATCACTTTGTAACAAAATGTTCCCCAAGGCGTTATGAAAGTAGTCTTCTCCATATCTTCTGGCGCCATTTTAATCTGGTTATAGCCTGAAAAGCCATCCATGAAGGAGAATACGGAGTACTGAGCAGTATTATCAACTAACACGTCAATGTGAGGAAGTGGAAAATCATCTTTTGGGCTTGCTTTATTCAAATCTCGATAATCCACGCACATTCGAACCTTGCCATCTTTCTTTGGCACTGGTACGATGTTGGCAACCCACGAAGGATACTTCGTCACAGCCAGGAAACCAGCGTCCCACTGTTTCTGAACCTCCTCTTTGATCTTCATTGCCATATCTGGTCGAGTTCTGCGAAGCTTTTGTTTGACCGGCGGGCAATCTTCTTTCAGTGGCAGGCGATGCACGACCATATCTGTATCGAGCCCTGGCATATCTTCATACGACCAAGCGAATACATCACTATACTCTTGGAGCATTTCAATCAGTCTTTGCTTGATATCACTCTGCAGTGCGGCTCCGATACGAATATTTTTCTCAACCCCTTCCGACCCCAGGTTGATAATTTCGATAACCTCGTCGTGAGGCAGAATGGCTCTTTCCTCTTGCTTCACTAACCAAGACAGTTCTTCAGGAACGTCGCTATCTTCGACAACCTCTTCTTCGGCCTGGAATACCGGGTGCTCGAAGTCGGGACGAGTCATAGGTGGTTCAAAGATGTCATCTGAAAATGTTATCCTGCAAAAGGAATGGTTAAGTGCTTCAAAATGCGTATAAAGCGAATAACCACGTTGCCATTTTGTTGAAAAATATAAAACAAGAAAGACAGGGATTACAGTATTTGCACATGAAAAAAACGCCGTTTATTTAATGATTGACACGCAATGTTCATAACAACACAGCCCTAAGCAAATCCTGATGCCCCGGGCAAGACATCAGATTATTCAACAATTAATAAAGCAAAGCATTACTGTTTAAAAGTCACAGGAACAAGCTCCTGAATGGACCAGTTGCACAGTCCTTGTCCTGGCGTGCTTGGCTGAATCCAGGCATCCATATCACAGTCGCTGTCTCCTTCATCAGACTCTGACGCAGCATTGACAGTTTCGTGACATACTCCACTGGCAGATATGGTGATTGGCTTTCTGAAACGGGGTGCCCCCACGGAAGGAGTTGATGACGACGGTTGGTACCCCAGCCCGAACCGGTCAATCTTCACAGGAATGTCCAGCACTTTGCCCCAGCCCTTGGCTTCTCCTGCTTCCACTAGAGCTTGAGCCTCTTTATACGACGAGACGGCTATCTCCGGCACTTTGCTCGACCCGGGACCCTTGTCCTTGATGCGCAAACCTTCGAATGCCTGGCAGGGCGTCTCGTGGATCTCTCCGTCGACTTCCACATATTTAAATGAAGATAAATGGCTGACTAGGATGTCCTCTTCTCCGCACACGGTGACTACGCTGTCTCCGACCATATATTTTAACTTCTGATGCAGGGTGGACGTGACTGCCCCTGCTCCATGAATCCAGGGTCTTCCAAGCAAGCAGCTGTACGCCGGCTGTATATCCATGATATAAAACTCCGTTGCAAACACTTCCGGCCCCACTTGTAGAGGCAATGTGATCGATCCAAAGACTGTTCTCCGCGTGCCATCAAACGCTCTGACTACCAAGTCGCTGGGCGTGCACAAGATTCCTCTAACATCCAGCTTCATCATCGCCTTCTTGGGCAGCACATTCAAAGACGATCCGGTGTCAACCAACACGTGCGACATTACTGATCCTCTACACTCGACAGATACGTGCAGCGCCATATTATGATCTCTCCCTTTCGGGGTCAAGTCAAAGTCAGTAAAGCCCAGGCTGTGGCCTGCATTCACATGTGCCAACACTCCTTCCAGCTGATTCACGGAGACGTCTTGGGGTACAAAGGAAGTATCCAGGACTTTCAACAAAGCATTTCTGTGAGCTTCCGAACACAACAGCAATGACAGGATAGATATTTTGGACGGCGTCTGCTGCAGATGCTCCACAATCTTATAATCACTTTTTCGAATCAAGCGCATGAACTCTTCTACGTCTTTCGATGCCGATTCTTTGTCACTTGCTTGCGCCGGAACATTCTCAACCACTTTCCCTTTTCCCTTTGCTAATCTTTCAGCCTCCACTTCAGGGGATATAAAGATCCTACCACTCCTTGTCATACCTCCCGACCCAACAACATTATCCACAGTCTCGGCTGGCTGCTTATTAACATCAATTTTTATCCCGTCACAATACACCTCCAACCCATATGACCATGGGACTGCTTTCGTGCTCTCGTACGGGATTGGCCCGGCCTTAGTTATGGTGATCGGTGGTCGCTGAGCTGGTGCGGCGATAGTGATTGCCTTCCGAGGAATCGTCACAGTGGCCACATCATTCTGATCATCTGCTACTGCCCCTGCGGGCTCTTCAGTTGCTGCTTGGTCAAACTGCAATATGCCTTCATCAATTAAAGCCTGAATGCCTTTCTTCAAATCCTCACACCCCCCAGCTAGGGTCCAACAGTCTAAGCAATACTCGTTACATCCTGGGTAAACACCTCCTTGTAACAGTCGGCTCTTTATCTCGCTCAGCGGCGTCTTCAAATCATCGACATTCATAATCATATTCAAACCTTCCTCAGTCAGAACGGCGTTTGCCCCATGATTAGGCATGGGTTTCTGCACTATATTCGGACCTGCCGTTCCGAAATTGATAGTCTTATGGTCCAAAAGATTCTGCACAACATGCTTAAAAGCATGGCAACCTTCTATATCGTGACCCGGGGCTCCAGAATGAAACTCGCAGTGTCTGCTTGCATCGTAGCCAAACGGGGGAGCTCCCGTTATTGGCGCCAGAGTTCTTTTCTCTACTAGATTCAATCCCAACAATGTTTGCAACAAATCGGCGTAGGTTGAGGGAGGCTTCTCAAACACTCTCCTTAGTTTATTACCCTGGAATCTTCGCTGAGCCTGCTGCGCCCCCTGCTGAGGCTGCTGCTGCTGTTGCATTGGCTGCTGCTGAACCGGTTGTTGTTGCTGGACCGATGTTTGTTGGTACGGGATAGTAACACTCGCCACCTGCTGCGGCTGACGATATTGGTTTCGTCCCCTGCCTCGGCCTCGGCCTCGGCCTCCAAATACCGCGCTTGCCTCGCCCTGACGGCGCCCACCATAAGCTTTCCTATTACTGCTGGATGCAGTTGATTCCTCGACTTGGAACTTTCCTTGCTTGATGTTACGTTCAATCTTTTCCCCCATCAGAATTAGGTCTGAAAAACTGGCCAGAGACGTGTGAAACAGCATATCGTGAAACAGACCTGTGAATGTGCCGACAAACATGTCATTCATTTCCTTATCTTCTACCGGAGGACGGACCCTGGCAGCCATATCGCGCCACCTTTGCGCATACTCTTTAAAACTCTCCCCCTTCTTTTGCGACAGCCCGGCCAACTGGACCCGATTGGGTGCCAAGTCGCTGTTATACTTGTAGTGAGCTACAAACGCCTCTGCTAATTGCTTCCATGTCTTGATATCAGTTGGCTCCAACCCCATGTACCACTCTAGGGAAGGGCCCGACAGACTATCCTGAAAGAAATGCATCAGCATTCTTTCATCAGTTGAGTATGCAGACATCTTTCTGTAATAAGCTCGTACATGCACTTTTGGACACGTATCTCCTTTATACTTGTCAAACGCAGGAGCTTTGAATTTAATTGGCACCCTTAAACCAGGTACCAAGCCCATGGTTGCCATGTCCAATCCCACAACACTTTGGTTTAAGACTCCCCTCATCTGCTCTTCCAGCATTCTGATCTTCTGGGAATCATCCATCGGCCCTTCAAAACCTCCTCCGGAGAAGGCGTCTTCCTGCTGATCTTCTTGCCACATACCGTTTCCAGCCCCATACCCATCATATCCATTATTACGTCCTGCTCTGATCTGATTCATTCCCGGACCTCGGCCTCTGTTGCCGTACCCTTGAATACCTCCAGCAGGACCACAAGCCATAAATCCAGTACCGTTTCCGTTTCCAAAGCCTCCGTAACCCTGATTGGTCGCGCCATAACCGTCTTGCCCAAAACCTTGAGCATTAAAGTCGTACTTGCCAGTGTTATTGAATCCCTGATCGTTGAACCCGAATCCAGCATTGACAAAGCCGTTGCCGCCTAGATTATCACCCAGATTGACATCACCCAGCCCAACATTATGGACAGCAGTCTCATTTCCAACTCCGACGTTACCATTTGCAGCAGCGGTAGCGTTGTTGACATTAGCAGCAGGTGTATTGATTACAGGCGGAGCCACTGGCGTGGGAGTACCGTCTCCATGAACAGTATCGACCCGTACCGACTGATGATCTTCATTACCATGACCAGTATTTCGAGCCAACAGAGGCTGGACCATGGCCTGCAAATTCTCCTGCCCTTTCGCAATAGCTTCCATGGTCTGCATGAAGAGAGCGAGCTTCTCGCGCACATCTTGCATCTCGTTCTGCATTTGATCCATGATCCTTCGACAGTTGGTGCGGGTAGAATAGCGGTGCGGATGTTGATCTGTAATCCTGGAAAGTACCTGGTACAGAGCAGGACATAAGACACTTGCTCAAAAATTACCTGTAATGCAATATGCGTATGAATGCAATGCAATGTGTCTGTGCATTAGGGTGATTCATTCCCCCAGTTCTAGTGTGAAGGTGCCAGTGCAGTGACAGTGTTGACAACAGGAATATCGAAGCTGAATCATAGAAATCCTCATATATTGCTGAGAAAACCCGAATACAATGCCGCTGAAAGTACGATAAGAAGGCATGACCTCAACCAACAATCCTGGTGATGGTCAGCACTTATGCAAATAAAGCATACAAGTTACTACAAGTTACTACATGAAATGATCAAATCCTCCCAAAAGTCTGGTACTCTTCTATCAACTTCTTGGTCTCTGGATGGCTTGGTCGATCAAGCAGCCCTTCAACAAGTTGGTTTCTCTTCTTAAGAACACGGCGCACGTCTTCAGCAGTTTCTTCCCATGTTGCTTCTCCGAAGCAATCTTCTAGCTTTCGCTTCTGAGACACCGCTTCATCTCTGGATTTGATTGCCTTGTTTAGTGCATGCTGGACACTATACCGGGTCATCACTTCTTCCTCACACTTCTTGATGCTAGACTTCAACTTCTCTTCGAGGTTAGAGATTTGCTGCTTCAGCTTATCTTCTCTCATCTTATTGTTGGTGAGAGTAGCATTCCAAGTCTTATTGCAAGAGGAGATTTCTCGGTGTGCTGCGTCGAGCGCCTTCTTTTTGGCTTCCAGCATGTCATGGGAGCTTCTGAACTCTTGCCCCAGACGTTCGCGCTTCTTCCTCTCCTCAGCCAACTCAGCCCCTAATCTGTTCATTAGCTCAATCTGCTGTTGGAAAGCATACACGGCCTTGTTTTTCTCACTGCGTACCTGGGCTAACTCTTTCTCTAACCCTTCATTAATATTCACCAAGGCTTCCTTTTCCTTCACAACTTGCTCGTAGACTTCCCTAGAAACAGTAGTTGGCTCCGCTACCGGAATGGGAACAAGAATTGGTGCGTCTGGAAACGGCATCCTCAACTGACTAGCCCTCTCCTGAATCCAAACTCTATAAGGTGCATAGGCCTGACAGTCATTCTTTCCTAACAACGGCTTCCCTCTGCGGTTAATATGCGTCCAGGCATGTTGCAACTTGGCTAATAACTCCCCCTTCACTTCACCTGTGAAGTACAGAGATTCCTGTACTTCATCCTCCTGAGGCGGGTTCTTCAGCGCATATCCGAACTGACGGACCAACAGCGATGGGTTGTAGTTGATACACCCTTTTCTTCCAATCAGTGGGACATTAGGGTAACCAGAACAACTGAAGATAAGCTCGGATCCCAGCAGATCTCTATCAAACCACTCCATATCTTCCGACGATAGCCTCATCAGGCGCTCCGGCCAACCAACTGGGACTGTAGTCTCTGCAACAGATCCTCTCTTAGGAAGGTGACTCTCAAACCACATACTCAACAAGGGCACACACAGATGAACATTCTTCCCTCTTCCCTTCTCATTCTTGTAATGCAATGAGTGGTAGAGATCTCCGAGTAAGGTAGGTACAGGATTACCAGCGGCAAACAAGTAGAAGGCGTCGAAGTCCACAAAATCCGGTATATTGGGGAACAGTACTATGCCATAAATACACAAGGCCAACACAGCATTGAAAGCAACCCAGCACCCGCTCTTGGCATACTCTTGGGCTTTACCAACTAAGAACTGAAGTGAGAAGCCTAGAACTCCACGGGAAACAGTAGTCACCAGTTCAGAAGCATCAATATGCAAAGCTTTTGCCAAGTCCTCCGGCTTGGGCTTGGCGTCATAATGAATGAATGGAACCTGGTTCTGCACGGGCAGCTCAACATACTCAGCGTATTCCTCCAGGGTTGGTCCCATAATAAAGTCAGAGAACGTAAAGCATCTCAAAGCAGGGTCGTAGAATTGCATCAGAGCATACAACCCATCTAACTCTACCTCTGTAGGTTTGCACACCAATCTCAATAATCTACCATAGCTCATCCGGAAGCTCCTACGAACACCCTCATCAGCAAGAGAGATCAACCCAAGTAGAGGAACAATATCAGGCATAGGCAATTTGTAAGCAACCGTTCTCCTTAAGCTAGTCATGATCAAACACTCAGAAGTCTGGGCACTAGAACTAGGGAAATGCAAATGCACCTGCAGCACAGACACACGTTAGTGAAATGCAAATGGTAATGGATATGCAGTGATGCAATGCAAGTAACATGCAACAGGGACCAAAGCTGTAGCTGAATAGCCTGAACCCAATCAAGAAAGGTCTCAGATAGACCATCCAGAAGTCCTCAAGCCCTGGTCTCAGATATACCTCAAACAAAGCTCCAATACTGGTCTCTGATAGACCCCATAATCATAACCTGAATGGTCTCTGGCAGACCTCAAATCATTTTTCCCACTGGTCTCTGATAGACCTCAAAACACATCTCCAAATAGTCTCTGACAGACCTCGGAACACACCAACTGGTCTCTGACAGACCTTAGAACACATCTCCACCTGGTCTCTGACAGACCTTAGAACCCTCCATAAATATCCAGGATCCTGATCAAGAAACAAACCGGTGGTCTGAAGGTCTAGTTACCTGCATAACCCTGAATCCCCTCACAGGTGGGTGGCCCTATAACTAGCACAAGGTACGGCATCCTATGCGGTCGTCGGCGTCACAGACTTTCAGGGTTGATGATACGATTCCCAGAAGGAGTGGCATCATCAATTCCTGAAGAGGCCTCACTTAGCCAACTTCCAAATGATCGGTCCCCAGAGTCGACAATCCCACTAACCAGCAACCCACGCCAACCAAAGGAAGGGGCAGGAGGCCAACCAGAGGAACCTCGTCTGAGTGTAGATTTCATGGGACACCAAAGCAAGCAAAGCAAGCGGGCGCCCACTAATTTCTACTCTAATTCTAGGTGCACTCAAGCCCAGGTCCGACTTCTCACTCAATATCAGAACACCCGTCACACCCCAGATACAGCAATAATAATCAATATATAAAGCTAAAAAATAGAAGGTTAGAAATATAAAATAACTCCATACAAAATCCTCGACGGGAAAACAAGCGTTAGGATTGACTCTCTCAAGGGACGTTGGATCCCAAATGCATAAGAACCATCGCAGTCCTTAGCAGCCAGGGGACGTTGGATCCCCAGCAGAGTCGCCAGCTGTCGCTACTGCGAAAATCGGCGCCGGCTGAACAGAAGAGTCGCCACCGTGCGTTATTTATCCCACGGGAGGGAAAGGAAACGCTCAGAGTAAACCTCGCACAACACGGGAAAGGTATGGTCGTCGCAACCAAAACCTGGATTCGGGAGTCGGTTACGCAAGGGGAAGGTATTAGCACCCCTCACGTCCGTCGTACTCGACGGGATCCACGCTTGTTTTCGGGTATGGATTGTTATTCTATCTACTCTATAGGTCAAAGGGTTAAAAAGAAAATAAAATGAAAATAAAATGACTCGGCAAAGTATCGCACTTTATGCCTACGTATTCCCGCCTGGAACGAGAAATCAGAGTCAACGTAGTTCACCTACCTACGGGAAAGGAGGGGAAGGTTGCTCGCTAGGATATCGCATCCTATGCCTACGTACTTTCACACGGCATGAAAGATCAGAGCAAACGTAGTTCGGGCCACGTACGACACAAGTCTGCCTTGATTGATTTTATTCCTTCTGAAAAAGGGTTTTCTGATTAACAGTCCCAGCGGACAAAAATGACGTTTTGATGAGTTTACATTCTTTTACGGAAGAAGTGTCTTTTATTGTGTTTGAAATCTTTATGTTTTTTTTCTGTTTGTTTTGAGAAAGAAAGAGACAGACCTCTAACCTACGGTTGCGAAGGGAAACAAACTAACCTAATGTTATCATGCATGGGTTAAGACCTAGTGTCTATCATGCTCCTCTCTTGCACAGAGAGAAATAGAGATCCTAAGGGATAGGCAGAAACAGAAACAATATCAGATATATACAGTAAAACAGTAAAATGCATGGATGCAACAGTACAAGCGAGGCAAGGGAGTCCCACTCAACCTCGAACCTAGAAAACAATAGGCAAAAGTGAACAGACTTCACTTTCAACCCAGCAGGGTAGACAGCAAACAATACAGTCCAGAAAACCAATCAATACATCAGCAATGAAATACAACAGCAAAAGAAACAACATCAGCAGCTCTGAATCAACATCTGGCTTCAAGTAATCTCCAACCAGTTACAGGCTTCAACAAGCATCAATCTCCATCTTCATGGCCTTCAGGTAAGGGCTTTGATCATCAGTCTTCTATCTGCAATGGCTTTTCTTCAAGTTCAAACCTCCAGGATGAGGGATTAGTCACAAGAGTGAATTGGGTGTTAAGCAATCAGTTGACTACCAAAGGTGGTGAACAGACTGCTTCTAACACAAAAGACATTTTCTCTCAAGAGTTCTATCTCATAGACACTATCACCAAGCCTTCCAAAGGAAGGGGGTGAGTGTCTTAGAGAGACTCTGAATCACAGAGAAGAATGGATGCAGACAAGGCAATCCATGTTTGAGAAACAAACTTTCTAACCTAGAGCTCTGCCTAGCTCCTAAACCCTAGTTCCTCAGCATCTGCTAGCAAGAATCTTCTCTTCAACTCTGGAAGTGGATCTTCAACATCTGGATCTCCAGTGGCCTTCATCTTCTCAAGTCTTCAGCTCTCCTAAGTCCCCAGACAACCCCAATACCCAAGCAAGCAAGCAATAATCCCCAGAGGGCACACCACACCAGTCAATCAGACATACACAGAGTATTAATAGCAGTAGGGGAGTCCTGACTTTTTCTCTAAGGGATCTAATAACTACCTATAGCCCCTATAGTCCCATAACTAATCTAGTTAAACCCTAAGTCCTAAGGGAAAGAATCAAACCTCCTAAGTCATCACCTAAAAAACCCTAATTTTATCATGTTATTCACAACCACACTAAGCACCTAAAATTAACTTCTAAAAAAGGGAACTAAATTGAATCTATAAGTTCAATGTCTAACCTAAACAACCTAAAAAGAATGAACAAAAAATATTGAAGCATTTGATAGAACAAAAAATCACAAAATCATGCATAAAATGAAACTATTAAAATGTCATTTATTTAGAAAATATGGGAAAAATATCAAATAAAAAATAAAATGCAATTTTTATTTTTTATAATTTTCTTGACATCCTAAAGAAAATAATGTAAAAAGAATGAATTAAAAATATGCAATTTTTGATTTATTATGAATTTTCAAAAATGAATGAAAATAAAAGGAAATTAAAAAAGAAAATAGAAAGAAATAAAGGGAGGGGGTGAGAATAGTAAGAAAACCAGGGTAAGCGCGTTGGGCTTCTGAAACTGGGGGGTGTGGATAGCGTTCTGAGCCCAATCCCCCCAACTTAATGAAACGGTGCGTTTGGGATTTCAAAATCTCCCACCAAAACTCAGATTAAATGAGGGTCGTTCGATCCCTGGTCAGGTCAAATCTTCCCTCCAGATCCAAGGGCGCATGGTTCATCTTCTTCCTCCCTTCGTCTAGGGTTTCAGTCCCCATTTCCATGCATGAGAATTCCACTCACTCTTTCTCCATGATTTCTTGATGAAAACAAAAAATTCCCAGCCCTAAAATACTCTATGAAACTCCAGTAATCCATGCCTAGTCTTAGTTTTCCCTAACTCTCATTATACACTCCAAACAGAGAGCACGAAATTCAGAACACACCATGCTTGCCTGAGGTCAAAGTTGCCAGAACTCAAATCTAATGATCAACAGATATTCTACATGTTTGCCTCATTATTCTATGCCTCAACATATTGATTATAACTCAACATACAGCTTGTTATCGAAGCCAACAGAAATGGTAACCTGTTATTGATCTCCATGAATCTATCCCTAAACCTCAAGAATTGATCCTCTATGGTTTCTAAACAACATTATCTTAGCCACATGATCTCTACCAGCCAGAATAGTGAGATTCGAAGAAATCTACATACCTTGCACTTGATGATGGTGATGGTAGCTAGACCTCAATTCAACCTTTGATACTTGCTGAAAACAATCTCCAATGGATGAATATGCTTCTGTTTGCAATGATTTGTGCTGAAACCTTGTGAATCATGCTATTCCATCCTTCATGCAAGTTGGAGTGATGAAGTGGATAGGTATGATCCTTGATCAATTCAGCCACTTCTTGGTGTGAATCCTAGGGTTTGAATGATGATGATGATGATTCAATTCGAAGATGTGAGAATTTTGAGAGGTTTGTGAGAGTTTGAGTATCTTGTGGAAGAATAAGAAAATGGATGAAAATGGAGATTTTTGCCAAATGGGAGCACCAACCCTTGCATGATTCAGCTTGCATGAATATATAGGTTGCATTAGAACCTCCTAGAACATTGGAGAACTTTCCCTTTACACTTTCCCTTTCAATTTGGATTATGTTACTTTCAAATCAAGCAACCATGTATAACTCCCAAATTATGACCTAAACTCAAAATTCCACTTTATCCAATGTTTTTAGAATGCCTTTTCCATTCAAAATGACCTATAATTTTGCATCATTTGGCCAAGATATGAAAAATACCATTTTTTAAGCCATTTTCCTTCATTAAATTCACCAATTTTGAAACCTTGTGCTATGGACATTTCCAATCTCTCATGGTCCCTTTTCTAGACTCAAAATGTCATTTGGAGCAAGTTTGATGTTGTAAGTTTTTTCATTTGAGGCCTCCTTGTATGAGTTTTGGACATAGGTTAAAATGACCTATAATTCACAAATGACCAAAATACCCTTTGCTTGCCAAGACCATAAGTTGAGTTCCACACATCATATGAAGGCATACTATACCATTATAGAAAGCTAAGACAATGAGGAACAATTGTTATGTTGATCAGAAGTTCATTTGAAATATCCTTGAGGGGTAAAAATTGCTTGGAAGTCAAGTCACTTTCACAGACAAAATTTCAGATACCTCAGATGACCTGTAACTTGCAAGGACCATAACTTGAGTTCTATAAATCTCCTTGATGTCTTCTACCACTTAAATTAAAGGTCTTGAGATCCTATACAAGTTTCATGTTGGCCAAGGATCCACTTGAAGCTTTCATTTTGACTTATCTTGCTTAGAAAGTTGACCTAAACTAGGGAATTTTACACAGAAACCCTAATTTAGAAACTCCCCTTCTCCTTGATTTCTCTTGATTTCTTCTTGGCATATCTCCATATCCTTCTTTACATGTCAAATGATGAACCCCACATCTCTCCAATAGACTTGAATGTCCTTTAAATCAGTCAATTGACCTAGGGTTGACCCAGATGACCCTAGTTGACTGTCTTCGGCTGTAGTTCTTGTGCTCTCATCAATGATTTGTCTCCTTCTTTAAATGACTTTCTAAGTCTCTCATGATGTCTAGATACTCTCCATGCCTTCAACTCACAGCTCACAACCCTCTTGTTGACCCTCAGATGCCCTCAGCTAGGAGATGGACTCAAGGCTTGATCTGCTGAACTCTTTGCTTTCAAATCCTTTTCTGATGACTTGAATGAGATTGAATTAGGATAATAACCTCTTGATAGGCTTCTAAAGAGGAGAATAGTGCTTGGTCCCTTGTTGGATGATTTGATATGCTATGATATGCAGATGATTAGGCTATGTACATGACTCTATATGCAAATGCTAATGATATTGAAACATAAACCAAGTGAATAAGGTTGAGCAAATTTTAGGGTGCAACACATAGCGAGAATTCGCTAGGAGCTCGCGTAGCGAGCAGGTAGTGAACGTAGCAGAATTTGGTTTCTTGAATGGTGTCCATCTGAGGTTGATGGTTGTGGTCAGAGTGATGTGTTGTGATGGTGTTTGAGTGTTAAGAGTGTGTTAAGGGTTATGAGGGCCGTGTAGCCGGCGTGTATCGCATTTGACATAATCGGTGGATTATGTGATATGTTTAGTTATGTATGTGTTATATGAGATGTGTGATGGATCCGTAGGATCGATACGCCTGTGCACATTGTGTTTATATGCTATGGGAGGAGTGGATCAGTAGGATCGGATTGCACTTTGTATGCTAGACGTGTATGTGATGCGTGATATATGTATGATACATGATGAGATGTGGTCAGGGGACCGTGTGTGCTGATTATGTGTGATTGTTGTGGTGTGCATGCATTGGGGTTATGCATGGCGTGTTATGTTATGTGCTCCCTGTGAGGAGGGTGATGGCCAGATGTCCATCGATATTGTTGTAGTGCTCCCTGTGAGGAGGGTGATGGCCCAGTGACCATCGGAGATGTGCTCCCTGTGAGGAGGGTGATGGCCAGGTGTCCATCGATATTGTTGTTGTGCTCCTTTGTGGAGGGTTGATGGCCCGGTGCCCATCGTTGTTGTGAGTCGGCACCGCATATCGTTGTGTGAGTGGCATGTGTTGCATTGTTGTGTGTAGTGATTGTTGATGGTGGAACCGTAGGTCCGAATGTGTTGTATATGAAATGACGTTTTATATGTTTCTGTCTTTAATTCCATGTACATTTATACCGTTAATATTTGATCGTGAATTCTCACCCCTTTGTTGTTGTTGTTGTGGTATGTGCTTCTTTGGAAGTACAGACAATCCAGGTGTATAGCTAGCTTGGATTGTGGTGGTGTCATAGGATTGCTCTGATACGTAACACCGGGGCTTTTTAGGAGTATTTATGGTTTATTGATGATTATGTGTGCCCCTGTGGCGTATCTTATTTTGTGGGATTAGTAATGATGTTTGATGGATGTATATTTTGGGCAGGGGCTGTACATGATGTATATGATGATGTTGATTGACGACGATATATATATATATATATATATATATATATATATATATATATATATATATATATATATATATATATATATATATATATATATATATATATATATATATATATATATATATATATATATATATATATATATATATATATATATATATATATATATATATATATATATATATATTATGTGTTATGACAGACTACCTCTATTTCCGCTGAAAATTTTATTGGGAATCAGTTTTTTTAAAATGATTTATGGAATTTTGTTGAGGAATGTGACATCCCGTTGTGGGAGAAACTCTGATAATTGTTGATTTTAATTGTTTTATTTTATTCTGGGAAACGGGGTGTTACAAGTTGGTATCAGAGCAGGTCGGTCCGTTCGGCCAGTATAGTGTTTTGAGTCTGTCTGTAGGATAGAGTTGGTTGTTTTCTGTTAACCTAGATTGTTGTTGTTGAGCAGTATGGCTGGGAAGAATGATGCGGCGTTGGATGCTGCTATGCAAGCAATGGCACAAGTGGTGGCCAATCAGAATCTGGCTGCGGGTGCTCAGTTTAGAGACTTGACGCAGTTCCAGAGCAATAAGCCACCGAATTTTGAAGGTGGAATTATATATATATATATATATATATATATATATATATATATATATATATATATATATATATATATATATATATATATATATATATATATATATATATATATATATATATATATATATATATATATATATATATATATATATATATATATATATATATTATGTGTTATGACAGACTACCTCTGTTTCCGCTGAAAATTTTATTGGGAATCAGTTTTTTTTAAATGATTTGTGGAATTTTGTTGAGGAATGTGACATCCCGTTGTGGGAGAAACTCTGATAATTGTTGATTTTAATTTTTTTTATTTTATTCTAGGAAACGGGGTGTTACAAGTTGGTATCAGAGCAGGTCGGTCCGTTCGGCCAGTGTAGTGTTTTGAGTCTGTCTGTAGGATAGAGTTGGTTGTTTTCTGTTAACCTAGATTGTTGTTGTTGAGCAGTATGGCTGGAAAGAATGATGCAGCGTTGGCTGCTGCTATGCAAGCAATGGCACAAGTGGTGGCCAATCAGAATCTGGCTGCGGGTGCTCAGTTTAGAGACTTGACGCAGTTCCAGAGCAATAAGCCACCGAATTTTGAAGGTGGGATTTTGGATCCGGCCGCTGCACAGAAGTGGCTGAAGGCGATAGAGAAGATCTTCAGAACCAAGGGGTGCAGTGACGAGAAGAAAGTGAGATTTGGCACTCACATGTTACAGGGAGAAGCTGAAGCTTGGTGGGACAATTTTCGTCGAGGATGGAGGCTTCGGGGACTCGAATTACTTGGGAGGTGGTTCGATCTGGATTTCTGGAGAAGTATTTTCCAGAAGATATTAGAAGTGCTAAAGAGGTTGAATTTTTAGAGCTGAAGCAAGGCAGTATGCCGGTGGCCGAGTATGCGGCCAAGTTTGAGGAATTGGCTCAGTATTGTCCCCATTACAATACTGAGGAGGCAATGACTTCTAAATGCCTGAAATTTGAGAATGGGCTGAGGCCGGAGATCAAGATGGGGATTGCGTGTCAGAAGATCAGGAGATATCCTGAGTTGGTGAGTAGAAGCCGGATTTATGATAATGATAATCGTGCAAGGATTGCACACTACAAGACGGTGAATGACCGTAAGGGTAAACAAAGGTTTGGTGGTACTCCTTACAGTGTTCCGACTGATAAGGGGAAGTTCAAGGGTGCTTTTGATAGGAAGCCCAGAGAAGGAAGGGCAGTTGTTGGTACGAAGTGTTTCCGGTGCAGTGGCATGGGTCATCGTGCCAATGATTGTCCTCATGAAGCGAAGAAGTGCTTCAAGTGTGGGAAGCCGGGCCATGTGATGGCGGATTGTAGGACTAATATGCCTACTTGCTATAACTGCGGTGAGAAAGGCCATATTAGTACTCATTGTGAGAAGCCGGGAGGGCTCAAGCGCCTCCGGTTGGCGGGAAAGTGTTTGCTGTGGTGGGAACTCAGTCGGCGGATGAGGAGCGTTCGATCAAAGGTACTTGTTTTATCAATAACATTCCTTTGACTGCTATGATTGACACGGGTGCGACCCACTCGTTTATCTCTATTGATTGTGTAAAGAGGTTAGGTTTGGTGTCGACTACTCTTGAGCGGCGGATGACTATTGAAACCCCCTCGATTGATTCAGTGACTACTTTGTTAGTGTGTTTGAAGTGTCCACTGACTATTTTTGGTCGAGACTTCAGTGTGGATTTGATTTGTTTGCCACTTGGTGGTTTGGATGTTATACTAGGTATGAACTGGTTGGAGTTCAACCGAGTGTACATCGATTGTTTTCGGAAGGTGTTATTGTTTCTGACTCCAGAAGAGGAAGCGTTGGCAGATTCCTTATCTAGCAAGGAATTGAGGACCTTGTTGGAGGATGAAGCTCAGGTGTTTGCTTTATTTGCATCGTTGTCAGTTGACAACAAGGTGTTGTTGGATGAGTTGGTTGTGGTGAATGAATTTCCGGAGGTGTTCCCGGATGATATTTCAGAGTTGCCTCCGAAGAGAGAAGTTGAGTTCGGCATTGATCTTATTCCTGGTACGAGGCCTATTTCTATGGCGCCGTACAAAATGTCGGCAGCGGAGTTGGCCGAGTTGAAGTCTCAGATTGGAGAGTTGCTGGATAGAAAGTTTATCAGACCAAGTGTGTCGCCGTGGGGAGCTCCAGTGTTGTTAGTGAAGAAGAAGGATGGTAGCATGCGGTTATGCATCGATTACCGTCAGTTGAACAAAGTGACCATCAAGAACAAATATCATCTTCCCAGGATTGATGATTTGATGGATCAGTTGGTGGGAGCTCGTGTGTTCAGTAAGATTGACTTAAGGTCGGGTTATCATCAGATCAGAGTGAAGGAAGGAGATATTCAGAAGACGGTGTTTAGAACTCGATATGGACATTACGAGTATGCGGTAATTCCTTTCGGAGTGTCTAATGCGCCGGGCGTGTTCATGGAGTATATGAACCGTATCTTCCATTCTTATTTGGATCTGTTTATTGTCGTGTTTATTGATGATATACTGATTTATTCCAAGTCTGAGGAAGAGCATGCGGGACATCTGAGGATTGCTTTGCAAGTGTTGAAAGATAACAAGTTGTTTGCTAAGTTATCAAAGTGTGAGTTCTGGTTGAAGACGGTGAGTTTCTTGGGGCATGTTATTTCTGGTGATGGTGTTTCGGTAGACCCATCTAAGGTGAGTGCGGTGTTACAGTGGGAACCACCAAAGACGGTAGCAGAGATTAGAAGCTTTTTGGGTTTGGCTGGTTACTATCGAAGATTTATTGAAGGTTTTTCCAGATTGGCGTTGCCATTGACTTAGTTGACGAGGAAAGATCAAGTGTTTGTGTGGGATGCTGCTTGTGAAGAGAGTTTTGTGGAGCTGAAAAAGAGATTGACTTCGGCGCCGGTGTTGGTGTTACCGAATCCGAGTGAGCCTTTTGTGGTGTATTGTGATGCGTCTAAGATGGGATTGGGCGGAGTTCTTATGCAGAATGGAAAAGTGGTAGCTTATGCTTCGCGGCAATTGAGGGTGCATGAACGGAATTATCTTACTCATGACCTTGAATTGGCTGCGGTGGTCTTTGTTTTAAAGATTTTGAGACATTATTTGTATGGTTCGAGGTTTGAGGTGTTCAATGATCACAAAAGTTTGAAGTACCTGTTTGATCAGAAAGAGTTGAATATGCGGCAGAGAAGGTGGTTAGAATTCCTGAAAGATTATGATTTCAATTTGAGTTATCACCCAGGAAAAGCGAATGTTGTTGCGGATGTGTTGAGCAGGAAGACAATTTATATGTCAGCTTTGATGGTAAAAGAGATGGAGCTTATTGAGCAGTTTCGAGACTTGAGCATGGTTTGTGAATTTACGGCTGATAGTGTGATGTTGGGTAAATTGCAAGTAAAGAATGATTTCTTGGATATGATAAGAGAACATCAGAAGTTGGATGTGAAACTTGTGGATTTGATGCGTGGGGCCGGAAGTGACTCCGGTAGTGATTTTGGGTTGGATAATGTTGGTGTGTTGAGGTTTCGGGGCAGAATTTGTGTGCTGGATAATGACGATCTGAGGAAATCGATTTTGGACGAAGGACATCGTAGTAGCCTGAGTATTCATCCAGGAGCTATGAAGATGTATCAGGACTTGAAAAAGTTATTTTGGTGGTCGGGTATGAAGAGGGATATCGCTCGTTATGTTTATGCTTGTTTGGTATGTCAGAAATCAAAGGTGGAGCATCAGAGACCTTCTGGGATGATGCAACCGTTAGAGATTCCGGTTTGGAAGTGGGATTGTATCACCATGGATTTTGTTACAGGACTGCTGAATACGGCGAAAGGATTTGACGTGATTTGGGTGATCGTGGATCGGCTTACTAAGTCTGCACACTTTGTGCCGATTAGTATCAGTTTTCTGTTGGAGAAGCTGGCAGAGATCTATATTCGGGTGATTGTAAAGCTGCATGGTGTGCCTTTGAGCATTGTGTCAGATAGAGATCCGAGATTCACTTCAGTATTTTGGAAGAGTCTGCAGGAAGCTTTGGGTACTGATTTGAAGCTGAGTTCAGCTTATCATCCGCAGACGGATGGTCAGTCGGAGAGGACTATTCAAACTTTAGAGGATTTGTTGTGGGCTTGTGTGTTGGAAAGAGGTGGTACGTGGGATACTCAATTGCCTTTGGTAGAGTTCACGTACAACAACAGCTACCATTCCAGTATCGGGATGGCACCGTTTGAAGCTCTTTATGGTAGGAGGTGTAGGACTCCTCTGTGTTGGTATGAGTCGGGTGAGAGTGTTGTGTTGGGACCAGAGTTGGTGCAGCAGACTACTGAGACAGTGCAGATGATCCGTGAGAAGATGAAAGCATCTCAAGATCGGTAGAAGAGTTATTATGACAACCGAAGGAAAGAGTTGGAATTCAGTGAGGGTGACCATGTATTTTTGAGGGTTAACCTAGTGACTGGTGTTGGACGTGCATTGAAGTCCAAGAAGTTGGATCCGAAGATAATCGGGCCGTATCAGATTTTGCAGAGAATTGGCGATGTGGCGTATAGGGTGGCGTTGCCGTCGGAGCTTTCGAACTTGCATGACGTGTTTCATGTGTCGCAACTTCGGAAGTATGTACCCGATCCGTCTCATGTGATTCAGAAGGATGAAGTCCAAGTTAGAGAGAATCTAACTGTGGAGACGTTGCCGTTGAGGATCGAGGACCGGAAGATGAAGCGACTCAGAGGGAAAGAGATACCTTTAGTGAGAGTGGCGTGGGGAAGTGTTGCAGGAGGCAGTGTGACCTGGGAATTGGAAAGCAGGATGCGGGAAGCGTATCTAGAGTTATTTCCATCAAGTATTTTCGAGGACGAAAATAATTAAAGTGGGGGAGAATTGTAACGCCCATTTTTAATTATTTGGTTTTTTCGTATTATTTGCTTTTCGGTGCATTATGTGTGGAATTTGGTTGGAGAATTAAGTTCCAAAATATTAGAAAATATGATTAATAATAATAATATGATGATTAATAGTGTTGATACTATTATTATTAATATTATTGTTATTATTGATATATTTAAATATTATTGGAAGTGGTTTGGAATTAAAGGAAAATAAGAGATATTATTTTTAGAATAAGGAAATGAGAATTATTATTATTTTGGGAATAAAAAGAAAATAAAAGTGTATTATTTGGGATGGAGGGTAACATTGGCATTTTGGGGAAAAAATAGAATTGGAAGGAGAAGAACACGCACGGTTCGTGAAGGGAGGAGCTCGATCAAGTGAACGATCAAGAGCAAGGAATGCATCAAGGCTGTGAATTTGGGAAGCTTGATCATCATCAGAATCGCATTCGAGGTAAGGGGGGGGGGGGGGAATTGATCGATTAAATGGTAGTTTACATGAATATATGGTAGAAAGGGGAAATTCCCCAATCCCCATGAGTTTGTTGGGTGAATTGAGGGTTTCGGAGTTGAATGTATCTCTGAGTCGGAAATGGATTAATCGGCTAGAGTCGATGTTTCATCGGGTGAATTAGGTATTAGCTAAGTATAACAATTGTAGGATGACAAGCTAGTGTTGCTAGTGTGATTTTGGTGGAATTTGGAGAGTAGGGGTGCTGCTGAGTTCTGATCATGCAGAACTTATTTTTCTGAAATCGCAGACATTCGCTAGCCCATTCGCTAGGCGAATTCATAGCGAGCATTCTCTAGGAGCTCGCGTAGCGAGCGTGTAGCGAGCAATAACAATAGCTAATCCCTTGTGTTCGCTAGCTCATTCGCTATGCGAGTGCATAGCGAGCATTCGCTAGGAGCTCGCGTAGCTAGCAGGTAGCGAACGTAGCAGAATTTGGTTTCTTGAATGGTGTCTGTTGCACCCCAAAATTTGCCCAACCTTTTCTAACCTAGGTTTATGTTTCAATTGCATAATCATTTGCATTGTCATCATGTGCATAGTGTATTCATCTGCATTGCATAACATAAGCAAGATATCTTAATCAGGGGATCAAGTGTTATTCTTATCTCAAGAGGCATATTCAAGGGTTTCATTCATATTCAAGACTACTCAGGTCATCAGGGAAGAATTTGAGCTTTGAAGAGTTGACAGGTTGATCAGTGAGTTCTCTCCTATCTTGAGGTTGTTTGGGGATCATCAGAGGGTGTGTGAGCTATGAGCCAAGAGCATGAGGTGTGTATGGATGTTATGAAGAGCCTAGATGATCATTTTGAAGAAGAACCAAGTCATTAGAATGATTGCAAGAGCCTCAGTGGAAGTCAGTCAACTAGGGTTTGTCTGGGTCAACACTAGGTCAATCCTAGGTCAAAGAAGTGTTTTGAAGGGTATCAAGAGTCATTTGAATAATGTGGGATTCATTATTTGCTATATGGATATGGATATGATGTTGTGCTAAAGAAAAATCAGAGGGAATCAAGGAGAAATGGAGTTACCAAATTAGGGTTTTAGTGTAAAATCCCCTGATTTAGGTCAAACTTCAAAGCAGTGTAACTCAAGATGCAAGCTTCATATGAATTCTTGGTCCATATGAAACTTGTAAAGTATCTTCATAGCTTTAATTTGAGTGGTGGAAGTCATCAAGATGATTTATATAACTCAAGTTATAGCTCTTGCAAGTTACAGGTCATCTGAGGGCACTGAAATTTGTCTGTGAAAGTTGTCTGTCTTCCAAGCAACTTTTGACCTTCAAGGAATTTTCAAATGGATTTCTGGCCAACATGAGAGTTGTTCCTTATTGTCTTAGATTTCTAGGAAGGTATGTTATGCCTTCATATGATTTGTGGAACTCTACTTATGGTCTTGGCAAGCAAAGGGTATTTTGGTTATCTGAGGATTACAGGTCATTCTTAGCCTATGCCTAAAACTCATACAAGGAAGCTTCAAATGAAAAACTTCAAAACATCAAAGTTTCTCAAAATGTCATTTTAAGTCTAGAAAAGAAGTCATGAAAGTTTGGAAATGCATAGAACAAGACTTGACCAAAATTGGTGAAAAATGACTAAAAAAAGGCATATAAGTTGAAAAAGTTGAAATGAAAAATTAGTTTGAGAGATCTACAAATCCAAAATGGGTCATCCAATACACCAAATTGAATCCAAACATCATTTTAAAGACATTGGTTCTGCCACTTTTTTGAGTTAGGGCTTAAAAATTGGACTTGCTTTGTAATGTTGTTACTTGCATATTAAGGCACCCTTGCAAAACTCAACATAATGAAAGGAAAGGCTTGTTTTTTTCACACATACACTTTCAATATCTCATGAAGGGAGATTTTAACACAAGTTTAGAGTGCCATATGCATGAGATGAGTGATATTTCAATATGTCATCAAGTGAGATTTTCATGAACTTTCCACCACATTCTAGAATCATCCTAGAGGGATCCAGAAACTTCTAGATCTGTCCATCATCATCTATATATTGGATTGAACTCATTGGTGCAAGGGGTTGGTGAAAAGAGGGAGAGAAGAGAGAGAATTCTATGGTTGCTTCCATTGTAAGAAAGTGAGAGAATTATCATAATCTTCCATTTTCTGTTCAAGAGAGTTCTTCATTTTCAGTCTTTGGTATATTGTGAGTGTGAATGAGCACGAGGCAAGGTCCATTAATGGAGGTTTAAGGAGCTTTTTCCCAAAACTCAAGATTGTGCACCAGAGTTGCAGCCAAGAATCCAAGCACTCCTCATCATAATTGTTGCAAACAGAAAGATTCTCATCAAGTAAAGATCATCCTCGAAGGGTTACAAGCATTGGATTGGTCTGTAACCACCTCTGCCATAGCTACTAAGCAGGTTGGTGATTTCATTTCTATCTCCATAATTAGGTGTTGTTAGGTTAGATTATTAGTGTAAAAGTGTTAGGTTTAGATAGATGAATATGTACCCCATCTGTTATGGCCATTAGTGAAGGTTAGGATTAGGGCAGTTCAACTTTCTTGATCTATAACTCCTAGGTTAGGGCACTATGATCTTAATTATTATGTTCAGCATGATTACCATAACCCATAGATCACTCTAGGGTAGTTTCAGCAAGTTTGATAACCATGCACATCAGGTGCAATTCATGGTGTCCAAGACTTCCAGCCATCGAGCTTGATTATATAATGAGTTTCAGCAGAATCCAAGTGAAGGATCTTGTAGAGGGCTTTGAGTAGGCCATTTTTGGTTTTAGGATCGAGGGATTTGGGTGAGTGAGGAGGGAGAACCGAGCTGTGGAAGTTTGTGCATGGAAGAGGGGAATCCTGAAACCCTAGGTGTTGATTGGGGACGATGACCATGCACCGTTAGATCATTTCAATTATTTGACATTTTAATCTCATCGTGTGGCTGATGTTTAAAGCTGAGAAACGGAGGGAAAGACCAAAGCGAAACGATACGTTTCACTTAAACGCCATCCATGGGCTTTGGATCAGTGTGCTATCCCCACCCCCAATTGGAAGCCCAATGAGAAATGAACTGAGAATTGTTGCTCTTTGCACCGAGGGTTTGATATTTTTTTCTTTTATTTTTTAATTCAATTTTCTGATGTATGCTGGGCCTAGCGCCTTTGTTATTCGCGCCTCCCCTTCATGGCCCAATGCTGAATTTGAACTGAGCGTGGTTGCTAGTAGCACCCCCTCCCCATTTTAATTCTTTTGTTTGATTTTTAATTCTTTTATATTTTTAACACCTTTAAAAATTCATAAAAAATTGGAAATAGCTTAGTTTTAATTGGTTCTTTTTGTGGTAGATCAATAATTCTGTTAAGAAAAATAATCAATAATAAAAATGGCATTTTATTTTGTTTTGATATTTTTTGTGTATTTTTCTTTTAAGTAGCTTTTTAATAAGTTTAGTTTAGTACTTGAATTTGTTGATTTTAGTTCTAATACTTCCCCTTAGATTTAGGGCCCATTCTTTTTAGGGTGATTAGTTTAAGACTTCAACTTGTATATAAGATTTAATTCATATTTTTAGGGTTAATTTTTAGGTGATTTGATTAGGTGTGAATAACATGATCAAAACTAGGGTTTAGGAGATAACATAGGTGAGATAGATTATTTCTTTTAGGGATTTTGATTTGATTTTTGGGGTATGGGACTATAGGGGTTATGGGTAGATAATAAATCCCTTAGAAAATATTAGGTTTCCCCTACTGCTACTAGTATATTGCTTATATTTGATTGATTGTGTGGTGTGCCCTCTTTAGGGTTACTTTTTGTCTGTGTGGGGTATTGGGTTTGCTTGGGACTTGGGGTTTGAGCTGAAGACTGTGTTGATGAAGCCCATTTGAAGATCAGAGAATGAGGACCAACTTCCAGAGTTGATGAAGAGTATCCCTTGCTGGCAGCTGTTGAAGTTTGTAGGGTTTAGGAGCTAGGCAGAGCTCTAGAGTAGTCAGCTTGATTCTCAAACATGGAAGGTCTTGATTGCCTCCATCCTTCTCTGTGATGCAGAGTCTCTCTAAGACACTCACCCCCTTCCCTTGGAAGGCTTGGTGATAGTGCCTAAGGGATAGAACTCTTGAGAGAAAATATCCTCTGTGTTGATAGCAGTCTGTTTGCCACCCTTGGTGGTCAACTGATTGCTTAACACCCAGTTCACTCTTGTGATTGATTCCTCAGCTTGGAGGTTAGGACTTGAAGAAAAGCCATTGGGAGATTGAAGATAAAGTCTGAGGTTTGCTTGAAGCTTGTGGATAGCTGATGCTTGCTTGAAGATGGTTGCAGATGCTGATGAAGACTGCTTTGCTGTTTAGCTTTTGCTGTTTAATTTTGATGTATTGTGTGAATTTCCTGGACTGTATTATTTGCTGTTTAACTTGCTGGGTTGAAAGTGAATATTGTTCACTTTTGCCTATTGTTTTCTAGGTTCGAGGTTGAGTGGGACTCCCTTGCCTCGCTTGTATTGTTGCATCCATGCATTTTACTGCTTTATTGTATATATCTGTTGTTTCTGTTTCTGTCTATTCCCTTAGGATCTCTGTTTCTCTCTGCGCAGGAGAGGAACATGATAGACATTAGGTCTTAACCCATGCATGATAACATTAGGGTATATTTTATTCCCCTTTGTCAACCCTAGGATTTGTAGAGTGTCATCTCTTCTTTCCTTAAAACAACAGAAAAACATTAATAAAGGTTATAACAGAAGTGAATTCATTTCTTCCGTCAAAAGATTTGAACAAACATCAACCTTTTTGCAATAAGAAAACCCTTGTTTAAGGTGATATTTTTCATAAAAGACACTTGAACAGCTTGTGTCGTGCGTAGCCCGAACTACATTTGCTCTGATCTTCCATGCTGTGTGGAAGTACGTAGGCATAGGATGCGATATCCTAGCGAGCAACCTTCACCCATCCTTCACCCGTAGTTAGGCGAACTACGTCGACTCTGATTTCTCGTTCCATATGGGAATACGTAGGCATAAAGTGCGATGCTTTGCCGAGTCAGGTTTTCTTTTCTTTTCAGACCTCATCCTTTAGTTTAGATAGAAGTGCAATCCGTACCCGAAAACAAGCGTGGATCCCGTCGAGTACGACGGACGTGAGGGGTGCTAATACCTTCCCCTTGCGTAACCGACTCCCGAATCCAGGATTTGGTTGTGATGACCATTCCTTTCCCGTCTTTGCGGTAGGTTTACTCTGAGCGTTTCCTTTCCCTCCTGTGGGATAAATAACGCACGGTGGAGACTCTTCTGTTCAGCCGACGCCGATTTTCGCAGTAGCGACAGCTGGCGACTCTGCTGGGGAAACCCCGTCCCCTGGCTGCTAAGGACTGCGATGGTTCCTTATGCATTTGGGATCCAACGTCCCTTAAGAGAGTCAATCCTAGCGCTTGTTTTCCCGTCGAGGATTTTGTATGGATTTACATTTCTGTATTTACATTTCAGCATTTTATTATCATTATTATTGCTGTATTGGGGTGTGACGGGTGTTCCATGATTGAGAGATAAGCCGGACCTGGGCTTGAGTGCACCTAGACTTAGAGTAGAGATTAGTAGGCGCGCACGTGCTTTGCATGTCCTAGTGTCCCGCGAAATCTACACTCAGACGAGGTTCTTCTGGTTGGCCTCCTGTCCTGCCCTTTGGGTGGCTCGGGTTGCTGGTTAGTTGGATTGTCGACTCTGGGGACTGATCATTTGGAAGTTGGCTAAGTGAGGCCTCTTCAGGATTTGATGATGCCACTCCTTCTGGGAATCGTATCATCAACCCTGAAAGTCTGTGACGCTGACGACCGCATAGGATGCCATACCTTTGTCAGTTACTAGGACATCCACCTATGAGAGGGTTTGGGGTTATGCAGGTAACTAGACCTTCAGATACCGGTCATTTCTTGATCAGAGATCCTGGGTATTTATGGATATTTGTGAGGTCTATCAGAGACCAGTCATATTTATGGTTTGAGGTCTACTAGAGACCAGTTGGAGTTATGTTATGAGGTCCATCCGAGACCAGTGTTGGAGGTTTATGTTGGGTCTATCTGAGACCGGGGTTTGAGGAATTCTAGAGGGTCTATCCGAGACTTTTGATATGGTTCAGGCTTCTCAGCTATGGCACTTGGTCCCTGTTGCATGTTGCTTGCATCGCATTGTTTGCATAATCATTATCATTGCATCCCATTAACGTGTGTCTGTGCTGCAGGTGCATTTGCATATCCCCGGTTCTAGTGTCTGGACTTCTGAGTATTGATCATGGCTGGTTTGAGGATGACAGTTGCCTATAAGCTACCTATTCCTGATATTACTCCACTCCTGGGTTTGATCTCTCTGGCAAATGAGGATGTCCGTAGAAGCTTCAGGCAGAGTTACGGACGGCTGTTGAGTTTGGTTCGCAAATCCACTGATGATGAATTGAACGGGCTGTATACGCTGATGCAATTCTACGATCCTGCTTTGAGATGCTTCACATTTGCTGATTTTATCTTGGGGCCCACCATGGAGGAGTATGTGGAGTTTACTGAGCTACCGGTGCAGAATGCAGTTCCTTTTATTCACTCTGCCGCTGAGCCCAAGTTGGAGGATTTAGCTAAGGCCTTGCACATGAATGCTTCCGAGCTGTTGATAACTTCTTGGCGAGGGGTTCCCGGTTTCTCTCTCCAGTTTCTGGTTGGTAAGGCTCAAGAGTACGCTAAGAATGGGTGTTGGGTGGTCTTTAACGCTATTTTGGCTCTATGCATTTATGGGATAGTGCTGTTTCCCAATTTCCCAAACTTTGTGGACATGGATGCATTTCACCTGTTTGCTGCTGGTAACCCAGTACCTACACTGATCGGGGACTTCTACCATTCGATGCACTACAGGAATGAGAACAGGAGAGGCAAGAACGTCTCTTGTTGCGTGCCTTTGTTGTATATGTGGTTCAAGATCCATCTTTCCCTGAAGGGACCTTTTGTGGACAGCGCAACTACAACTGACTGGCCAGAGCGTATGATGAGGCTGTCTTCTGAAGACATTGAGTGGTTTGATCGAGACTTGCTAGGATCCGAGCTCATTTTCAGCTGTTCTGGGTATCCTAATGTTCCGTTGATAGGGAGAAAAGGATGCATCAACTACAACCCATCTTTATTCGTCCGCCAATTTGGATATGCGCTGAAGAACCCACCTCAGGAGGAAGAAGTACAGGAATCTTTGTACTTCACCGGTGATTTGAGTGGAGAGTTACTAGCCAAGCTTCGGTATGCCTGGATGCGTATTAACAGAAAGGGGAAACCACTGTTGGGGAAGAATGATTGTCAGGCATATGCGCCCTACAAAGTTTGGATCCGAGAGAGAGCCAGACAGTTATTGATGCCATTTCCAGCTGCGCCAGTCCCTGTTCATATTCCGGTGGAAGAGCCAATCACTGTCACTATGGAGGTCTACGAGCGAGTTGTGAAGGAAAAGGAAGCCTTGATGAAGATTAATGAAGAGTTAGAGAAGGAGCTAGCTCAGATGCAGAGTGAGAAGAATAAGGCTGTACGTTCTTTCCAACAGCAGATCGAACTAGTAAACAGGCTAGGCGCTGAGTTGACTGAGGAGAAAAAGAAGCGCGAACGTCTGGGTCAAGAGTTCAGAAGCTCCCACGACATGCTGGAGTCCAAAAAGAAAGCGTTCGACGCCGCTCACCGGGAAATCTCTTCTTGTAATAAGACATGGAATGCTACGCTGACCAACAACAAAAAGAGGGAAGATAAATTGAAGCAACAAGTTTCTGACCTCGAAGAGCAGTTGAAGGCTAGCATTGAGAAGTGCGAAGAAGAAGTGATGACCAAATATAGTCTCCATAATGCACTGAACAAGGCCATCGAAGGCAGGAACGAAGCTGTGTCTCAGAAGCGGAAGCTAGAGGATCGCTTCGGAGAAGGGGCATGGGAGGAAACCGCCTGTGACGTGCGACGTGTTCTCAAGAGAAGAACCCAGCTTGTTGAGGGTCTGCTTACCCGACCAAGTCATCCGGAGACCAAGAAGTTAATAGAAGAGTACCGGGCTTATGGGAGTACTTGATCATTTCATGTATTAACTTGTATGCTTTATTTGCATTCGTGCTGACCATCACCAGGATTGTTGGTTGAGGTCATGCCTTCTTATTGTACTCAATGATGTTATATTCTTGGATTTCTCTGCAATATACGAGGTTTTCTTTGATTCGGCTCCAATCGCTATATTGCTAGCACTGTCACTGCACCGGCACATTCACACCAGAATCGGGGAATGATAATCCCTAATGCACAGACACACATTGCATTTTGCATACATACTCATATTTGCATTGCAGGTTTGTGATCCAGGTATCTTATCCCTTGCAGTTTCCAGGTATTTGCAGGATTGCAGAAAAGCGGGTCCACCGTTACTCCACAAGAATCAACCAGAAGAAGATCATGGACAACGTGTAGAGTGAAATGCAAGAGATGCGTGACAGGATGGCCCTGCTCATGCAAACCATGGAGACTATCGCCAAAGGACAAGAGCAGCTGCAGAATCTGGTTCAACCGATAGTCGCACGGGCTGAGAACAACGGAACACCGCATGGTGAAAACATTGCTGCTTCTCCCCGAGTTGAGAATCGTCAAAGTGTTGATGCTGTTCCCGTAACCGGTTTGAATGCTGGAGAAACTGGTCTTGTAGGTGGAGGTGGGAACACCGGTAATATGAATGTCAATGCAGATACTGCGGGGGTATTTGTGGGTAATGTCAACCAGGGTTTCAATGGGGGCGTTGAGAATGTCGGAATGAATGGTATTAATGGTAACCAGGCCTTCCATGGTGTGAATATGGGATATGGTAGCATGGCTGGCGCCAAGGCTGGGTTTGGTGGCTACGGTAATCTTGGATATGGAGCTGGCGCGTACAACACTCAAGAGATGGGTAATCTGAGGTATGACCCCAGGTACGTCCAAACAGGTCCGGGCCGCGATGCTGATTATGTTGGATATGATGCAGTACCTCGCTGGGAGGATCGCCAGGAGGATGTGTTCTCTGGGCAGAACAAAGGCTATGAGAGAGCCAGAGATGACAACCATCGGATGAGATTGCTAGAAGAGAAGGTGAACGAATTGGCCAGCCAGAATGCTCTGGGGCTGGATATGTCAAATATGGGGTTAGTCCCAGGGTTGAGGGTCCCGCTGAAATTCAAAGCACCGTTGTTTGATAAGTACAAAGGGGGTGCATGTGCGCGCGTTCTACAGGCGTATGTCTGCGTATTCTGAGGATGAAAAGATGCTAATGCACTTCTTCCAGGATAGCCTGTCAGGGCCATCGCTGGAGTGGTACATGAGCTTGGAGCCTTCTCAGATCAGAAGTTGGAAAGAGTTGGCAAAGGCTTTTGTTCGACATTATCAATATAATAGCGATCTCGCTCCTAACCGAGTCCAGTTGCAAAGCATGTCTCAAAAGTCTAGCGAGAGCTTTAAAGAATACGCCCAGAGATGGCGAGATCTGGCTGCTAGGGTGCACCCTCCAATGGTGGAGCGCGAAATGATGGATATGTTCATAGGAACTTTCTATGGAATGTACTATGACCGTTTGCTCAATTTTTCAATGAGTACTTTCTCTGAGTTGATTTTGATGGGGGAGCGCATTGAAAACGGAGTAAAGATTGGTAAAATTCAAGCGGGTGAGTCCAGTTCCGCAGGAGGTAATAAGAAGACGTTTGGTGGTAAAAGGCAGGGTGATACCAATGCTGTATACAATGCTCGACGAAAGAATAAAAGTCAGGATTAGCGTCAGCAGTCGCAGGTTGCAAGTGTAACCATTCCAGGGCCTTCTCAGCAGCAGAGACAACAACCACAGCAGCAGGCTCAGCAGCAGCCTAATAATAATCAGCGCAGACTTCAGAACCCACGACCGAGGAGAGTATTCGAGGTGTCGCCGGTATCATATGCAGAACTCCTTCAAACTTTGTTGAAATTGCAGTTAGTCGAGAAGAGGACCTTAGCACCACCAACTGGCCAGCCGCCAGTCGGATAGGATGTTAATGAGCACTGTGACTTCCATTCGGGTGCACCAGGGCACAATATTGAAAATTGCCTAGCTTTCAAGCATAAAGTACAGGACTTGCTTGATAGTACGACTATTAACTTCGGGAAGGAAGGTCCCAATATCACGCAGCAGCCAATGCCCAAGCATGGTGGGGCTGGGGCCAATGCAATCATGGTAGATGATGAGTTGAACTTGGTTTCAGAAGTGAGCGAGCTGAAAACCCCTTTGAGTTTCGTAAAGCAGCACTTGTTGGAAGGAGGAGTCTATCCCGGTTGCAGTGAAGAGTGTGATGACTGTTTGATTCAACCTGGGGGCTGTGAGAAGTTGAAGAGGGGAGTTCAAAGTTTGATTGATGAAGGAGCTTTGCAGTTTGACAGGGCTGCGGGGCGAGAGAAGTCTGTTGAGACAGGATCTGTAGAAGAGCATAAGGAGATTGCTACGATCACCATTCCGTTCAAATCGGTGATGATTTAGGCATCATCGAAAAGGCCGACCATTACTATTACCAAGGCTAAGCCAGTCCCTTTTGAAAGCACAAGAGCAGTCCCGTGGAGTTATGGGGCTGAGGTGTATTGTAATGGGGAAAAGATTGACTTGAATGATTCGCCTGCGAAATCCGTGGATAATATAGTGGGAGCGGGTGGTATAACCCGGAGTGGGAGAATTTTCACTTCACCTGAGGTTGAAGTAGAGAGGCTTGCTAGGGGTAAGAACAAAGTTGTTGAAGGAGAATCTTCGGGGAGTAAAGAGAAAGAGCCGATAACCAAAGATGTGGAAGAATTCATGAGGTTAATCCGCAAAAGTGATTACAAGATTGTAGATCACCTGCAGCAGACCCCGTCAAAGATCTCCATATTATCGTTGTTGTTGTGTTCGGAGGCGCATAGAAACGCCCTGTTGAAAGTACTTGAGACATCTTTCGTACCGCAAGAGATTTTAGTTAATCAGCTGGAGGGAGTTATAGCACATGTTAACGCTGGGCATGGTCTGGGATTCACGGATTTTGACTTAACACCTCGAGGGCGTGATCATAATAACGCCTTGCACATCTCTATCGAATGTCGGGGCACTGTGTTATCCCATGTGCTGGTAGACACTGGGTCCTCGTTGAATGTGTTACCAAAGAAAGCCCTGTTGAAATTAGATACCCGTGGGTTGTTGTGCACACCTAGTGATTTGGTCGTAAGGGCCTTCGACTACACAAGAAGGTCAGTATTCGGGTCGATAACGTTACCCATCCAGGTAGGACCGGAGGTGTTCGATACAGTGTTTTACATCATGGACATCCAGCCCGCATATAGCTGTTTGATCGGGAGACCTTGGATTCATGCCGCTGGGGCAGTAACTTCTACGCTCCATCAGAAGCTGAAATATATGGTTGAGGGGAGTATTGTGACAGTGTGTGGCGAAGAGGATATTTTAGTCAGTCATTTATCTTCCTTCAAGTATGTGGAGGTAGATGGAGAGATTCATGAAACGCTGTGTCAAGCGTTCGAAGGGGTGAAGGTTAAAGAAGAAGCTCCAGTGAAGAGTGAAGAGCCAGAGGTGGCCGTCTCCTCATATAAAGAAGCCAAGGCATTGGTACAAGCAGGAGAGACTCAGAAGTGGGGGCAGGTTCTGGACATCCCAGTGAAGCAAGATAAGTATGGCTTGGGATACCGCCCATCTTCCTCGCAGAGTGCGCCTAAGTACAAGGGACCTGTGGTGTTCACGCCCGGAGGAGTTAGCTTTGAAAGGATTAATGCCGTGTCTGATGCGGAGGAAGCGGATAGCGATTGCGACATGGACTCATGGATTCGACCCAGCACGCCGGGGCAAAGCCTATGCAACTGGTCCATCCAGGACGTCATCCAAGTCACCAAACAGTAGTGCATTGTTTTTTTCAATCATTGTATGATCACATGCCTTGCCCGGGGCATCGATGATCTTGTCTTAGGGCCTAACTGTTTACCTGTATGTTTGCATAATCAATAAATGACGGTGTTTTTTACATTCAAATGTTGTGATCCTTTTCTTTCCGTTTTTATCTTTTCAATAAAATGGCAGCGTGGTTATGCATTCTGCTTGTACATCATTTTGAAGCACTTAACCGTTTCCCTCGCAGGACTCATGAATTTTCAGATGACACCGACCAAAAACTTCCTATGATTCGTTTAGACTTCGAGCATCCGATCTTCTGAGGGGGAGATTGTGGAGGATAGTGACTTACCAGAAGAGCTTAGTCGGTTGTTGAAGCAAGAGGAGAGAGTCATTCTGCCTCACCAGGAAGAGATTGATATTGTCAACTTGGGGTCTGAAGAATGCATCAGGAATATCCGTATAGGGGCCGCGTTGCAAGTCGACATCAAGCGAGAGCTCATTGAGATGCTGCGTGAATACAGTGATATATTTGCTTGGTCCTACGAGGACATGCCGGGTTTGGACACTGATATGGTTGTTCATCGCCTGCCGTTGAGGGAAGATTGCCCGCCTGTGAAGCAAAAGCTCAGAAGGACTCGTCCTGACATGGCTGTAAAGATAAAGGAAGAAGTGCAGAAGCAATGGGATGCCGGGTTCCTGGCTGTTACCACTTATCCCACTTGGGTTGCTAATATCGTGCCTGTGCCAAAGAAAGATGGCAAGGTTCGAATGTGTGTTGATTATAGGGATCTAAACAAAGCGAGCCCGAAGGATGATTTCCCGCTGCCGCATATTGACGTGTTAGTTGACAACACGACTCAGTTTTCGGTATTTTCCTTCATGGATAGATTTTCGGGGTACAACCAGATCAAAATGGCTCCGGAGGATATGGAAAAAACGACCTTTATCACCCCTTGGGGAACCTTCTGTTATAAGGTGATGCCTTTTGGTTTGAAAAATGCTGGGGCAACGTATCAGCGGGCCATGACGACGCTTTTTCACGACATGATGCACAGAGAGATTGAGGTGTATGTCGATGACATGATAGCCAAGTCTCAAACAGAGGAAGAACATCTGGTTAATCTGCTAAAGTTGTTCAAGAGGCTGAGGAAGTTCAGGCTGAGGCTGAATCCTAACAAATGTACCTTCGGAGTGAGATCCGGGAAGCTACTCGGGTTCATTGTGAGCAAGAAAGGAATTGAGGTCGATCCTGCAAAAATAAAAGCAATACAAGAGATGCCAGCACCGAGAACAGAAAAAGAAGTTCGTGGATTCTTAGGGAGGTTGAATTACATTGCTAGGTTCATCTCTCACCTAACGACCACGTGTGAACCATTATTCAAGCTGTTAAAGAAAGATCAAGCGGTGGTCTGGAACGACAATTGCCAAAGGGCATTTGAAAAGATAAAAGAATACCTGCAGGAACCTCCGGTGTTAATACCCCCAGTAGCGGGACGACCACTGATTATGTACCTGACGGTTCTTGAGAACAGTATGGGTTGTGTTCTCGGTCAACATGACGAGACAGGGCGGAAAGAGCATGCAATTTACTACTTGAGTAAAAAGTTCACGGATTGTGAATCTCGATACTCTATGCTCGAAAAGACGTGTTGTGCATTGGCGTGGGCCGCCAAACGTCTAAGACAGTACATGCTGAATCATACAACCATGCTGATATCGAAGATGGATCCGATCAAATATGTGTTTGAGAAACAAGCACTCTCTGGAAGGATTGCTAGATGGCAGATGGTATTGACAGAATACGATATAAAGGAATGTTTCCCAGAAAGCCATTAAGGGAAGTGTTCTGTCCGAATATCTCGCCGAACAGCCAATTGAGGATTATCAGCCTATGAAGTTTGAGTTTCCTGATGAGGACATAATGTACTTGAAGGATAAAGATTGTGATGAGCCGTTGCCTGGTGAAGGACCTGAGCAGAGTTCCCAGTGGCAATTGATTTTTGATGGGGCTGTCAATTCGTACGGTAGCGGGATCGGGGCAATCATTACAACTCCCCACGGGTCGCACATCCCGTTCACAGCCAGATTGACTTTTTCAGTGACGAATAATGAAGCCGAGTATGAAGCTTGTATTATGGGGTTAGAAGAGGCTATCGATATGAGGATTAAGAATCTGGACGTATATGGGGATTCAGCATTGGTTGTGAATCAGATTAAGGGGGAGTGGGAGACACGCCAACCTAATTTGGTGTCGTACATGAATTATGCGAGAAGGTTGCTACCTTTCTTTGATAGGGTGGAGTTCTATCATGTACCTCGGGCGGAGAATCAAATGGCGGACGCCCTTGCAACGTTATCCTCGATGTATAAAGTCAACCGCTGGAATGAGGCTCCCAGCATTGTCATCTCTCGCCTTGATAGGCCGGCCTTTGTGTTTGCAATTGATGAAGCATCTGACGGTAAACCGTGGTATTTCGACATACAGAATTTCCTGAAGAATAAGGAATATCTGGCTGGGGCATCCAGTCGTGATCAGAAGACTCTTAGGAGATTAGTAGGCAACTTCTATCTGAATCCCGACGGCGTTTTGTATAGAAGGAATCATGATTTGGTACTCCTCCGGTGTGTAGACGAGAAGGAAGCCAACTTACTCATGGAAGAAGTCCATGAAGGAACTTTTGGCACACATGCCGGTGGACATGCTATGACCCGAAAGTTGTTGCGAGCGGGGTATTATTGGTTGACGATAGAAACTGACTGTTTCAAGTTTGCCAAGCGGTGTCACAAGTGCCAGATCTATGCTGATAAGATCCATGAGCCACCCAGTCCACTAAATGTTATGGCATCCCCATGGCCTTTCTCCATGTGGGGAATTGATATGATCGGCAAGATTGAGCCTACTGCTTTTAATGGGCATCGTTTCATTCTGGTTGCGATCGATTACTTCACCAAGTGGGTGGAAGCAGCATCTTACGCCAATGTGACGAAGCAGGTGGTGGCCAGATTTATCAAGAAGGATATAATTTGCAGATACGGTATTCCTGAACGGATCATTACTGATAATGGTTCAAATTTGAACAACAAGATGATGAAAGATCTATGTCGGGATTTCAAGATCGAGCATCATAATTCATCTCCCTACAGACCCAAGATGACGAGACAGGGCGGAAAGAGCATGCAATTTACTACTTGAGTAAAAAGTTCACGGATTGTGAATCTTGATACTCTATGCTCGAAAAGACGTGTTGTGCATTGGCGTGGGCCGCCAAACGTCTAAGACAGTACATGCTGAATCATACAACCATGCTGATATCGAAGATGGATCCGATCAAATATGTGTTTGAGAAACAAGCACTCTCTGGAAGGATTGCTAGATGGCAGATGGTATTGACAGAATACGATATCCAGTATGTTTCCCAGAAAGCCATTAAGGGAAGTGTTCTATCCGAATATCTCGCCAAACAGCCAATTGAGGATTATCAGCCTATGAAGTTTGAGTTTCCAGATGAGGACATAATGTACTTGAAGGATAAAGATTGTGATGAGCCGTTGCCTGGTGAAGGACCTGAGAAGAGTTCCCAGTGGCAATTGATTTTTGATGGGGCTGTCAATTCGTATGGTAGCGGGATCAGGGCAATAATTACAACTCCCCACGGGTCGCACATCCCGTTCACAACCAGATTGACTTTTTCAGTGACGAATAATGAAGCCGAGTATGAATCTTGCATTATGGGGTTAGAAGAGGCTATCGATATGAGGATTAAGAATCTGGACGTATATGGGGATTCAGCATTGGTTGTGAATCAGATTAAGGGGGAGTGGGAGACACGCCAACCTAATCTGGTGCCGTACATGAATTATGCGAGAAGGTTGCTACCTTTCTTTGATAGGGTGGAGTTCCATCATGTACCTCGGGCGGAGAATCAAATGGCGGACGCCCTTGCAATGTTATCCTCGATGTATAAAGTCAACCGCTGGAATGAGGCTCCCAGCATTGTCATCTCTCGCCTTGATAGGACGGCCTTTGTGTTTGCAATTGATGAAGCATCTGACGGTAAACCGTGGTATTTCGACATACAGAATTTCCTGAAGAATAAGGAATATCCGGCTGGGGCATCCAGTCGTGATCAGAAGACTCTTAGGAGATTAGCAGGCAACTTCTATCTGAATCCCGACGGCGTTTTGTATAGAAGGAATCACGATTTGGTACTCCTCCGGTGTGTAGACGAGAAGGAAGCCAACTTACTCATGGAAGAAGTCCATGAAGGAACTTTTGGCACACATGTCGGTGGACATGCTATGACCCGAAAGTTGTTGCGAGCGGGGTATTATTGGTTGACGATAGAAACTGACTGTTTCAAGTTTGCCAAGCGGTGTCACAAGTGCCAGATCTATGCTGATAAGATCCATGTGCCACCCAGTCCACTAAATGTTATGGCATCCCCATGGCCTTTCTCCATGTGGGGAATTGATATGATCGGCAAGATTGAGCCTACTGCTTCTAATGGGCATCGTTTCATTCTGGTTGCGATCGATTACTTCACCAAGTGGGTGGAAGCAACATCTTACGCCAATGTGACGAAGCAGGTGGTGGCCAGATTTATCAAGAAGGATATAATTTGCAGATACGGTATTCCTGAACGGATCATTACTGATAATGGTTCAAATTTGAACAACAAGATGATGAAAGATCTATGTCGGGATTTCAAGATCGAGCATCATAATTCATCTCCCTACAGACCCAAGATGAATGGCGCTGTTGAAGCGGCCAACAAGAACATAAAGAAGATCGTTCAGAAGATGGTGGTAACGTATAAGGATTGGCATGAGATGCTGCCATTCGCTTTGCACGGTTATCGTACTACAGTGCGTACATCAACCGGGGCAACTCCGTTCTCACTAGTATATGGCATGGAGGCTGTCCTGCCATTGGAGGTTGAGATACCATCTTTGAGGGTTTTACGTGATGTTAAGCTGGACGAGGCAGAATGGGTGAGAGGTAGATTGAATCAGCTGAGCTTGATAGATGAGAAGAGATTGGCATCCATTGCGCATGGTAGGCTGTATCAGAGCCGGATGAAGAAAGCGTTCGACAAGAAAATTCGACCTCGAAGCTTTCAGACGGGTGATCTCGTGCTGAAGAAGATTCTCCCACCGCAATCGGATCACAGGGGCAAATGGACTCCCAATTACGAAGGTCCATATGTCGTGAGAAAGGTCTTCTCCGGAGGAGCCTTATTGTTATCCACCATGGATGGTGAAGACTTTTCATCCCCTGTGAACTCGGACGCAGTTAAAAAATACTTTGCTTAAAATTGACCCGCTGGACAGTAAAAAGAGAGTCCAGGAAAAAATGGGGCATCCTGGCGAACTAAAAACAGAATAAAACGGTTCGGGCAAAAGTTAGGGATAAAATGGAAAAAATGTACACCCGCGAAGTCGAAAACCTACACTGGGCGGCTTCGGCAAAAAGGGGTATCCCGGTGAATCGAAAACCCGCAAAGGGCGATTCACGCAAAAGTTAGGGATTTAAGAAGCAAATGACTGCGGTCCGAGTTTGATTGTTAGCAGTTTGGGAGCATCTGGGGGTCAATTATCCAAAGCAATTTCTTTCGAAGACAGAGATCGGGAAAGCGTCAGAGTCCGACGAGTCATAGGAGGATCGGTTCATGGTGTTCGTCTGTAACACGTTGCCGACATGTGTACAAATTTTATTCTGTATATTTGTATACTTCTGCATTTTGTTTATATGTGACTACCTCTTTTCAGGAGTTGCACCTGATGTACAAATCTTGCCTATTCTCAGGTTGTTATCAATAAAGTGTTTTATTCAGTGTAGTGTGTAACTTTGGTTTTAATTTTTTACAGTTTTGTTTGTAAAAAGCGTCGATGTTTTGATAAACTTACATGCGTGTAAACCGGCGGGCCTCGGCCTATGATTGTTAAAACCGAAAATTACCTGAATGGTTGTCGTGGGTGGTTATCAAGATGTTTCTTTGCATAGCTTGCCTTGTGTTTGCTTGCTGACTTTTGCAGGTATCCGAAAGCTTGCAAAGTTCCCCGCCAGAGTCCATGGCAGGCTGGTACCCTTTCCAGAGGTTGAATGTTGTGGCTTTCTCCAGTGAAGTCGCCCCAGGCAAAATTGAATGTTGTCTTCCCAAGAGAGCGGAGATTGCGTCAAAGGAAAAGATCAATGTATCTTCAGTAGATCAGAATTAGCTTATCAAGCAGAGCAGAGTCCTCCCCAGTGAAGGTCGAGACAAACGTGATTAAACTCTCCAGAGCGTTCTTGTGCAGTGCCAATCAAAATGTGTAATTCAATCCCCAGTTCAGTGATAGCGGGATGATTTTCCCAGCTCAGTGATAGCAGGAAAGGTTCCCCACAGAGTGTGATCAAGTGTTTGGGGCTGCTGAAAGGAGTTTTCTCGAGCACGATTGTCCTTTCTTTCCCAGCAAGTCGCTCTTCCTCGTCAGAAGGATTGTCTTCAGCAGATTTTGGAGTTTTGAGTTCGTAAGCTACTTTCCCAGCAGGATGGTTATCCCCCAGCGGAGTTAGTTCATCTTTCCAACATTTATTTTGTTGGAAGTGTATCGGTAGTATTCCGGTCATCCCCAGCGGATCCAGTTCGTCTTCAGCATTTATTTTGCTGAAGCAACTCTTTGCATAAGCACGCATCATGAGCATTTGCATTCTACACGAGTACGTAACATTTCCATGTTGTGTGGAAGCATTATGTCATTACCAAACGCGCATTTTGAAACATAAGCCCGGTGGTTACTTCCTCAGTTTCAGATATGTTTGTTCCCTGCCGATAAGAGAAGTCGTGGTTCAGGAAGATGTGGATTTTGTGGTCAAAGTATGCAGTGATCGTATTTTGTACTATCTATGGGGTTCATATTGTAAGGCACGCAGTGATCGTGTTGATTTTAAGATGTGGATTTGTGGCCCAAATACGCAGTGATCGTATTTGTACCATCTATGGGGTTCATGTTGTGAGACACGCAGTAATCGTGTTGATCTTGGTATGTGTATCTGTGGTTGAATGGCGCAGTGATCGTATTCAGCCCGATCTAAGAAGATTGTGTTGTAAGGCACGCAGTGATCGTGTTGGTATCATCTCGGGGTTTATTGAGTAGGACACGCAGTGATCGTGTTTGCCATATTATGTGATATTGTTGGTCGATATGCGCAGTGATCGTATTCGTCCGTTATACAGTTGTTATGGGTTGACACGCAGTGATCGTGTTCGTCCAGTTTGGTTGGTCGGTATACGCAGTGATCGTATTCGTCCGTTATACGGTTTGGTTATGGGGCGAGGCACGCGGTGAACGTGTTCATCTGGTTGTTGATGGCCGAAGTACGCAGTAATCGTATTCGTCCCATGTTTGAAGTAGTGTCGCAGCATGCAGTGATCATGTTTCCTCCAGTCAAGAGGGTCGTGCCATGAGGCGCGCAGTGATCGCGTTTACCCTATGTATGGTTAGAATATGCAGTGATCGTATTCGTCCAGGTTTGTGGGTTAGTTGAGACACACAACACGCAGTGATCGTGTTTTCTCCAGTCAAGAGGATCGTGGCTCAGAACACGCAGTGATCGTGTTCAAGATACGCAGTGATCGTATTCATATAGCATGCAGTGATCGTGTTGATAGTACCATGGGAACTTGTGATGCGGAGCACGCAGTGATCGTGACTATTGTATCAGTTGGTTTTGTTGGTCGGCATACACAGTAATTGTATTCGTCCTATTACATGGTTTGTTTGTGACACACGCAGTGATCGCGTTGACATCACTTTGGGGGGTTGTTGGTCGAGATGCGCAGTGATCGCATTCGCCCTATTGCAGCACACACAGTGATCGTGTTTATCATATTGGTGGTTGAAGTACGCAGTGAACGTGTTCGCCTCCTCTATGTGGATTTATCCCGTCTGGCACGCAGTGATCGTGTTCGTCGTGTTTATCCCATTATGTGATTTTGTTTGTGGCATCAAGGCGCGCAGTGATCGTGTTTTCTTCTGTCAAAAGGGTTGTGGTGTAGAATACGCAGTGATCGTGTTCATCTTGTTACCGAGGGTTGTTGTGCCAGACATGTGGTGATCGTGTTCGTTATGGCATGTTCCCCTAGCAGAGTTGCTTGGTCAAGCATTTCTCTTTCTCCCCAGCCGAGTCCTTTCTCAGAATGCTGTGGGAATGGCATGACACAGATTTTGGGTGGTTACCCACAGTTACCCTAGTAGAAACGTAGTCCCCGGAAGGGTATTCTTAGACAAGTCGCTTGGTTAAGTTACTTGTATTCCCCCAGCTGAGTCTTTCTCAGGATGATGTGGAGTCAGCGTTAGAAGGTGGTAATACAGATTTTCGGGTGGTTACCCGCAATTCCCCAACAGAGTTATGTTCTCTAGCAGGGTGTTACTTCAATGGGTTGCTCATAGTCCTCAGCAGGGAGCTTACTACAAGAGTTGTTTGGTTAAATTCCTCGTATTTCTCAACAAGGTTATTCTCGACAGGGTACTTGGTTACGTTCCCAATTTCCCCAGCGGGTGTTTGGCGGCAGTCGTCAGAGTTGTCCCCTCAGAGTTGTTTAGTTAAGTTTCTCTTTTCCCCGCAGAGTCGGTTGTTCATGTCTTCGAACATTGTCTCGTTTGGTTAAGCATTCGCTCGTTTTTTCAGGATACGAAAGGTTGATCAGTGAAGTCGACATGACAAGTGAAGTCAGTATTCTCCCGCTGGTTAGCGTGTGCTTGGTTGATAAGTGAGATCAACAGAGGTTGATAAGTGAGATCAACAGAGATTGATAAGTGAGGTCAACAGAGGTTGATAGGTGAGATCAACAGAGGTTGATAAGTGAGGTCAACAGAGATTGATAAGTGAGATCAACAGAGGTTGATAAGTGAGATCAACAGAGGTTGATAAGTGAGATCAACAGAGGTTGATAAGTGATATCAACAATCTTCTCGTTGTGTGGTGTATGCTCATTTCTTCGGAATGGAGTGGTCTGCGGACAATATCAGATTATTTTACAAAAAACAGATTGACAGATGGATGGCTAGTTGTTGCTGTGACAACAAAAGCCAGTTCCCAGGGTTTTCCCAAGCAGTAGTCGTATGCGCAATTTATTTTTGCGGTTGGCAAATTTCCGGGTTCTTTCGTATTCAACCGTCTCGTACCTCGAATGTCTGAAGGCTGCGCGCTCTTCATCCAGTCGGGTCCAAGCCGCTTGAATAGGGGCAGCTGTTGCACCCCAAAATTTGCCCAACCTTTTCTAACCTAGGTTTATGTTTCAATTGCATAATCATTTGCATTGTCATCATGTGCATAGTGTATTCATCTGCATTGCATAGCATAAGCAAGATATCTTAATCAGGGGATCAAGTGCTATTCTTATCTCAAGAGGCATATTCAAGGGTTTCATTCATATTCAAGACTACTCAGGTCATCAGGGAAGAATTTGAGCTTTGAAGAGTTGACAGGTTGATTAGTGAGTTCTCTCCTATCTTGAGGTTGTTTGGGGATCATCAGAGGGTGTGTGAGCTATGAGCCAAGAGCATGAGGTGTGTATGGATGTTATGAAGAGCCTAAATGATCATTTTGAAGAAGAACCAAGTCATTAGAATGATTGCAAGAGCCTCAGTGGAAGTCAGTCAACTAGGGTTTGTCTGGGTCAACACTAGGTCAATCCTAGGTCAAAGAAGTGTTTTGAAGGGTATCAAGGGTCATTTGAAGAATGTGGGATTCATTATTTGCTATATGGATATGGATATGATGTTGTGCTAAAGAAAAATCAGAGGGAATCAAGGAGAAATGGAGTTACCAAATTAGGGTTTTAGTGTAAAATCCCCTGATTTAGGTCAAACTTCAAAGCAGTGTAACTCAATATGCAAGCTTCATATGAATTCTTGGTACACATGAAACTTGTAGAGTATCTTCATAGCTTTAATTTTAGTGGTGGAAGTCATCAAGATGATTTATAGAACTCAAGTTATAGCTCTTGCAAGTTACAGGTCATCTGAGGGCACTGAAATTTGTCTGTGAAAGTTGTCTGTCTTCCAAGCAACTTTTGACCTTCAAGGAGTTTTCAAATGGATTTCTGGCCAACATGAGAGTTGTTCCTTATTGTCTTAGATTTCTAGGAAGGTATGGTATGCCTTCATATGATTTGTGGAACTCTACTTATGGTCTTGGCAAGCAAAGGGTATTTTGGTCATCTGAGGATTACAGGTCATTCTTAGCCTATGCCTAAAACTCATACAAGGAAGCTTCAAATGAAAACCTTCACAACATCAAAGTTGCTCAAAATGTCATTTTAAGTCTAGAAAAGAAGTCATGAAAGTTTGGAAATGCATAGAACAAGACTTGACCAAAATTGGTGAAAAATGACCAAAAAAAGGCATATAAGTTGAAAAAGTTGAAATGAAAAATTGGTTTGAGAGATCTACAAATCCAAAATGGGTCATCCAATATACCAAATTGAATCCAAACATCATTTTAAAGACATTGGTTCAGCCACTTTTTTGAGTTAGGGCTTAAAAATTGGACTTGCTTTGTAATGTTGTTACTTGCATATTAAGGCACCCTTGCAAAACTCAACATAATGAAAGGAAAGGCTTGTTTTTTCACACATACACTTTCAATATCTCATGAAGGGAGATTTTAACACAAGTTTAGAGTGCCATATGCATGAGATGAGTGATATTTCAATATGTCATCAAGTGAGATTTTCATGAACTTTCCACCACATTCTAGAATCATCCTAGAGGGATCCAGAAACTTCTAGATCTGTCCATCATCATCTATATATTGGATTGAACTCATTGGTGCAAGGGGTTGGTGAAAAGAGGGAGAGAAGAAAGAGAATTCTATGGTTGCTTCCATTGTAAGAAAGTGAGAGAATTATCATAATCTTCCATTTTCTGTTCAAGAGAGTTCTTCATTTTCAGTCTTTGGTATATTGTGAGTGTGAATGAGCATGAGGCAAGGTCCATTAATGGAGGTTTAAGGAGCTTTTTCCCAAAACTCAAGATTGTGCACCAGAGTTGCAGCCAAGAATCCAAGCACTCCTCATCATAATTGTTGCAAACAGAAAGATTCTCATCAAGTAAAGATCATCCTCGAAGGGTTACAAGCATTGGATTGGACTATAACCACCTCTGCCATAGCTACTAAGCAGGTTGGTGATTTCATTTCTATCTCCATAATTAGGTGTTGTTAGGTTAGATTATTAGTGTAAAAGTGTTAGGTTTAGATAGATGAATATGTACCTCATCTGTTATGGCCATTGGTGAAGGTTAGGATTAGGGCAGTTCAACTTTCTTGATCTATAACTCCTAGGTTAGGGCACTATGATCTTAATTATTATGTTCAGCATGATTACCATAACCCATAGATCACTCTAGGGTAGTTTCAGCAAGTTTAATAACCATGCACATCAGGTGCAATTCATGGTGTCCAAGACTTCCAGCCATCGAGCTTGATTATATAATGAGTTTCAGCAGAATCCAAGTGAAGGATCTTGTAGAGGGCTTTGAGTAGGCCATTTTTGGTTTTGGGATCGAGGGATTTGGGTGAGTGAGGAGGGAGAACCGAGCTGTGGAAGTTTGTGCATGGAAGAGGGGAATCCTAAAACCCTAGGTGTTGATTGGGGACGATGACCATGCACCGTTAGATCATTTCAATTATTTGACATTTTAATCTCATCGTGTGGCTGATGTTTAAAGCTGAGAAACGGAGGGAAAGACCAAAGCGAAACGATGCGTTTCACTTAAACGCCATCCATGGGCTTTGGATCAGTGTGCTATCCCCACCCCCAATTGGAAGCCCAATGAGAAATGAACTGAGAATTGTTGCTCTTTGCACCAAGGGTTTGATATTTTTTTCTTTTATTTTTTAATTCAATTTTCTGATGTATGCTGGGCCTAGCGCCTTTGTTATTCGCGCCTCCCCTTCATGGCCCAATGCTGAATTTGAACTGAGCGTGGTTGCTAGTAGCACCCCCTCCCCATTTTAATTCTTTTGTTTGATTTTTAATTCTTTTATATTTTTAACACCTTTAAAAATTCATAAAAAATTGGAAATAGCTTAGTTTTAATTGGTTCTTTTTGTGGTAGATCAATAATTTTGTTAAGAAAAATAATCAATAATAAAAATGGCATTTTATTTTGTTTTGATATTTTTTGTGTATTTTTCTTTTAAGTAGCTTTTTAATAAGTTTAGTTTAGTACTTGAATTTGTTGATTTTAGTTCTAATACTTCCCCTTAGATTTAGGGCCCATTCTTTTTAGGGTGATTAGTTTAAGACTTCAACTTGTATATAAGATTTAATTCATATTTTTAGGGTTAATTTTTAGGTGATTTGATTAGGTGTGAATAACATGATCAAAACTAGGGTTTAGGAGATAACATAGGTGAGATAGATTATTTCTTTTAGGGATTTTGATTTGATTTTTGGGGTATGGGACTATAGGGGTTATGGGTAGATAATAGATCCCTTAGAAAATATTAGGTTTCCCCTACTGCTACTAGTATATTGCTTATATTTGATTGATTGTGTGGTGTGCCCTATTTAGGGTTACTTTTTGTCTGTGTGGGGTATTGGGTTTGCTTGGGACTTGGGGTTTGAGCTGAAGACTGTGTTGATGAAGCCCATTTGAAGATCAGAGAATGAGGACCAACTTCCAGAGTTGATGAAGAGTATCCCTTGCTGGCAGCTGTTGAAGTTTGTAGGGTTTAGGAGCTAGGCAGAGCTCTAGAGTAGTCAGCTTGATTCTCAAACATGGAAGGTCTTGATTGCCTCCATCCTTCTCTGTGATGCAGAGTCTCTCTAAGACACTCACCCCCTTCCCTTGGAAGGCTTGGTGATAGTGCCTAAGGGATAGAACTCTTGAGAGAAAATATCCTCTGTGTTGATAGCAGTCTGTTTGCCACCCTTGGTGGTCAACTGATTGCTTAACACCCAGTTCACTCTTGTGATTGATTCCTCAACTTGGAGGTTAGGACTTGAAGAAAAGCCATTGGGAGATTGAAGATAAAGTCTGAGGTTTGCTTGAAGCTTGTGGATAGCTGATGCTTGCTTGAAGATGGTTGCAGATGCTGATGAAGACTGCTTTGCTGTTTAGCTTTTGCTGTTTAATTTTGATGTATTGTGTGAATTTCCTGGACTGTATTGTTTGCTGTTTAACTTGCTGGGTTGAAAGTGAATGCTGTTCACTTTTGCCTATTGTTTTCTAGGTTCGAGGTTGAGTGGGACTCCCTTGCCTCGCTTGTATTGTTGCATCCATGCATTTTACTGCTTTATTGTATATATCTGTTGTTTCTGTTTCCGTCTATTCCCTTAGGATCTCTGTTTCTCTCTGCGCAGGAGAGGAACATGATAGACATTAGGTCTTAACCCATGCATGATAACATTAGGGTAGATTTTATTCCCCTTTGTCAACCCTAGGATTTGTAGAGTGTCATCTCTTCTTTCCTCAAAACAACAGAAAAACATTAATAAAGGTTATAACAGAAGTGAATTCATTTCTTCCGTCAAAAGATTTGAACAAACATCAACCTTTTTGCAATAAGAAAACCCTTGTTTAAGGTGATATTTTTCATAAAAGACACTTGAACAGCTTGTGTCGTGCGTAGCCCGAACTACGTTTGCTCTGATCTTCCATGCTGTGTGGAAGTACGTAGGCATAAGATGCGATATCCTAGTGAGCAACCTTCACCCATCCTTCACCCGTAGTTAGGCGAACTACGTTGACTCTGATTTCTCGTTCCAGATGGGAATACGTAGGCATAAAGTGAGATGCTTTGCCGAGTCAGGTTTTCTTTTCTTTTCAGACCTCATCCTTTAGTTTAGATAGAAGTGCAATCCGTACCCGAAAACAAGCGTGGATCCCGTCGAGTACGACGAACGTGAGGGGTGCTAATACCTTCCCCTTGCGTAACCGACTCCCGAATCCAGGATTTGGTTGCGATGACCATTCCTTTCCCGTCTTTGCGGTAGGTTTACTCTGAGCGTTTCCTTTCCCTCCTGTGGGATAAATAACGCACGGTGGCGACTCTTCTGTTCAACCGACGCCGATTTTTGCAGTAGCGACAATGTCCATCTGAGGTTGATGGTTGTGGTCAGAGTGATGTGTTGTGACAGTGTTTGAGTGCTGAGAGCGTGTTGAGGGTTATGAGGGCCGTGTGGCCGGCGTGTATCGCATTTGACATAATCGGTGGATTATGTGATATGTTTAGTTATGTATGTGTTATATGAGATGTGTGATGGATCCGTAGGATCGATGCGCCTGTGCGCATTGTGTTTATATGCTATGGGAGGAGTGGATCAGTAGGATTGGATTGCACTTTGTGTGCTAGACGTGTATGTGATGCGTGATATATGTATGATACATGATGAGATGTGGTCAGGGGACCGTGTGTGCTGATTATGTGTGATTGTTGTGGTGTGCGTACATTGGGGTTATGCATGGCGTGTTATGTTATATGCTCTCTGTGAGGAGGGTGATGGCCAGGTGTCCATCGATATTGTTGTCGTGCTCCCTGTGAGGAGGGTGATGGCCCAGTGACCATCGGAGATGTGCTCCCTGTGAGGAGGGTGATGGCTAGGTGTCCATCGATATTGTTGTTGTGCTCCTTTGTGGAGGGTTGATGGCCCAGTGCCCATCGGTGATGTGTGCTCCTTTGTGGAGGGTTGATGGCCCGGTGCCCATCGTTGTTGTGAGTCAGCACCGCATATCGTTTTGTGAGTGGCATGTGTTGTATTGTTGTGTGTAGTGATTATTGATGGTGGGACCATAGGTCCGAATGTGTTGTATATGAAATGACGTTTTATATGTTTCTGCCTTTAATTCCATGTACATTTATACCGTTAATATTTGATCGTGAATTCTCACCCCTTTGTTGTTGTTGTGGTCTGTGCTTCTTCGGAAGTACAGACAATCCAGGTGTATAGCTAGCTTGGATTGTGGCGGTGTCATAGGATTTCTCTGATACGTAACACCAGGGCTTTTTAGGAGTATTTATGGTTTATTGATGATTATGTGTGCCCCCGTGGCGTATCTTATTTTGTGGGATTAGTAATGATGTTTGATGGATGTATATTTTGGACAGGGGCCGTACATGATGTATATGATGATGATGTTGATTGACGACGACGATGTATATATATATATATATATATATATATATATATATATATATATATATATATATATATATATATATATATATATATATATATATATATATATATATATATATATATATATATATATATATATATATATATATATATATATATATATATATATATATATATATATATATATATATATATATATATATATATATATATATATATATATATATATATATATATATATATATATATATATATATATATATATATATATATATATTATGTGTTATGACAGACTACTTCTGTTTCCGCTGAAAATTTTATTGGGAATCAGTTTTTTTTTAAATGATTTGTGGAATTTTGTTGAGGAATGTGACATCCCGTTGTGGGAGAAACTCTGATAATTGTTGATTTTAATTGTTTTATTTTATTCTGGGAAACAGGGTGTTACACCTTTGTTTGTCATCGTAAAAAAGGGGGAGATTGTTGGAACAAAATTGCTCATGTCTCTTGGGTTTCGATGATAAATAAGTACTAAAAGAACAATTGGATATACTAACATATGTTCAAGTGTGGAGGATCATAGGCTTAAAATTCAACTAAGTATTGACCCTGATATAAGCATAGGAAGAGAAGCTAATGGACTTGTATTCTGAAGGACCATAGTCTGATGAATCAGATCGTGGTATCTCTGCTTCTGATGACAATTTAGATTCTGAAATACCTAAGCTAAAGGTACTCTGCTTTTAAACTGTACTCTGTATCTAAAGAACCTCAATCTTATCAACTCTAGATTATTGAAAACTTCAACTATAGTTTCTTAGTGTAAGGCTCAAGGAGAGTTGACGTGACCTCTTAAGTCTATCCCAACATCTTGGTAGAGATACCTAGTATGAGAAATATGCAGTGGATAAATTTATTGCACAAAGGATAAAGGAGCAACTTCCAATGTCTCTCTTGGAACTGCGTCTCAACTAAGATCACTTGTGCAGGTTACCTCCCAATGTCTCTTTTCTCCCCTCTATAAAAGGAGTTGAAGATTTGAAGGAAGAAAACTAATGAACCATCTAATGAGAACAACACTGAGCACAAATTTGAACTAAAGTTTTATCCATTTACTGCAAAAATTCTTAAAATTTCTTATCTTTGTATATCTTAGAAATTTTAAGTGTTTAAGAATCTTTGTGTGTGTTGTATCACTTATATACTTCCGATTTTACGTCAAGTACAATTGCTATATATTCTTCTAAACTATTTGTTTAGAGTATAGGAAGTCTCTTACTAGTTTGCTTGAGCAGTGGAAGTCTCTTGCATATGTGCTTGAGCAAAAAAAAGGCTCTTGCCCGTGTGCTTAAGCAGATGTATCTTTCTAGTGTGATTGAGAAGTTAGAGTTTCTTGCTAGTTTGCTTGAGTAAAGTTTAATCTGTTTTATTATAGTGAAAATCTCTTGTTGGACAAGGGGATTGGACTAGTCTCAGTTTTGGAGAAGAACCGGGATAACTCTGCATGTTGCTTTATTTCTTGCTACTAATTATCATCCATTCCGCTGCTAACAACTCTGAGATTAGATTCTTAACTTGTTCAGATTCCGAAGTTGGTTTATAAGAAGTGAAAAAGAATTCACATACACAATTCAACCCCCCTTCTTGTGTATTTTTCTCACCTTCAAGAGGTACCTCTTGAATTCATTTCTTTCTTATTGAGATTACTTCCAAATGATTCTTTTAAATTCGAACCATTTCTCCTTATGGACAAAAAATATTTGGGTATGTGCTTTGGACAATATTTTATTATTTGAAAATTAAACTTTGATACTACAAATTATTCATCTTCGTTTGATTCCTTAAATGCATTTGGATAATCTCTTGTGATCTCCTTTTCGTTTCCTATCTCTCTTTGAAGTGTTTGTACTATTTCTTCCTTTTTGAGTTTCTTGGTAATATTTAACTCATTCAACTTATCATGTAAATTATCAAGAACATTTGTATCGCCATATTTTAGTATTGAGTCAGGTTTATAACACTAGTCTTTAAATCTTAGATACCTGCAAAAGATGAAATCTTTGAAAACGTTGCCAAAAAATTTAACACTTGAGAATCGTCTCTGAAGATTTACTTCATTTTAATTTGGTATCTCTAATTCTTGGTCTAGTGTGATCATCCTCTCCCTTTGGATATTAGTAGAGCCTTCATAGATTCTTTCAAGAGTGTCCTACATTTTTTTGACGATGCTATAGTTAAAAACATAATTATATTATTTAATGCTTAACACATTTATCATTCAACACTTAACTTTAAAACCTTTTTTTAAACTTTTTTAGATTTTCCATAATTCTCTAGGTCTGCTTACAACTTGATTAAAAGAAACAACACATCTAAAACATAACCCCGCAAATAAAGATCAATAGCTTCTATCAACTTTTTCATTGTTATTTTTCATATGATATATCCCTAACCATTAAATGATAGGGGTTTGTTTAAAGAAAGCCCTTTCTTTAAACAAGTGGTTGAAGTCATCATAACACCCCTTAAGACGAGTAATCTTATAACAAGAATTAGACTATGATGTCACATGTTGACCAAGTGACTCCATACACAACAACAAGGAGGAGTAAATTGTGATAAAGGAATTTCAAAAACATTTTAGAAAAGCGCTAGATCTTAAAACACTTAGTTTCAAGAAAGAAGTAAAACTGAAGATTAAGCAGCAAAATAGATAATTGACAGAAGTATAGCAAGATAGATTAAACTAGATATTATCCTAAGTCAATCTAAACTACACAACTTACTCCAGTATCCAAGAGTTTCCTTTTGAGATTTCCACTAAACAACAGTTTGAGCTTTTACACAGGTTCAAATCAAAAACCTTACACATTACTTGATCTTTTGCATATGCAAAAATTGCACCGAGTTGGACTAGAAATTCATAGTACATTCTGGTGTAGGAAGAATTTTTAAGTCATCTGAGTTTGTTTTAGGCCAAAAAATAACATTTTAATATTTTCCATAAATTTCTATATTTTTTTTAGATTAAAAGCACATTAGAATTTCTTTTTCTATTTTATTTATGTTTTGGATTAAAAGCCCATTAGGGTTTCTTTTTCTATATTTAAATACTTTGGGAGTGGCTGTCAGGATTATCTTTGATTTAATAAAATTCAATATTTTTTTATCTAGTGGATTCTAGAGTTTATCTGACCGGTTTTGTGCTTGCAATCATGTGTTATTATTCTAGGTTCAGTGCTTGCTAATCCCTAGTGTTGTCGACTGCTTCAGGTGGCATCAGAGCAGGTTTCTCCTGTTTCTTTTTGTAACTTTATCAGCCATGGGAGATCAATCGGTAACCAGACTAGATCTTGAGGGGATTACCACGACTTTTACTATGGCTCAGCAAATTAGGTGAACAACACCAAGAACAATGAGAATCAACAAAGAGACATGGGAGGAAAACATGCTAGGGTTCCGCGGGATGGAAACGATTATCATGCTGTTATTGCTGAAAATCCGAGTTCTGAAGAAGAACCATACGAAGAAGGGGTAGTTGATCATGGAAATCGACATAACCATGATTATCGAGTGAAGGCTGATATTTCATCATTCTATGGAAAGATGGGAGTTGAAGAGTTTCTCAATTTGCAAATCGATGACGAAAAATTCTTTGACGTTATGGGCGTAAGAATAAGAAAGTTAAGATGGTGGAAATCAGGTTGTAGAGTACTGCAATTGTATGATGGGATAAACTTGTTGTTCAGAGGCAGAGGCAAAGAAAAAGGCCTGTCAGAACTTGGCGAAGAATAAAACAATTGATGCTAGAGCGACTTTTGTCGGAGGATTATGAAAAAATCTTTATAAAATGTATATTGGGTGTGTTCAGGGAAAGAAAACTGTGACTGAATACACATATGAGTTCTTGCATTTTTTTTAGCACAATGAATTGAGAGAATAAGAGATCCAGAAAATGGCTCGATACATCAGTGGCCTAAAGGGATCCTTGTAGGAGAAGATGAGTTTATAGACTGTATAAACCATAGTTGAGGCATCAAGTCTAGCTTTGAAGGCAAAATTAATGAAGAAATCCCCTTGAAATTTCTCATATTTTAGGTATTCGCCCCAGAATAACTTTGAATCAGTAGTTGACAAGGAAAAGAGTATAACAACCAAGGAATCCAACCCTGAGAATAAGAGGACTAGCAACCCTAGTGGCGTGTAGCAGGGTAAAACATCAATACAGAGGTAGAATAATCTATATGCTAAATCCACTGAAGACATGTGTTATTGTTGTAATGGAAGAAGCCACAAATCAAATGTTTGTCCAACAAGGAGATTCATTGGTGTTGCGGAAGAAAGGGAAGATGAAGAGGAAATAGAAGGATATGCAGTTGAGAATGATGAATTTGCAGGGGTTAAGTTTGCAGAAGAAGAATCTGATGAAAGTGTAAAATTTTTGTTTTAGAGAATTTTACTAGCATCTAAAGATGAAGGGCAACACAAGAATTTGTTTAAAACACATTGTTCTATCAAGAACAAGGTGTGTGATTCGATTGTGGATAGTGGCAGCACAGAGAATCTGGTGTCGCAAAATTGTAGGTTATTTGAAGTTGTCTACAAAACTCCATGAGAAGTCATACACGCTCGGTTGGGTAAGAAAGAGCTCCTAAGTTCAAGTAACACTAGTCTGCAGAATTTCTATCTCTATTCAAATGCATTATAAAGAAGAAGTACTTTGTGATGTTCTTAATATGGATGTTTGTCATATTTTACTTGGTAGACCTTGGAATTTTGATAATGATATCACTTTACCGAGGACAGGATAACATGATGATGTTTACATGCATGGAGCACACATAAAAATGTTATGCCTCTTGTTTTGTACTTTGATAAGAATTCAGGAGGAAAAAAGTCTAGTTTTTTGGGTGATGACACATAGTGAAAAAGAGTTTGACGAGGATGTTAAAGAAATTGAACTTTTCTGCCAAGTGGTGAGTAAAGGGCCAACGAGTGATGTAAACGAGGAAATAACAATTCCAGAAGAAGTGTTAGGGATCCTAGAGAATTTCAAGGAGTTGATCGCAAATGAAATAACAAATGAATTTCAAGGGATCCTATGCAAGATAAACACAAGAAAGTTAAAGTTTTCAATGTGGGAGACGATGTGATGGTGTTTCTGTGCAAGGAGAGGTTTCCAGTTGGTACTTCTAGCAAGCTGCAACCGCGCAAGTATGACATGTTCTAAGTGACCCGAAAGATCAATGATAATGCTTATGTGACAGCTCTCCATTCCATGAATATATCTAACAATTTCAATGTTGCTAACATTCATGAATATCAGGCAAATGAGGCTCTTTATCAAAAATAGAACTCGGGGCCGAGTTTTACAAAGGTAGATAAGACTAATGTAGGAAGACTTTTTAAATCATCTGAGTTTGTTTTAGGCCCAAAAATAATATTTTAATATTTTTCACAAATTTCTACTTTATTTATTTTCTTTTTTAGATTAAAAGCATATTATGGTTTTTTTTCTATTTTTTTTCTGTTTTAAATTAAAAGTCCATTATAATTTATTTTTCTATATGTAAACACTTTTGAGAGGGGTTGTCAAGATTATCTTTGATTTAATAAAATTCAATATTTTTTTTATTTGATGGATTCCAAAATTTATTTGACAAATTATGCACTTATAATTCTATGTTATTACTCTAGATTTAACGTTCGCTAATCTTTAGTATTTCCGGCTGTGATACCTTCTTTTTATTATATGTGTAATTATTTATTGATTAATTCAAATAATCTTATCTCACATATTATTTTAACATTGTGTGTGATATTTTCTTTCAGATTAAACATAATTTCAAGTTGTATTTTACAAGAGAATAAATAGAGTTTACTTCACGGACGCTATTCCTAAAGCAGTCTCAAGCAAAATTCTGCAAAATTACTACAAGACTTAACGAAGGGCTAGTGGTATGACAAAGACACAGACAAATACAATGCCAATGAAATTGCATGCATGGAGACAGATATATTCTCAAAACATTACAAGTATTATTAATGTGTGTTTTTTGGACAATATATGTTTCTTGTATTCAAAGTCTTTCTCTGCAATGAAAACGTAGTATTTCGTTTTTGATGGACAAATGTTACATAACATCAAACCAAGTGCAACAAACAAATCACTATTATGGTTTTATGGTTTGTACTGCAAACTGTTAAATGGAATCTTATACACATGAGTTGTCCCCGACAATAACAACACTGCTAAACAGTACAGCACCAAAACACATAACAAATGCTAATGCATAGAGATGGACACTAGCAATCCCTTTAGAGCATGAGTAAATTAAATGGGTAAATTAAGATATTTTTTGTGGGTTCAAAGTGTTTTGTAGGATTTAAAAAATTTAAAATTGATTTGAGTAGTTTTTACTTTAATGATGGTTGTCTATAAGAAAGCAAAATTTGACCCCACTATTTTTAAATATCATGTCATTACTTTAATGCTGTTGGAATATTTTATTAATTAAATAAATAATATTATAATATATTTTACATAGTTAACGTTAACTATATAGATAATGGAAACTAAATTTTAGTTCACTTAGATACCATGTCAGCTCTACTATAATACAAATTTTTTATTACTAACGTAAGCTATACAAAATTTTGGTTTAACAACTCTGCACTAAAGTTGCTCTTAGGAATAATCATATATCAAAAGTGTTAATAAATATATAATTTGGAGGTAAATTAATAAAAAAATTTAGTGGCATAGTTGGCAAGCTTGTTGGTCTAGTCTCTTGTTGAGGGTATGGGGTTCAAACTTCATCTCTGCCAAATTTTAAGTTTAAATATGACATGACAAATTTATCTAAGACTAGAACTGCGTTGACATGTCAATGCTATATAATATACTGTCAGGGAGACCAAAAGATTGAGTTTTTTTAATTGGGAGATTAAAAAATTTTAAGATATAAAATAGAGAGATTCAAGATAAATTTAAGTCAAAGAAAAAATAATTACTAAAGAATAAAAATAAAAAAGAAATAAAAAAATGAAATTAGACATAAAGAAACTCACATTAGGTCTTAGAATCAAGAAGCTAAATAAATATGAAATTAGACAAATCAAAATGGTCATTGAAAAACTCATCCTAATGAAGAATGAAAGGTTATTCATCCACAAAGAGTCACTACACTATATCCATAATTTGCTAGTCTTGGAATCAAGAAGGTAAATAAATATGAAATTAGACAAATCAAAATGGTCATTGAAAAACTCATCAACAATTCCAGAGTTTCTTTTTTTCTTTTTTCCAAATGAAGTAAAAAAAATCGTGACACTAAAAGAGGCTCTAATTAATAGATAAGAGGAAATATATAATGAAGAATAAAAGGTTATTCATCCACAAAAAGTCACTACACTATATCCATAATTTGCTAGTTTGTCATAGTTTGTCTCCACACCTATTTTCTTCTATATAAATATTTGAATAAATCAAAGTTATATACAAATTTTGTAGTTACACCATTTATTTTTAAACTTTTTCTTGTGAAGACTTTGAATGACAATTGAGAATCACTATATCCATACATTATGCCAACTTTTTCCCTCAACCTTCTCAGTAGCTAACATAATATACATAAGCTCAGGTCTCAACGCATCCATTTCCCCTAGATTCACTAAGAACTTTCCTAAATATCCAACATGTTGGTCTCGCGCTATTGCTCTTCCCAATGATCTCTTATTTAGATGAGATTTGCATTAGTTAATATGCATCCACATTACCTTTGGATCTCTCCAAAACATCATTGTAATCTTAGGCACATTCCTGTAACGTCTATCTATTTGAAAATTATTGAAAATCAAGATTTCTCGCTTGTTGTTAGCAATCCATCCTTTAGAAAGAGAATAACTTATCTTGGTGAGGGTCAAAATGTTGCTCAACGTAGCTTGTATGCTGGTTTTAGCATTGTTGAAACGCATATCATTTTTGAAATTCTATTTCTGAGGGGACAAATGTTGGACACGATGTTGGAAAAACTAGTGTAATATGTTAAACCAATAAGACATCAATATAACAACAACAATAATACAATGCAGAAAGCAATAAAATAACACAAGATATTGGTAACCTAGTTCAGTGAAACTCTACCTATACTTGGGGACACTCTATCCAAGAAAAGAAATTCACTATTTTGAATTAGTACAATTATGTATAAACCCTCAAGTAAAACATGAGAAATGAGCCTCTTTATATAGCAATGTCTTATGGGACTTTTCCTCTTGAATCTCTGCAATTAATCTGTCTAGAATAATAGTTGAATTAGTTAGATTTGATTTGCTCCATAAATCTCTACAACAAAAGATATGGTTTTCTATATTTCAAATTTAAATTAAATTCTAATTTGATCTTCAACAGCTGTCAAACAAATCACACAAACATTGCAAAATAATCTACAATAAATTTAATTGAATCTCATCTAGAAATTTTGCACCAAGCAACATCCATCCCGACCTGCTGACCAGGGCCAAATGTTGCACTACATACATGCTGGAACATCGTATTCTACATGTTACACCAGTATATCCAAATTAACTATTTTCTATGAGTTATAGATCTTCTTTATAGAGTAGATCTTGGATAGAATAATTCTTAACCAAAACTGCAATACCATATGTCTATTTTCAGAGACCATATGTTGCAACACACATCTTAGAACACCGTATCCCACATGTGTCCCTTCTGCACCATAAATAGTTTGAATAAGGTCCATGTTATTTTGCATAATACAACCAATCCCAAAAGGACCAACAATATTCCCTTTTGACAAAATTTGACAGAATAACTCTTCAAGCATAAACACAACTGAGTGTCAGGGATATTCCATACTCATAGCAAACATTAACATCAGTAGAAGAACAAACATCAGAGCATACATCAGCAACAAAAGTACATATTAGTAACATGGCAGCTGTTACACATCAGTCAGTTGACATACAATAGATGCTCCCAAAAATAATTAACATGCAATCATTCATGATAGGTTAGTAATGCATGTACGCACAATTATTAGTGAGTAGTTAAATATCAAAAGCTACTACTAACATACAATGATATCAGTATACACAATAGATGAGGGTTGGATGCTTCAGCATGTGCGCACACAGAAACCAGATCAGAAAGTACCAAACATATCATTTAGTACTAAGCACTGCATGATATATCAGGTCAATAGAAAATCCTCACATATCACAAAGTCATTAGTCAAGTTAGTAGTCACATCACTCCATTACACACCATTACTCCCCCTTTTTTTGCAACAATTTAGAAAAGGTCAGTCAACTCAGAGGTTAGTATGTTAGTACATACACACATTGAGATTAAACAAATGTCAACAATTAAAAGGACATATGTTTGAGCATGATGTTAGAGCATCATACACAATTATTGGTAACAAAGCCACTACAAATCCAATCAAAGGAAGCAAAATATGCCCAAATACAAGGCCCAAACAAACTAAGAAAAAACACTTGAAATTAACAACCTTCATATTTTATCTTCTATCCATCCTCTTGAATTCATGAAGGCAACTCAGTTTTCATCAGCCTCTCAGTCAGATTCAAGTGCTTGAACATGTCTCTTCTTCAAGGGCTTCATCTTGGTCACAAATTTCTTCCCAGTCATAGATGTTCCACCTGATGGTCCAACATTTGATTTAACGTCATTTGTATATGAACTGGAACCTACTCCATTTTTCTTGTTTTTCCAAGCTTCTAGAAAGCTATCATAAGCCTTACTGATATTGGTTCCTTTGTTAGAGGAATGTGTCTTTGGATTTTTAGAATTGTGACTCATATTGAAAAAATTAGCACTAGAAGGAAGAGAAGAAGAAGATGTCTGAGAGCAATAAGAGTGAAAGTAGTTTTTACTTGTAACGAAGGCCCAGATAAAAGAAGTTTTCAAAACAAGAAAAATTTGCTTTGTTTCATTGCAACACAAACCAAAAGAGATAGACACTCCCTATGCACGCCTCCCTAGATTTGACTATTATTGAATCTAAAAAATGCAGACACCCAGGGCACCTCTTAACTTTTTAAATTGGACTGCATATAATACCTTAGTGAAAATTTGAGCCAACTATTTTTTCAGTTGCCACATGATCAAGAGCTACAACTTCATCTTTAACAAGCTCCATGATAAAGTGATGACGAATATTAATATGCTTGGTTCTACTATGTTGAACATGATTCTTTGAAATATTGATAGAACTAAAGTTGTCATAGAGCAATGTCATGACATCTTGTCCCACTGATCGTGACTTTCTATGTCTAACAAATATAACTGCAAGTGCACAGTCTATCGCGTAGTAATAGTAGATATCGATCCCACAGGGACTCGTAATCAAACTAGTATTATCGGGTGTTACGGTGTTTAGCTAGGTTGGTAATGTCTTAAGGGAATAATAACAAAATAAGTGCGTAAACTAAAGGGAACTAAAGCTTTTACTTAAGGTATGAATGCTTGAATCAGTATGTAATATGTTATTTCTTCAGGGATTCTATAGGTCACTGGTGTCTTTAGGTTTTCAAAAAATAGTTTAAGCAGAAAATGATGGTTTAAAGACCTTTGTCTCACGATGGTTGTTGACGCTAGTCGCAACTCTAAGGCGGAACGTATGCTGTCGCTATCCTGTTCGGGGTTAAAGTTACTTTTGTTAGACTATGGCACGGATCTAGAAGGGGGGGTTGAATAGATCCCCAATTAAAATTTGAGTCGGCGCTACCAATTTAAAATTGGTTTTAAAAATGTTTTGAGTGCGGAAGCGGCCGAGGAAAAATATAGTCTAAAACGAACGGTTATTGGAAAACCAGATATGCGTAAGCCTATGGATTTATGACAATTCGGAAAAATAAAATCACAACACAAACTATGCTTATCAATTATTTACTTCAATTTGCAAGATTACCTAGTTCCAATGATTAACAAGACACACAAAAACTAGAAGCAAAATAAGACAATTTTAGTTCAGGACTTTTGTCGAACAGTTTGTGTGCACAAATACCTCAGAGGATATTTATGTTGAGTAAGAGATTGGAAATGCCCTAGTACAATATTTTTATTGTACTTAGTAGTTAAAAACAGAGTTTCAACACCTTACTCAATTTGTATCACAGTTTGACAATAATCACTTAAGGTAGAATCACTTATTTTATAAGCTGAATTGAAAATGACAGAAACTAAAGAACACACGATTTGATGAGGCAGTTCCCCCGTCATCCTCGCTTCGGGGTACGTCTGCCCTCAATTCTAAAACTAGAATTGAGATATATTGAATATATATCACCTGTTGGAATGAACAGTTTACACAAGAGTTGATAGACAATGATACAAACAATCTCAAATGATGTTGATGCTTGCTATCACTTCTTGAACCTTGATTCAAGATGAATCAAGCCCTTCAATTTGTTGTGAATGACCTCCAATTCCAGCCACCTTAATGAATAACCTTCCGTTGTTCAAACCTTCGGCTCGGCTGATCTTAGACACCAACAAATCAAACCCGGAAAGTCTTCAACACTTCAACGCCCTAGCTACTAAACTGATGAACCTTCCGTTGATCAATTACCTTCGCACTTGCTTGAATGTTGAACGAACTATTCCGTAGCAAAAGCCCTCAAAACCTTCTAGTCTTGATGGGTAAAACCTTCAAGGTTTTTTGCAAGAAACACCTGCCCCAATTTCCACCCGAACCGGATCTTCAATCAACGCGTTTGAACCTTATCACCCTTGAACAAGACACCAATCACAGCAAAAATGATTGTGTGTATTTGAGGATTTGTGTGTTGTTTGAAGGATGAAGATGAAGAAATATGTTGCACCTATTTCACGTTTCTTGCCCTGACAATTTACTCAAGATTTCAATTGTTGTTTGTTAAAAATGAACAAAACATTATTTATAGTAACAAGCAGATCAACCAATTAAACAGTTTTTCAAACACAGCAAAAAATGTCACACAACGCGCGAACGGTCGACCATAGGGTCGGCGTGCGCTGACCCGTGGGGAATACACAGCTTCATGCACTGAGTGGTATGGTCGACTCATGGTGTGTTTGTGCTGACCCGTGGAAAAGTGACCTGATGAGCTGACTGCATGAGCAGACTGTATGGTCGACTCATCCTGATGAGCTGACTGTATGGTCGACTCATGGTTTGCATGTGCTGACCAGTGGGGAATGAGCTGACTGTATGGTCGACTCATAGCTCCAAAATCTGCAAACCTGATGTGTTTGTTGTTTCGTGCATCTTGTCACGACCAAACATTAGTCACATATATTGCCAATGAAATATGATGATTTAAAAGGATATAGGAAGGATGTAATATGTTAAGTATTGCATGACGATTCTGATTCATCCGAGGTTGTACTTTGTCATCATCGTAAGTATGCATGACGACTCCGATTCATCCGAGGTTGTACTTTGTCATCATCGAAACTTGAGAACGTATGTTGTGAGACAGTTTTCCCTCACATTCTCCCCCTTTTTGATGATGACAAACCTGTGCGAAGCTTGGTGAACACAACATGCGATATCTTTAACATAGTAGTAAGCTCCCCCTTTCTTTTACAGTCATAGCTGTTGTGATATTCAATCTACTTGTCTTTTCTCCCCCTTTGACAACATCAAAAAGAGATGGAGAAAGGTAAAGTTTTGGCATATTAACAATTAACAAAATACTCAACAGGCTATAAGTAATCATATACCAATATCCACACAAAATATTGACAATGAGCAAAATATTGAAAATAGATTAAACCAGATTAAGGGCACATAAGTCATAACATTTTATAGGAATCAAGACTGTAAAACAAACATTAGTGTGCACTTAGGAGAGATAAAATAAAACATGATAACAAAAACAGCATGGAGAATGAGCAAATGCAAAAACAAATGACTAATATCCTTGTCCCTTGCCCATATCAAAGGAAGACGGATAACGATATGGATCAGCCATATCAGTGAGGTAATCCACTGCTTGATTCAGGCGATTGATGCTGCGAGAGACGGCTGTTTCTTGGTATCCATTGGCAGTTGTGAAAGCTGCAAATCTTTCATTCATTCTTGTTGAAAAAGAGTTGAACTGTTCAGATTTGGTGTGTAGCTCAGTTCGGATGCACAAATGCAGATTTGCACTTGATGTCACATATCAAGCCATATTTGATGCCTACCTAAAATGCCACAAAACAATTTGCATCCAAACAATTTATCATAAAAAAAATGTCATACATATGCAACATAGGTCAAACGATACAATTGTTGATCATGAGAGTTATTAGAGAGAGAGAGAGAGAGAGAGAGAGAGAGAGAGAGAGAGAGAGAGAGAGAAATGGAACAATATCACCTTAATGCCGGAGTAGCTTGATAAACAACATACTTGTACTTGCAAAAACGTCAATTTGTTAGAAGTACAAAAGTATGATTTTAAATGAAATACGATAGAGTAAGCAATTTATGACTCCCGCTCCGAAATGTCGAGAATGCCAAGTTCTCGGCGAATATGAAAGAAAGGTTCAGTGGCTAGCGGCTTTGTAAAAATATCCGCTAGTTGATTCTTAGTATCAACATGTTCAAATACAACGTCACCTTTCTCAACATGATCCCGAAGAAAATGGTGTCGAATTTCGATATGTTTAGTGCGAGAGTGCAATACCGGGTTCTTGGTAAGATTAATAGCACTGGTATTGTCACATAGAATTGGAATATGTTCAAGTTTGAGATTAAAGTCCAATAATTGTTGCTTAATCCACAGGATTTGAGCACAGCAACTACCGGCGGCAACGTATTCCGCTTCGGCGGTTGATAAAGCAACTGAAACTTGCTTTTTGCTATGCCAACTAACCAAAGAATTTGAAAACAAATGACACGTACCACTAGTGCTTTTCCTATCCAATTTGCAACCCGCAAAGTCGGAGTCGGAATAACCTACCAACGAACAATCACTACCTTTGGAATACCACAGACCATACTTTGGTGTACCGGATAGGTACCGAAGTATTCTTTTAACAGCTTTTAGGTGGGATTCCTTAGGACATGATTGGTATCTTGCGCATATACACACGCTAAACATAATATCAGGACGCGACGCAGTGAGATAGAGAAGTGATCCAATCATACCTCTATACCTTTTTACCTCTACGTCCTTACCGCTTTCATCCTTATTCAAATTTGCACATGTAGGCATGGGGGTGTCTATGGCCTTGGATTTTGCCATGTCAAATCTCTTGAGAAGATCCAAACAATACTTTGTTTGACTCACGAAAGTTCCTTCCTTGAATTGTTTAATTTGCAAGCCGAGAAAGTATGTGAGCTCTCCCATCATACTCATCTCGAATTCACCCTGCATAAGAACAGAAAACTCTCTCACGAGATTCATGTTAGTAGATCCAAAGATTATATCAACAACATAAATTTGAACTAATATCAAGTGCTTTCCTTGACGTTTAATAAAGAGTGTCGTGTCAACCTTTCCTCTTGAGTAACCTTGATCAAGTAGGAATTTACTTAGGCGCTCATACTAAGCTCTAGGAGCTTGCTTGAGACCATACAATGCCCGTTTTAGTTTATAAACATGATCGGGGTACTCATGAGATTCAAAACCCGGAGGTTGTGCGACGTAGACCTCTTCATTTATGTACCCGTTAAGGAACGCACTCTTGACATCCATTTGGAATAACTTAAAATCTTTCGCACATGCGAAAGCAAGGAGAAGGTGTATAGCCTCGAGTCGGGCAACCGGAGCATAAGTTTCCTCATAGTCGATGCCCTCCTCTTGGTTATACCCCTGCGCGACTAAACGCGCCTTGTTACGGGTTATTACCCCGTTTTCGTCCAGCTTGTTCCTAAACACCCATCGGGTGCCGATTACTCGATGACCTCGCGGAGGAGGGACAAGGTCCCAAACCTCATTTCTAGTAAACTGATTTAGTTCCTCCTGCATTGACAGAAACCAATGTTCATCGAGTAGGGCTTCCTTAGGATTTTTAGGTTCCATTTGTGACACGAAAGCGAAGTAATAACAGAAATTACTTAGCTTAGCACGAGTTGTTACACCCTTTGTGATGTCTCCAATAATGTTTTCAATAGGATGGTCTTTAGATGACTTCCATTCATGAGGAAGATCGTCGTTTGAAAGTGGATGAACTTCCTCTGTTGCATCACGGTGTGCATCCTTATCCTCCTCAACTTTGGCTTCGTCAGGTTGATCAATCCCTATCTCGCCACTTTTGAGTATGTCTTTAGTGGATGTACCTGCACCATGAACAACACTATCCTTTCCGACATTTCTCGGGTAGGACTCATCAAAGGTAACATGCACAGACTCTTCTACAGCAAGTAAACGTTTATTATATATTCTATATGCTTTACTCGAGTGAGAGTATCCGAGAAAGATACCTTCATCGGCTTTGGAATCAAATTTTCCCAAGTTTTCCTTTCCATTGTTTAATACAAAACATTTACATCCAAACACGTGCAAGTGAGAGACATTTGACTTTCGCCCTTTTAAGAGTTCGTACGGTGTTTTGTTTAGAATGGGGCGAATAAGTATCCTATTCAAAACATAGCATGCCGTACTAATGGCGTCGGCCCAAAAATATTTAGGTAAACCACTTTCATTAATCATTGTTCTTCCTAATTCTTCTAAAATACGGTTTTTGCGCTCCACAACCCCGTTTTGTTGAGGAGTGCGTGGAGCGGAGAAGTTATGATCAATACCATGGTTACCGCAATATTCTTCAAACAAATGATTTTCAAACTCACCTCCATGGTCGCTCCTTATGGACACTATGTTTGTATTTAACTTGTTTTGGGAAAGCTTAGCAAACTTTTCAAAAGCGGCGAATGTATCACTTTTACTTACTAAGAAGATGGTCCAACAAAACCTAGAAAAGTCGTCCACTATTACGAACCCGTAATAGTTTCCTCCTAGACTTTTGATCCTAGACGGCCCAAACAAGTCCATGTGTAGAAGTTCAAGAGGTCTCGTTGTTGAAATTATCTTTTTGGATTTAAATGAGATCCTCGTTTGCTTCCCTTTTTGACAAGCATCACAAAGGTGATCCTTGGTGAACTTTATTTTGGGAAGTCCTAAGACTAGGTCTTTTGAGACTACCTTATTGAGTAAGTCAAAATTAACATGCGCTAAACGCCTATGCCATAGCCATGTGTCTTCACTTATAGTTATGAGGCATTTGTCGCTTGTTAATGATACTTCATTTAAGTCAAGCATGTATACATTGTTTACTCTAAAACCATTAAACATATTCTTCTTATCATTTTCATGCACAATTTTGCAACAATCTTTTGAAAAGGATACATTGTATCCTTTGTCACACAGTTGGCTAATGCTAAGCAGATTATGTTTAAGGTTTTCGACAAGCAAAACATCGGAAATCATAGTAGAGGCGGGATTACCTACACTACCTTTACCTAGTATTGCTCCGCGGTTGTTATCACCATAAGTTACATATCCTTTCTTCTTAGCCACAAAGTCTATGAATAGGGATATGTCTCCAGACATGTGTCTTGAGCACCCACTATCGAGAACCCATCTTCTCTCGGTGGTCTCGACACATTTCACCTGTCAAAACATAATTAGCACAAGGAGGTACCCAATGGCATATTGGGTCCTAATAGGTTAGCGACAAAATGGTTGCGTTTGGGAAACCATTGGTAAATGCCTTTAGGAACAAGAAATCTTCTAAAACGGCATTTACCAATGGAGTGGCCTTTCCTGCAACAGTATAAGCAAGCAAAATCAACTTTAGAGACACTTTCACTTGCTTGATCCCTAATTACATATGCATATTTTTGGTATGGATTAATCATACTTTTTCTAAAATCCTTTTTATCAATAGCAAATGTAACTTTAGGCTCAAGTGCCTTGTTTAATTTGGCCTTGAGGTGTCTAACCTCACCTTGCCAAATATGACAAGTGCCACACCCGAAGTTGAAAGGGTTTCTATCGTCTTTACAATCCGATTCATTGCCTTTCACAATGGAAGCCTTTAGGTCCTCTAATTTCTTTTTGGACTCTTTAACCTTATGCTCTAAATGCGTAAAGATTTTCTTATTAGAAGCAAGTTTCTTGAAGGCTTCAACTGCTTCATTATGTAAGGCATGAAATGCGGCTAGTAATTCTGAATGCGACATATTTAAGGACTTATCATATTTAGAGTGACGTACCTGTTTTTTCTTATTTTTCTGATTGGCGGAGAGGCATAGATTCACGGACTCTTCTTCATCACTAGAACTTTCATCAGAGGAGGAAGAGTCGCTGTCACTTTCCCATGCTATGTACGCTCTCCTAGGCTTTGATGATTTCTTGTGTGATTTTGATGATTCCTTGTCCTTTCCCTTTTTATTCATTGGACAGTCCGGTTTGTAGTGACCGGGCTTACCACACTTGTAGCACGTCCCTCTAGTCTTTTTACCTTTCGAGTCATCATCCTTGGAGTGTCTTGATTGTTTCCGGAAGTTTACCAAGTTCTTCTCGGAATGTTGTATGTCGTTCTTTCTTACGTAACGGTTATACCGTTTAACGAACAACCCCATATCTTCGCTTGTGTCTTCTTCTTCTTCGTCACTCGAGGAATAATCATTTTGCTCTTTTGCTTGAGACTTCGAGGAGGAAGTCTTGAGAGCTATCGATTTCTTTTCACTCACCTTCGCTTTGTCTTTCTTTTCCATCTTTTCGTGTTGGTCTAAGCTCAAGAGTACCTGTTCATGCTCTTGCAATTTGCCAAACAATGTTGTCAAGTCTAATATGGTAAGATCATTTGCCTCTTTGATGGCGGTCACTTTTGGCTGCCATTCCCTGTTAAGACATCTCAAGACTTTATTAGTAGCAACATCATTGGAAATAGGCCTACCTAATGAATGTAAACGATTGATGAGATGAGTAAATCTCTTTTGCATGTCAGCAATGGTTTCCCCTTGCTCCATGAAAAAGAGATCAAACTCTTGTATTAGAGTGTTGATTCTAGCTAACTTAACATCGTTTGTCCCCTCATGGGCTATTTGTAGTGAATCCCACATGGCCTTAGCAGTAGGACAATGGGATACACGATAGTATTCATCTACACCTAATGAGGAGATTAAGATGTTTTTAGATTTCCAATCATAATTATATTTTTTCTCATCGTCATCGGTCCATTGTGCTTCAGGCTTTGGCACAACTACATTATCCGCATTGGTCATAGTAATTTCTATTGGACCATTAAGGATAACGTTCCATATTTTTCTGTCTATGGAGTTTATATGCACACGCATACAGTCTTTCCAATAACTATAATTTTCACCGTTGAAAACAGGAGCCCTATTATACGCCCCTTTAGGTTCGTTTGCCATTTTCTATCTCGTTGTATTTGAAGCACCGAATAACCGGAGCTCTGGATACCACTTGTTAGACTATGGCACGGATCTAGAAGGGGGGTTGAATAGATCCCCAATTAAAATTTGAGTTGGCGCTACCAATTTAAAATTGGTTTTAAAAATGTTTTGAGTGCGGAAGCGGCCGAGGAAAAATATAGTCTAAAACGAACGGTTATTGGAAAACCGGATATGCGTAAGCCTATGGATTTATGACAATTCGGAAAAATAAAATCACAACACAAACTATGCTTATCAATTATTTACTTCAATTTGCAAGATTACCTAGTTCCAATGATTAACAAGACACACAAAAACTAGAAGCAAAATAAGACAATTTTAGTTCAGGACTTTTGTCGAACAGTTTGTGTGCACAAATACCTCAGAGGATATCTATGTTGAGTAAGAGATTGGAAATGCCCTAGTACAATATTTTTATTGTACTTAGTAGTTAAAAATAGAGTTTCAACACCTTACTCAATTTGTATCACAGTTTGACAATAATCACTTAAGCTAGAATCACTTATTTTATAAGCTGAATTGAAAATGACAGAAACTAAAGAACACACGATTTGATGAGGCAGTTCCCCCGTCGTCCTCGCTTCGGGGTACGTCTGCCCTCAATTCTAAAACTAGAATTGAGATATATTGAATATATATCACCTGTTGGAATGAACAGTTTACACAAGAATTGATAGACAATGATACAAACAATCTCAAATGATGTTGATGCTTGCTATCACTTCTTGCACCTTGATTCAAGATGAATCAAGCCCTTCAATTTGTTGTGAATGACCTCCGATTCCAGCCACCTTAATGAATAACCTTCCGTTGTTCAAACCTTCGGCTCGGCTGATCTTAGACACCAACAAATCAAACCCGGAAAGTCTTCAACACTTCAACGCCCTAGCTACTAAACTGATGAACCTTCCGTTGATCAATTACCTTCGCACTTGCTTGAATGTTGAACGAACTATTCCGTAGCAAAAGCCCTCAAAACCTTCTAGTCTTGATGGGTAAAACCTTCAAGGTTTTCTGCAAGAAACACTTGCCCCAATTTCCACCCGAACCGGATCTTCAATCAACGCGTTTGAACCTTATCACCCTTGAACAAGACACCAATCACAGCAAAAATGATTGTGTGTATTTGAGGATTTGTGTGTTGTTTGAAGGATAAAGATGAAGAAATATGTTGCACCTATTTCACATTTCTTGCCCTAACAATTTACTCAAGATTTCAATTGTTGTTTGTTAAAAATGAACAAAACATTATTTATAGTAACAAGCAGATCAACCAATTAAACAATTTTTCAAACACAGCAAAAAATGTTGCACAACGCGCGAACGGTCGACCATAGGGTCGGCGTGCACTGACCCGTGGGGAATACACAGCTTCATGCGCTGAGTGGTATGGTCGACTCATGGTGTGTTTGTGCTGACCCGTGGAAAAGTGACCTGATGAGCTGACTGCATGAGCTGACTGTATGGTCGACTCATCCTGATGAGCTGACTGCATGAGCTGACTGTATGGTCGACTCATGGTCTGCATGTGCTGACCAGTGGGGAATGAGCTGACTGTATGGTCGACTCATAGCTCCAAAATCTACAAACCTGATGTGTTTGTTGTTTCGTGCATCTTGTCACGACCAAACATTAGTCACATATATTGCCAATGAAATATGATGATTTAAAAGGATATAGGAAGGATGTAATATGTTAAGTATTGCATGACGATTCTGATTCATCCGAGGTTGTACTTTGTCATCATCGTAAGTATGCATGACGACTCCGATTCATCCGAGGTTGTACTTTGTCATCATCGTAAGTATGCATGACGACTCCGATTCATCCGAGGTTGTACTTTGTCATCATCGAAACTTGAGAACGTATGTTGTGAGACAGTTTTCCCTCACAACTTTTTGAAAACTATTAAGTTCTAATTCCTTTTAAAGCGGTGTCGCTGTTTTTAACATGAATGCCTAGTTTTTACTATCTGGTCTTAGCCTCAGCTGTCGCTTGTTGGTTCGTACCTTTATGAATTTCCCACTGTCGTGGCAAAACTACTGTAAATAATTTCTCGCTGTCGCGACGAAGGCTTATTTAGAAAAAGTCAATTAAAACTACAGCCATAAACAAGTTTTGGAAAGGTAGATATACACCGGTTAATTATTGAATCCCATCAGATTATTTATTACATATCGATTACGGTAATTTAGCTAGACATGGAAAAAGAAATGATAATGCATAAATAAAAGCAGTAATTTAGAACATACATCATAATGAAAATTGCAATTACGATTAAAATGAAAACCTGGAAATATCCCAATTGGCTTTTGGGCAGATCCTCCACAATGTTGGCAGGATTCTGGTCTTTGTGCCAATTGATCATACAAGAAAATGGAAAGTACAAAATACCAAAGAATACAGAGAAGAAAAAGAGAAACAAATAAGAATATGAGAACGGTAAGGTTGCCCTGAAGATAAATTGGCAGCACTTCGTTGTCTTGAATGCGGCTCCCTTTTCAGGTCCCAACCTCTTCCTTTTATATAGAGAGAGTATCTAACAGTTATTCCTTCACGAAGTGGGTTTGAGGCAGAAAAGTAGGAGTTAGTGGTCACTCTTTTGGTCTTTGAGGGGGAATTTTAGCACGTGACCTCATTCTGCACGTTCTGGGTGCATGACGGTCGTCATGGATGTGTGACGGTCGTCACACGCATGACGAGCGTAACGGCTGCATGACGGTCGTCACATCAGTAGAACTCGTATCTGCTGTTTTTCTCTTGGTTTTTCATCTGGTTTTCACCTGTTTTTGCTCCTGTTCTTCATATTGCTTTGCTTGGACATGTTCTTTGAATACCTGCATAATACTTAGACAAATAGCATGGAATGCCCCGAATTCGGAGTGAAACCAGTCAAATATTAGTTAAAACACATGTCATTTTATATATACAATTTCGCGTTATCAAACTCCCCTAAACTTGAATCTTTACTTGTCCTCAAGTAAAAGTTGGAAAAAGTTAAAAATGTGGCAAACACGCGGCACGCTTCTCATTTCCGAAAGGTTTTTCAAATCATAAGTTAGGAAGGTCGGGCCTCAAATTGAAACAAAACACATACGGAGGTGACACTGAATTGTAAGTCTTCGAAGGCCTCCCTTTTATGCAAGCCAGTTCCAATCATGCTACTGCAGCTTGGTGTCAAGTTCCTTGCAACAAGTTTTACCCGGTTTGTTCTGGCGCAGTCACATTAAGCCCGTTATCCATATACTTTCATGGCAAGTCAACCTGTTAGTGGCTATGATCTCTTTTCTATTTCGATTCTTCTTTGCACATAAGCTTATGCTATTGATTTCCAAAGACTTTCTGTACCGTTGGGCTAAATGCTCGGGTGAGGAGCACCTAACTTAGAAGGAACATGTCTTTATACTCAGGCTATATGGCTTTTCTTCTTCATGATTTTTCATTTTGAATTAGAGATCACACACTTATTTGCATCGGTTTCATTTCTTAGAAGCATTTAGGATGGTGCTGACTGCTTGTATAAACTACTGGGGGCTACGTTTGAGTAGGAGCCTGAAGTTTCGGTACGTGTAGGTAGTGAAACGGACTCGCATAAACTGGAGGTCTAAGGTGTCAGGACGGTAATGGAATTGTTATATTTTTCTTCTCGGGATTTCCATACTTGATTGAACTTTGGCGTGTCCTCGTGATGCTTTGAGGCAAGGGGTTTAAAAATTTCTTTGTATATGTCATATGAAGCGTGGGGAGTTCACGTAACGGAGATATATATATATATATATATATAAGAGCTTATTTGCCGAAAATTAAAATTACTTTAAATTGAGAATTCGAAAGAAAAAGTACAATGGGAAATAACATGAAAAAGGGAAATGAAAAGGGAAATAACGATCCGCTCCCACACTATCTCAATCAGTGTCCTCACGGATTTGAAAGAATGCGGAAGGGAGGAATACAAAGGAAATAAAGAAAAAACAACAAAAATGACAAAAATGAAAAATACTACTATTCCCGTCCTCGTCCTTGATCTCTTCCTCGACCTCTGGCTAGGGCATCTCGTGCGGCGAGGTTCAGAGCTCCGGTGTGGAATATATAATCACGGAGGCCGTCGACGCGCACAGTGAGGTGTGCCATCTCATCGGCCATGCCGGAATGGATATCGTGCATCATCTGCAAAGATTGCTGAATTTGACCGGTTTGCTCTCTCTGCCATGCTTCAAATTCCACAGCCCTTTGGTTCTGCTACTCCATCATAAGCATCATCTGGTTCTGTTGCTCGATGCAGCGGAGGAGGGCCTCGGATGTGTCATCAGTAGCAGGACGGGGACGGCGGCGCGTGGAAGGGCCTTCGGCAACAGCTGCTTGTGATGGCTCAGGCTGGTCGGCTTTGTCTAGCTCCTCTTGAATTTCGTCCATGAGCTCTTGGATATTATCCTGTGTTGGGGCAGCAGGGGCAGTGGTGTCGAAGAGCCAGTTGGCTCTGTCCTCTGGATGCATCCGGGTGCGTGAAGGCATGATGATGCTCTGGATAGTGCGGCCTCGCACTACAGGATAATATCTCCCATCACGGTGGGCCTTGATGAGGTGGGAGGCGCGGCAGTGGTCGGTGTCCAGAAAGACAGGGGGCATCTGGCGGAGTGTCTGGAGGCGGTCGCCAAGACCGAGGCCTATGGCGATGGATGTGATGATGCCACCGAAATAGAAAGGTTTAGAGTCGCGGTTACAATTGGCTTGAATGTGAGCCAAGAGAAACGGGGCGGCGTTAACCAGTTCTGAAGCGAACACGCAGCGGAGGAAAAACAGCTCCTTCGAGTTGACCTTATGGTTACTGTCACGAGCGAATATTGTGTTGCTCAACACGCGGTGGAAGTAGCGGATAGTTGGGTTGTGGATATGAGTAGCGTTCAGCGTGTCCCAACTGTCTGGAGTGGTTCTGGTCAGTCGATTCCAGAGAGGGAAGGCCTCTTGGTAGAACTGATCGGAGATGCGGCGGTAAGCATCGTCGCTGTGAGTTAACTGTAGAATGACGGCGATGCGGTCCTGGGGGACCTGATATTCAGTGCCGAACAGACGAAAGCAGGCGGCACCGTGAAGTTGGTTGGTATCGCCGGATGATGTTGTGTATGCGAAAGAGCTGAGAAACTCCAGAGTGAGTTGCGCGTAGGTGGGTTGGGGATTGGTGCAGAGATGCCAGATGTCGGCTCTCTGCAACATCCAAGTGACGCCGTCGAGAATCCCGAGTTCCGTCAGAGAATCCAGGTGAGCATACCGGGTCGGTTGAAGCGACCGTTGATGGAATGCTAGGAAGTTGGTCTGCTGCCGTTCGCCGGCCTCTCCTTCTCGGAAGGTAATGTTGCTCAAATCGGGGTTTGCACTGGTTTGTCTGGCCACTTTGGTGATAGAAGTGCAGAGGTTTGAGAATATGGGGTTTCAGAGAATGGTGAGGTAAGGGAATGCAGAGGGTAATATATAAGGGTGAATTGGAGGTTGGAAATGGTGGAGGTTTTATGGGGGATTCGGAGGGTTTTGAGCGGGTTTTAATATTAGGATAGTGGGGAATTAGGGGAGAGGAAGTGGAGAGGGGCGCAACTCTATTTTAGACAGAATTGGGGTTTTTACTGCGTGACGACCGTCAGGGATGTGTGACGGTCGTAACACGCATGGCGATCGTCAGGGGAATGTGACGACCGTCACAGCAGCAAAGTCTGCAGAATTGCAGAATTTTGCTTGTGGGGCGTTTTAACAGTGGAGAATATGGTATTTTGACTTATGATGGACTAATGACAAAATAAAAATTAACAGGAAACATAACTAAGGGAAATACTAAAATGAAAATAACATTCAATCGAAAAATGAGTTTAAGGTAATACAATATCCAAAACGAGGAAACAATTGCAAAATGAACTAATGTAAAACAATGTAAAATGCAGTAAACTTAAATTAAAGCGAAAACTAAAATATCACTCCGTCGGTTTCTTCAAGTTGTTGACCTGCTGAATAACGTCATTAAATTGGTCGCTAACCAAGTCCATGAAGGTAACGAAATCCATGTGAAGCTGCGTTAATTCATCTTTGATAGTGGTCACTTCCAGCTTGAGGTCGTCTACAGTTCTTAGAACATTGTCTAGCTTGTCTGTGTTTTGTTCAGGCGTGGGGTCAGGAAAGTTATGGTAGTTAGGAGGGGTCTCAGGATCGATCTCCACGTCGGACTTATAGTCTTGGTAGTACAAATAGTCGCGTGCTTCTGAGATTTGATCACTGTCATACATGTAAGCCTAGGGTGTGGAGTGAGGTGATGGAGGTCCCATAGGCTCGTCCAATTCATAAAGCCAATTGTCTTTGTTATGGATACTGGTTAGTGTTGCACCCCAAAATTTGCCCTCTTTCAAGGCTTGACTCATTTCTTCATTTCTTTCAAATTCAATGACATAAGGGAAGCCCATCATTCCAAATTCAAGATTCATGAATTCAAGGCTAGATTCAAGAATATTACAAAGAGAAATTTCATGACATTTGCAAGAATGTCACATTTGTTACAAAATCCAAACTCTTGGTAATGCTTAGGAAATTAAGCTATTTCTAGTCTTAATTCAAGTTTCTAAGAATAACTTCATGTCATGGTATCCCCCATGCTCCATCAAGTCCACATGACCCTCTTTGTGCTTACAAACATGCAAGGAAAATATTTAAGAGCTAATTCAATGTTGGAATATCTCAAGATCAATACCATGCATGTTCAACCATGAGCAATATGAATGCAATCCAAAACAGCTCCATGCAAGAAATGGCAATATGTATCATGTTACAAAATCATTTTATGTCACAAAATCAAGAGAACAACATGTGACAATGCATCTAAAATATCAGAATTTTCAAAGTGCTGTCAAAGGATAGTAGCATTGACCATAAAAGCTGTCAAAACACATAACCAACCAATGGATACAAGGATGGATGGCAATGTAGAGTGCTGCAGAAGAAAATACAGCAAAACATGCATAGAAATGGAAAGGAAGTGGGGCTGCACCAAGAAAGTGGTAATAGATGTTGCCAAGAATGGAAATTCTGAAAATGGGAGAATGTGCAAGAGCTATGGTTTTGGTACAACAGGAAAAAGCAGCAAAAAAGTGGAAAAAGGGATGTAAACAAAAGGGAGTTCATTACACACAAAACAGATCATACACAATAAATTGAGCAATCCATTCACTATCATTCACATACACAACATTGAGAGAGTAAGAGAGAAGAGAAAAACAGAAAATAGTAAGAGCAACACACATTGCAAAGAAAACCAGAAAAATAGTAAGAGAGAAAACCAAAAAAGAGTTCCATAGAAAGACAAGGAACCCTTGAAGATCAAAACTTTCACCATATAGAGTGAAGAGGGGGAGCACAGTCAACCAAAACCAGTGGAGTATTCGCGAGAAGGATAAAAGCTCTTGGGGTATCCATTTCTTTAAACTTTTCCCTCTTTATATCTTGCATTTGTCTTTTATTTTAAGTGTTGTTGTACTAAGTATACCATGTAAGATTCTAAGGGGACCAAAAAAACCATTTTTAAAGAACCAATAAAAAGGAAAAAAATCACAAAAGACAGCAAAAAATACAGCAAATACTGTATTTTTCGCTTCAGGTCGCGGCGCGAACTGTCAAAAACAGAATCAAAACTTTTCTCAGTTCGTGGCGCGAACTGATCAGTTTGCTTATTTTATTTTCTTGTTGTTCTTACCTAAAATTTTTTTTTTTTCAAGGAGTCTTGATGGCACTTCGTGCCGTCTTTTTTCGCATGTCTCGATTTTTTTTGTCGACTAACCCATATGTTTGCATGGTTTTAGTGTGAATATTGCTATTGTCTTTGTTGACTCTTGATTAAATAACCATTTTAAAAAAAAACAAACTCTCGATTTTATCGAGCCATTTTCGACCATGTAAGTCGGCCGCCTTGTGCGTCCGCCATCGACCTTGTTCGTGTCACCTCAAACCTTTTTAAGCAATTAAACCCTTGACCCAACGTCAAGCGAATTTTATCAAACGATTGTTAAGCCAATTCACCATATTTAATAAAAGGGTAAAGTTCTCTTTGTATTGAACTAAAGAGAATGGATTGAGTGTAGACTTCTTCCTTTCCGAGCGTCGAGATACTCACTGTAGTGTGGGTGGTCTTGATACTTGTCTTTCAATACGAAGACGTTTTCATCCACACCTTTTTCTCCTAAAAAACCTCGGCCCCGTACCGAGTGCATTTTCAAAACACTTACAATAAATAAATTGATTCTCTTGGTATTGAACTAAAGAGAGAGGATTGAGTGTAGACTTCTTCCTCTTCGAGTGTTGGGATATTCATTGTAGTGTGGGTGGTCTTGATACTCGTCTTTCAATACGAAGACGTGACTTTATCCGCCACCTATCTCCCTCTACAACTTCTTTCCGCAGCCTTTGTCACCTAAAAACCTCGGTCCCGTACCGAGCACATTTTTAAAAATCTTCTCATGACAAAAATTTGAATGGTCGTGGAGTGGTTAGGCGTAGGCCTTCTCCTATCCCGAGTGCTGACGTTTACCGTAGGGTTCTCTGTCGCAAAAGCGCTTACCATTTAAAACCAAAAACACTTTAATAAGAGAATGAAGCTCTCTTTGTATTGAACTAAAGAGAGATGATTAAGTGTAGACTTCTTCCTCTCCGAGTGTCGAGATGCTCACTATAGTATGTGTGGTTTTGATACTCGTCTTTCAATACGAAGACACTATGTTCGCCACACCCTTTCACAACAAAAACTTTGAGATGAAGAATTGGGTACTACCCGTAGGGGTTACTATCCGAGGACCTATCTCGCCCCTAAAAAAAATAATAATTCAACAAATCAAATGTGACATCTTGCCTCGCATGGCGAAAACTTATCTTTCGAAAAGGATATGATACGTCCATTCTACCGCAAACAGGTAATGTCTAAGTCTCCAACGAGCGAGCAGCAATACACCTAACTGCTAGAATGCGTACGATAGCATCATCCATAAAAACATCAACAAATCGTAGGCCGAACTACGACTGCTCTGATTCTTTACTTTTTCAAGTAAAGATACGTAGGCACAAGGGCCACAATCCTTGCCGAGCACATTCCCCCTTATATCTGTAGTTCCCCGAACTATGTCGACTCTGATTTTCTCATATCCGTTGAGAATACGTAGGCCTAGGACCGCGAAGTCCTACCGAGTCCAACTTTTCTCTCTTCTTCCCTGTTGCCTCATTTCTTAGTTTCTAAACCCTCTTTCTTTACCCTTTGGAAAACACTTTTATAACATAACATTTAAGAAAATAAATTCACACGTCGACAAACAAATGGTTCCCATCGAGTACGATGGATGCGAGGGGTGCTAATACCTTCCCCTCGCATAACCGGCTTCCAAACCCGTTCTTGGTTGCAAGACCATCTTATCCATTTCCTTCTTAAGGTTTTCTCGATATTTTCCTTTCCCCTCATGGGATAAATAAAGTTCGGTGGCGACTCTTCTGTCCTTTTCCTTTTCGCCTTCCCCGTCGTTGCGCGCATTTTTCGAGTAGCGACAGTTAGCTCATGGTTGGACAATGTGAAAAGGTGGACAGGTTGATCAGCTATGAGGTATTCGTAGGCTCCTGGTCCTAGGGTACCTAGAATGCGTATGTTGAAGCAGAAATGGATGTCCATTGCTCTGAGGTTGCCGAAACGAACGGCTTTGTTCAGGTAATACCTCAGGCCAATTTCATGGGCGATCATGGTGACTAGGCCTCCTATTAAAATGGGTGAGTGCGGATCCTGATTGAGGCGTGTAAATGCCCTCATCATAAAAGGGACAGCATTTACAGGGCGGCCTTGTGAAGCACAGAAAAGGATGAACAGCTCGTCCTTTGAGACTGTTGTGATGTTTTCCTCCTTACCAAAGAGGGTATGGGCTAATATCCTATGGAAATAGCGGAAGGCTGGATTGTGTATCTCGTTGTTGTGCATGTCGTTCGGTTTTGGGTGATAGTTTCCAGTGATGGAACCCCATAATTGGTCTAATTCGAGATCAATATCCTCTTCAGTGGTGGTAAACACAAAAGGTCCGCTAGGGAGGCCTAGGATGTTAGCTAACGTGGTACGGTTGTGTGTTTGGTCTATTCCAAACATTCTAAAGGTTATTAGCTCTTTAGTGGATCCAAAGCCATATTCAGATGAGTAACTTAGGGAGCTAAGGAACTCGAATGTCAGTTCGCGGAAGGTAGAAAATCGGGTCTTTAGAGTAGTTTGCTCCCAGCCTAATTGGTAAAATAAGTACTGAATACTATCCTGGATTCCTAGCTTGTCCATGGTGGGTGTATCGTAGTACAGAGTCGAAGCAAAGTTTCTTTGAGTCAGTGCCTCGAATCTGGCCTGATGAGCTCGTCCTCTAAACACAACAGTCGTAACGTCGATGTCGGCCATACTCGTTAGTCGGATAAAACGGAAGAAAAGTAGAATGACTTTTAAAATCCTGGAAAAAATCACATTTACTCAGATCATATTTTAAAGAAATAAAGAGTGATAAAAGAGAAAAATATAAAATAAATATAAATATTGGAAAATAAGATAATAGAAATTTATAGAAATCATAAGTTAACAAAAAGAATAGTTTTAATAAATTTAGAAGGAAAATATGGAAAAATTTGGGTTGCCTCCCAATCAGCGCTGTCTTTAACGTCAGAAGCCTGACGATAGCTTGGATATAAGCTATTCGGGAATCTCGAGCAATTTCATATTGCTCACGTGGTCACTGTGTTCACTTTGATTATAATGTTTCTAACGCTGTCCGTTTACTATAAACGGTGCGTTGATTTGATTCTTGATTTCAACAGCTCCACTCTTAAGGACTTTGGTGACCTCAAAAGGTCCAGACCATCTAGATTTTAATTTTCCAGGGAATAGTTTCAATATGGAGTTGAATAGGAGCACGATGTCTCCCACTCTAAATTGCTTCCGGATTGAACGTTTATCATGCCATTTCTTGGTCCTTTCTTTGTAGATGCGTGCATTCTCGTACGCGTCTAATCTTAGCTCTTCCAATTCATGAAGGTTCAAGATTCGCTTTTCGCGTGCCGCAGTGTAGTTGAAGTTTAGTGTCTTAATAGCCCAGAAGGCTTTATGCTCTAAATCTACCGGCAGGTGGCATGATTTTCCGTAGACTAGTTTGAAAGGTGTGGTGCCTATCGGTGTCTTAAAGGCGGTCCTATAAGCCCATAAAGCTTCGTTCAGCTTTGAGGACCAATCTTTCCTGGAGGTTGCGACAGTCTTTTCTAAAATTTGCTTTATTTCCCTGTTCGAAACCTCCACTTGTCCACTAGTTTGTGGATGATACGGTGTGGCTACGCGGTGTTTGACTCCGTATTTGGAGAGGAGTTTGTCAATGATTCGCGATATGAAATGCGAACCACCGTCACTAATGACGAGCCTGGGCACACCGAATCTTGGAAAGATTAAGTTTTTAAAGAGTTTAACGACTACTCGCGTGTCATTTGTTGGAGCGGCAACGACCTCTATCCATTTCGATACATAGTCGACAGCGACGAGTATATATTTATTTCCAAAAGAAGATGGGAAAGGTCCCATGAAGTCGATTCCCCAGACGTCAAAGATTTCTACTTCCAAAATTCCTCTCTGAGGCATTTCATCGTGTCGTGAGATGTTGCCAGTGCGTTGGCACCGGTCGCATTTTAGTACAGCGATATGGACGTCCTTCCAAAGACTGGGCCAAAATAGGCCAGATTGTAGAATTTTAGTGCATGTCTTCGAGGTGCTAGCATGACCACCATATGGTGTTGAGTGGCATTGGATGATGATGTCTTCTATTTCTTCCTCTGGGACACAACGATGGTATAAGTTGTCGGCGCCTCGTCTAAAGAGTAGAGGTTCGTCCCAGTAGTAGTGCTTTAAGTCATGGAAGAATTTCTTCTTTTGTTGATAAGTCAGGTCCGGTGGAAGCACGCCTGTGGCCAGGTAATTAACGATGTCGGCAAAGTGGTTTGGGCATAGACAGCTTCCACGGCTTTTTCCAGTTCCGGTTCTTCCGAAGTTGAGTTAGACATATCTCTTTCCAATTTGGCTATCATACGTTCGTAAGGAAAGTCTTCATTGATGGGCATTGGTTCTTGTTTTATACCCTCTATACGGGATAAGTGATCTGCAACTACGTTCTCGGTCCCCTTCTTATCTTTAATTTCTAAGTCGAACTCTTGTAATAATAGGATTCATCTCAATAATCTGGGTTTGGCGTCCTTTTTGCTTATTAGGTACCTAATGGCAGCGTGGTCTGTGTATATGATTATTTTGGCTCCTACCAAGTAGGAACGGAATTTGTCAAGAGCGAACACGACTGCTAAGAGTTCCTTTTCTGTTGTGGCGTAGTTCATTTGGGAAGGGTCTAATGTTCTACTAGCGTAGTAGATAGCGTGAAGCTTCTTGTCCTTCCTTTGTCCTAGAACTGCGCCTACGGCGTAATCACTCGCATCGCACATAATTTCGAATGGTAGTCGCCAATCTAGGGGTTTCATGATTGGTGCGGTGATAAGTGCTGACTTTAGAGTTTCGAATGCTTCTAAGCATTCTTTGTCGAAGATGAACTCGACATCTTTCATTAACAAACCTGTAAGAGGTTTTGTGATTTTCGAGAAATCCTTTATGAATCTTCGGTAGAATCCAGCGTGTCCTAAGAAGCTTCGTATTTCTCGTACGATTTTCGGAGGTTGGAGATCCTTTATGATCTCTATTTTAGCTTTGTCAACTTCGATCCCCTTTTCAGAGATGACGTGTCCTAAAACAATGCCTTGTCGGACCATGAAATGACATTTTTCCCAATTAAGGACAAGGTTCACTTTGGCGCATCTTTTGAGTACCATTTCTAAATTCGACAGGCAGCTTTCAAAGCTTTGTCCGTATACAGAGAAGTCATCCATGAACACTTCCATGATGTCATCTATGAAATCTGCGAAGATTCCCATCATGCATCTTTGAAAAGTTGTTGGAGCATTGCATAGTCCGAACGGCATTCGGCGGTAGGCAAAAGTACCATAAGGACAGGTGAATGTTGTCTTTTCCTGGTCATCGGGGTGAATAGGGATTTGAAAGAATCCTGAATAACCATCTAGATAGCAGAAGTACGAATGTTTCGCCAGTCTTTCCAATATTTGGTCTATGAATGGTAAAGGGAAGTGATCTTTCCAAGTCGCCTTGTTCAGTTTTCTGTAGTCGATACACATCCTGTTTCCGGTCACAACTCTTTGGGTTATCGATTCACCTTTCGCATTCTTCACTACAGTAACGCCTCCTTTCTTGGGTACTACGTGTACTGGGCTGACCCATTGGCTGTCGGAGATTGGGTATATGATTCCTGCGTCTAGTAGCTTTTTCACCTCGTCTTTGACTACAGTGCTTAGGATCGGGTTTATCCTTCTCTGATGTTCTCTTGAAGTTTTGCAGTCTTCCTCCAGCATGATACGGTGCATACAGATGGAGGGACTTATGCCTTTTAGATCGCTTATATTATAGCCTAACGCAGTTAGGTATCTCCTTAGGACTTCTAATAATCACTCAGTTTCTGATTGTCCTAAATTAGTGTTTACTATTACTGGTCTTTTGAATTCTGTATCTAGGAATTTGTACCTGGGAGTTTTAGGTAGCTCTTTAACTTCTAAAGTTGGGTTTTTCGGATCTGGCATGTGATTTGGAGTGAGTGCTAAGATCTCGCTCAGACTATCATATTTGTATGGTGCACGCCAGTTGTCGTCTTCATGAATAGCAGGGATCGGGATTTTCATGATTTCAGAATATGTAGTTTCCTCCTTTTCTAATTCTCGTATGCATTCGTCAATGACATCTACTATATAGCATGTGTCATCGATGGCTGGTGCCTTCAAGAATTTAGTAAGGATGAACTCTATCTTTTCTTCTCCTACTTCGAATGTTATCCTTCCTTTCTTTACGTCTATAATAGCTCCGGCTGTAGCTAGGAACGGTCTTCCTAGGATAATTTGGGTAACAGAGTCCTCTTTAATGTCCATGATTATGAAGTCGGTTGGGATATAGAATTGTCCTATGCGTACTGGAACGTTTTCCAGTATATCGACAGGGTATTTGACTGATCGGTCAGCCAATTGTACGGACATTTTAGTTGGTCTTAATTCTCCCATATTCAGCTTTTTGCATATAGATAAAGGCATGACGCTTATACTGGCTCCTAGATCGTATAGAGCTTTGTCTATAACGAACTTTCCTATGACGCAGGGTATGGAGAAACTACCTGGGTCTTTTAGTTTAGGAGGCATGTGGTTTTGAATGATTGCGCTACATTCGGCAGTAAGTGTCACTGTCTCGTTATCCTCTATTTTCCTTTTATTAGACAAGATTTCTTTAAGAAACTTAGCGTATGACGGCATTTGAGTTATCGCTTCTGTGAAAGGAATAGTGATGTTTAGTTGTTTCAGAAGTTCAACAAATTTCTTAAATTGTCCTGAAGTTTTGGAATTTATTAATCTTTGAGGATAAGGGATAGGTGGTTTATATGGCGCTGGAGGCACATATGAGTTTTCATCTTTGGCGGCCTTCTGCTCGTCACATTCCTTTTTTTCTGGTTCAGACTCCTTTTCGGTTGGCTTATCGGATTTCTGTTGCATTACTAAATCTTCGTTCCTAGGATCTGTTGGACCTTCCAATTCTTTTCCACTTCTTAATATAACAGTGTTTGCATGACCTTTCGGATTAGGTTCGGGCTGGCCTAGAAATGTTCCAGCTGGGGCAGCTGCAGAGGCTTGTTGTTGAGCCACTTGTGATATCTGCGTTTCGAGCATTTTGTTGTGGGTGGCTAAAGCGTCTACTTTTCCGGTCAGCTGTTTAATTTGCTCGCTAGTGTGTATGTTTTGATTTAGGAATTCTTTGTTTGTTTGAGCTTGAGTAGCTATGAATTTTTCCATCATCAACTCGAGATTTGATTTCCTAGGGGCAGTCTGGGCAGCAACGACTGGTTTCTGATATCCTGGCGGAGCACCTGGTGCTTGCAAGGCATTATCGTTCTTGTAGGAAAAGTTTGGGTGGATCCTCCATCCTGGGTTGTAAGTATTTGCGTAAGGATTTCCTTGAGCGTAATTTACTTGGTCTGGTGGGATTCCGGCCAGCAATGGGCACTCGGGCGCATTATGAGTGGTGATTCCGCATAACTCACAGTTTGGAGTTACAGCAGCGACGGTTGCAGTTGGGTTAACGGTCAGACTGTCGATTTTCTGTGCTAGAGCATCTACTTTAGCGTTGAACTTTTCAAGGCTGCTGATCTCGTACATCCCACCTTTCGCTGCGGGTTTCTCTACTGGAATACGTTCACCTCCCCATTGGCAGTGGTTCTGAGACATGTTTTCGATTAGTTGATAGGCTTCGTTGTATGGCTTATCCATAAGTGCACCGCCCGCGGCGGCGTATACCGTTAATCTGGTGTTATACAGAAGCCCATTGTAGAAAGTATGGATCGTCACCCAGTCTTCTAAATCGTGGTGAGGACATGTTCTCATCATATCTTTGAACCTTTCCCATGCTTCGTAGAGAGATTTAGTGTCTTTTTGTCGAAATCCGTTGATTTGGGCTCTAAGCATAGCAGTTTTGCTTGGCGGAAAGTATCTTGCTAAGAAAATGTTCTTCAACTGTTCCCACGTCGTAACAGAGTTGGATGGTAAGGATTGTAACCATGTCCACGCTCTATCTCTAAGAGAGAAAGGGAAAAGACGAAGTCTTATTGCGTCTGGATCCTCAATTGCATTTCCTGAGAATTGATTTTGTTGTACAGCTGACAGCAATGACGGTTTTAGTTCGAAATCGGTTCGATTGATAGCTGGGGCAGCTATGCTACTTCGAGGCTCCATCTGAGAGGGTGTAGCGTATGCCTTCAGTGGTTTGTTCTGAGGTCCTTCAGCCATCTTTGCTTCTTCAACAGGAGGATGAGCTAGAAGATCAGGAATGTTGTGTCTTTGTTGATATTCGACGATGCGCCTTCTTAGATGTAAGAAGCGCTCTAGTTCGGCGATTGTAGGTTGTAAGATTTCGCCTTGTGAGCGAGTACTTGACATACAATCGAAGAACGAGTAGAGGGAGAGAGAATTGTTAACCTAGTCTATACTGTGTAACAAAAGATTACACTATTGACTGAACGGGTCCCCGGCAACGGCGCCAAAAACTTGATCGCGACTTTCTATGTCTAACAAATCTAACTGCAAGTGCACAGTCTATCGCGTAGTAATAATAGATATCGATCCCACATGGACTCGTAATCAAACTAGTATTATCGGGTGTTACGGTGTTTAGCTAGGTTGGTAATGTCTTAAGGGAATAATAACAAAATAAGTGCGTAAACTAAAGGGAACTAAAGCTTTTACTTAAGGTATGAATGCTTGAATTGGTATGTAATATGTTATTTCTTCAGGGATTCTATAGGTCATTGGTGTCTTTAGGTTTTCAAAAAATAGTTTAAGCAGAAAATGATGGTTTAAAGACCTTTGTCTCACGATGGTTGTTGACGCTAGTCGCAACTCTAAGGCGGAACGTATGCTGTCGCTATCCCGTTCGGGGTTAAAGTTACTTTTTGAAAACTATTAAGTTCTAATTCCTTTTAAAGCGTTGTCGCTGTTTTTAACATGAATGCCTAGTTTTTACTATCTGGTCTTAGCCTCAGCTGTCGCTTATTGGTTCGTACCTTTATGAATTTCCCACTGTCGTGGCAAAACTACTGTAAATAATTTCTCGCTATCGCGACGAAGGCTTATTTAGAAAAAGTCAATTTAAAAACTATAGCCATAAACAAGTTTTGGTAAGGTAGATATACACCGGTTAATTATCGAATCCCATCAGATTATTTATTACATATCGATTACGGTAATTTAGCTAGACATGGAAAAAGAAATGATAATGCATAAATAAAAGCAGTAATTTAGAACATACATCATAATGAAAATTGCAATTACGATTAAAATGAAAACCTGGAAATATCCCAATTGGCTTTTGGGCAGATCCTCCACAATGTTGGCAGGATTCTGGTCTTTGTGCCAATTGATCATACAAGAAAATGGAAAGTACAAAATACCAAAGAATACAGAGAAGAAAAAGAGAAACAAATAAGAATATGAGAACGGTAAGGTTGCCCTGAAGATAAATTGGTAGCACTTCGTTGTCTTGAATGCGGCTCCCTTTTCAGGTCCCAACCTCTTCCTTTTATAGAGAGAGAGAGTATCTAACAGTTATTCCTTCACGAAGTGGGTTTGAGGCAGAAAAGTAGGAGTTAGTGGTCACTCTTTTGGTCTTTGAGGGGGAATTTTAGCACGTGACCTCATTCTGCACGTTCTGGGTGCATGACGGTCGTCATGGATGTGTGACGGTCGTCACACGCATGACGAGCGTAACGGCTGCATGACGGTCGTCACATCAGTAGAACTCGTATCTGCTGTTTTTCTCTTGGTTTTTCATCTGGTTTTCACCTGTTTTTGCTCCTTTTCTTCATATTGCTTTGCTTGGACATGTTCTTTGAATACCTGCATAATACTTAGACAAATAACATGGAATGCCCCGAATTCGGAGTGAAACCAGTCAAATATTAGTTAAAACACATGTCATTTTATATATACAATTTCGCGTTATCACCCACATTGTACTCCTTCAACATTTATTTCATCAAGAGCAATTTAGTACAACTACTTCCTGCAACAATATACTCAACTTCACCAGTAGATAATGAGGCACAATTTTGCTTCTTGCTGAACCAAGATATTAAGTTGTTTCCAAGGAAAAAGCATCCATTAGATGTGTTCTTTCTGTCATTTAAACTTCTAGCACAATCAGCATCATAATACCCTACCTGTATTAGTTTAATGTCATGTGAGTAGAGAATATCATAGTCACATGTCCCATATATATACCTCAAGATTCTCTTCACTTGAGAAAGACGACTTGTTTTAGGTTTTGCTTGATATCTAGCACACATACCTACATAAAAAAGTGATGTCAATTCTGCTTGCTGTGAGGTAGAGCAGACTTCCAATCATGCTTCTGTATAATTGATCTGCGGTCGCTCGCGGATCAAAAACGAGTAATTTTTGTAAAAATGCAGTACAACGACAATTAAACTCGGATATCGTCTCAAGGATTCTTGTTTGTAATTAATCCACTGAAATCGTAATAGGGGGGTTGGTTTGGTTTCTGATTCAAAAAAATGATTATTAAAATAAGCTGTTGTAAAAAAAGTGATTATGAAATAAATCAATCTACCGATTCGGTTCCTACTATCATCAATTACTATAATATTAATATTCTACGCGTTCATTCCTATTTGGATACAAGCTTAACGGCAAGCGCGATAAGGATTGCAAGATATATGATCCTATTGTCCGAATTAAGCAAACGGTAAAAAGCTTCATGGATTAAGCAAACATGATTATTCGGACACAAAAACGAATTAAGAAAACGTAAAAGTGTCTATGTTAGGATCATACAATCAACCAAATCAAATCAATATATTTCATACAATTGAATTAAGCATACAAGAGTACAAAATCATTGAACGGAATTAAACAGATAATAATATTATAATAATCTCAAGTGTTTGAACCTGAATTACGGTAGACCGACTTAGAGTGATTAGTTCTCCATTGTTCTCTCCAACATCAATTTTCTCGTGAAATGTGAATAGGCCTTTTTCGGCTGTCCGGCCAGACCTAGACTAAAGAGGATAAAAACCAGAATTCGGGTCATAACCCAGCTGGGTCGAAAACATAACCCAGACCCAAAACATGACTCAAAACTAAAACAGAATTCTAATGCTGTAACTTGAAATAAAATTCTGGAATTTTGAGCTCCGAATCTGACTTCGACTCCAACACGAAAGTCGTAGCTCTCTCTCTTAGCTTTTCGGAGATTTTTAGAACGCCTCAAACGGATTCCCGGAACTCCAGTTATGATCGTTTCCGTGAAAACTACTAAAGCTGAAAAATAGTTGCGAAAATTAAATTAAAGCAAAAATAAAATAAAATATAAAAACATAATAAAATATAAAAATAATTAAAATAAAGTAAAGAAATGTCTAAGTAAAAATATAGGAGAATGTGCATAAAAATGCACTGATCAATGATCTTTGATCTACTCTAACTCCATTTTCATCTTTTGTCACATTCAAATTAGTAACGATAGAATTTTTTGTGTGGCTAGCATTGTCAAGGCCAAACTTCTTTTCTATCCTCTTAGTATACTTGCTTTGAGATACAGTTATGCCATCTTCCATTTGCTTAACTTGAAGGTCAAGAAAGTAAGTGAGTTTATCGACAAGACTCATCTCAAATTTAAACTTCATTTGTTGGACAAAATGTTCCACCATTGAGTCTTACATTCCTAAAAATACATGAAGAAGGAACACCGGGATCAATTTAAAAAATCTTTGACTGTGCTTCTTGGTTGAGAGGAACTACAAGGAAGAATTTGTCCTTAAAATATTTCACACTATCTAAGGAAGGTTCAAAATACTTATTACTCTGTCTCAAAGAAATCAAGCCAGAACTATTCCTAGATTCGTAATCACTTTGCATTTTGAACATGTGGAAGAATAACGTTATTGTCAACTTACTGCCTTTGTATTTGCACCAGTGCTGGAAAAACTTTGATAAACGCCCAAATCACAGGATGGAAGTACGAGGGAGCAATGAGTAGATGATTCAGAACACTGATTTCAAACTCATTGAAAGAAATGTGATAACCAACAAGGGAAAACACACATTCATGGAATGAGATAACACACCACCATATTGAATACATACTCTTTGATCTTCATATGGAGGAAGAACCCCCCAACCCTCAGATAAGCCCACATTAATCATAGTCTGAGCAAAATTTTTGCCATGAGAGGAAACAGAAGAAGTGCTTGATATATATGAATTTACCCAAACTCCTGAGATATCTTTACCAGCCCTCCTAGTTAATACAAGATAATAACCATGTTTAGAGGATTCTAAGAACAAATACAGTAATGAAAAATAGAGCGGGCAAGTTCAAAGCACTATAAACCCTAAACACATAAAGGTGAAGAAGAAGGCGGGAAACTATGACACATGAACCCAGAAGTTTGAAATTAAGCACGTGAACTAAACCCAGAAACAATATTTCTTGGACACGGATTGACGTTCGCCCCAAAAATATCTAGAACTAAAGGTGAAAGGGGAAAGAAATTTATTGTGAAAAGTCAATAGGGAAGTCAGTAAAAGAAAACAATGCCCCCTCGGTGACCCCGTGTACTCCATTAAAAGTTTAGAGGCCATACAATCATTTCCCATTACTAACATTCAAGATCTCCCTAGAATTATTCGAATGAAACTCTCGTATCCTCAATACAATTAGAATGATAACTAGATGGAATGAGGGGGCACATGTCAATCATCATCCGCTCCTTAAAGTGCCATTTATGATTTTTGTCTTAGAGTCACCGTTTCCTAAGGACGACGACATCTAATCAGACATTTCCTCGTGATGACCTCGTGGACGGGTAATACCATTAAGGGACAACTATTTAGAGTCGGTCAAAGGGACCAAAGAAGCACAAGGGCCCAAAACAGGGAAACAATAAATCAAGAATATGATGAGTGAATTCAGAGGCACACACCCCCTGGTCACCTCTCTGAAAGACACATATACACTGTCCTAATCCATCCAATGAGTATTCACATCTCACGCTCACATTCATATTTAAGTTACCAACAAACTCTCCTATTTAAAGGAGATGAAAACGTCACTTTCAAGTATGAATTTCACTCCCGATTGGCACCACACTATTCATTTCTCTAACTGGCTTAGATGTTGAAATGCTAACCTTGTAGGTCAACCCTTATTCACCGCAGCACATCCTCAGCTCAACTTTTTTCGATCATCGTTTCATTCTCGAACAAAACAATAATTAGTATTATTAATTTTTTTAGAATATAAAAAAAATATTAAATACAAATATGCAAACAAAATTGTAACATTCACACTAGAGGTGGACAAATTTAAACCGTTCGTTTGAAACTGAATGACCCATTGTTTTTTTGTACAAATGGATTGGATCTGATCGGGTGATGGTTGATTCAGTTACTTAACTTAGGTAGTATAAAGTTGGTTCGACCAAGTTCAAATGACTATTTTGGACTCGTCAGAAATCATGTTGGATTTCAAGTGTGAATATGCTAAAGTCTCACATCGACTAGGAATGGAGAAAATGTTAGGTTTAGAATATAGGTGACTCATACCTCTATTGTCTTATGGTTTTGGGTGGATATTTGGTGTCGACGTCTCTTGATTTCTGAATGTTTGACCCATTGACACTTCAGACGCTCTATGAACTCCCCAACAAATCAAACCAAACTGAACCCAACTAATATTTATTTTATTTATTTTTATTACTATAGAGTTTATAATCTTGTTAGGTTATTATCAATTTTATAATTTAATGATGTAATTGTGTACTCATAAGATAATGACATGTAATAGACATTTTTTTAGTGTTATTTAGTTTGTGGTTTAAAGTATGATAATGACCATATTAATGTTAAACGATATTGAAAATATTATCACATAATAATAACTTTTTTCAATGATGAAAAAATAGTTCTCTTTTGATTCATTAGTAACTTTTGATATTTTAAAAAAAATTAAAAAATGAATGGTTGTGAATTTTATAAAAAGATGAACAATTTTATGAGTTTAGTCGAATAAATATTAAACTGATCAAAACCACCCGATTAATCCTCAAAATCGATTTAACTGAATCTATCAAAAATAAAAATTTTATTGGTCAAAATTGATCTTTAAAATAAAACTGTAATTTTCGTCGGATTTAAATTTTAAACTCAATATTAATCCGAATGGGCTGATTACCCAACCCTAATTCACATATGAAATACACACACCAACTATATTTTTAATTTTCTATACATGTAATTTTTTATTTGTTGAACTTTTAATTTTTTACATATATATATATATATATATATATATATATATATATATATATATATATATATATATATATATATATATATATATATATATATATATATATATATATATATATATATATATATATATATATATATATATATATATATATATATATATATATATATATATATATATATACTATAAAGCATATTTTAAATACAAAACAAATATTCACAATTTTTTTCTACAAATAAGCTAAATGAAATGTAATTGATTTGAACTCCTACTTAGCATCTAATTTTCTTACATAACTATATTGAACTAACTTAACATGATAAATTTTCATTACTTTATTTTTCAATGGAATATTTTTTAGTTTCTCTAGTTTTATTTATAAAAAAAAAATTATTTTTTAAATTTATTGAATAAATAATATATTTAAACAAGCCAAATACTAAAATACATTAGTCATTAAATAAATTCAAAAAACAATTTTTTTCTCATAAATAAAAATAAAACCAGAAATAATATTAACATAAAAACTAAAATCCAATATTCACTTTTGGCCTTCGGCCATCACTAGAACAACCGATCCAAAATACTCAATTGAATGGCAAGATCTTCTCTTTATATTACTTAATAAATATTTAATTAAAAATAATTTTAATAATTCATTAGTATTTAAATATTAAATAAATATATAATTAATTAATTTTTATAATTATTTTTAAAAAAATATAAAATATAGAGAATGGTTTAAGACAAAAATTAAAAGAGGCGACACTAAATCCGAAAACATCGTCGTGAAGTTTGGGCTGTTGACGAGACAGAGTCGCCGGCAAAGGATGTTTTGATACAAAACAAAAAGGTTCTTCCTTTCATTCCTCCCACTCTTTCAATTTTTCATTTTCTTGCTTTCATTCTTTTCTGCTGTATTCAAATCTGATCTAACCCTTCTTCCTTTCAAGATCCCTCTTTCAGCTCTTTCCTCACCCATTTCAGGTCAATACGCAATTTTCATTTTACCCTTCAAAATTCTTTTTTTATTCAGTTTCTTCTTTACTCACATTCTGATTCACGCTTTTCATCTTCTGGGTATCTCTTAATTGTATTTAATTGTTTACTCCACCACCACCCACGTGCACCATTTCCTTAGAATCACACATGTTACTTACAGATCATGTATATATATATTTAATGGGGGGAAGAGTTTATGTGGGTTTGTATTTGTGTGTGTGAGAGAGAGTGAGGTCTAGAAAATGGAAATTTAACTAGTTAACTACTTTTTGCCTCTGAGTAATTACTTGTGCATGCAATCACATTTGTTACTTGATTGATGCTCAGCTTTTTATTTTCTTTTATTTGAGCTCAGCCCACATGATATTATTAAGTGATGATGCGTTTGTTTTGTGTGATTTTAATTTTTAAGAAGTAGGTTGTTTGTGAATTGTGATGGTAAGTGATTGAATGTAAACTACACGTGTCGGTGCCGTGTCGGGTGTCTGTGATTGAAGCGCCGTTACCAGACCCAGACACGATTTTAATCTAAAGTGTTGTTGCTACTTAGGTGATACTAATATATGGTTGTTACTGTACGATTCGAGTATTTTGTTAGTGATGGTAAATGGATGGCGTGTTTGTTTTGTGTGATTTTAAGTAGTAGATTGTTTGTGATGATAAGTGATTGAATGCAAACTTTAGTGTCAGTGCCGCGTCTGGTGTCCATGATTGAAGCACCGATAGCAAAACCGGTACCAGACGCGCTTTAAATCTTAAGTGTTGTTGCTACATAGGTGTTACTGTTATATGCTTGTTACTGCTTGATTTGAGTATTTTGTTATTGACTATTTTAGTGTGTTGGGATAATTTAGATTTGTTTGGTTTCAGATAGATGGCTGCGAATTCTGAGAATATATTGTCCTTGTCATTGCGGTATAATTCAGAAGTTCATGGGGGCACTGATTCCCTATGTATTCCACTGTGTTCTCTTTGCCACAAGGTTTTACCGCTTGATGATGGTGCGATAACAGGTGATCTTGCATTGGGTGGTGTATGCAGTGACTGTGCTGATTCTCTATGTGTTCCACTGTGTTCTCTTTGCCGCAAGGCCTTATCGCCTGATGATGAGATAACAGGTGATCTTGCAACGGGTGGTGTATGCGGTGACTGTAAATTTCTATTGCTTGAAGACTTTGGGAATCATACGGTTTCTCAAAGCTCTCAAAGGAGGCTGCGAGGAAGATTCAGGCACAGTAGCTCTGAATCGGTTCCGAATGTTGGTGGACAAAACCATTCCACTGCATCTGTAGAGGAAGATCAACTTGTAGATGGTGACAACCCTGCAATGTCATTGCAGTATGCAAGTGCAAATACTACTCCTAGTCGTTCTAGAAGCTGGAGGCATGTTCTCTCAGATACTGACAGTGAGGGTTTTGAGAATTGGCGTTCTCATTATGGTGAAAATGAATCAAATGCGAGTTTTAGACAGTATATGGTTCCCCAAAGCGAGACTGGTTCTTTTTCTTTCAGTCCTTATGGAGGTGACTCGGATATCTCTATCGACAGACAGAGTTTTGTAGGTACTGGAATTTTTAATTTACCAGACGAGGGAGATGAGTTTGATACTGACACTGACATTGATCCAATGCACGCTGGCCTCGGCCAATGGAACTCGGACAATATGGAAGACGAGGAAGAGGAGGACGAGGAGGAAAGAGAATGGGAACTACCCGAGGTTGATGAATCTGCATCCGCTCGCCTTCAAGTTCTTTTTAACTCAAGTCCAAATGAGAGCCGAGGTCGCATTAATTGGGAACAAAGGTTTAATGCAACTGAAACCGAGGGGATATTTAGCCAGTTAATCAGGGAAACTTGGTTAGCTCTGGACGATGCTGAATTACCCGACGAAGCTAATTTTGGAGACTTCCTGGATACCAGACGCTTCAATGATCTGCTTGATAATCTCGCTGACAACGACCCATCAAGACGAGGAGCACCACCTGCTGCTGCGTCTTTTGTAAACAATCTGCCTTGTGTAGTCATTAGCAAGGAACACGAGAAACACGATGAACTAGTTTGTGCTATCTGCAAGGATGTTTTGTCCGTTGGAACTGAAGTAAATCAGCTCCCTTGTTCTCACCTTTACCATTGTCGTTGCATTTTGCCGTGGTTGAGGACACGTAATTCGTGCCCTCTTTGTCGTTTTGAGCTTCCAACCGATGATAAGGATTACGAAGACGGAAAACAGAACAACAACGATGGTAGAAATGTGATCTACGAGAGACAGCAGCAACTACACGTTATAGATGATAGCTTCTCTGATATTTCTGATGGAGTTGAAGCGAGTGAAGACGGTGATACCACTATTCATGATGTGCCGAATTCTTCTGCAATAGAAAGTGGTAGGGGAAGATGGCTGTTTCTTGCTGCAGCTCCGATTGTTAGTCTAGTTGGCATGGTTATTGTACTGTGGCTAGGTAGAAACTCTCGGAGTGAAGGGAGTAGACATTCGAGTACTCGCCTGGCAGCGCAAAATCAGCAATTTTTTCATGATTCTCGAAACCGAAGGGAGAGCAGACGCAGAAGATGGTGGTGTCCATTCTAAGTGCTTTTTAAATTCTTCATGAATAATGCATTTTGTAACAACCATTTGAGATGGAATTTTTAGCTGACTCCTTATTCATGTCTGGTGTGGCTTGTGTGATGAACACTAATTTCAGAAATTATGTGTAGATTTAAGTTTGTAATTACTTGATGCCTGGATATCTGAAACAATTCTTGATGTTTTAGACTGAAACACTGGATTATGAACCATGTGCGTAAACTAAGTGAGATAAATGGGAGAGTTGTATTTCCCAAAATTCATTCGGACCTCGCTGCGATAGTTGTAGCATGGTAGTGATAATTAAACTAGTGTGCAAATATGGAATTTGTGAGATAAAATATGGAATTGAAACATTATAGAGTTCTTGTGTGATAGTTTAAATTGTGCAAAAATGTGTGATAATTGATATCTTGTTTATATATGAGTTGTAATGACTATTATTTATATGAATTGTTGATTCATTGATTGTCGTGTTGTGTTTTATTATTACACGATATTAACATATGTTTGAATAATTTTTATAACTAAAAACTTTATTAATATCATGTTTGAATTAAATTATGTTGAATGTGTAGTAATAGATAGGGGTGGCAAAATGGATGGATTGGATGGATATGGATTAGATCATTAGTGGATGGATTAAAACAATTCATTAGTCCATTAACAACCCATTAAATTTTTTTTAAAATTATTCAATCCAATCCTTCCTTTAAGAATAAAATTCATCTAATCCTTTCATTAACATATTTTTAATGGATGGATATCCATCCATCTAACTTTTTTTTATTTCGAAAAAATAAATGTATTTTTTTATTTTATTTTTAAAAAAATTATTTTTTGTATTTTAAAAAAAAATGTTTTTTAATATATTCATAAAATAATTGAATTTTTTGTATTTTCAAAAAAAAAAATTAATATTTTAATTTTTGAAATACGATTTTTTTTCGGGAAATAAATCGTTTTTTATATAAAAGTCGGTTTTTTCTTTTTTGAAAAACAAATCAGTTTTTTATTTTAGAAAAAAAAATCGTCTTTTTTCAAAAAAAATTCAATTTTTTTTTTAAATTTCGATTATTTTATTAAAAGAAATCAATTCTTTTCTTTTAAAAAATCTATTTTTAATTATTTAAAAGAAATTTAACGGAAATAAAGATAATCCATTGGATTCTTAAAATATATTGGATGAATCTCATTCATCCATGCATATAAATGGATGTATTTAATCCAATACATTAACTTATTTTTTATGTGGTGGATAGATTGGATGGATTTTTTGATGGATGGATTTGATGAATTTTGCCTTAATGGATCCAATTGTCACCTCTAGTAATATATGTTATTGTGAAAATTTATGTTATATTTCTGTGTTAAGTGTTGTAATTATTTTTGCTAAATATGTAATTCTTTGTGATGAAGTCGAAATAGTATGTCTGTATTTGACAGGTGTCAAAATTAATTTGTGTCGAACATTGTCTGTATTTTTTATATTTGATAGAAAGTCAAATATAGTCTGTCAAATCATGCAGTCGAAGCATGTAACTATCGAAGGAGTTTACAGAGTCGAAATAATTAGCTTCGCTTAGTTTTAGTTGAGTTAATTATTTTGTGATTACTTGGAGTGCAAATAATCTCATTTATAAGTAAAGAGAAACTCTATTTCATTTGTAATGAAGTGAGAATAAGTTTTGCATTGTGTAGATTCTAAAATCACAATTGTCATTAACAAACATTATCAAATACTTAGAGTGCAGTTTGCACAATAATATACATTCATCTTCTTCCTTCAGAATTTCTCTTTTCTCCCACTTTCAATTGCGTTGTTTTTTTTCTTTCAATTTCGTGTGTAGTGTAGAATCATCTTACAATCAAGGAGTGGTTATTTCCCTGAGTAAAGGGTGAAGAACAAGAAGCGTGATCAATAAAAAAAAATATTTTTTGTTTATCAAAATTGATTCGGTTAACTTCAAGCAGAGTCAGCCTTAGGGATAGACCACTAAGGTTACCGCCTAAGGCCTCACATTTCTTACTTTATAATTAGGAGTTTAATTAATTGATTTAAAAAAACCTTTTAAATTATTTATATATCAGTTAAATAATAACATTTATTTAAAATATAAATATATCAATCATTTATTAGGTATATTGTTTGATTTCTTAATTAAAAATTTATAAGTATAGATAATAAATTTTTGAATTTTTTAAAATAGAGACTTGATGCCTAAGGTTTTTTTTATAACAATTTTGGCATTGTTTTTCAATTATATATATATATATATATATATATATATATATATATATATATATATATATATATATATATATATATATATATATATATATATATATATATATATATATATAATAATTGGTAGAGTATTTAGAAGAGTTAATTTTATTATTAGTTAAAATAAAATATTAAATAAAATATTTGGCCTCAGGCTTTGAGATGTGTTGGGCCGACCCTGACTTCAAGGTTGAAGCTTTTCCAACGTCTGGTATCTAAAACATTGGTTGTGTGATCTTTAGGACACATTGAACCACAATGAATCATCCAAACTGTTATTTTTCAGTGAATCTTCCAATCTTAAATGGTAATAATTATGAAAACTGGTGTAAGCAGATGAATCGTCTAAGAACAAGATAAAATTTGAAAATGACAATACCTTATCTATTTAAGGTATTGGAGATGTTCTGATTAGAAGAAATTATGATAAATTATCAGTAATTTTCAATGTGTTGTATATACCTGTCATGAAGAGTAAGCTGCTAAGTATAGGTCAGATGATTGAGAGAAATTACAAAGTATTGACCAAAGATAGAATGATGAGAGTGATCGATTTGAGAAATAGGTTAATCTTGAAGGCTCTTATGTCTCATAATACAACCATCAAGATTGAACTTAATGTGTTGGAATACAAGTTCTTGCGAATGCAGCTAGCAGAAATGAATGGTTATGACATTATAGACTTGGATTATGTGAATATTGGAGTTTTTTCAACATATTTAACTATCATAATTATTTGTTAATTGAAAGGTTAATTATATGTGATGCATGACTTGTTGTGATAATTTATGGTGATGATGTTCTAACAATGATATTGTTCTTATGACTGACTGACTGACTATCGGACTAACTAACTATATATATATATATATATATATATATATATATATATATATATATATATATATATATATATATATATATATATATATATATATATATATATATATATATATATATATATATATATATATATATATATATATATATATATATATATATATATATATATATATATATATATATATATATATATATATATATATATATATATATATATTTATTTGGTAAGTTGGATTAAAATGAATTGATTTATTTATTTGTGCATATCTATGCTAAATGATGTGTGACGACACAAGGTACATAAAAATGATATGAATTTGGCGTGAAGAAATTGAGATGTTATGGGTGCTTAATTTGAAGAGTTATTATTGGTAAATATAATTATTTGTGAACATGTTGTGATTGTATTTTGGATGTTATAATTATGATTGTTTTTCCTCCATGGATTAAAATGAATTGATAACCTAACTGTGATGTAAATATGTTAAGTGATGTTTGAATGTATGAAATACATAATGATGATGTATATATGATGAATAAAATAGTGTGAAATTGAGGTGTAAAAGTATATGATGTTTTCCTATATATGATGAAATAATGGCTGTTTTGACCCGTGTTGAAGACGGTACTTTTGGGGAGTAACCTAGTGTTGCACCCCAAAATTTGACCAACAATTATTTATTCATTGAGTGTTTGAAAGTTGATACCTTCATCAGACAGTTCAAGAGATCTTCAGAGGAATTGGTTGGAACCAGGGTTGTGTGCTTCATAGCTTGAGAGTTGTGGGTGCCCCTCAGATGATTCTAAGACTTTGAGAATGAACTTGATGTTTTGAGAAAGCCTATGAGATGCCTTGAAAGCCATCATGAAGCCCAGAGAGGTCACTATGCAAGGGTTCAGAAGATTCAACCATGAATGGTAGAATTAGGGTTTTGACTGGGCCAACCCTAGATCAGCTGAAGATTTGGAGAAGGTTGAGACCTAATCCAAGGGCCATGAGATCATGGAATGATGCATAGAGATGTTATAAAGATGATTCCTAGACCAACTCATCATGATTGAGGAGTTTGAGAAGTTTCAAGTCAGGGTTTCTGAGGATTGTTAGTGAAAAAACCCTAATTTGTTCCCTATCTTCCAGGCAGTTTTAGCTCTAGATGTGATTGATATCTCATCTTCCCCATAACATGAATGTTGTATAGCTTGTTCTTAGCTTTAATTTGAGTGGTGGAAGTCCTTTATAGGAGTTGCAGAGCTCAAGTTATGGTTTTGACAAATTACAGGTCAGCAGAGGTGTGTGAATCTGGGTCCTTGAAAGTCACCCAACTTGCAGACAACTTTTGCCCTAGTAGGATGATTCCTATGATTTCTTGGTCAACATGAATGTTGAAGGGCATCTTCTTAGCTTTAATTTGAGTGGTATAAGTCCTTGATAGGATTTGTGGAACTCAACTTATGGTTTGAACAAGACAGGGGTATTTTGGTCATTTGTCAGTTATAGGTCATTTTTAAGCAAATGCCATATCTCCTATTTCCAAGCCTCACATGGAAAAACTAAAAACATGAAAGTTGTTCAAAATGTGATTTTAAGTCTAGAAAGAAGGTCATGAATTGTTGGAAAAGCTCATAGAATGGATTTGCATGATTGGTCAAAAATGAACTAAAAATGGCTTATAAGTTTAAAAAGTTGAATTTGGAAATTGGTTTGGAAGATCTAGGAATCCAAAATAGGTCATCCAATATACCATTTTGATTGGAAACATCATTTTGAGAACAATGGTTCAAATAGAATTTTGATTTAAAGCTTTAAAATGGGACATGCTTTGGAAAATTGAAACTTGCATATTAAGGCACCTTTGGAAATCATAACACAAGGCAAGGAAGAGGCTTGTTTTTGTACATTCCTTATCAATATCTCACATAAGGAGATTTTGACACCAATTTGCAAGGTTTTAAGGCATGATGCATGAGATTTTCAACTTACCATCATATGAGATTTCAAGCACTTTCTAGCTCATTCTAGAAAGATCTAGGAGTTTCCATTGATCATTATAAGAAGAGTGAATCATGGAGGGTAAAAGGTTGGTGATCATTGTTGATGAGAGGTGAGATTAGAGTGTGAAAAGTAAGATTCTTCCATTGGCAATTTGATATCAAACCTTCATTCCCTTCAATCTCCATTCATTTCTCCACCACAAACATATTATTCTGATCATTGTGATTGAGTACATGCTGAGGTAGAAGAAGATCCATGGCAGTTTGAAGCTATCTTGAGGAAATTGCAAGAATTGCATTTTGATATCAAGCACGAGTTTCAAGCCTTGTTCATTCATCTTGCTGCATACAGAAGTCATATTGGGCATTGGAGAGTAATCAAGGAAGGTTTCAGGCACTAAATTGCAAGAAAACCATAGCCTCCATTAAAGTGTAACAGGTTGGTAATCTTGCTCGAATCTCATAGTTTATGTGCATTCTGCCATAGTTATAGGTGTAGACTGGTTAAGCTAGGGTAGAAGACCATTTTCTGAGGATTAGGGAGCATTTCATGGAGTTTGATAGCAGGTGCAAGAATCTGTTATGATTGAGAACAGGCTGGATTAGTGGCTTTAGAGCACGATTGATAGCTCATGGTGGTAGGCATAACACAAAGAACAAGATTGGATCATTAAATCTGAGTTTTAGAAGAGTTGATTTCAGAGAAAAATGGTGGTACCCGAGCTTTGAAGTTTTCTGTTTGAGGGATTCAAGGAGAATTAATGAAAACTACGCGCATAGTCTTGTTCCTTGTAATCTATAGACCATTTTCCTTTTTGGAATTTTTAATTTTCATTGGGTGTGGAGGGAGAACGAGGAAGAAGAAGTATGCTGCATGAGGATGAGATTCAGAAACCCTAGGGTTTCGTTTGGGGACGATGACTAGCGTCCGTTGGATCAGCCTGGACATTTGACCATTTCATTTCATCTAGCGGTCGAGATTAAGCAGAGAAACGGAGGAAAAATTCAAACGTGGAAACGCTGTCGTTTTGTTTAATGAGGAGCGCCTGGGCCTAGTTCAGATTTCTAGTAACACCCCCCCATATTCTGGCCCATTGAATATTGAACTAGCGTGCATTACTATTTTCACCCCCCTCCCTTTTATTCAATTCTTTTATTTTTTAAATTCCTTTAATTTTCTTGCTTTTATAAAATCCATATAAAATCCAAAAATGCATATTTTTTAATTCTTGTTTTTTTCATATGTTAGTAAATCTGTCTAGAAAATTCTAAATAAATAAAATGTCCATTTTATTTTCTTTTCATATTTTTAATAGATTTTTCTTTTAAATAACTTTTAAAATAGGATTAATTTTGTACATGATTTTGTAGAATTTGTTTTAGGACCTTCCTTTAATCTTTTTAATTCATCCTTTTTTGTGTAATTAGATATTGAATCATAGTTCCCCATAGGATTTAATTCTTGATTTTTAGATTAAAATTTGATGTAGTTTGATGGTTAGACATTTAGGTGCTCTAATTAGGGTTTTAGGTTGTATAGGTAGACTTGAACAAATTTGTTTTGGGGTCTATAGGCCAAATTAGTGTATGGGGAATACGTGGGTTAAGGGTAAGTATGTATAGAATCCCCTAGAATTTTGCTAGAATATTGTATGGTGTTTTAGTATTTTTCATTGATTTTTGAATGTATGGATAGTATGTGTGTTGCTTAAAGGCATAAGTTGTATTGTTGTGTTTTCCTTCCCTCTCTTTTGAGTGTGTGAGCTTTGAAGATTGAGTTGAAGACCTTGTGGATCATCATGGAAGCTTTGAAGACCTTGCAGAGGAGTTTAGTATAGCTTTTGTTGTTTTGTTTATAGGTTTATAGGTGCATAGGCAGAGCCCTAGATAGAATACTCTGTTCAATAAACAAGGAGTGTCTTGTTCACTTCCTTTCTCCTCTGTGACATAGAGTCCCTTAAGGGTATTCACCTCTCTCCTTTGGAGGGATTAGTGACCTTGCCCCATAAGGTAGAACTTTGAGAGAGCCTTTCCTTTGATGTTAAGTCCTCAATGGCATCCTTTGGAAGTCAGTGAGTACTGTAACATCCCCCACTCATCTTGTTGACTGAATCTTGTTTGCTGGAGCATTGAAGCCTGAAGATAGAAGCTGAGGCCTTGAAGAGGATGATTCCTTGAAGATTATTGAAGTCTGAAGACTCTGTGAAGATCAAATTGATGCCTGAAGATCCCTGAAGATAGTGAAGCCTGAAGGTAGAGCTGATCAAAGGAGCTGAAGCTCAAGGGAGAAGATGAGTTGATACTCATGTTGTAGGGTTGATACCTGGAAAGCAAGTGATCTCTAAAGTCTGAAGACTGGGTTGCTGCTGAAGGAGCTGAGGCTTTCTTCTGTTTTCTTTGATGTATTGTGCGTTTTGTCTGATTTGTTTGCTGCATTAGACTAAGCACATTTAGAATAAGTTCAGTCTAAGAGCACGAGTGCATCTGATTGTATTGTTATTGCTTGGCTTTGCTTGCGGGTATTCGGTAGAGCCCAGCTCCCTTGCCCATGTGTTTATTTTGCTTGATAGCATTTCATTTTTTCTGTCTGTATGATTACAGTTTACTGTTTTTGCTTGAGAGCATGTTGTTTATTTCAGTATGATTACTGTTATTTCATGACTGGCTTGAGGTCGAGACGAGCTTGTGGAGGCTGAAGCCCCACACACATTTCCTCCCTCACTTGCATTGCATGCATTTTACTGTCAAAGCTGATGCTTTTGTCTGTTTTGGTGTATCATTGACATGATCCCTTAGGACTCTCATTTCCTTTGATAAGGATTTGATGATAGACTTTTAGGTTGAAACCTATGCATGACAACATCTAGGAGTTCCCTGTTCAAACCTCAACCATAGGATGAATCCATGGCATGACAACAGTAGGACTTGATAGTCTCCCTCCTAGTTGGGCCTGTTCTCTTCTCATCTCAAAGCAGTTTAAGATACAGTAATCATGAATGATTTCTTTCGTACGTTACGAGCCTTAAGCTATCTGAGATTGGATGTTTAGTATGGTACCCTTTGGGTGACATGCGACGCATTCACTCTCAGGTCATAGTCTCTAGTGCGGTTGAAATCACAAACACAATAAAAAACACTTCTTTTAGGAGATAACCCGTAGTTTCCCGAACTACGTTTGCTCTGATCTTTCATACCAGATGAAAGTACGTAGGCATAGGATGCGATATCCTAGCGAGCAACCTTCCCCACCTTCACCCGTAGTTAGCCGAACTACGTTGACTCTGATTTCTCATTCTCTGATGAGAATACGTAGGCATAAAGTGCGACGCTTTGCCGAGTCATTTTTCTTTTCTTTTTCAGCCAGCCTTGATAGGTAGATAGATTATAACCAACCCGTCCAAGTAAACAAACAAGCGAGGATCCCGTCGAGTACGACGGACGTGAGGGGTGCTAATACCTTCCCCTTGCGTAACCGACTCCCGAATCCAGACAATGGTTGCGATGACCTTGTCTTACCCTTATTCGTCAGGTTTTTCCGATCGTTTCCTTTCCCGCTCTGAGGGATAAATAACGAAAGGTGGCGTCTCTTCTGTTTTGCCGACACCTTATTTTTGCGCAAGCGACAGCTGGCGACTCTGCTGGGGACTCCAACGGTTCCCTGTGCGAGTCAATCCTATCGTTTGTGTGTTTACTTGTTGGGTTGCGTTTATTTATCGCATTTTTTTACTTCTCGCACTTTATTTCCCGCATTTTATGTTCCAGTATAATATGATTATTTGTGCTGTTGTGGGATGGGAGTTCTGATTGAGTGAGAAGCCAGACCCAGGCTTGAGTGCACCATAGACTTAGAGTGGAAATTAGTGGGCACGTGCTTGCTTTGCAGGCACTAGTGTCTCATGAAATCCACGCTCAGACGAGGTTCATCCGGTTGGCTTCACTTTCAACCCTTTGGGTTGAGACGGTTGCTGGTTTGGTGGATTGTCGACTCTGGGGACCGATCATTGTGATTCAGCTAAGTGAGGCCTCTTCAGGACTTGATGATGCCACTCCTTCTGGGAATCATATCATCAGTTTTGAAAGTCTGTGACGCTGATGAGCGCATAGGATGCCGTACCTTGAGTCAGTCTAGGTTCATACCTGTGAGTGGGACTGGGTTTATTGCAGGAAACTTAGACCTTCAGACTACCTGGTTTTCTTGACAGTGAATCAGTTATGTTGGGTTCTCGGTTGCAGACATGTTCTTGATAGAGCAAGAGGTTTTTGATCAGAGGATCTTGTCGCCGGGTGTTTGTCTGTTCTTGATAGAGCAGGCTTTGATCAGTATGTTATCATCGGTGGTTTGTTCTGGATGGAGCAGATTTTGAGTGAGGTCTGAAGACCTCATCGGCAGATGTTATTTGTTCTTGATAGGGCAGATTTTGAGTGAGGTCTGAAGATCTCATCAGCAGCTGTGTGTTTGTTCTTGATAGGGCAGATTTTGATTTGGGGTCTGAAGACTTCAACAGATGTTCCTTGATCTTGCGCTCGGGGTCCTTATTATCAGTCACTTACTCTTGTCAGAACAGAATTTTGATCTCGGTCCCATCAGATGGTTATTCTCAGCAGATCAGATTAGTGGTCTTACACCGGGGTTTCCCTCTCATCAGTGACTGTTGATACCGAATCTCCACAGTAGCCACCTGGATATATTATCGCATACCTGCATTTTGCATTAGTTTGCGCATTCATCTGCATTCCATTAATGTGTGTCTGTGTTGCAGGTACCGTTTCCCCGATCCCGGATCTCTCGTCTTCTGCTGTTATTATGGCTTCTCTCAGGAAGACTGTTGCGTACAAGTTCCCGACCCCCGATGTGTCGAAGCTGACTGGTTTGATAGCCCTGGCAGGGGATTCTGTGAAGGATAGGTTCAGGAAGTCTTATGGCAAATTGCTTAGCCTGGTTTACAAACCTTCTACGTCCGAGTTGAATGGGTTACATGCTCTTCTGCAGTTTTATGACCCTCCCTTGAGGTGTTTCACCTTTCATGACTTCATTCTCGCGCCGACATTGGAAGAGTATGCTGATATGTTGGGTGTTCCTATCAAAAGGCAGATGCCTTTTGTCCACATGGATGCTGAGCCTGACCTGGTTGGTTTGGCTTCCTCACTCCATTTGAGCGCTTCTGAGTTAGCAGTGACGAGTTGGAACAAGGTCCCAGGGTTCTCTCTGCAGTTTCTAATAGCTAAGGCTCAGCAGTGTGCTAAGGACAAATGTTGGGACGCCTTCAGCGCCATCCTTGCTTTATGCATATATGGCATTATCCTATTTCCCAGCATGCCTGATTTCGTAGATTTTGATGCATTCCATATCTTTGCCTCAGGGAATCCAGTCCCTACTCTGATCGGAGACGTTTACCATTCAGTGCATTACAAGAATGAGAACCGGAGAGGGAAGAATGTTTCATGCTGCGTACCGTTGTTGTACAAGTGGTTTGACAGTCATCTGCCTAAGAAGGGTTCTTCTGTCTGGTCTGCTGCCACAGCTGAGTGGCCTGAGCGTCTAATGAGTTTGTCGGCAGAAGACATTGATTGGTTCGTTGACAGAGACAGGTTAGGCACCGAGGTAATTTTCAGTTGTAGTGGGTTTACTAACGTACCTCTGATAGGTAGGAAGGGTTGCATCAACTACAACCCATCATTGCTAGTTCGTCAGTTTGCATATGCTTTGAGGACTCCACCGAAGGAAGAAGAGGTACGGGAATCTCTGTACCTCACGGGTATTCTAGAGGGGGATTTGTTGCCCAAGCTTCAGTATGCGTGGAACAATATCAGCACGAGAGGAAAGCCTTTGTTGGGGAAGAGCAACAGCCAGGCCTACCCTCCTTATTCAGATTGGATCAGAGCCAGAGCCAGCGCTATAGGGATGCCATTCCCTCATGTCAGACCAGAGAGTCCTCCACCAGTCGAAGAGCCTACCACTGTGTCCATTCATCAGCACAACCAGGTATTAGCTGAGCGTGATGAACTGAAGAGGGCAAATGCAGAATTACAGAAGGAGTTAGCTCAGCTTCGAAGTGAGAGGAACGAAGCCGTGCATGCTCTCAAAAGGCAAACAGAGTCGGTGAGCCAGCTGGGTGCAGACTTGGCAAAGCAGATTGCTGATCGGGAACGCTTAGGTCAAGACTTCAGAGCTGCTAATGATGTGCTAGCTACGAAGAAGCTGCATTTGGAGGAAGCATATCGGAGAATATCTAAGTTCGACCAGCATTGGAAGACTTCCATGGCCACCAGGAAGGAGCGAGAAGACAAGCTGATGCTGCAGATTTCTAAGCTAGAGACCGAAGTGAAGGACAGTGAGCGGAGGTTTGATGAAGAGACCGCCCGCAGGTACTCCGCTGAAGCCCGTCTCAACAAAGCCATTGCTAGCCTGAAGGAGCATAAGCTGATGTTTGTGTCTAAGAAGCGGAAGCTGGAGGATTGCTTTGGCGAAGGCGCTTGGGAGAGTTCAGTTCAGGGGCTTCAGCATACTATCAGGCAGATGGAACTACTCGTCGAGGGGTTGCTCACTTCGCCAGATCATTCAGAGACAAGGGAGTTATTAGCAGAGTATTGCGCCCGTGGCCGTACTTGACTAGTTATATCCCTGTTGATTTTGATCTTTGATGTATACTGACCATCACCAGACTTGTTGGCTGAGGTCATGCTGTTGATTTGTACTCGCTGATACTGTGTACTGCCTTGACAGGCCTTTCCGTATATATATGAGATTGATGTTTCCATGATCGGGCTCGGATTTCTTCTTCCTATTATTATTACCAACACTGGCACTAAGGCACTAGGATCGGGGAAAACCTCCCACGCACACAGACACACGCATGCATTTGCATGAAGCATATTTGCATAGTGTATATCTTGTTGCTTTTCCTAACCTTTATTGTTAACAGGTTTTTCAGGTTCCGAGCTGCTTTCGATCTCCAGGATTGATCAAAGACTCATCCACCGCTATTCAACTCGCGCTAATCAGACGAGAATCATGGACCAGGTGCAGTCAGATGTTCAAGAACTCCGTGAACGGATGGATCGTTTTATGGAGCTGATGCAGGTGGTCGCGAATGGTCAAGACCAGCTTCGTACTCTGGTTCAACCTCTGATCTCCAGGGTTGACAGTAATGGCATACTTCATGGAGGGGCCGTGCCTACTCCTCCTCCAGTGGACGCTCCACAGAATGTTGTTCCTGTTGCCGGGGGCAACGGCAGTGCTAACGGCAATCTGATGACTAATCTCGGACTCAACGCGGCAGGCGTCGGCAATGGCAGTCTGGGAGCCAATGTTAACGTAGGGCCGGTCAACAGCAATGCTGGTGCAGGAAATCTGTTGGTGCCTCAACCGTGGCTGGAGGACCATCAGGATGACATATTCTCTCAGAGAGGTGTAGAAGCAGAGTTGAATGCTGAAGCTCGACTCAGGTTCAAGGCTCTGGAAGACAAGATGAGAGACATAGAAAATCAGAACACATTGGGCGTCGACATGTCCAAGCTCGGTCTGATTGCTGACTTTAAAGTGCCTCACAAATTCAAGGTGCCTACCTTTGAGAAGTATAAGGGTACTACTTGCCCCCGGGTTCACCTCCGATCTTATTATAGAAAGATGTCCGCCTATTCTGACGATGAGAAGCTGCTGATGCACTTCTTTCAGGATAGTCTTTCTGGTCCATCGCTCGAATGGTATATGGGTTTGGAGCCCGCTACTGTGCGCACTTGGAAAGATCTTGCAGAAGCATTTGTTCTCCACTATCAATACAATAGCGACTTGGCTCCCAACCGAGTTCAGCTTCAGAATCTCTCACAGCGGAACAATGAAAGCTTCAAAGAATACGCCCAGCGGTGGCGTGAATTGGCTGCTCGGGTTCAACCGCCGATGGTTGAGCGTGAGCTAGTGCAAATGTTCGTGGCTACCCTTCCTAGAATCTATTATGAAAAGCTGGTCAGTGGCATGACTGGAACATTCTCGGCTCTCATCACTCTGGGCGAGCATGTTGAGAACGGTATAAAGATCGGAAAAATTCAGGGCGAATCATCCTCGGTTGGAGGAGGTAGCAAGAAACCCTATACTGGCAAGCGTCGAGAGGGAGATGCCAGTGCTGTCACTAACGCTCGGAGAAAGGGCAAGGCCCCTCAGCCTCAGATTGCTAGCATAAATATCCCAGCTGCTCCACCGCAGCAGCAGCAGCCGCCCCAGCAGCAGAATCAGCAGAGGTATAAAAGATATCAGAATCGGGCTCCCATGGCAAGCCGTCATTTTGAAACTCCACCTATGTCGTATGCACAACTTCTGCAAACGTTGCTTCAGCTCCAACTAGTTCAAAAGAGGACGTTGGCTCCCTTAACAGGGGCACCACCACCGGGGTATGATGCCAATGCTACTTGTGAATTTCACACTGGGGCACCTGGCCATACGATTGAGAATTGTAAAGCTTTTAAGCATAAAGTCCAGGACTTGGTGGACGCCAAGGTTATCAACTTTTCTGACAACGTGCCCAACGTCACCAAAAACCCGATGCCTCATCATAAGGGGGGCGGAGTGAATGCTGTTATCACTGAGGAGAGTTCAGACTTGCTGACTGATGTCAAAGATTTGAAGACGCCGTTGAGTTTTGTCAAGGCTAAGTTGCTGAAGAAGGGCTTCTTCCCTGGATGTGGAGAGTTATGTATGGCTTGTGCTACACTTCCTGATGGGTGTGAGCAGCTGATCGAAGGTATCCAAAGTCTGATGTCCGAGGGTATTTTGCAATTCAGCCGGAGCGTTGAGAGTGCATCAGGGGAAGTCGTGCTGAAGCAGGCAGACGAAGTTGCTACCATTACCATTCCTCGTCACCCTATTACTATTTCTGCGCCCCGTCCGCCTACAATCACTATCACCAGGGCCGGACCAATCCCATTCGAGAGTACTAATGCCGTTCCATGGCATTATGGCGCCGAAGTTTACTGCAATGGGCAGAAGATAGAGCTTGAGCCATTCGGATCGACTGTCCAGAATCTTACCGAAGTCAGTGGTATCACCAGAAGCGGTAAAGTGTTTGCGCCAGCAGAGGTTGCAGCAGAGAAAGTGGTCTGAGTTGACGCCGTGGATAAGGGTAAAGGTAAAGCTGTCGAAGAGGTCCCCTCTGGGGCAGAAAAGGACTTGCTGGTTAAAGATGCTGAAGAGTTCATGCGTCTAATCAAGAAAAGTGACTACAAAATTGTAGATCATCTTCATCAGACTCCGTCAAAGATCTCGATTCTTAACTTGTTGTTGTGTTCTGAAGCGCACCGCAACGCATTACTGAAAGTATTAAATGCTGCATACGTGCCGCAGGAGATATCAGTAAATCAACTCGAGGAAGTGGTGGCCCATGTTAATGCTGGTAATGGGCTGGGATTTACAGATCTAGAGCTGACTCCTAAGGGAAGAGATCACAACAGCGCCTTGCACGTCTCAATAGAGTGCAGAGGCACGCTTATGTCACATGTCCTGGTGGATACGGGTTCCTCGCTTAATGTGCTTCCGAAAAAGGCACTGATGAAATTGGATACCCGTGGATTGCTGTGCACGCCCAGTGATCTGGTCGTGAAGGCCTTTGATGGAACTAAGCGCCACGTCTTCGGAGAGTTGACCCTGCCGATTCAGGTCGGTCCGGAGACATTCAATACGGTTTTCTATATCATGGATATCATGCCCGCCTATAGTTGCCTCTTAGGTCGGCCATGGATCCATTCCGCTGGTGCCGTGACGTCCACGCTGCATCAGAAGCTTAAATATGCTGTCGGGGGCAGCATAGTAACCGTCTGCGGTGAGGGGGACATCATGGTGAGCCACCTGTCGTCCTTTAAATACGTTGAAATGGATGGCGAGATCCATGAAACGCTCTGCCAAGCATTTGAAACCGTCAAGGTGAAAGAGGTAGCTCCTATCGTCGCGGAGAAGCAGGAGATGAATCTCTCCTCGTTTAAGGAAGCTCGGGCCGTTGTCGAAGCCGGTTCCACCCCAGGCTGGGGGCATGTCTTGGATATACCAATCAAACAGGATAAGTTTGGATTGGGATATTCTCCTGGAGCTGAAGCTTCATCTTCTTCTGGCAGCTCGTCTCGTGGGAAAGGGCCGATCCTATTCACCAAGGGCGGAGTGATTTTCGAGAGTATCAACGCAGCGTCCGAGGGCAGCGGGGACAGTGATTGTGATCTTGACGCCTGGATTCAACCGAGCAAGCCAGACGAGCGCCTCCACAATTGGACCATCAAGGAGATTATCAAGCTGACAAGTGAAGAGTAATGATTTGCTTTTTACAATCTTTGTACAACCCTATGTCCTGCCCGGGGCATAGTGGTTTTACTGTCAGGGCCTTGTTGGATTATGTGTATGCATTTTGTCAATAAATAAAAGGCGTTTTCTTCGTAATCAAATATTGTGTTCTCTGTTATTCCTGTTTTATGTTTATTTCGAAAAACAGCAAAATGGCAACGGGGTTTGTGCTAACCTTCATATTCTTGCTTTAAACTTAACCCTTGTTATTGCAGGATCCACATAACAGATGACATCGACTCTGGACCCTCTACGGCTCACTACGACTTTGATTGCCCGATCTATCAAGCCGATGGTGAGATTGATGAAGACGAAGACCTTCCGGAAGAGTTGGCCCGCTTGTTGAGACAAGAGGAGAAGGTTATTCTGCCTCACGAGGAGGATATTGAGATCATAAATCTGGGTTCTGAGGAGCTCGTCAGAAATGTCAGAGTTGGGGCTGCGCTACAGAATGATGTCAAGCATAGACTGGTCGAGATGCTTCGAGAGTATAGTGACGTCTTTGCTTGGTCATATGAGGATATGCCCGGACTTGACACTGATATCGTGGTTCATCGCTTGCCGTTGCGAGAAGATTTCCCTCCAGTCAAGCAGAAGCTCAGGAGGACGAGACCAGACATGGCTGTAAAAATCAAAGAAGAGGTCCAGAAGCAGTTGGACGCAGGATTCCTAGCCGTTACCACTTACCCTCCGTGGGTCACTAACATAGTGCCTGTACCGAAGAAGGACAGTAAGGTACGCATGTGCGTCGATTATCGGGATTTGAATAGGGCGAGCCCTAAAGATGATTTCCCATTGCCTCATATCGATGTGTTGGTCGACAATACAGCCCAGTTTTCCGTGTTTTCGTTCATGGATGGCTTCTCCGGTTATAATCAGATTAAGATGGCACCGGAGGACATGGAGAAAACGACGTTTATTACCCCCTGGGGAACATTTTGCTACAAGGTAATGCCTTTCGGTCTGAAGAACGCAGGGGCCACTTACCAGCGAGCAATGGTAACTTTGTTTCATGATATGATTCATCATGAGATCGAGGTCTATGTTGATGACATGATTGCGAAGTCACAAACGGAGGAAGAGCATCTGGTCAACCTACTGAAGCTTTTTGAAAGGCTTAGGAAGTTCAGGCTGAGGCTGAATCCTAACAAGTGCACTTTCGGAGTGCGGTCCGGAAAGTTATTGGGGTTTATCGTTAGTGAACGAGGTATTGAAGTTGATCCTGCAAAAATAAAAGCCATCCAAGAAATGCCAGCGCCGAGAACAGAGAAAGAAGTTCGTGGTTTCCTGGGCCGAATAAACTACATTGCAAGGTTTATCTCTCAGCTCACGGCCACTTGTGAACCGATGTTCAAGCTGTTGAAGAAAGATCGGGCAGTTACTTGGAATGAGGATTGCCAGAAGGCATTCGACAAAATAAAGCAGTATCTTCAAGAACCTCCAATCTTGATACCCCCAGTGGCTGGACGACCATTGATCATGTACCTGACGGTTCTGGAGAATAGTATGGGGTGTGTTCTCGGTCAGCACGACGAGACGGGCAGGAAAGAGCATGCCATTTATTACTTGAGTAAAAAGTTTACTGAGTGTGAATCTCGATACTCGATGCTGGAGAAGACGTGTTGTGCATTAGCTTGGGCTGCCAAACGTCTACGACAGTATATGCTCAATCACACCACTATGCTAATTTCGAAGATGGATCCGATCAAGTACGTCTTCGAGAAGCAGGCTCTTTCGGGCAGGATTGCCAGATGGCAAATGGTGTTAACAGAATATGATATTCAGTACGTCTCTCAGAAAGCCATTAAGGGAAGCGTATTGTCTGATTACCTTGCCGAACAGCCAATCGAAGACTACCAGCCGATGAAGTTCGAATTCCCTGACGAGGACATTATGTTTCTCAAAGCGAAGGATTGCGATGAGCCGTTGCCCGATGAGGGGCCAGATAGGAAGTCTCAGTGGAAGTTGATATTCGACGGAGCGGTTAATTCCTATGGAAGTGGTATCGGGGCTATCATCACGACTCCTCACGGATCCCACATCCCTTTTACTGCGAGACTGACGTTTCCAGTTACCAACAATGAAGCAGAGTATGAAGCATGTATTATGGGTCTAGAAGAGGCAATTGATTTGAGAATCAAGAATCTAGACATATATGGTGACTCAGCGCTTGTAATCAATCAGATTAAAGGGGAGTGGGAAACCCATCAAGCGAATTTAGTGCCGTACATGAATTATGCCAGGAGGCTGCTTCCGTTCTTCGACCGAGTGGAACTTCATCATGTGCCTAGGGCTAAAAATCAAATGGCTGATGCTTTAGCCACACTGGCTTCAATGTATAAAGTCAATTATTGGAATGAGGCTCCAAGAATTGTACTTTCGCGTCTTGATAGACCGGCATTTGTCTTTGCAATCGAGGATGCCACTGACGGCAAGCCATGGTTCCACGATATCCAGACCTTCCTTATGACTAAGGAGTATCCTGCGGGTGCGTCAACCCAGGATAAGAAGACTCTGAGGAGGCTATCCGGAAACTTTTATCTCAATCCTGATGGAGTGCTGTATAAGAGAAACCACGATCTCGTGCTACTCAGATGTGTAGATGAGAAGGAAGCAAGTATGCTCATGGAAGAAGTCCATGAAGGCACATTTGGTACGCACGCCGGCGGGCATGCCATGACGAGAAAGATCCTGAGAGCAGGGTATTACTGGCTGACTATGGAGTCGGATTGCTTCAGATTCGCGAAGAAATGTCATAAATTCCAGATTTATGCTGATAAAGTTCATGTGCCGCCGTGCCCATTGAATGTCATGTCCTCCCCTTGGCCGTTCTCCATGTGGGGCATCGACATGATAGGCAAGATCGAGCCCACTGCATCCAATGGTCATCGGTTCATTCTGGTAGCTATCGACTACTTCACCAAGTGGGTGGAGGCAGCCTCGTACGCTAATGTGACCAAGCAGGTGGTAGCTAAATTCATAAAGAAGGACATCATCTGTCGCTATGGAATTCCCGAACGGATCATTACTGATAATGGTTCGAATTTGAATAACAAGATGATGAAGGAGCTGTGCCAGAGCTTCAAGATTGAACACCACAACTCATCTCCTTACCGGCCAAAGATGAATGGCGCTGTTGAAGCGGCCAACAAGAACATCAAGAAGATCGTTCAGAAGATGGTTGTGACGTACAAAGATTGGCACGAGATGTTGCCGTTTGCCTTGCACGGTTATCGTACTACGGTGCGTACGTCGACCGGGGCAACTCCTTTCTCCTTGGTGTATGGTATGGAAGCTGTCCTACCGTTAGAAGTGGAGATTCCCTCTTTACGAGTTTTGGTTGATGTGAAACTCGACGAGGCAGAATGGATTACGAATCGCTTGAACCAACTCAGCCTGATGGACGAGAAGAGGTTAGCATCGATTTCATTTGGTCGCCTGTACCAAAGCCGAATGAAGAAAGCTTATGATAAGAAGGTGCGTCCCAGAAGCTTTCAGACGGGTGATCTCGTCCTGAAGAAGATTCTTCCGCCACACTCCGATCACCAGGGCAAATGGACTCCGAATTACGAAGGGCCGTATGTCGTCAGCAAGGTCTTCTCAGGAGGAGCTTTGTTGTTATCCGCGATGGATGGTGAAGATTTTGCATCCCCGGTGAACGCGGACGCAGTTAAAAAATACTTTGCTTGAAAGAGACCCGCTGGACAAAAAAGAAAGAGTCCAGGCAAAAAAGGGGCATCCCGGCGAACCAAAAACAGAATAAAAGGTTCGGGCAAAAATTAGGGATATATTGAAAAAATGTACACCCGCGAAGTCGAAAACCTACACTGGGCGGCTTCGGCAAAAAAGGGTATCCCGGTGAACTGAAAACCCGTAAAGGGCGGTTCACGCAAAAGTTAGGGGTTTGGATAAGCAAATGACTGCGTTCCGCGTGAGGACTTTCATTGTTTAGTGGTTTGGAAGACCTGAGGGCCGTTTATCTGAATCAATCTCTTCCGAAGCTGAAGCATCGAAGAAGTATCGAAGTCGAGTGGGTCCTAGAGGGATCAACTCATGGTGTTCGTCTACGCCTCGTTGCCGACGTTTGTATATACTGATGTATATTTATGTTTTCTTTTTTGCGCGGCTTCCTTATTCCAGGAGCTTGCCTCTGTTGTAAAACATTTTTGCCCGTTCAAGGGTCCATCATCAATAAAATGCACATTATTCAGCAATTCTGCTTGTCTGTTTAGCATTTATCTATTTTGTTTGCGAATGAAAACGCCGATGTTTTTTGATAAAATGCGCATACATAAACTCACGGGCCTAGGCCCATCGATTGTTGAAACAATTAATTAACCGAATATTGTCCCGAGTTAATAACCTGGATAGGCCCCTTTGGGAAGGGTATCTTGTCTGTTTGTTTGTGTTGTTGCAGGTGTAGCACCCTCCAGAAGATGTGCCGTGCGCATCCCCGAAGCAGGGCGAGCCCTCCTTCTCCAGCAGAGTTCAGTAGTCTCTCCTCCGCAGAATCTGAACGCAAGATAGTGAGCATTGATATGTCCACCAGGTAGAGATGATTCTCTTCCCCAAGCAGACGCACCCCCATCAGCTGGGCCAAGCACCGAAGAATGATGTCGTCTTTCCCCAGCACCGGGTCACAAGTGCAGATTTCATAGAAGTGTTCGGGCGCCGAAGCTCGGGTTTCCCCAGTAAAGTCTCCAGCGGAATTAAGATTCCCCACCAGAGTTATGCTCTCTCCTGAAGTTGGGTAATTCCCTCTTCCCCAGTAGAGTGTTGGAACAGCTGATGCTGTATTCCCCTGCAGAGTCGTACTCTCCCCCGAAGTCAGATGATTCTTTCTTCCCCAGCGGAGTTGAAATTCCTCATCAGAGTCGTACTCGCCAGTGAAGTAGAATGATGTCTCTCCCCGGCTGAGTCTGCAAACCTCCAGGAAAGCAGAATCCTTGGAAGCAGTTGAGACCGTGAGCGGTTTTCCTAGCAGATGTTGAACAACTGATGCTGCATCTCCCCAGAGTCGCACTCTCTCCAGCGAAGCAGAATGATTTCTCCTTCCCCAGCCGGGTTTGCAGATGTCCAAGAGAGCCGCGTCCTTGGAGGCTGATCAGATCGTGATTGGTTTTTCCCCAGTGGAGTGTGAAGCAGCTGAAGTTGTTTCCCCGCAGAGTGGTTATCCCCAGAAGATTAGCCGAGACGGCCGCGCAGTTCATTCTCGCGATTGATAACAGCAGCAGATCAACTGAAGTTGTTTTCCCTGCAGCAGTCAACCAAAAAATCGTTCCCCCAGACAGAGTCCGATTGATATTGGCGTATCCATGTTCTCCTCAGCAGGATGATTCCTCTACCTGAGTAGTTCTTGTCTCCTTGACAAAAGGGTTTCCTCCTCCCGGCATTTATTTGGCGGACAGGATCGCATCATTGTGCACGACTGCATGGCATTTAACACTGCATAGCATTTAACACTGCATAGCATTTAACGTTGCATAGCATTGTGCATGATTGCAGGGCTTAGCATAAACGCATATCATTCCCGCCGTGTGGGGCATAGCGCAGAAGCATACGCATCATAAGCACGATCTAGGTTACTATCATTCTTGTCTTACAGGTTTTCAGCCGAAGGATCAGTTGCTCAGGAGGATTCCTGACATTCTCTCCAACAAGGTCACTCTCTTGAGATGATTCCCAGGACCCCGGTGTAATCTCCACAGTCGCTCGCTCAAGATGATTTTTGAGACCCCCAGCGAAGTCTTCAGTTCAAGACGATTCTGGAATTCCTCAGCAGAGCCGTATGCTTAAGATGATTCTTAAGACCTCAACGCAGCTTCCCGAGTTGTTTGCTTAGGATGACTCTTGAGTTCCCCAGTAGCGTCCCAGCAAGAGTTGCCCAGGAAGATTCCTGGAATACCCCGCAGAATAAAGTCTCCAGAATGGTTATCGGTTCAAGATGATTCTTGAAGGTGCCTGACGGATTTGTTTGTTCAAGATGATTCTTGAAGTCCTTAGCAGCGTGATATGTCTGCTCCAACAGTGTTGTCTAATCTGAAGATTGACTGCGTAAACGCCTGAAGGCGGTATCAGAAGGTTCCTGTGAGCTCAGATGTTCTTGTTGATGAATCAACGTGTGGCTGAAGACAAGGTTCCAAAGTTTGTAGATATACCAAGATGATCCGTGTTGGTCTGAAGACCAAGTCAGTTGCCATGAGGTGATGATTGATCGCGATCTAGTGAATAGTGTTTCTTCTGACTGAAGTCGAAGATGTTTCTCCAGCTGAAGCGGAGTTTTGCCTGAAGGCAAAGTGTTCGAATCCCCGTAGAGTCATGAGTGGCTCAGGATACCATTTCTTTGACTGAAGCCACAGATTTCCTAAGCTGAAGCGAAGGTGCCTAAGGGCAAGGTTATCCCCCAAGGTCATGAATGACCTAGGATTCGTTTTTCGGACTGAAGGCCGAAGTATATCCCTGACTAAAGTCTCGGATGCTCTATAGCAGAGGCGGAGTTGCCTGAAGGCATATCCATGTATCCTTGAAGGCCAAGGACCATTTCTTTAGACTGAAGTCGAAGGTACCTCCTGCATAGTGGCCAGGGGCCAGGGTTTCATTCATCTTCGGAAGAGCTTGAAGATTATCCAGCGGATCTGGAGTGGCCAGGGGCCAGGGTTTCATTCATATTCAGAAGTGCTTGAAGATTTTTCTAGCTGAAGCTGGAAGTGGCCAGGGGCCAGGGTTTCATATATCTTTAACGTTGAAGTTCTACGGCAGGCAGTGTGCAGCAGTATTCCGATGTTCGTTATGGTTCTGAGGGTGAACCCCAGATCAGAGCGTGCTTGGTTAAGTCTCTCATTCCCAACGGATTAGTTTCAAATACGCAAGTATACCGTTTGTTCCATTTACCAGGGGTGAGCCCCGGGTCAGATTGGTTCAGATCATCATTTGTCCGGCGGCGAGGTTGGATGTTTGTTCGACGGCGAGGTTGAACGTTTGGATTTGACGGCGAGGTCAGATCATCATTTGTCCGGCGGCGAGGTTGGATGTTTGTTCGACGGCGAGGTTGAACGTTTGGATTTGACGGCGAGGTCAGATCATCATTTGTCCGGCGGCGAGGTTGGATGTTTGTTCAGCGGCGAGGTTGAACGTTTGGATTTGACGGCGAGGTCAGATCATGTTTGTTCGACGGCGAGGTTGAACGGTTGGATTTGACGGCGAGGTCAGATCATCAGTTGTCCGGCGGCGAGGTTGGATGTTTGTTCGACGGCGAGGTTGAACGTTTGGATTTGGCGGCGAGGTCAGATCATCATTTGTCCGGCGGCGAGGTTGGACGTTTGTTCGACGGCGAGGTTGAACGTTTGGATTTGGCGGTGAGGTCAGATCATCATTTGTCCGGCGGCGAGGTTGGACGTTTATTCGACGACGATGTTGAATGTGTCCAGCGGCGAGGTTGGATGTTTGTTCAACGGCGAGGTTGAACGTTTGGATGTGACGGCGAGGTCAGATCATGTTTGTTTGACGGCGAGATCAGACTCTTTAAATCCCCAGTAGAGATGATGTTTGTACGACGGCGATGTCGAGTGTCTCTAAAAGGATGTTTGTTTCTGACGGCGATGTCGAGTGTCTCTAAAAGGATGTTTGTTTCCGATGGCGATGTCAGATTCAGTTTTCCAGCGGCGATGTTGGGCATGTCAAGGTGATTCAGTCTTCTGACGGCGATGTTAGGTGATGCAGATCCTTTAGTTCTCCAGCGGCGATGCGGAGTACTTTGTTCAGAGATGTATTTTCTCCAGCGGCGATGCGGGGAACTTTGTTCAGAGATGTATTTTCTCCAGCGGCGATGCGGGGTATTTTGTTCATTGTTGTATTTTCTCCAGCGGCGATGTTGGGTATTTTGGTGATTCAGGTTTAGGTCTCCGGCGGCAATGTTGGATGCTTGTTTCCCTGAGTTATGGTTGTTCTTGACGGCGATGTCAGGTGATTTAGTCCTCCAGCGACGATGTTGGGTGTTGTGGTTGTCTGAAGGCAATATCAGAAGAAGTTAATGTGGATGACAAGCGGCGATGTCAGATCAGTATCTCTCCAGCTAGTTGTCGTGCAGCTAGCATTGCAATATTCGAAGATTTGTTCCCCGCAGAGTACCGTGTGCTCGCGCAGTTGGCAAATTTTCGGGTTTACCGATATTCAATCGTCTCGCACCTTGATTGGTTGAGAGTCGTACGCTTCTCACCCAGTCAGGTTCAAGCCATTTGAATAGGGGCAGCTGTTGCACCCCAAAATTTGACCAACAATTATTTATTCATTGAGTGTTTGAAAGTTGATACCTTCATCAGACAGTTCAAGAGATCTTCAGAGGAATTGGTTGGAACCAGGGTTGTGTGCTTCATAGCTTGAGAGTTATGGGTGCCCCTCAGATGATTCTAAGACTTTGAGAATGAACTTGATGTTTTGAGAAAGCCTATGAGATGCCTTGAAAGCCATCATGAAGCCCAGAGAGGTCACTATGCAAGGGTTCAGAAGATTCAACCATGAATGGTAGAATTAGGGTTTTGACTGGGCCAACCCTAGATCAGCTGAAGATTTGGAGAAGGTTGATACCTAATCCCAGGGCCATGAGATCATGTAATGATGCATAGAGATGTTATAAAGATGATTCCTAGACCAACTCATCATGATTGAGGAGTTTGAGAAGTTTCAAGTCAGGGTTTCTGAGGATTGTCAGTGAAAAAACCCTAATTTGATCCCTATCTTCCAGGCAGTTTTAGCTCTAGATTTGATTGATATCTCATCTTCCCCACAACATGAATGTTGTAGAGCTTGTTCTTAGCTTTAATTTGAGTGGTGGAAGTCCTTGATAGGAGTTGCAGAGCTCAAGTTATGGTTTTGACAAATTACAGGTCAGCAGAGGTGTGTGAATCTGGGTCCTTGAAAGTCACCCAACTTGCAGACAACTTTTGCCCTAGTAGGATGATTCCTATGATTTCTTGGTCAACATGAATGTTGAAGGGAATCTTCTTAGCTTTAATTTGAGTGGTAGAAGTCCTTGATAGGATTTGTGGAACTCAACTTATTGTTTGAACAAGACAGGGGTATTTTGGTCATTTGTCAGTTATAGGTCATTTTTAAGCAAATGCCATATCTCCTATTTCCAAGCCTCAAATGGAAAAACTCAAAACATGAAAGTTGTTCAAAATGTGATTTTAAGTCTATAAAGAAGGTAATGAATTGTTGGAAAAGCTCATAGCATGGATTTGCATGATTGGTCAAAAATGAACTAAAAATGGCTTATAAGTTTAAAAAGTTGAATTTGGAAATTGGTTTGGAAGATCTAGGAATCCAAAATAGGTCATCCAATATATCATTTTGATTGGAAACATCATTTTGAGAACAATGGTTCAAATAGAATTTTGATTTGAAGCTTTAAAATGGGACATGCTTTGGAAAATTGAAACTTGCATATTAAGGCACCTTTGGAAATCATAACACAAGGCAAGGAAGAGGCTTGTTTTTGTACATTCCTTCTCAATATCTCACATAAGGAGATTTTGACACCAATTTGCAAGGTTTTAAGGCATGATGCATGAGATTTTCAACTTACCATCATATGAGATTTCAAGCACTTTCTAGCTCATTCTAGAAAGATCTAGGAGTTTCCATTGATCATTATAAGAAGAGTGAATCATGGAGGGTAAAAGGTTGGTGATCATTGTTGATGAGAGGTGAGATTAGAGTGTGAAAAGTAAGATTCTTCCATTGGCAATTTGATATCAAACCTTCATTCCCTTCAATCTCCATTCATTTCTCCACCACAAACATATTATTCTGATCATTGTGATTGAGTACATGCTGAGGTAGAAGAAGATCCATGGCAGTTTGAAGCTATCTTGAGGAAATTGCAAGAATTGCATTTTGATATCAAGCACGAGTTTCAAGCCTTGTTCATTCATCTTGCTGCATACAGAAGTCATATTGGGCATTGGAGAGTAATCAAGGAAGGTTTCAGGCACTGAATTGCAAGAAAACCATAGCCTCCATTAAAGTGTAACAGGTTGGTAATCTTGCTCGAATCTCATAGTTTATGTGCATTCTGCCATAGTTATAGGTGTAGACTGGTTAAGCTAGGGTAGAAGACCATTTTCTGAGGATTAGGGAGCATTTCATGGAGTTTGATAGCAAGTGCAAGAATCTGTTATGATTGAGAACAGGCTGGATTAGTGGCTTTAGAGCACGATTGATAGCTCATGGTGGTAGGCATAACACAAAGAACAAGATTGGATCATTAAATCTGAGTTTTAGAAGAGTTGATTTCAGAGAAAAATGGTGGTACCCGAGCTTTGAAGTTTTCTGTTTGAGGGATTCAAGGAGAATTAATGAAAACTACGCGCATAGTCTTGTTCCTTGTAATCTATAGACCATTTTCCTTTTTGGAATTTTTAATTTTCATTGGGTGTGGAGGGAGAACGAGGAAGAAGAAGTATGCTGCATGAGGATGAGATTCAGAAACCCTAGGGTTTCGTTTGGGGACGATGACTAGCGTCCGTTGGATCAGCCTGGACATTTGACCATTTCATTTCATCTAGCGGTCGAGATTAAGCAGAGAAACGGAGGGAAAATTCAAACGTGGAAACGCTGTCGTTTTGTTTAATGAGGAGCGCCTGGGCCTAGTTCAGATTTCTAGTAACACCCCCCATATTCTGGCCCATTGAATATTGAACTAGCGTGCATTACTATTTTCACCCCCTCCCTTTTATTCAATTCTTTTATTTTTTAAATTCCTTTAATTTTCTTGCTTTTATAAAATCCATATAAAATCCAAAAATGCATATTTTTTAATTCTTGTTTTTTTTTCATATGTTAGTAAATCTGTCTAGAAAATTCTAAATAAATAAAATGTCCATTTTATTTTCTTTTCATATTTTTAATAGATTTTTCTTTTAAATAGCTTTTAAAATAGGATTAATTTTGTACATGATTTTGTAGAATTTGTTTTAGGACCTTCCTTTAATCTTTTTAATTCATCCTTTTTTGTGTAATTAGATATTGAATCATAGTTCCCCATAGGATTTAATTCTTGATTTTTAGATTAAAATTTGATGTAGTTTGATGGTTAGACATTTAGGTGCTCTAATTAGGGTTTTAGGTTGTATAGGTAGACTTGAACAAATTTGTTTTGGGGTCTATAGGCCAAATTAGTGTATGGGGAATACATGGGTTAAGGGTAAGTATGTATAGAATCCCCTAGAATTTTGCTAGAATATTGTATGGTGTTTTAGTATTTTTCATTGATTTTTGAATGTATGGATAGTATGTGTGTTGCTTAAAGGCATAAGTTGTATTGTTGTGTTTTCCTTCCCTCTCTTTTGAGTGTGTGAGCTTTGAAGATTGAGTTGAAGACCTTGTGGATCATCATGGAAGCTTTGAAGACCTTGCAGAGGAGTTTAGTATAGCTTTTGTTGTTTTGTTTATAGGTTTATAGGTGCATAGGCAGAGCCCTAGATAGAATACTCTGTTCAATAAACAAGGAGTGTCTTGTTCACTTCCTTTCTCCTCTGTGACATAGAGTCCCTTAAGGGTATTCACCTCTCTCCTTTGGAGGGATTAGTGACCTTGCCCCATAAGGTAGAACTTTGAGAGAGCCTTTCCTTTGATGTTAAGTCCTCAATGGCATCCTTTGGAAGTCAGTGAGTACTGTAACATCCCCCACTCATCTTGTTGACTGAATCTTGTTTGCTGGAGCATTGAAGCCTGAAGATAGAAGCTGAGGCCTTGAAGAGGATGATTCCTTGAAGATTATTGAAGTCTGAAGACTCTGTGAAGATCAAATTGATGCCTGAAGATCCCTGAAGATAGTGAAGCCTGAAGGTAGAGCTGATCAAAGGAGCTGAAGCTCAAGGGAGAAGATGAGTTGATACTCATGTTGTAGGGTTGATACCTGGAAAGCAAGTGATCTCTAAAGTCTGAAGACTGGGTTGCTGCTGAAGGAGCTGAGGCTTTCTTCTGTTTTCTTTGATGTATTGTGTGTTTTGTCTGATTTGTCTGCTGCATTAGACTAAGCACATTTAGAATAAGTTCAGTCTAAGAGCACGAGTGCATCTGATTGTATTGTTATTGCTTGGCTTTGCTTGCGGGTATTCGGTAGAGCCCAGCTCCCTTGCCCATGTGTTTATTTTGCTTGATAGCATTTCATTTTTTCTGTCTGTATGATTACAGTTTACTGTTTTTGCTTGAGAGCATGTTGTTTATTTCAGTATGATTACTGTTATTTCATGACTGGCTTGAGGTCGAGACGAGCTTGTGGAGGCTGAAGCCCCACACACATTTCCTCCCTCACTTGCATTGCATGCATTTTACTGTCAAAGCTGATGCTTTTGTCTGTTTTGGTGTATCATTGACATGATCCCTTAGGACTCTCATTTCCTTTGATAAGGATTTGATGATAGACTTTTAGGTTGAAACCTATGCATGACAACATCTAGGAGTTCCCTGTTCAAACCTCAACCATAGGATGAATCCATGGCATGACAACAGTAGGACTTGATAGTCTCCCTCCTAGTTGGGCCTGTTCTCTTCTCATCTCAAAGCAGTTTAAGATACAGTAATCATGAATGATTTCTTTCGTACGTTACGAGCCTTAAGCTATCTGAGATTGGATGTTTAGTATGGTACCCTTTGGGTGACATGCGACGCATTCACTCTCAGGTCATAGTCTCGCACTTTATTTCCCGCATTTTATGTTCCAGTATAATATGATTATTTGTGCTGTTGTGGGATGGGAGTTCTGATTGAGTGAGAAGCCAGACCCAGGCTTGAGTGCACCATAGACTTAGAGTGGAAATTAGTGGGCGCGTGCTTGCTTTGCAGGCACTAGTGTCTCATGAAATCCACGCTCAGACGAGGTTCATCCGGTTGGCTTCACTTTCAACCCTTTGGGTTGAGACGGTTGCTGGTTTGATGGATTGTCGACTCTGGGGACCAATCATTTGTGATTCAGCTAAGTGAGGCCTCTTCAGGACTTGATGATGCCACTCCTTCTGGGAATCGTATCATCAGTTTTGAAAGTCTGTGACGCTGATGAGCGCATAGGATGCCGTACCTTGAGTCAGTCTAGGTTCATACCTGTGAGTGGGACTGGGTTTATTGCAGGAAACTTAGACCTTCAGACTACCTGGTTTTCTTGACAGTGAATCAGTTATGTTGGGTTCTCGGTTGCAGACATGTTCTTGATAGAGCAAGAGGTTTTTGATCAGAGGATCTTGTCGCCGGGTGTTTGTCTGTTCTTGATAGAGCAGGCTTTGATCAGTATGTTATCATCGGTGGTTTGTTCTGGATGGAGCAGATTTTGAGTGAGGTCTGAAGACCTCATCGGCAGATGTTATTTGTTCTTGATAGGGCAGATTTTGAGTGAGGTCTGAAGATCTCATCAGCAGCTGTGTGTTTGTTCTTGATAGGGCAGATTTTGATTTGGGGTCTGAAGACTTCAACAGATGTTCCTTGATCTTGCGCCCGGGGTCCTTATTATCAGTCACTTACTCTTGTCAGAACAGAATTTTGATCTCGGTCCCATCAGATGGTTATTCTCAACAGATCAGATTAGTGGTCTTACACCAGGGTTTCCCTCTCATCAGTGACTGTTGATACCGAATCTCCACAGTAGCCACCTGGATATATTATCGCATACCTGCATTTTGCATTAGTTTGCGCATTCATCTGCATTCCATTAATGTGTGTCTGTGTTGCAGGTACCGTTTCCCCGATCCCGGATCTCTCGTCTTCTGCTGTTATTATGGCTTCTCTCAGGAAGACTGTTGCGTACAAGTTCCCGACCCCCGATGTGTCGAAGCTGACTGGTTTGATAGCCCTGGCAGGGGATTCTGTGAAGGATAGGTTCAGGAAGTCTTATGGCAAATTGCTTAGCCTGGTTTACAAACCTTCTACGTCCGAGTTGAATGGGTTACATGCACTTTTGCAGTTTTATGACCCTCCCTTGAGGTGTTTCACCTTTCATGACTTCTTTCAGGATAGTCTTTCTGGTCCATCGCTCGAATGGTATATGGGTTTGGAGCCCGCTACTGTGCGCACTTGGAAAGATCTTGCAGAAGCATTTGTTCTCCACTATCAATACAATAGCGACTTGGCTCCCAACCGAGTTCAGCTTCAGAATCTCTCACAGCGGAACAATGAAAGCTTCAAAGAATACGCCCAGCGGTGGCGTGAATTGGCTGCTCGGGTTCAACCGCCGATGGTTGAGCGTGAGCTAGTGCAAATGTTCGTGGCTACCCTTCCTGGAATCTATTATGAAAAGCTGGTCAGTGGCATGACTGGAACATTCTCGGCTCTCATCACTCTGGGCGAGCATGTTGAGAACGGTATAAAGATCGGAAAAATTCAGGGCGAATCATCCTCGGTTGGAGGAGGTAGCAAGAAACCCTATACTGGCAAGCGTCGAGAGGGAGATGCCAGTGATGTCACTAACGCTCGGAGAAAGGGCAAGGCCCCTCAGCCTCAGATTGCTAGCATAAATATCCCAGCTGCTCCACCGCAGCAGCAGCAGCAGCCGCCCCAGCAGCAGAATCAGCAGGGGTATAAAAGATATCAGAATCGGGCTCCCATGGCAAGCCGTCATTTTGAAACTCCACCTATGTCGTATGCACAGCTTCTGCAAACGTTGCTTCAGCTCCAACTAGTTCAAAATAGGACGTTGGCTCCCTTAACAGGGGCACCACCACCGGGGTATGATGCTAATGCTACTTGTGAATTTCACACTGGGGCACCTGGCCATACGATTGAGAATTGTAAAGCTTTTAAGCATAAAGTCCAGGACTTGGTGGACGCCAAGGTTATCAACTTTTCTGACAACGTGCCCAACGTCACCAAAAACCCGATGCCTCATCATAAGGGGGGCGGAGTGAATGCTGTTATCACTGAGGAGAGTTCAGACTTGCTGACTGATGTCAAAGATTTGAAGACGCCGTTGAGTTTTGTCAAGGCTAAGTTGCTGAAGAAGGGCTTCTTCCCTGGATGTGGAGAGTTATGTATGGCTTGTGCTACACTTCCTGATGGGTGTGAGCAGCTGATCGAAGGTATCCAAAGTCTGATGTCTGAGGGTATTTTGCAATTCAGCCGGAGCGTTGAGAGTGCATCAGGGGAAGTCGTGCTGAAGCAGGCAGACGAAGTTGCTACCATTACCATTCCTCGTCACCCTATTACTATTTCTGCGCCCCGTCCGCCTACAATCACTATCACCAGGGCCGGACCAATCCCATTCGAGAGTACTAATGCCGTTCCATGGCATTATGGCGCCGAAGTTTACTGCAATGGGCAGAAGATAGAGCTTGAGCCATTCGGATCGACTGTCCAGAATCTTACCGAAGTCAGTGGTATCACCAGAAGCGGTAGAGTGTTTGCGCCAGCAGAGGTTGCAGCAGAGAAAGTGGTCCGAGCTGACGTCGTGGATAAGGGTAAAGGTAAAGCTGTCGAAGAGGTCCCCTCTGGGGCAGAAAAGGACTTGCTGGTTAAAGATGCTGAAGAGTTCATGCGTCTAATCAAGAAAAGTGACTACAAAATTGTAGATCATCTTCATCAGACTCCGTCAAAGATCTCGATTCTTAACTTGTTGCTGTGTTCTGAAGCGCACCGCAACGCATTACTGAAAGTATTAAATGCTGCATACGTGCCGCAGGAGATATCAGTAAATCAACTCGAGGAAGTGGTGGCCCATGTTAATGCTGGTAATGGGCTGGGATTTACAGATCTAGAGCTGACTCCTAAGGGAAGAGATCATAACAGCGCCTTGCACGTCTCAATAGAGTGCAGAGGCACGCTTATGTCACATGTCCTGGTGGATACGGGTTCCTCGCTTAATGTGCTTCCGAAAAAGGCACTGATGAAATTGGATACCCGTGGATTGCTGTGCACGCCTAGTGATCTGGTCGTGAAGGCCTTTGATGGAACTAAGCGCCACGTCTTCGGAGAGTTGACCCTGCCGATTCAGGTCGGTCCGGAGACATTCAATACGGTTTTCTAACTTTTGGAATGAAAGATAATGTTATGCAACTCTGTTACACAACTTATTTAAATACAAAACTAAAAATGCCACATAGGCAAAATGCTAACCTACGTCGGCTGAACAATGCACCTTCTGAAAACTTAAAGCAATTACAACTCAAAAGTTAACACTAAGATTTTGAGCACCAACTTCTTAGCTATGCTGAGTAAGGTTCTAAAGCCTATAACTTCTGAACAACAACACTTATGAACTATGAATTATATCTAACACCATACCTTGATTCATATTCAGCTAACTGAAATTTATAACACCAAGTTCATCTCTCAAATGGATAAAGTATTCAGTTTTGACAGCTTTACTCAGCACATCTGCAAGTTGCTTCTGAGTACTACAGTGCACAACTTCTAGCACTCTATTTTAAACCATATTCCTCAAAAAAGGAAACTCCGTGTCATTATGATTTCTTCTTCCATGCAACACTGGATTCTTGGTAAGACTTATGGCTAATTTGTTGCCAGTTATCAGCTTCACAGGATTGTTCACTTTGATCTTCAAATCCTACAATAAATTCATAAGCCAAATAGCTTGACATGCAGATAAAGCACTTGCAAAGTACTTATCTTCACAGGTTGATAATGCAACCATTGGTAGCTTCTTGGAGCACAAAGAGATATGATCTCCTAAATACTTGAAGAAAATACAAAAGTACTTCTTTTGTCAATTTTGTTTCCACACCAATCAGAATCTGAGTAGCATGTCAGTTCTGATTCAGACTTAACACCAGAAGGTAATAACAATCCATACTTCAGAGTCCCCTTAATGTACCTCAGAATCTTGATAACATCTTGATAATGTGACCACTTTGGTTTTATTCATAAACTTACTCATGATTCCAACTGCATAATAGATGTCATGTATGGTGTTGCAGAGATATCTCAATGAGCCAACCAACTGTTTAAATGTTGTAACATCTACATCATCACCCTCAATATCAGAATCCAACTCGTGATTCATTTCAACAGGTGTGATTGCAGTCTTCTAAATTTTCAGCTCTAATCTCTTCAGGAGTTTAAGTTCATACTTCAGGTGATGCAAAAAGATACCCTTCTCAGAGTATATAATATCCATACCTAGAAAATATACCATATTTCCCACATCAGTCATCTCAAACTCATTCATTAGCACCTTCTTGAACTTCATTACCTCATCTGAGCAGTTTCTTATCAGCAATATGTCATCAACATTCAACATAGAGACACACAAAAATTATATTTCCTTCAAAAGTTTGTTGAACATAAATAACATACTCTATCTCACACATTCTGAATCCTTAGAGCTTGAAAAATGAAACGATATTTCAGATTCCAAGCTCTAGGAGCTTGTTTCAGTCCATACAGCGCTTTATGTAACCTGTACACCATCCTTTCCTGATTCTTTTTCATAAATCCAGGAGGTTGTGACACGTATATCGCTTCTTGCAATGAATTGTTCAGAAAGGAAGATTTCACACCCCAGGTGTATCAGAGACCAATTCCTATTTGTAGCTATAGTAATCACCAATCTGATTATTTCATATCTAACTACAAGTGCAAACACTTCAAAGTAATTTAACCCAGATTTCTACAGAAATCCTCTGGCTACTCACCTTGCTTTATATTTTATAATTGATCCATATGGATTCAGTTTCATCTTGAAAACCCATTTGACGTCGATGGCTTTCTTATTCTTTAGAAACCTCAGTCAAATCCCAAGTCTTATTTTGTTCAACAACCTCAAGTTCTTCCTTCATGGCCTTCAACCACACTTTCCTCTTGAGCGTTTCTTCAATACTAATTGGTTCAGAGTCTACTAACATGGCATACTGAATAACTTCCCTTTCAGATTCTATCTTATTATCTTGCAATATGTAAAACTCTACAAATCTCTATGGTATCTGAAGAATTCCATGTGGTCTGGTTTCAGAGGCTGGACCACCTTCAGAGGCATGACCATCGTCAGATGTTAGATTACCACCAGATTCTAGAGTACCATCAAAATCTGAATCATCATCAGATTCACCTTCCGAGTCTTCTTCAGCTTCAGAGTTACTATCATACTCTGACTCATCTTCGGACTCAGAAGCACCATCATACTCTGACTCATTTTCAGAGGCAGAATCCACTTCAGAGGGAGGTTCTCCTTTAGAGTCATAAATGTCTTCAGAAGCTAACTCAGGTGTTAACATTGTACCAGAGTTAGATTGAAACTCGTCCCAAACCTATGCTTCTGGTTCTTTCACAACAACATCTCTACTGAATTATACCTCATTAGTGACTGGACAATACATCTTATACGCACCTGTACTGTGGTACCCAAACAATAATATTACTTTACTTCTATCATCTAGCTTATTTCTAGTAGCACCTGGAATATGTTTGTAACAAACATAACAAAATACCATGAAATGACCCACACTTTGCTTATCACCAATCCACTTCTGAAAAAGAACAGTTTCTTTCAACTTCTTTGTTGGACACCTGTTGAGCATATATGTTGCAGTGGCAACAACTTCTCCCTAGAAGGTGTGAGGCAACTTCAATTCTTTCAGCACGCTCCTTGTCATATCAAGCAAAGTTCAGTTTCTTCTTTCAACAAGACCATTGTGTTTAAGAGTGTACAAAGAAATCACATCATGCTCAATTCCATTCTCCTCACAAAACTTTCTAAAATATGTACAATTATACTCACCTCCACTATTAGTTATGAGAACTTTCAGCTTTTGACCACTCTGTTTTTCAGCCTTCACCTTGAACTTCTGAAACTCAGTAAACACCTCATGCTTAAACTTGATGAGTGTTACCCATGTCATTCTTGTGAACTCATTCACGCACGACATAAAATATTTGTTTCTTCCAAGTGAAGACACTTCACAGGGTCCACAAACATCATAATGTACTACTTCTAAAGCATGTTTTTCTCTTGGATCCACTTCTAATGCAAATGGAAATCTAGGTTGCTTACTTTTCATGCATATTTCAAATGACTTCGCAGGCTTCACAAACATAGGAATGCAATATACCAGCTTCTTAGAACTCATATTCCCTAAGCTTTTGAAGTTTAGATGCCCGAATCTCTTGTGCCACAACTCACGTTCACCTTCATCACCTACTGCACTAAGGAATTTAGTTTCAGCTGTCTCTACATTCACCTTGAATGTTCTGTTGCTTCCCTGCTCAAATTTCATAATCAAATTTTGATCAAAATCATACAACTTCAAGAGATTGTTCTTCATAGTTACTGAGAAATCTTTCTCAATGAGTTGACCTACACTCATTAGATTGCTCTTCATGCCAGGAACATACCAAACATCCTTGATCATAATAGTTTTACCATTCTTTACCTTGACTTTGACATTTCCCATACCTTTAGTGTTAGGATATTTATCATCAACACATATAATTTTTGTCCTCTTTCTAGATTCAAAATCAACCAACCATTATTTGTTTCCAGTTAGGTGATTTAAGCAAACAATGTCCATATACCACAAGTCTACCAAATATGCATCATCCAATTAAAAAGTCATCAATAGCACAGGTTCATAATCAGAATCTCCTCTGGCTATGTTTGGTTCTTTTGATTTCCTTTCCTTATTTGACTAACAGTCGGCAACAAAGTGGTCAAACTTCTTACAATAGTAACATTGAACCTTCTTCTTGTCAAACTTCTCTTTTCCCTTCTGATGTTTCTTCTCATCTGAATTGGAGGCTTCTGACATCTGAAAACCACAACCATGTCTCTTCTTGGCTTTTGACCAAGACTGCTTCTGACTCTTCTTCTCAGAAAACACCTTCAGAGCCTGCTCTACCTCTCTTTTAGAGGTTCTATCAATCAAACACAACTCTTGTGCCTCTAGACTATTCTACAGCTCTTCAATCCTAATGGTGTTGAGGTCTTTAGTTCTATTGTTGCAACAATGTAATCAAATTGAAGAGTAAGAGATCTCAATACCTTCTCAATGATTACTTATTATGACAAATTTTCTCCACAGGATTTCATCTCATTGGTGATCAAAATCACTCTAGATATGTAATCAAATATCTTCTTATTTCCCTTCATTATTGAGATTATCATATTATTTACGTTGAGACTAAAGCTTCACCTTTGTCGCTGGTGCATCATTGTCGTCCCACCTTACCAGTGTGTTCCACGCAGCCTTTGTCGTTGCCGAATCAATGATTTTCTCAAACATGTTTGCATCCATACACTGATGGATGTATAACAACGCCTTTTGATCTTTCTTCCTCGTTTATCTTTACACATTTCTCAGTGCTTCCATCTCATCCGCCGTAATCGAAACATAATTGTCTTTGACGAGATTAAGAACATCTTGAGCATCAAACAACACACCCATATGAATTGACCATTGATTCCAATTCTTTCCATCAAACACTGTAAGCTTTGTATTCAAGCTACCTTTTGCCATTCATCTTTGATTTTTGTGCACTGAAACTCACATAGATCTCACTAAACACTCATGTTTCTCAACCCTGCAAAATTAAGAAATGCAATTTTGTTACGATTTCGATCGTGAATTCAGCGCGAATTCAAGAAACAAAATCAATTACACATGCCTCATCATACACTCGTGTTTCTTGTGAATCTTCCCTGTGAACCAAACCAGAGATCTAGATACCAATTATTGGTGCACAAGGTTGAAGATGAAGACGAAGATGGAATAAGAGAGAAAAAGAGAGAAAAGAACATAACTAACTTTTGGAATGAAAGATGAAGCTATGCAATTCTATTACACAACTTGTTTATTACAAAACTAAAAATTCCACATAGGTAAAAATGATAACCTACGCCGGCTGAGCAATGCACCTTCTGAAAACTTAAAAAAATTACAACTCAGAAACTAACACTGAGGTTCTAAGCACCAACTTCTCAGCTACGCTAAGGTTTTGAAGCCTATAGCGTTTGAACAACAACTCTTTTGAACTATTGGTTATAACAGGTATCAAAGAAAGAGAAGAAATTTAGAATCTAAAAGCATGCATATCATAATTTGAGTTGTGATTAAACTTGATGAGTGTTATGGTTTATATTGATATTCTATATTGATTGTTTTTATTAAGGTGGTTTTAAGATGAGAAACTAGTTAGACTCCTGATTCAAAGGAGGCCCAAAACCATAAGACTTCCTAAAACTTCCTGCCCTGCCTTCCAAAGGAGATTCAAAACCATGTAAGCCATACCTAACCTTGGTAACATAAATCTAAAGCAACACCAAATCCAAAATAACCTTTCATTGTCACTTACTTAACAACGACGGATTATCTAATCTAATATCTTTTACCTCCATCCCTTTTTTCTTTCCACACGTATCGTCTGCATATTGAATATGAGATATCTCAAATCAGTATGAACCCACCTTGAAACACCCTAGCTGAAACTGTCTTTTTTAAGGAAAGAATAAGCCAATCTACCACCAAAAGAAAAAGTAAAGGGCTAAGGGGTCTACTTGCTTCAGCCCCATTTGAATACTAATCTTCGCAGTTGGACAATCATTCACCAACATTAAAACACTTCTAGAAAAACACAAGCATGAATTCAAGACCTCTATCTATCAGAGGAAAGATCAACTAACAAATTTGCATGCCTTCTCAAAGTCCACTTTGAACACCAAACACTCTCTTTTAAACACATTAGTGTATACCACTCCATCCACCAATTACCGCCCCTTGTCGCTACTCAAAAAATGCAACGACGGAGAGGCGAGAAGAAAGACAGAAGAGTCGCCACCAAACTTTATTTATCCCATGAGGGGAAGGGGAAACATCGAGAAAACCCTAAGAAAGAAACGGATAAGATGGTCTCGCGACCAAAGAACGGGTTCGGAAGCCGGTTATGTGAATGGAAGGTATTAATACCCCCCGCATCCATCGTACTCGATGGGAACCATTTGTTTGTCTATGTGTGAAGTTATTTGCTTAAAGATATTGCTTTCTATGAGTGTTCCAAAGGGAGAGAGAAAGGTTAGAAACAGGGAAAAAGGGGTAAGGGGGAAGAAAGGAGACTCGGTAGGACTTCGCGGTCCTAGGCCAACGTATTCTCAATAGATATGAGAAAGTCAGAGTTAACGTAGTTCGGGAAACTACGGGTAGAAGACTGAAGTATGCTCGGCGAGGATTAGGGCCCTCGTGCCTACGTATCTTTGCTTAAAAGAAGTGAAGAATCAAAGCAGTCGTAGTTCGGCCTACGATTAAAGAAAAAAAGGGTGCTCACCAAGACATCGTCGTCTTGTGCCTATGTATTCTCATCTGGTATGAGAAACCAAAGCAACGTAGTTCTTGAAACTTGATACCGGTGTTTTTGTGGATGATGCTAACATGCGCATTCTAGTAGTTAGATGTATTGCTGCTCGCTCGTTGGAGACTTAGGCGTTACCTGTTTACGGTAGAACGGACGTAACATATCCCTTTTGAAAGATTAGTTTTCGCCATCGAGGCAAGATGTCACCCTTTGCGGAGTTTTTTTTAGGGTTGAAATAGATCCTCAGATAGTAACCCCTTGCGGGTAGTACCCAATTCTTTATCTCAAAGAGTTTGTTGTAAAAAGGTGTGGTGAATACAAGCGTGTCTTCGTATTGAAAGACGAGTATCCTGACACTCGGAGAGGAAGAAGTCTGCACTCAATCCTCCCTCTTTAGTTCAATACAAAGAGAACTTTATTCTCTTATTAAAAGTATTTTTGATCTTGAATGGTAAGTGCTTCGCGACAGTGAACCCTAAAGGTAATGTCAAGCACTCGGGATAGGAGAAGGTCTACGCTTAACCACTCCACAACCATTCAAGTTTTATTATGAAAAGAATTTTGAAAATGCACTTGGTACGAGACCAAGGTTTTAAGAGAAAATTTATGAAAAGAAAGGATGGTGAATTGGTTTAACATTTTTTTGAGAAAATCCGCTTGACGTTAGATCAAGGGTTTGATTGCTTTAAAAAATTTTTGAGGTGATGCGAACAAGGTTGATGGCGATGCACAAGGCAATCGACTTACAAGGTCAAAAATGGCTCGATAAGAATCGAGAGTTTGTTTTAAAAATAGTTTTTCAGAACCAAAATTCAAGGATGATCGTAATATTATCCTCATAAAATGGCCGTACAACCACATCGGGTTAGTCGGCTTGAAAAAAACAAGTCATAAAAAAAACAGCATGAAATGCATTAAGAAGTTCGCCGTGCGAACTTCTTGAAAAAAATGTTTTTGGAAACGTATGAAAAGTTTGTTGTGCGAACCTTGCAGCAAAGTTGCCTAGAAACAACAAGAAGTTCGATGTGCGAACATGCACTATTCATAAACAAAGGCGAAAGGCACTAAAGTTCGCTGTGCAAACCTTGCAGCGAAGCTGCCCAGTAAAAACAACAAGAAGTTTGACGTGCAAACTTCCTAGCGAACGCAAACAGAGGCAAAAGGTGTCAAAGTTCGCAGTGCGAAGGTGCCAGCGAACAACTCGCTAGCTAAAAACAAGGAAAACTGACTGTCCAGTGGCCCTTTTTAGTACCACAAAAGCGTGTTCGCTAGGCGAAGAAAGCTTCGCAGTGCGAACATGACAGTAAAGATGAGTATTTTTCAACTCATTTCACTATGAACACTACACTATGTTCTTTATTTTTTCTTACTTTTTTACAACAGTTCTTGGTCATTCTTAAGACCTTACTACACTATGTACAACATAAATATTACTTTAAAAAAAGAGAATAAAAACATGCAAAATATGTAAAGATATAAGGGTTTGAAAGGAAAGATACCCAAGAGCTACTCTTCTCCTTCTAATCACCAATGGCTTTTGTTGGCTGTGCTCTATGGTTCACCTCCTTCTTCTGGTTTTCTACCACTCTCTTGTTCTCTCAATGTTTTTTCTTTCTCTTTTTTCAATCTCCTTTTTTCTGATTTTTTTCAATGCCTCTTGCTCTCACCATATATCCTTTTCTTACCTTTGTTGCCTCCTTCCTTATAGTCAAAGAATAGGGTTTCTATCACTTGTTTGCTATAGAATCTTTTTATTAGGATATGCTTCTCATCACTTTCTTGATGCCAAACCCAATTCTTTCCATTTCCATGAATTCTGCTTTACTGTATTTTGCTGCTGCGTTTTGTATTGTTTCCAAATCTGAACCCATTTGTTTGCTTATGTTTGGACTGCCCTTGTGGTCCCAAACTTCTACCTTTGAAAGCATTTTAAAATTATGATATTTAGATGCATCATTATGGGTTTATTCCTTTGGTTTTATGACATGAATTGTTTGGTTATGAGGCAATTTGTCACTTCTTGCATGGGACTATTTTAGATTAAAATTACCCATGATTAAGCATGCATAGTCTTGATCTTGAAATGTTCCAATGCTAAGTTGAATCTTAATTATTTTCCTTGGATGTTTGTAAGCATAATGAGGAACATGTGGACTTGATGGGGCTTGAAGGGTACCATAGCATGAAGTTGGTTAGAAACTTGAATTAAGATTAGAAATAGCTTAAATTTCTAAGCATTACTTAGAGTTAGAAACTTTGTAACAAAGGTGACATTCTTGCAATGTCATGACATTTCCCTTTGTAATATTCTTGAATCTAATCTTGAATTCATGAATCTTGAATTTGGAATGATGGATCTCCCTTATGCCATTGAAATGAATGAAGTCTTGAATTATGAACTTGTGATCTTTTGAATTCCACTTGAACATAGAATTTGAAACAAAATTGGATGAAGAAATCTTGAATTAAGCCTTGAACTTCATGTTCATTAGGAATATTGATCTTTAATATCCTAATATTCTTCAAGTAACTTCTCCTTGAAGGAATCTTGTGAACCCACATACTCGATATACAATAGAACGGTGTATGATTTGATGAAAGTAGGACATGAAAGGCTAATGGTGAAAATCTTTGACTCTTGATATCTGAAAAAAGTTCTTGAAGAGATTAAACCTGATACCTGAGGGTTTGATTCACAGAAACTCCTGATCCCATGCAAAGTATGATCATGAACTACAACTTGATGACGATGCAGATGAACGCAAAGCAAAAGCCAGTCAAAGTTAGAAAAAGAGAGGGAAAATTTTGGAGTGCAACACCCCTTAAAAAAGGTTGATTGCTATGGAGAGATAAGATTATCCAGGACCATGGCAAGCCTAGCGAACAACACCTTAGCCACCAACTTATACAGTGAACCAAGAAGGGAAATATGTCTAAAATATTTCAACTCCAAAGGAATCTTTATGTTCGGGATAAAAGCAACAAAAAAAGATGTCAAAATTTTAGGTAACACGGAGTTCTAAAAAAACAGGTCAAACATTGCATAAGCCTCATCCTTGATTAACCCCCAAAACTTTGTATAAAAAGAGATATACAGATCATTAGGACTCAGACTCTTAGACCCATTCATCTCAACAACTGTCTCATCCACTTCTGAAAATCTAAGCCTAATAAAAAGAAACCCAACCTCAGCTAAAGAGAGGCACAACAGTGAAACTCTGTCAAAGTTAGGCTTAAGAGCCTTAAAATATAAAAAAAAATGTTGTTTAATAAGCCTAGAAATCTCCCTCCCCCAAATCATATTGTCTCGCATATTATTTAGACATTGCATGAGACATATTGCTATTCATCAAACATAATTTGAAGATACCTGGTGAGAAGACCTCTTGTGTTTAAACATTATGGTATATTCTCTATATCATTGTAATTTTAATTTTAAAAAACAAAATCCATGACTAGATTTAAAATAAAAGATATATAAATCTTTTTTATTATAAAAGTAATGTGTCAAAAAAATCTTTTCAAAGAACAAACATTCGATCTTTAGATTTTGCGTTAAAAACCAATCCAACATCGGTGTTCAGGCTTATAAAAATAGGGGCTATACGGCGTAATAAAAATGCCACAAAATATCGGGTAAAATTGGTGTTTTTCCGTTTGTTACCCATGAACCGGCTATAAGGTCAAGTATTAACAGAGTTGCGGGAACAATGGTAACAAAAGCAATAACTTCGGTAAAGAGAGATGTGGTAATATCATTCCTTATTGAGAAAGTTCTACTGACTATAAGAGAAAAATGGCCAAGAGATGAGTTTGAGTCAACAATATTTATCCAGCAGGATAACGCAAGAACGCATATAAATCATGATGATCCTTTATTCTGTGAAGCTGCCACCAAGGATGGGTTTGATATTCGTTTAATGTGGCAGTCTACAAAATCTCCAGATTTGAATATCTTAGACCTTGATTTTTTCTCGGCTATACAATTATTGCAATACAAGGAAGCACCGAAAACTATTGATCAACTTATTGATGCAGTGGTGAAGTCATTAGAAAATTTTCCTTCAATTAAGTCCAATTGTATATTTGTATCATTACAACTATGCATGATAGAGATCGTGAAAGAGAAATGTTCCAATAAATATAAAATTCCTCATGTAAATAAGGAAAGGCTTGAAAGAGTAGGACAACTACCAGTTCAAATTAAGTGTGATCTAATATTAGTACAAGAAGTCAAGAATTACTTAAACCTTGAGTAATACTTATTGTAATTGGGATTTAGTCACATTTGAAATTTTCAAATAGAGTTTTTTATTTTATTTTATGTGTTGTAACAAAACTAAGATTTGCATCAAAACACTAAATGTATCAAATTGATGTTGCATTTTCCTAAACTTTAGCCATAAAAAAATAATGCTCATGCACGTAAGAAGTTAAGTTCAGAAACATTAGCAAATATAGGAATTCAATAAAAATAAGCAATAAGAATGAACTACGTAAGAAATGCAGTTCCTAAATTATAGCAATATAAAAAGCAATAACAAGGAATTCTTCTTCTTATTTATTCAATAACAATGACTTCTTAAATAACAACTCCTAAAACTTATGCACTTAAGCCAAATCTAAAATAGATACTCCATACTTAGTCCACAAAGATTTTTCAGTAAAATTTTGAAAGAAGTTTTTTTATCATCTTTTTTATCACAAGTCGAATCACAACATGGTGGGAAGATTCTTTTTCGTTTTTTTTCTCCTTCTTTAGGAAATTTGTTCAAATCAAATTCATAATCTGCCTCTTCATTTAAATCAAAATTCAGTACAACTCTTGATAATACTTCTTCTTCGTTGTCATCTTGTTCTTGTTTCTTGTCAAAAGAGTCTTCCACTATTTCTCCTTCTTCTTACTCCAATAAGTCTTCCACTCTTTTTTTTTAACATCTATGGAGTCTTTTGTTGTTTCCACCCGAACTCTTTTACTTTGCACTTGATAATTAAACAATGGTACTAATCCTTTTTATAGAATTTTAAGTTTTCAATTGGTAAATTTGTTCCTTTGACAAAATTTAATGCTAATACATTTTTCTATGTAACATTGGAATAGGAATGAGAGTTATTTATGGGAATGAGAGTACGTGTTAAGAAAGAGAATTTTATGGAAAATGTGAAGTGAGTTATTACATATAATAAGAAAGAAATTTTTTATGGAAAATATAAAGTTGAGTTATTTAAAAAGTAAGGGTATAACTGACAAATTGTAACATTAAAACATCAAAACGACACTTAAATAGAAACAAAAAAAACTTCTAAAACGACACTTAAAAAGAAACGGAGGGAGTACTAAAATCCATTTTCAAAGACATAACTGCTAAACTTTGTTTATCAATTTGTATTACATATTCCCTAAACAAAAATAACTATTACATATTTGTTTTACTATATTTTACTCCAACAATATTGATTTATTTAATTAAAATATGTTTGGTAAGACATAAAAAAGAGCTTTTAGCAAAAAAAAATTGTATGGTAATTGTCTATTAGCTTTTAATTTATAGCTTATTTACTACTCCCTCTGTTTCTTTTTAAGTGTCGTTTTAGAAGATTTTTTTTGTTCCTATTTAAGTGTCATTTTGATGTTTTAATGTTACAATTTGTCAATTATAATCTTACTTTTTAAATAACTCAACTTTATATATTTTCCATAAAAAATTTCTTTCTTAATATATGTAATAACTCACTTCACATTTTTTCATAAAATTATCTTTCTTAATACGTACTCCTATTCTCATGCATAACTCCATTTCCATACATAACTCTCATTCCTATTCCAATGTTACATAGTAAAATGTATTAGCATTAAATTTTGTCAAAGGAACAAATTGACCAATTGAAGACTTAAAATTCTATAAAAAGGATTAGTACCATTGTTTAAATTATCAAGTGCAAAGCAAAAGAGCTCTGATAGAAACAACAAAAGACTCCATGGATGTTAAAAAAAAGAGTGGAAGACTTATTGGAGCAAGAAGAAGCAGAAATAGTGGAAGACTCTATTGACAAAATACAAGAGCAAGATGACAATGGAGAAGAAGTATTGTCAAGAGTTGTAGTGGATTTTGATTTAAATGAAGAAGCAGATTATGAATTTGATTTGAACAAATTTCCTGAAGAAGAAGGAGAAAAAAACGGAAAACAATCTTCCCACCATGCTGAGATTCGACTTGTGATAAAAAAAGATGATAAAAAAACTTTTTCCAAAATTTTACTGAAAAATCTTTGTGGACTAAGTATGGAGTATCTATTTTAGATTTGGCTTAAGTGCATAAGTTGTAGGAGTTTTTATTTAAGAAGTCATTGTTATTGAATAAATAAGAAGAAGAATTCCTTGTTATTGCTTTTTATATTGCTACAGTTTAGGAACTGCATTTCTTACATAGTTCATTCTTATTGCTTATTTTTATTGAATTCCTATATTTGCTAATGTTTCTGAACTTAACTTCTTACGTGCAGGAGCATTATTTTTTTATGGCTAAAGTTTAGGAAAATGCAGCATCAATTTGATACGTTAATTTAGTGTTTTGATACAAATCTAAGTTTTGTTGCAACACATAAAATAAAATAAAAAACTCTATTTGAAAATTTCAAATGTGACTAAATCCCAATTACAATAAGTATTACTCAAGGTTTAAGTAATTCTTGACTTCTTGTACTAATATTAGATCACACTTAATTTGAACTAGTAGTTGTCCTACTCTCAAGCCTTTTCTTATTTACATGAGGAATTTTATATTTATTGGAACCTTTCTCTTTCACGATCTCTATCATGCATAGTTGTAATGATACAAATATATGATTGGACTTAATTGAAGGAAAATTTTCTAATGACTTCACCACTGCATCAATAAGTTCATCAATAGTTTTCGGTGCTTCCTTGTATTGCAATAATTGTATAGCCGAGAAAAAACCAAGGTCTAAGATATTCAAATCTGGAGATTTTGTAGACTGCCACATTAAACGAATATCAAACCCATCCTTGGTGGCAGCTTCACAGAATAAAGGATCATCATGATTTATATGCGTTCTTGCGTTATCCTGCTGGATAAATATTGTTGACTCAAACTCACCTCTTGGCCATTTTTCTCTTATAGTCGGTAGAACTTTCTCAATAAGGAATGCTATTACCACATCTCTCTTTACCGAAGTTATTTCTTTTGTTACCATTGTTCCCGCAACTCTGTTAATACTTGACCTTATAGTCGGTTCATGGGTAACAAACGGAAAAACACCAATTTTACTCGAAAAAGTTTCATTTTATTCTGAGTCAAATCGTGGTCGAGATTAAGCAACTAAGAACATAACTTTGGCAATGAAATTTTTGCTCTTACATATCCGATATGGCTCATCTTCATCTGGGAGAAAATAATACTTCTCGGATTTTTTAGTCATATAAAACCATTTTTCATGAATATGAATAATATTATGCATGCTCTTAAACATTGGATCATGTGGTGTACCTTCAAGCATTGATAAACAAAATTCCAGCCTAGATATTTTATTTTCTTCTTTCAATAGTGGTTTTATGCCATTTGAATTACACCGTATAACCCCTGATTTTATAAGCCTGAACACCGATGTTTGATTGGTTTGCAACGCAAAAGCTAAAGATCGAATGTTTGTTCTTTGACTGAAAGGAAGTTCATGAATTTGATTCTCATTAATTGAAATTCTCTTACGTCCATAATTTTTTGTCTTCCTATGAGAGACATCACGTGTTTCACTTTCTTTTGCTATTTCTCAAATACGTTAAACAATTCTTAGAGGAACCAAATTTGATGAAGCCACCTCATTTGTAGCTCCTTTACGTAATTTTCCATCAACACTTTTGATCTTACCGAACGATCAGAACCTGAGATGGGCCAATGACAAATGTCTGCGATGCTGAGTGTGAGAGAAGAGGAGGGGGTGTACCTACAAGGCACTCTGATGCTAAAGTAAGAAAACGATCAAGAGAGCGAGCAAGTACAAAATATGTGTGTTTCAAGGTGAGAAATTGGATACATGACCCTCTCAAATGAGAGGATTTTTATAGTGCCCCCAACACTTGGCCATTGTTCCTTATTTTCGGGGCGAAATAACCGTTTCTCGAAGAATAGGTAACTGCCACAAATAGCCGTTGGGACGGGCAGACGTGCCCATAAATAGTCGTTGGTGCAAGCAGAGGCGTAGTCACAGGCACAAGCGTCTTGGCTGTTTCTGGATGGTGGAACCGTGCGAGACGGGTAGAGACTATCGGAGAGAAGTGTTATGACCAAGGGTAAATAGGTCAGCCTCCCCTATTAGAGGGGTAGAAAGGTAAACTTTCAACCAAAGAGGTTGGACCTGGGCAATTGGGTCATTCTCGGAGCAGAAGTGGATTGGGCCATGTCCAGCCATTAGGTCAGTCCAGAACAGTTGCCCCTCAAGTCGTTGTTACCGGGCACGATAGTGATGACTTAAGGATGGTCTACTTCTCAAGCATAGTCGCTGTGAGTTTCCTTGTGTTCGGATGAATACTTGCCCGAACGTCAGAAATGTCGTCGTCCGGGAGCTTGGGATCCGGGGAGCCCAACAGTTGATGGGATCTGAAGAGTGGAGATGCCATGTGTACCTCGAGTCGTGTGATACATTAAATGCATGATGATGGCTAGGCTAGGTTCATGATGATGCCTACCCGTGCATGCTCGTGCACGTGCATGGAGTTTGCCTATAAATAGTGAGAGAGTATGTTCATTTTGAACTTTTGCTTCTTTCTCCTATTGTGCCCGTTTCTTTAACTGTCGTTCGCTGCCTTCAAGCCTGTTCCAACCACCGTACGACGTCCGACCAGAGTCGTTTTGGTTCCAGAACTTCTACCTTGACCATGTAAGTGTATCAACTCTCTGCTTATTCCTTGTTTTTCTGTTTTGATGCCTTAGATTGCATGTGGTTAGGATTGAAATGACTTAGGGGGTATTTAGCGGCGGCTGTTGGTGGCAGACGGCGGCGCGACCATCTGTCTGCTGCTAGCGGAGTTGTTGGATTTTTTTAGGAAGGGTAAGTTAGCAACCCATAGGTTCAATTGATCCTGGGGTAAGGGAGACACGGTGGCGTTGCTGCTAAAGTGACATGGATTCCGGTGGTTTCCCCGTGGGATTACTGGGTTTTATGACCGGGGAATATCCCCGGGTGTGTTAGGGAGAACTGTCGGGCACCTTCCCCATTTGTTTAGTTGCGCCATTTGAGTAAGGCTTAGGTCGAGGATTATGTCTTCGGCCCTTTGTGCATCCTTTCACTTGACTAGCAGTGGAAGGGTGGATTTGATTTTGCCATAGAATTCACTATTTTCCTCTGCTTTTCAGATAAAAGAGATGTCGCGCAGGGCCGAAGAAGAAGAGCATCTTAGAGATTCGTCCGATGATATCTCCTTGGAGGATACAGAGACAGACGACGGTTCCTCGTCTCTTGAGGCAGTGGGGACCTCTGTTACACTGTCGTTGGTGGATGAGTAGACCGAGCCCATGGAGCACACATTTCTCTTTGCTTCTTACACCAGGGACGCCTTCACCACGGTGGGACTGTAGGGAGAATGGAAGGTCCACTTCCCTTTAGAAGATGACCGGATTTGCTCGGCATACAGGGAGCAATTCCCTATGTACAAGTATGTCTTCAAGGAGATAGGGTTGAGATTTCCCTTTATAGATTTCCAGCGCATCGTCTTCGTGCATCTTGACCTGACGCCTTCTTAACTGCACCCAAACTATATTTCCTTCATGCGGGTATACAAGCTAGTATGCGAGCATCTGCAAATCGGGGCCACCCTTCCTCTTTTCTTCACCATCTTTCACCTTCAACAGCAGGTGTCAGGGAAAATGTTTGGTTGGGTTTGTTTGAAGCAAGGGAGGAAGCTGTTAAAACCCTTCCCCGAATCTATCCGGACGTTTAAGGAGAGATTCTACGTGATCGAAACCGGTGTCAAAGAGGGCCACCGATTCAACTTTCATATGGGAGGTCTCCATGGACGAGAATGGGGAGGATCTGATAGAAGAGGAGGGTAAGATAGTCTCCCGGAGGCTGTTTACCTTTCCTTTCTACTGGAGCGAGGCTCACTTTACCCGCTTAACTGATGAGTAAATAGTAGCTCCTCATCAATTGGTGGAGGATGATTGGGCCAGCTACGCCAAGCCGGTGGCCTATGTAGATGGTTTCCTTCCTGCCCAATGTTTTACTCGCGTCGGGAAGCCTTTGTACAAGGAGGACGGTGGACTGCAGGTGGAAGCCCGATATATCAATACCAAAGAGTTCCTCGAGTGCAGCACTCGTGAGGAGGCTCTTGAGCTCCTGGGTAGTTCTTTCTTTCTTTTATTCTACCCGAGATGTTTTCTTTTCTTCGTGCTTACATGTTTGTTATTTTTGCAGGTAAGATGCCTTCAGCGCAGGAAAGGATGATGAAACACGCCCAAGGGAAGATGAAGAGTGGCGCTGCTTTGGGGAAGAGTAGTCTCAGACAGCGAACAGTCCCCCCTTAGATAGGGCTGGGGACATCGTCCTCAACTCTTCCGTCCACCCAGACGTCGCCTCTACCCGTGAGCTCGAGGCCCAAGCGTGCCCGTCCAAACGAGGTCGTGGATCTTAGCCGGGAGTCCACCAAAAGCAAGTACGAGCTACCCCCTTCTTTCACAACAGGAAATTCTTCGAGGGGTCCTCTCTGTCCATTCCTCGGGAGGAATCTCTAAAGCTCGAGAAAATGGATTGTTCTGGTAAATGGGTCATTCTTTCCCATAATGCCTCTGCTCTATGTGGGTCCTGGAAATGACTGTGGTGTATACTGAGGAGGGCTCTCCACTGGAGCTAGAGCTGAAGAGATCTTAGGCTGCAGTGACGACCCTAGAAGAGAAGGTCAAGAAACTCCAAAGGGAGAGAGAGAAGGAGCTTGAGGATGTTGCCCGTAAAGGTCACGAGGAGGTGGCTCTGGAGAAGGACGTTGTGGCTGCTAAGATGAAGGTTGTCGAGGACCTGGTGGAGAAGCTACAGATTGCGACTACCCCTACTGAGGACGAGCCTGAAGAGACGAAGCAGCTGACGACTCGCTCAGAGCTGGCTTCTCGATTTGTCCAGGTTGCTGACGACCTAGAGGCCATTGGCGAGGACGCCTTCTAGAACTTAGTGGACCAGATAAAGGTGGTGAACCCGGGGGTTGAGCTGACTACGGAGGACACAGGGTTCCTCTAGACGGTCAAGGACGGCCAGATAGTCGTTCCAAAATTCCTCCAGTTTACCGAGGGCGGGGATTACCAAGGGCAGGCGTTGCACGAGGAAGTCCAACAAGAGGAGTAGCCTTACCTTTTGGCTTGCGTGCCGTTTGATTATGTGTATTTCTGTTATAATTTTATTATGTGGGGCTCGGTCTCGTTTTCATTGTATCATGCACAATGGCGGTCCTTTGTGGCCTTGTTAAATTATATCCACAAATACGTAGTACGTTTGTATGTTTGTATTTTTCTGAATATTATCTAAGTGTCCTGCACCGTCCAATGCGGTCGTTAAAGGCACTTAGTTATTCTTTATGTTCTGGGTATGCTCGATATATGATGTTCGACAGTGCGGGGAACTGATCGGAAGGCCTAGGTTATTTTCGGGTAGGGCGAAGCTCAGGTCACAGTAGTGGCCTGAGTCCGCGGTGTGAACTTCCCATCGCGAGCTAGGGGTTCTACCGTTCATGGTACTGCAGCGACGGAAGGCTCGGTCAAGGAACCACCGTCGAGCATGGGTAGGTATCTTTACCAGGCCCTTACTTAGGTTATTTTAGTGGTGCGTCGCTTGTACCTGGGCGTGCAACCTTAGTCGGTCGGTCGTGCCCTCCGTCTTAGTGAGACACGTCGAGAGTGGAGGCCTTAGCTGTAATATTGTTTCAGCTTTTCGGTGTTCCATGGTTAAGCTAATTCTTCCCTGGTTAGGTATTCTAGGTAGTAGACCCCATTCCCCGTCTTTGCTCTAACGCGGTAGGGTCTTTCCTAGTTTGCGGTGAGCTTGCCCTCTCGGGAATCTTTGTGATTCCTTCACAAAACGAGGCTTCCCACTTAGAAATCTCGTTGGATGACCTTGGTGTTGTGCCTAATCGTTATTTTCTGCTTGAGTGAGGCTTCGCAGAAGGCCGCCACTGTCCGAACCTCTTCGACGAGGTAGAGTTCTTCCTTCAGGGCCTCGCTGTTTGTTTCTTTGTCCAAAGGTGTCTCGGTTCTCCTGGCCGGTACATGGATTTCAATGGGGATCACCGCCTCTGTCTCGTATGCTAGGCAAAAGGGGGATTCCCCGGTTGACAAATGAGGTGTAGTGCGATAGACCCAGAGTACACTGTGCAACTTTTCGACCCACGGCCTCTTTGTTTCGTCTAGCCTTCGTTTGAGACCCCGTAGGATTACTCTATTTTCCGCTTCAGCTTACCCATTAGTCTGAGGGTGCTCGACGAATACAAAGTGTTGTTTAGTGTCTAGTTAAGCGATGAACTCCTGGAACTTTTTGTCCGTGAACTGTGTCCCGTTGTTTGTGATGATCGCTTGAGGAACGCCAAAACGGGCAAGGATGTTTCTCTTGTAGAAACGAAGTATGTTGTGGGTTGTTATCTTGGCTAGGGCTTCAACTTCTATCCACTTGGTGAAGTAATCCACACCCACTATTAGGTACTTATTTTGATTAGAACCTACGGCGAAGGGTCCCAGGATGTCCAGGCCCCACCAGGCGAAGGGCCACGAGGAGGACATCACCTTGAGCTCGTTGGGTGGTGCCAGGAGCATGTCCCTGTGCCGTTGGCATTTTTCGCATTTCTTCACATGTTCTTTCGTGTCGTTTTGCATGGTCGGCCAGTAGTAACCTGCTCGCAGAGCTTTCCTCGCGAGGGACCTCCCACCTAGGTGCTAGGCGTTGATCCCTTCGTGGATCTCACATAGGACATGGATGCACTTGAGGAGAGGTATAGAAAATTCTCGTCTTTACATTTTGTTCTCGACCAGAACGTATGAGCATGGCATCCGCCTTACTACGCTGGCCTCCTTTGGATCAGATGGTAGCTCGTTTCTAGTGAGGTAGTTGTATACTGGAGTCATCCAGTAATAGCCGTCACCGACGACGTGCACGTCGAGTGTTAGGGACGCTCTTTCAATGCTAGGTCGTGGGAGTATCTCCTGGATGACTGATTTATTTCCCCCTTTCTTCTTTGTGCTGGCTAGTTTTGACAAGATGTCAGCTCGGACATTGTGTTAACGGGAAACATGTTTTATTTCCACAGAGGAGAACTTTTCCATCTTTTCCTTGACTAAGGCCAGGTAGTCGGACAAGTTATCGTTCTTGACCTGGTATTCTCCCCGGACTTGGAGGGCCACTAGCTGAGAGTCGGTGCAGATGACGACTTCGTCTGCTCCCAAATTGTCGGTGAGGTGCAGACCGGCCAAGAAGGCTTCCTACTCAGGTTGGTTATTGGAGGTTGGGAAGGACAGCGTGAGTGAGACTTCGATGAGGATTCCCTCCTTGTTTTCTAGGATGAAGTCTGCTCCGCTATCCACCAGGCTAGAGGCCCCGTCAACAAATATAACCCACATGCGGGCACCCTCATTAGGTATGCTGGACAAAGTCATTTCTGCTACAAAGTCAACGAGTGCTTGAGCCCTCATGGCCTTTCTTCTTTCATACCAGATGTCAAACTCTGATAGCTCTAGCGACCATCTGAGCATTCTTTTGATCATGTCTGGACGGCCTAGTAGTTGCTTTATGGGCTGGTCTGTGCATACCACAATAGTGTGGGCCAGAAAATAGTGCCTTAGTCTCCTTGCAGCATTAATAAGGGTGAGAGCCATCTTTTCTATCTGTTGATACCGCAACTCTGGCCCTTGCAGCACCTTGCTTGTGAAATATATGGGCTTCTACCCCTCATGGGTTTCACGGATGAGGGTTTCGCTCACAGCCTCGATTGCAACAGTGAGATAGAGAAAGAGGGTTTCCCCATTTTTTAGTCGGGAGAGGACTGGAGGTGCAGACAGAGCTTTCTTTAAGTGCAGGAGAGCTTTGTCACATTATTTTGTCCATTTGAATGCGACCTCCTTGCGGAGGAGTTTGAAAAGGGGGAGGGCATGCTGGGCAGATTTGGCTATGAAGCGGGAAAGCGATGCGAGCATCCCGTTGAGGGACTGAATGGACTTTTTTGAATATTTTATGGGGAACTCGGAGAACACTCTGCACTTGTCGGGGTTAGCTTCAATTCCTCGTTCGGTTAGATAGAAACTGAGGAACTTTCCCGCTCGAACCCCGAATGTGCACTTCTCCGGGTTAAAGCGCATCTTGTATTTCCTGGCCTGCTCGAAAACCTTCCTCAAGTGGGTTGTGTGATCGAATTCATTGTGGGGATTCACGATCATGTCGTCCATATAGACTTCGTGCATGACCCCGATTTCTCCTTGGAAGACCTTGTTCGTCATCCTTTGCTAGGTAGCGCTGATATTCTTCAGGCCGAAGGGCATTACGTTGTAGTAATAGTTGCCTGATTTGATCATGAAGACTGTGTACTTCTTGTCACTTTTTGCCATGGGTATTTGGTTGTAGCCCGAATAGGCGTCATGAAAGATAACAATTTAAGACTGGTGAAATTATCGACTAGCTTATCTATGTTGGGGAGGGGGTAGGCATCTTTAGGGCATGCTCTACTAAGATCGGTATAATAAACACACATGCACCATTTTCCATTATTATTTTTAACGAGTATAACATTTGACAACCAAGTGGTATACTTGTCTTTTTATATAAATTTTGCCTCTAAGAGGTCTTTTATAGCTTGCTCGGTGGCTACTGTTTTCTCCGAGGACTGTCGTCGTCTTTGTTGGGCAACTGCTCTAACGACGGGGTTGATGGTGAGATGGTGATAGGCCACCTCAGAGTCTAGTCCGGGAATCTCTGCAGCACTCCACGCAAACAGGTCTGTATTTTCCTGGAGGCATGCTCTCATTTGTTTCCTCACTAGATCGGGTCGGCTTGCTCCAATCTTTAATCCTCGCCGAGGGTCGTCCCTGAGTGGGACAAGCTCGAATTCTCCATTTGGGATAGGGCGCATTGGATGGCCGGCTTCGCTGCTACCGGGGGGGTGATCTAAGGTGACTGGACGTCCTTTCCCTTTGCCCTCTAAGTCTTCTAGTCATCTTCAGAGAAGCGTTTGTCGAGGTCGATGGAATCGACGCGAGGGAACGGATTTACTTCGTCGGAGTTGCTGGGCAGAGTTGACTGGGCAGGAGTCTTCGGTTTGGCGATGATTTCATTCAGTCCTTTTGTCGCTGCTTCAAAACATCTCCTTGTGGCTTCTACGTCCCCGTGTAGAGTTGCGATGAGGCCTTTGGAGGTGTAATATCTCATCTTCAGGTGTACCGTTGAAGGCACGACCACCAGCTCGGCTAGAGTTGGTCGCCCGAAGATGCACTGGTATAGTGACGAGAAATCTATCACCAGGAATTGTACTTTGATTGATCTGGCCGTCTCTGCGGATCCGAAGGTCACAATCAGCTCAAAATAACCCTGGGGCTTTGTCACTAATCCATTGAAACCTTATAGGTCAGAGCCCAAGTAAGAAGTCAAATGTGATTCGTCTAGCTGGAGAGTGAAGAAAAACAAGGAGTACATGATGTCAACGGAGCTGCCTTGATCGATGAGGATACGTCGGACATCAAAGTTATCCATCTGAGCCCTGATGAGGAGGGGGATGCTGGCGTTGGGGGCTCCGCCGAGGAGCTCCTCGCGGTAGAAGCAAATTGGGACAAACTCTCCCTTAATCCTGTCGAGGGTGGAGTTATGGTTTGAACTGCTGCTGATGAGGTGCTCAAATTTCCTCTTGACGGATCCTACCGTCACTCTATTGAAACCTCCTTCAGAGATGACCATAGAGGAGGGGAATGTTTCTCATGGTCTATGCGCGAAAAAATATGGAGGGGAGGTGAGTCCCTCGGGAACGCAGAAATCTCCAGGTTGTGAGATGCTCATGGCGACCTGTAGGCTGGGTTCTCTGGAGGAAGGTGTTTCTTCCTCGACCTTCTGGGCTTCTTGGGTGTTTGGTCGAGGAGCTTCCTTTCGCTTGGCGAACTGCTTTAGATGCCCATCCCTAATGAGTATTTCAATGGTATCTTTCAGGTGGATGCAGTCTTCCGTCGTATGGCCATGGCTTTTGTGGAACCGGTAGTGAAGGTAAGGAAAACACTTAGAATGGGGGGGGGGGTTGAATAAGTCTTTTGAAAACAAATAAGTTAATAAAAATAACAGGTATTTTTATACTGGTACGTTTGAACTCAAACTACTCCAGTCCACCCGGCCAAGGTGATTTCACCTCTCTCAAACGAGGACTTAATCAAATAATCAAAAATTGATTACAGTCTTATCACTAAGACAAATTTGTCTTAGTCTTCTCAAGAATACTGACCACAACTTGGTCTCTCAAGGATCTATTACAAAGTAATAATAAAATGTTTTTAAGTGCTTCTAGAATAAGCTATTTCACAACAGTGATTTTACACAAATTAAAGAACAATGAAACTTTCTATTTTCTTTTCAGCGAAAGTTGTATGTACGTTGTAGAATGATGCTTTCACTTTTTGGAATAATGTATTGTATAATCTTGTGTTGCTGAATTGTTGTTGAAGACTTCTTTAAATACTTCACATTTCTCAAATAGCGTGCACATCCTTTTTTGTCTTCTTTGACTGTCCCTTTCCAGAAGAGGAATGTTCAGAGATGTCCTTTTTATTCTGACATCCTGTTTCATACACAAAAGAGGAATAATGTCGTTGGATGTAGGAATAGTGTCGTTGGAATAGGTAATGAGTCTTTCTTGAACAACATCTTTTTAACTGAGCGAATATGAAAATAATTCCTTGCATCAGATCATCTGATGATGTTCCATTTTCTTTTTATCAAAGTAACTTTCTTCCAGAGTTCTGCAGCTTAGTGCTAGCGTGATTGTTTGAACAAACTGTTCATCCAGAGGAACACTTCAGATCAGAGCAGATCTTCTCTCTTATGTGTTATCCAAATATATCAGAGTCTTGTGAATAACGTTTCAGAGCCTTACTTGATTTGATTCTCAGAGCCTCTGCAGTTGCAACGTTGAGTTTAGTACGCTCAGAGTTTTCTGAATCTTCGATTTATACTTTACGCTCAGAGCCTTCTGTAGCTTCGCATTTCACCAAACACTCAGAGTCTTCTGTAGCTTCGTTTTTCACCAAACGATCAGAGTTTTCTGCAGCTGTAGCTTAAAGTTCAGAGGAATCTGTATCTTAATGTTCAGAGGAATATTTATTCTGAAACAAAAAATACTTGAACAAAATTAGAGTATATATTTTCTCCATACAAAATTTCATTATTATTATCATCAAAACATTGAGATATATTAAGAACCAATCTGTGTTCTAACAATCTCCCCTTTTTTGATGATGACAAAAACTATACGAAATTTTATTCAAAATTAAAATATATATCTCCCCCTGAGAATATGATTCTCCCCCTGAAACAAATACTACTAGAAAATTTAAAACTTCCCTTTCAGCACTTGTATTCTTTCCAGAGTCAGAGCAAGCTTGTGGACTATCTCAAATCTTGTTTAGAGTTAATTCTAAAAATATGGTCAGATAAGTAACTTTAGCTCCGAAACACTGAACTCACGATTAGTTAGATTTTAACATGTGTGAGTTTCCATTCAGTATCTGTTTATGTGAACGTATCAAAATTTCCATTTTCTCCCCCTTTTTGTCATATCAAAAAGTTATTTCTATTTACTCCCCTTTTTATTTTCCATTTAGAAAATCATTTAAGACAAAAAATATTCAGAGTAAGAAAAAATAGAAAACAAATAAGATAGAATCAGATGTAAACAAAAATAAAGTCATAGATGCATTTAGATACTCAGAAAAATAACACAGACAAATTCACAGATAAGCACAAACAAACAAACAATTAAGATAAACGTTTAGTTAAAAGTTTAAGAAGCTCTGTCATCTCAGAAGTTGAAGCTTCTTGTTTGGCCATCCATGTCTTGATTTCAGTAGTGGATTCCTCCTGTTTGACCATCCACTCCTTAATCTCTACTGTAGCTTTCTCTTGCTTGACCATCCAAGATTTTATCTCATTGTTGGTAGCCTCTTGCTGAGAAAATTTGTTTTGCATATCTTCATTTGCTTTCCTCAAATTTGTTGAATTCCTCCTGTTTGACCATCCACTCCTTAATCTCTACTGTAGCTTTCTCTTGCTTGACCATCCAAGATTTTATCTCATTGTTGGTAGCCTCTTGCTGAGAAAATTTGTTTTGCATATCTTCATTTGCTTTCCTCAAATTTGTTGAAGTCTGAACAACTAATGAAGAAGATACAATCCCTAATTCCAGAGCAGAGGGCTGACCAGAGGCAATAATCTCTTCAACAACAGGAGCCTCTGAGATAACTTCTTCAGCCTGATGATCTTCACTAATCTGAGGTGCAGCAGATTTCTCAGATGAGGAACACACAACCTCTGCAGGTGTGTTTTCCAGACACAGAATATGAGTTCTGCTAACACTTAGTTGAGAAAGTTTCAGGGCTTCAGAAACTCTCTCTTGTGCATCTGTAGAGCAAGCGTCCTGAAGATTCATAGTCACAGAAGCAAATCTCTTTCTGAAAGCAGTCCAGATTTCTTCAGAGTCATGAGGATTCGTGCTAGTGAGGCACTTCTCCTTAACAACAGAAAACCACATCTGCATCTCCGTTTCAAAACTTGATAACAGATCACCAACATTAGGTCTAGGTTTTGGCTTAAGGTAGGCCTCGAAGAAGGCATCAACGAGTGAAGGTTTAACAGATGATGAAGGTGTATCTAGAGAATGAGAGGAAATTGGAGTGGGAGAAGAAATTTCAAGAGGATGGTTTGGGGAGTTATGTGGAGGGGATGTAGCATCTGATTGATCAGAGGAGGAGTCAGATGAGTCAGATGAATCATATGGAATTGGGTGAATGGTTATGAGAGGTGTGACATGAAAAATTTCAGGTTCAGAGGGGTTGGTAGCAACTGGTTGGTTTGTAGAGGGGACTTCAGCAGAATTGGTTTGCTGAGGGATATTGAATGGGGGTGTGGATGGTATAGAGGTGGTGTGTTCAGAGGTGGTTTCTTGGTTATGTTGAAAGGTGGTGTGAGGGTTGGAAGTTTGTGGTTGGGAGAGAGGAGAGGCAACAGAGACATGAACATGCTCAGAGAAATGTGAATGGTGCTCAAAGGTGATGATAGGTTCAGAAGAGATAATAGGTTCAGAAGTGGGAATAGGTTCAGATGAGAGAATTGGTTCAGAGGGGATAGTAGGTTCAGAAGAGATAATAGGGGGTTGAGATGTTGGTTCATCTGTTACAGTTTCCAAAACAGGAGATAAAGCAGCAGAGCGATTATCTGATTGCTTGGAACGCTTTGATGACTTCTTGGAAGATACTTCTTCAGAAGCCTTTCTCTTATAACTCTTAGACTGTTTCTCTGAGGGAACCTTTTCAGAGACTTTTCTGTTCTTGCTTTTCTTCCTCATAATCATCTCTGGGGCAGGTTAGAAGCACACAGCAGTAGATCAGCTAGCATATGAGTGCCATCTGCGATGCAAGAAGCAATATAAGTTAGGAGAGCTTCCTTTGGCTCCTCTGCAGTGAAAAGTGGAAAATATTCTACTGGTACTCTCCTTTTACGCACTTCATCAGAGTCAATCTGAACTGGATCAGATTGAAGTTTTTCTACCAACTTCATTATCTGAAGACTCTTGCCATCCAGAGGCTTTCCAAGAATAGGCTCTAGTTCATTTGTCTATCCAGCATCTTTCAGATAAGCTACTAAACCATTTTCAGTGAGAATATCAGAAATCAACCTTCCCATGGGAATCTAATCTCTGATCTTCTGGTGTTTGGTGAGAATGGTTTCTCTAGACATCTTGACGTGACTCCACAGATGAACAAACAATAGATGTGGAAGGTCCACCTTGATATTCTTCCCAAGACAATACAGAATATACAACTGATCTGTATTGATGTAATCTGGGGAATTTGAAGACTTACGATGATGAATACAACCCAGAAATATCTTGGCCTATATCTTGTAATGGGTCTTCAGATCCTTGATTTTGTTGGATGGAAGCCCAAAGGTAAACACCTCGTTGTACACTTCATTCATCATCGCGCGTCATACGAATGTATTCACAATACCCTCTTCTTCATAGCCAACAAGTTTGCGAATCAATTCCTCAGTGATGATGATAGTTTTACCCAAAATAGATGAAGAAATAAATTTAGGGTAAACTTGGGCATGAATCCAGAATTCCTTTACCAGTTGGGGAAAAACTGGACCAACCAACCTATCAAAGTATTTTACCCATCCTTGAAAGTTAACTGTTGGACGAAGATCAAACCCATTTTTTGCCATGCAATCAAAATCAACCATAAATTCACAGAGAACCTCCAGTTTGTTCACTGGTGTGAGAAGTGTGCATTCTAATTCTTTGTAAGCTTCGTTACCCATTTGAGATGAAGTCGACCCAACCATTGTAGAAACCAAGCATTGATGTGATGAAGATGAATTAGCCATTGAAGAAGAACTTTTGAGATGACTAGGGATTCTTTTAATTTTAGGTTTGAAGATTAAGCAGTGAAGAAGGGAAAAATGCATAAGGTATGTGATAATGAAAGTGTGAAATGTGTAACGGCGTGGAATATATATAAGGGCATAAAGAGAAGCATAAATCAAATAAAAAATAATGATTTAACGCATTAAATGAGATTTGACAAAGTGGGGGGAAAAGAGAATTTTAATGATTCAAACAGTACCTGAAACGACGCCTCACCTTGTGTACACTCAATCGTTTCCAAAATTCAGATTAAAAGTGACACGTGTTTGATGTGTTGTGCCTCTGAAGCTCTTTTAGGAAATGAATCGTTAACTAACGTTCAGATCCTCTGAAGCTTGTTAACTCAGATTTTCACAAAAAAAAATAAAGTAACTTAAAAAAAAATTCAGATGCAATACTTTAGAGTATAGACTTTAAACACTCTTCATTTGAATAAATTTAATTCTGGATAAAGATTTTATTCTGGAAAAAAGTCCATACTAATATTTTTCAGAATAAATTTAAATCTATCTTCATAGAGGGGTTTTGTAAAAATATCAGCCCATTGATGGTCTGTATCAACAAAATTTAAACTTAATATCCCTTTCTGAATATGGTCTCTGATGAAGTGATATTTAATCTCTATATGTTTTGCCTTTGAATGTAAAATAAGGTTTTTAGAAAGACAAATTGCAAAAGTATTGTCACAGAAGATAGGAATATTACTCTCATGTATTTGGTAGTCCTCCATCTGACTCTTCATCCAGAGCATCTGGGTACTACAACCAGCAACAGCAATATATTCTGCCTCTGTAGTTGAAAGTGCTATAGTGGGTTTCTTCTTGCTGTACCATGAGATCAGATTGCCTCCCAGAAACTGGTGTCGCTACTGCGAAAATCGGCGCCGGCTGAACAGAAGAGTCGCCACCGTGCGTTATTTATCCCACAGGAGGGAAAGGAAACGCTCAGAGTAAACCTCGCACAACACGGGAAAGGTATGGTCGTCGCAACCAAAACCTGGATTCGGGAGTCGGTTACGCAAGGGGAAGGTATTAGCACCCCTCACGTCCATCGTACTCGATGGGATACACGCTTGTTTTCGGGTATGGATTGTTATTCTATCTAAACTAAAGGTCTGGGGTTAAAAGAAAAGAAAATGACTCGGCAAAGTATCGCACTTTATGCCTACGTATTCCCGTCTGGAACGAGAAATCAGAGTCAACGTAGTTCGCCTACCTACGGGAAAGGAGGGGAAGGTTGCTCGCTAGGATATCGCATCCTATGCCTACGTACTTCCACACAGCATGGAAGATCAGAGCAAACGTAGTTCGGGCTACGTACGACACAAGTCTGTCTGGGTTGATTTTATACCTTCTGAAAAAGGGTTTTCTGATTACTGGTCCAAGCGGACAAAAATGACGTCTTGATGAGTTCACCTTCTTTTACGAAAGAAGTGTCTTTTATTGTGTTTTGAATCTTTATTGTGTTTTTCTGTTTGTTTTTAGAGAGAAGAGACAGAACTCTAACCTACGGTTGCAAAGGGAATCAAACTAACCTAACGTTATCATGCATGGGTTAAGACCTAGTGTCTATCATGCTCCTCTCTTGCACAGAGAGAAACAGAGATCCTACGGGATAGGCGGAAACTGAAACAATAACATATATAATAAAGCGGTAAAATGCATGGATGCAACAGTACAAGCGAGGCAAGGGAGTCCCACTCAACCTCGAACCTAGAAAACAATAGGCGAAAGTGAACAGGATTCACTTTCAACCCAACAGGTTAACAGCAAACAATACAATCAGGAAAACCAAACAATACATCAGAAATGAAATACAGCAGAAAAATAAATAGCATCAGCAACTCTGAATCAACCTCTGGCTTCAAGTAATCTTCAATTAGCTACAGGCTTCAACAAGCATCAATCTCCATCTTCATGGCCTTCAGGCAAGGGCTTTGATCATCAGTCTTCCATCTGCAATGGCTTTTCTTCAAGTTCCAAACCTCCAGGATGAGGGATCAATCACAAGAGTGAATTGAGTGTTAAGCAATCAGTTGACTACCAAGGGTGGTGAACAGACTGCTACTAACACATAAGATATTTTCTCTCAAGAGTTCTATCCCTTAGACATTATCACCAAGCCTTCCAAAGGAAGGGGGTGAGTGTCTTAGAGAGACTCTGCATCACATAGAAGAATGGAGGCAGTCAAGACCTTCCATGTTTTAGAATCAAGCTTGCTACTCTAGGGATCTGCCTAACTCCTAGATCCTAGACTCCTCAACAGCTGCCAGCAAAGGATCTCCTCATCAACTCTGGAAGTTGGTCTTCAGCATCTGGATCTTCAATGGCTTCATCATCACAAGTCTTCAGCTCTCCCAATCCCCAAGCAATCCCAATACCCATACAGACAAACAATAATCCCCAGAGGGCACACCACACCAATCAATCAAATATAGACAGTATATTAATAGCAGTAGGGGAATCCTGATTTTTTCTAAGGGGATCTAATAACTATCCATAGTCCCTATAGTCCCATACCCCAAACTTTCAATTTCTAAATCCTAAGGGAAATGATTCAATTCTCCTAAGTCATCACTTAAACCCTAATTTTGTTCATGTTGTTCACACCTAAACTAATCACCTAAAACTAAGTCCTAAAAAATGGGAACTAAATTGTATACACAAGCTAATCTTATCTACTAATCAACCTAAAAAGAATGGGTGAAAAATATTAAAGCATCTATTAGAACAAAAATTATCAAATTCATGTACTAAACAAAATATTATTTACACCTAATTAAAAGAAAAATATGCCAAAAAATAAGAAAATGAAATGAATTATTAATTTTTTTGTATGAGAATTTTCTTGACAAAATTAAGAAAATAATGCAAAAAGAACCAATGGAAAATATGCATTTTATGATTTGTTAGGAATTTTAAAAGATTTAATGTTTTTTTGAAATAAAATGAAATGAATTAATGAGAAAGGGGTGCAGAAAGTGATGAATTGCAGTTAAAATATGGGAACGGGCCAGGCAGGGGGGTGCTAGTATCACATACGCGCGAGGCCCAAAAACATCAGAAAATAGCAAGAATTAAAAAAACGGAAACGGTGCGAATAGCAGATTTTTTAGTTCATTTCCAATTGGGCCATGCACTTGGGGGTGTGAAAAGCAATGCAATCTGAGCCCAGTTTGCCACCATAAGTGAAACGGTGCGTTTGATCATTTGAAATTCCCTCCGTTTTTTCTTCTCCAATCGTGGCCATTGATTGAGTCTCCCGGTCAAAGTCAAGGATCAGATCGTGTGGCTCCCAACCTTTCTTCAACCTCCAGCCAACCCTAATGCCTGAAAACCCTAGCCATGCATGCACATTCAAGAGCTCTGTTCTCTCTCATTTCACCATGAATTCCCTCGACTCCAAGAGCAAAGTTGCTCTAAATTCCTCCCTCTACACGGCCATGACAACAACTTCCTCTAAAACTCAAACAATAAGCAAACCCGATAAGCATAACAAAACTGATCCACCATTTTCACCTGTCATCAATTGCTCCAAACCTCACTAATTCTTGTCCTAAACTCATCTACACCTTATGCTGATCTCAACATGCTATTCCATCAAGATTTTCGTGCATTAAATCATGAGTTACCAGCCCTACCAGATCTTGCACTCCATGACCAAACTTCATGAAAGCTCTCCAAACTCACCAAACTAAGTCATCTATCCTATCTTACCAATTCTATGCTAACAAAACCTTGTGATCCTAACCTAAACAGCCAATTCGAATGAGAAACATACCTGGTGCAATTGATGAAAACAGCTGCTAAAACCTCTTGATCCAATGCTTGAAATGATTGAAAACTGATCAATGAACTTGATGATGACTTCTGTATGCAACAAATATGACTCCAAAGCTTTGAATCTCTCAATTCCAAAATTTGTGATTTTTGAATGGTGAACTTGCACAGCTCGAATCCACCTCAATTCTACCAAATGATTGTATGAATTCTGATCTAGGGATGATGATGATGAATACCAGATCAAGAATGGGGAAAATTGATGAGAATTTGGAAGAGTTTGAATTGATTTTGCAAGTGGGAGAAAATGTATGAAACTTGTGTTTATGAGTAAAATGAGATCACCAACCATGGCATGGAGTTACTCATATCAATATATAGGTGAGGTTAGAAACTCCTAGAAGCTTGGAGAAGCTTCCCATGTATGATTTCCCTTGGATTTGGCTTATGTATCTTCCATTACAAGTAACCATGAATAACTCCCAAAATGTGAACCAAGCTCAAAATTCTACTTTAGCCAATGTTCTCAAAATGATTTTTCCATTCAAAATGACCTATAACTTTGCCCCATTTGGCCAAAATATGAAAAATCTCATTTTTAAGTCCATTTTTATTCATTAAATCCAACAATTTTGAAACCTTGTGCTATGAATCTTTCCAATCTCTCATGGTCACTTTTCCAGACTCAAAATGTCATTTGGAGCAAGTTTGATGTTGTAAGTTTTTCCATTTGAGGCCTCCTTGTATGATTTTTGGGCATAAGTTGAAATGACCTGTAATTCTCAAATGACCAAAATACCCTTTGCTTGCCAAGACCATAAGTAGAGTTCCACAAATCAGATGAAGACATACCATACCTCATCAGAAAGCTAAGACAATGAGGAACAACTCTTATGTTGACCAGAAATTCATTTGAAATCTCCTTGAGGGGTAAAAATTGCTTGGAAGTCAAGTCACTTTCACAGACAAAATTTCAGATACCTCAGATGACCTGTAACTTGCAAGGACCATAACTTGAGTTCTATAAATCTCCTTGAGGTCTTCCACCACTAAAATTAAAGGTCTTGAGATCCTCTACAAGTTCCATGTTGGCCAATGATCCATTTGAAGCTTGCATTTTGACTTATCTTGCTTGGAAATTTGACCTAAACTAGGGGATTTTACACAAAAACCCTAATTTAGAAACTCCTCTTCTCCTTGATTTCTCTTGATTTCTTCTTGGCATATCACCATATCCTTCTTTGTATGTCAAATGATGAACCCCACATCTCTCCAATAGACCTTAATGCCCTTCAATCAGTCAATTGACCTAGGGTTAACCCAGGGTTGACCCAGATGAAACCCTAGTTGACTGTCTTCAACTGCAGCTCTTGTGCTCACATCAATGACTTATCTCCTTCTCCCAATGACTTTCTAAGTCCTCCATAATGTTTAGGTACTCTCCATGCCTTCAATTCACAGCTCACAACTCCCTTGTTGATCCTCAGATACCCTCAGATAGGAGATAGACTCAATGCTTGATCTACTGAACTCTCTGCTTTCAAATTCTTTTCTGATGACTTGAATGAGATTGCATTAGGATAATAACCTCTTGATAGGCCTCTAGAGATGAGAATAATGATTGGTCCCCTGTTGGATGACTTGCTATGCTATGCTATGCAGATGATTAGGCTATGTACATGACTCTATATGCAAATACTAATGATATTGAAACATAACCCAAGTGAAGAAGGTTGAGCAAATTTTAGGGTGCAACAGCTGCCCCTATTCAAGCGACTTGGACCCGATTGGGTGAAGAGCGAACGGCCTTCGAACATTCGAGGTACGAGACGGTTGAATACTAAGAACCCGAAAATTTGCCAACCGCAGAAATAAACTGCGCCACTGTTTGGGGAACGACATCCACTGCCTGGACCTGACTGTTTACAGCAACCCACTGCTCCGTTAGTGATGTGCTGGGGATTATTTTCATCGTTCTGAAAAAGATTCTATCACACCAGAGATAAAATTTTGTTTGTCCACGTTAGGACTCCCTCTGCCATCAACACGAAGAAATTTCAACTAAAACCTGTCCACGTTAGGACTACACCGTCTGTTAACCCAGAAAAACTCGGCAACTTCGCTGGGGATAACTCGTCCGCATTTCAATGAATCGTCCACGTTAGGAATAAACTCTTCCGCGTCAGGAGTAACACCGTCCACGTAAGGAATAAACTCTTCCACGTCAGGAATGAATCGCTCTTCCACGTAAGGAAAACCCTTCATCTTTCCACGTCAGGAAACAATCTTCTTTCCACGTAAGGAGAACTATATCAATCTGTCCACGTAAGGACTCCAATACAACTTGATATGTCCGCGTCAGGACTCCAATCTTTCCGCGTAAGGACTACAACTTCTTTTCTGAACCTGTCCACGTCAGGACTCAACTTTCCACGTTAGGAATCCACTTGCTTCTCCACGTCAAGAGTCGCATCTTCTTGATCTGTCCATGTAAGGAACACCTTTTCCACGTTAGGAATAACCTTCTTTCCACGTCAGGAATGCCATCTTTCCACGTAAGGAATCACATTTTAATTCGTCCACGTAAGGACTCCAACTTGTTCCACGTCAGGAACCACATCTTTCCACGTAAGGAAACCATAACCTTTCCACGTAAGGAAACCATAACCTTTCCATATAAGGAAACCATAATCTTTCTGATTTATCCACGTGAGGACTCTCATCTTTCCACGTAAGGAATAAACTTTCTTCTCGCTTTTGTCAAATTCTTCCATGTAAGGAATACGTCTTCTCTTGCTTTGTCCACGTAAGGACTCCATCTTTCCGCGTAAGGAAGCACAAACTTTCCCCGTAAGGAATGCAATCTTGGTATGTCCACGTAAGGACTCATATTTCATCTTGCTTTGTCCACGTCAGGACTACATCTCGACCTGCTGAAGTAATAGAACCTGTCCATGTCAGGACTTGCGCGTCTTCGACTTGCTGGGGAAATAAAACTTGTCCACGCCAGGACTCACGTTTCGCTCACCACACGAAGAAGGATAAATCTGTTCACGTCAGGACTCTCGCATCTTGTCATCACAAAGAACTACAAACTTGTCCACGTCAGGACGCACATTTCACCATTACGAACAAAGCTATCTGCTGGACGTAAATGGTCCACGTCAGGACACCAACACGAAGAGTAACCAATTTCGTCCACGTCAGGACTTCACACTCAATCAATACCGAGAACTCGAATCAGTCCACGTCAGGACTAACGCATATCGTCACCTGGAAAAAATGTCCACGTCAGGACTCCACATTCCAACAATTCTGAGGAATCAAACCTGTCCACGTCAGGACTAACACCTTTTATCAACTTGAAGAAATAAATCTGTCCGCGTTAGGACTCCCACTTTTCTAGCACGAGAAAGAATTTGTCAATAAAATTGTCCACGTTAGGACTCATCCTTCCACAAACTTCTCAGTACTGACGTTACAGCCACTTTGCAGCGAGATCTACTGAGGATATTTGGAAACCAAACTACCAGACGCCTGTTCTGATAACCTGCGGCAGCCTCTGAAATTATGATTCGTGACACCCTTTGATGACAAATGACTCTGCTGGGAGACGAGGAGACATTCCTCATGGTAACTCTGCCGGGGAAGTAAGAGAAATTCACAAATAACTCTGCTTAGGGATTAGGGAGGCATTTTGCCAAATAACTCTGTGGGGAATAATGCCACAAAAACATCATCGCTGAGTATCTCACGTCGAGATCTTGAATATCCGGTAATTCACTTGAGCAAGAGCTCTTTCCGCCTGCATGAGAAACAACACCTGATTTATGTTTCAAAATGCATATGTTTGATAATGATGTACTGCTCCATCCGACATGGAAATGTTATGCAGTTTTTCTTATTTGGTGGATGCAAGCATGATCCTATATGCTGATGCACATGCAAACTTGAACTGCTGGGATACAGAAACCGCTTCAGCAAAATAAATGCTGAAGTTAATATCGACTCCGCCGGGGATAGCCAGGTGCTACAGAATATTCCAGCAAAATAAATGTTGGGAGAGTGAAGTCGACTCAGCTGGGAAGTTGGGAACTTGAACCAAGCGCCTCATTGAAGCAACGCCCTGCTGGGGGATACAACTCTGCTGGGGAGTAGCGGATGTGCTCAGTATGATTGGACTTCTGCTGGATAATGAACGGATATCACACGGTATTCTGACAAAATAAATGCCAGGGCGCCCGACCAACTCTGTCGGGGAGAGTCTTAATCTTCGAGTTCCACTGGAAGGAATGAAAACACAAAGAGAACTCCGCTGAGGATGGGATGATTCTCTTGGGGATAATCAACTGACTCCTCTGGGGGAGAGTGAATGACCCTGCGGGGGAAGGTAAACTGTCTGAATACAGCTCACAAACATTAATCTTCTGCGGCTGAACCACTCTGCTTGAGATACACTGTCTAAATACAGCCTACGATCCTGGAACCGCCAATTTTGCTGAGGATAGACGACTTTGCTGGAGAATGCCCTTTGGCTAAGCTACGACTAGCTGGGAAATTTGATCTTCCTTCCGCAAGGAACCTTGCTGTCTTGGAAACACGACCTGCGTGGGGATCGAATCTTTTGTTGTTGCCATCTTTGGATCGTTATCTTCATACGGCTATGAATCCTGCAACAACACAAACAAGACAAGACAAGCCTATGCAACCAGATCTATTCAGGTTAGCATTAGTGACATTGTTTTCGGTTAATTCAAAGTTTTAGCAACTGTTGGCAAGGGCCAATGACGTTATGCATATACTAGTTTCATCAAACCTAGGCGTTAATCATGCACACAACAGTAAAGAACAGCATCGGGTACTGAATAACGTATTTTATTGATTGGGCCCCTGAATGGGCGGAGTTTTTGTACACGGAATGTAACTCCTGAAAAGAGGAAGCTACGCACAGCAAATACACAAGTATGCACAAGAAGCATAAATATATTGACAAATTAAATTTGTACACATGTCGGCAACTGGATGCAGACGAACATCACGAACTGATCCTCCTATGACTCGCCCGACTCTAATGCTTTTTCCCGATATTCACACGTTCGAAGAGATTGCGTCTGATAACCGACCTCTCGAGTATATTCTCCCGCACCAATGCTCAATGGCAGTAACAAATTCGGACCGCAGTCATTTGCTTTTCAAATCCCTAACTTTTGCGTGAACCGCCCTTTACGGGTTTTCAGTTCACCGGGATACCCTTTTTTGCCAAAGCCGCCCAGTGTAGGTTTTCAGCTTCGCGGGTGTACATTTTTCCATTTTATCCCTAACTTTTGCCCGAACCTTTCATTCTGTTTTTGGTTCGCCGGGATGCCCCATTTTTGCCTGGACTCTCTTTTTTCTGTCCAGCGGGTCAATTTTAAGCAAAGTATTTTTTAACTGCGTCCGAATTCACAGTCGACGTGAAGTCTTCACCGTCCATGGTGGACAACAACAATGCTCCTCCTGAAAAGACTTTTCTGATAACTTATGGCCCTTCGTAGTTGGGGGTCCACTTGCCCCTGTGATCTGCCTGCGGCGGGAGAATCCTTTTCAGCACAAGGTCGCCCGTCTGAAAGCTCCGCGGACGTATCTTCTTATCATATGCTTTCTTCATTCGGCTCTGGTACAAACGACCGTATGCTAGAGAAGCTAGCCTCTTCTCATCCATTAAACTCAGTTGGTTCAATCTGTTTTTTACCCATTCTGCCTCGTCTAGCTGAACATCTCGCAATACCCTCAGAGAAGGGATCTCAACTTCCAATGGTAGCACTGCTTCCATTCCATATACTAACGAGAACGGGGTTGCCCCGGTTGATGTGCGTACCGTCGTACGATAACCGTGCAAAGCAAAAGGTAGCATCTCATGCCAATCCTTATAGGTCACCACCATCTTCTGTACGATCTTCTTTATATTCTTGTTGGCCGCTTCGACAGCGCCATTCATCTTGGGTCGGTACGGGGAGGAGTTGTGATGTTCGATCTTGAAGTTCTGACATAGCTCCTTCATCATTTTGTTGTTCAGGTTTGAACCATTGTCAGTGATTATCCTCTCGGGGATTCCATATCGGCAAATGATATCTCTCTTGATGAATTTGGCTACTACCTGCTTAGTCACATTTGCATAAGACGCCGCTTCCACCCACTTGGTGAAATAATCGATTGCTACTAGAATGAACCGGTGTCCGTTAGAAGCTGTCGGCTCGATCTTTCCAATCATATCGATTCCCCACATCGAGAATGGCCATGGCGAGGACATCACATTCAGAGGACTCGGAGGCACATGGATCTTATCAGCATAAATCTGGCATTTGTGGCACTTCCTCGCAAACTTGAAACAGTCAGTCTCCATAGTCAGCCAAAAATAACCTGCCCGCAGCAGCTTTCTCGTCATAGCATGTCCACCAGCATGCGTACCAAAGGTACCCTCATGTATTTCCTCCATGAGCAACTTCGCCTCTTTTTCATCTACACAACGCAACAGCACCAAGTCGTGGTTTCTTCTGTATAAGACCCCATCCGGATTCAAATAGAAATTATCCGCTAATCTCCTGAGAGTCTTCTGATCTTGACTGGATGCCCCAGCCGGATACTCTTTATTCTTCAGAAAATTAAGGATATCAAAATACCATGGTTTGTCGTTGGATGCTTCGTCAATAGCAAATACGAAAGCTGGTCTGTCAATCCGAGAGATAACGATTCGGGGAGCCTCATTCCAGAAGTTGACTTTGTACATGGAAGACAAAGTGGCGAGAGCGTCAGCCATTTGATTCTCTGCCCGCGGTACGTGATGCAATTCAACCTTGTCGAAGAAAGGCAACAATCTCCTTGCATAATTCATGTAATGTATCAAGTTGGGCTGACGTGTCTCCCATTCCCCTTTGATCTGATTCACCACCAGAGCTGAGTCTCCGTATACGTCCAGATGTTTGATTCGCAAATCAATGGCTTCTTCAAGCCCCATTATACAAGCTTCGTATTCGGCTTCATTATTAGTAACGGCAAAGGTCAATCGGGCAGTGAACGGGATGTGCGACCCGTGTGGCGTAGTGATGATTGCCCCTATTCCGCTACCGTAAGCATTCACAGCTCCATCAAATATCATCTTCCATTTGGAACCCAACTCTGGTCCTTCGTCTGGCAACGGTTCTTCACAATCTTTCATCTTTAGGTACATGATATCCTCGTCAGGAAAATCAAACCTCATCGATTGGTAATCTTCAATAGGCTGCTCTGCCAGGTACTCAGACAGTACACTCCCTTTTATAGCCTTTTGCGAGATGTATTGGATGTCATATTCAGTTAAGACCATCTGCCAACGGGCAATTCTCCCTGACAACGCCTGCTTTTCGAATACATATTTGATAGGATCCATCTTCGAGATGAGCATGGTTGTGTGATTCAGCATGTATTGCCTCAAACGCTTGGCGGCCCAGGCTAGCGCGCAACAAGTTTTCTCAAGCATTGAGTATCGAGATTCACAATCTATAAATTTCTTACTCAAGTAGTAGATCGCATGCTCTTTTCTTCCTGTCTCGTCGTGTTGACCGAGAACACAACCCATGCTTCCCTCAAGAACTGTCAAATACATAATCAAGGGTCTCCCTGCCACTGGGGGTATCAAAATAGGAGGCTCCTGCAAATACTGTTTTATTTTATCGAACGCCTTTTAACAATTTTCGTTCCACGTTACAGCTTGATCTTTCTTCAACAGCTTGAACAATGGTTCACACGTAGCAGTTAGGTGAGATATGAACCGGGCAATGTAGTTCAACCTCCCTAAAAACCCGCGCACCTCTTTCTCTGTTTTAGGCGTTGGCATCTCTTGTATTGCTTTTATTTTTGCAGGATCGACCTCTATTCCTCTTTCGCTTACGATAAACCCCAGCAGTCTACCTGATCTCACCCCGAAGGTGCATTTGTTAGGGTTCAGTCTCAGCCTGAACTTCCTAAGCCTCTTGAATAACTTCAGCAGATTCACCAGATGCTCTTCCTCCGTCTGGGATTTGGCAATCATATCGTCAACATAAACTTCGATCTCCTTATGCATCATATCATGAAAAAGAGTCGTCATTGCACGCTGATACGTTGCCCCAGCATTCTTTAATCCGAAGGGCATCACTTTATAACAAAATGTTCCCCAAGGCGTTATGAACGTAGTCTTCTCCATGTCCTCTGGCGCCATTTTAATCTGATTATAGCCTGAGAAGCCATCCATGAAGGAGAATACGGAGTACTGAGCAGTATTGTCAACTAACACGTCGATATGCGGAAGTGGAAAATCGTCTTTTGGGCTCGCTTTGTTCAAGTCACGGTAGTCTACACACATTCTCACTTTACCGTCTTTCTTGGGCACTGGTACAATGTTAGCGACCCATGAGGGATATTTTGTCACATCCAGGAAACCAGCATCCCACTGTTTTTGAACCTCTTCTTTGATCTTCACTGCCATATCTGGTCTAGTTCTGCGAAGCTTTTGTTTGACCGGCGGGTATTCTTCTTTCAACGGCAGGCGGTGCACAACCATATATGTATCGAGCCCTGGCATGTCTTCATATGACCAAGCGAACACATCACTATACTCCCTGAGCATTTCAACCAGTCTTCGCTTGACATCGCTCTGCAGCGCGGCTCCTATACGAATATTCTTCTCAACCCCTTCTGACCCCAGGTTAATGATCTCGATGACCTCTTCGTGAGGCAGAATGACTCTTTCTTCTTGCTTCACCAACCAAGACAATTCTTCGGGAACGTCGCTATCTTCGACGACCTCTTCTTCGGCCTGAAATACCGGGTGCTCAAAGTCGGGACGAGTCATAGGTGGTTCAAGGATGTCATCTGAAAATGTAATCCTGCAAAAAGGAATGGTTAAGTGCTTCAAAATGCGTATAAAGCGAATAACCTCGTTGCCCTTTTATTGAAAAATATAAAACAGGAAAAACAGAGATCGAAATATTTGCACATGAAAAACGCCTTTTATTTAATGAGAAACATGCAATATTCATAACAGCACAGCCCTAAGCAAATCATGGTGCCCCGGGCAAGACACCATATTGTTCAACAATTAATAAAACAAAGTATTACTGCTTGAGAGTCACAGGAACAATCTCCTGAATAGACCAGTTGCACAAGCCCTGTCCTGGCACGCTTGGCTGAATCCAGGTGTCCATATCGCAATCGCTGTCTCCTTCGTCAGACTCGGATGCAGCGTTGATGGTCTCATGGCATACTCCACTGGCAGTGATGGTTATCGGTCCTATGAAACGAGGTGCTCCCTCAGCAGGTGTTGATGACGACGGTTGGTATCCCAGCCCGAATCGGTCCGTCTTCACAGGAATATCCAGCACTTTGCCCCAGCCCTTGGTCTCACCCGTCTCTACCAGAGCTTGAGCTTCTTTATATGACGAAACGGCTATCTCCGACACTTTGCTCGGCCCGGGACCTTTACCCTTGACGCGCAACCCTTCAAATGCCTGGCAGGGTGTTTCGTGAATCTCTCCGTCGACCTCCACATATTTAAATGACGACAGATGGCTGACCAGGATGTCTTCTTCTCCGCATACGGTGACCACGCTATCTCCGACCATATATTTCAATTTTTGATGCAGGGTGGACGTAACTGCCCCAGCCCCATGGATCCAAGGTCTTCCAAGCAAGCAGCTGTATGCAGGTTGGATGTCCATGATATAAAATTCAGTTGCAAATACCTCCGGCCCCACCTGTAAAGGCAATGTTATCGACCCAAAAACTGTTCTCCGCGTCCCATCAAACGCCCTAACCACCAAGTCACTGGGCGTGCACAGGATTCCTCTGACATCTAGCTTCATCATCGCCTTCTTGGGTAGCACATTCAAAGACGATCCGGTGTCTACTAGTACATGCGACATGACTGATCCTCTGCACACGACAGACACGTGCAGTGCCATATTATGATCTCTCCCCTTCGGGGTCAGATCGAAGTCTGTAAAGCCTAGGTTGTGGCCCGCATTCACATGCGCCAACACTCCTTCCAGCTGATTCACGGAAACGTCTTGGGGTACAAAGGAAGTATCCAGGACTTTCAACAAAGCGTTTCTGTGAGCTTCAGAACACAACAACAATGACAGTATAGATATCTTTGACGGCGTCTGCTGCAGATGCTCCACAATCTTATAATCACTTTTTCGAATCAAGCGCATGAACTCTTCTACATCCTTCGATGCCGTTTCTTTTTCATTTGCCTGCACAGGGACGTTCTCGACCATCTTCCCTTTCCCTTTTGCTAGTCTTTCGGCCTCTACCTCAGGCGAGGTGAAGATTCTACCACTCCTTGTCATGCCTCCGGAACCAACAACGTTATCGACAGTCTCAGCTGGCTGCTTATTAACATCAATTTTTACTCCGTCACAATACACTTCCAACCCATATGACCAGGGGACTGCTTTCGTGCTCTCGTATGGGATCGGTCCGGCCTTAGTAATGGTGATCGGCGGTCGCTGAGCCGGTGCCGTGATAGTGATTGTCTTTTGAGGAATCGTTACAGTGGCCACATCACTTTGATTATTTGTTACTGCCCCTGCAGGTTCTTCAGTTGCTGCTCGGTCAAACTGCAGTGTGCCGCCATCTATTAAAGCCTGAACACCTTTCTTTAAGTCATCACACCCCCCAGCTAGGGTCCAACATTCCAAGCAATACTCGTCACAACCTGGGTAGACACCCCCTTGTAGCAATCTGCTCTTTACCTCGCTTAGCGGCGTCTTCAGATCATCAACATGCATAATCAGATTCAAACCCTCCTCAGTCAGAATGGCATTAGCCCCATGATTAGGCATGGGCTTCTGCACTATATTCGGACCCGCCGTTCCGAAATTGATAGCCTTATTGTCCAATAGGTCCTGCACAACATGCTTAAAAGCATGGCAACCCTCTATATCATGGCCCGGAGCCCCAGAGTGAAACTCACATTGCCTGCTTGCATCGTAACCATACGGAGGAGTTCCTGTTATCGGTGCCAGAGTTCTCTTCTCTACCAAGTTCAACCCTAACAATGTTTGTAACAAGTCAGCATATGTTGAAGGATGCTTCTCGAATACTCTCCTTGGCTTACTACCTTGGAATCTTCGTTGGGCCGGCTGTGCCCCCTGCTGTGGCTGCTGCTGCTGTTGTTGTATTGGTTGTTGCTGTTGAAACGGAATAGTAACATTTGCCACCTGCTGCGGCTGATGATACTGGTTTCGGCCTCTGCCTCGGCCTCCAAACACTGCACTCGCATCGCCCTGACGGCGCCCACCAAAAGCCTTTCGGTTACTGCCAGATGCAGCTGGTTCCTCAACTTGGAATTTTCCCTGCTTAATGTTACGTTCAATCTTTTCTCCCATCAGAATTAAGTCTGAGAAACTGGCCAGAGATGTATGAAATAACTTGTCATGGAACATGCCTGTGAATGTGCCGACGAACATGTCATTCATTTCCTTGTCTTCTAAAGGAGGACGGACCCTAGCATCCATGTCGCGCCATCTTTGCGCGTACTCTTTAAAGCTTTCATCCTTCTTCTGAGATAGCCCTTGCAATTGGACCCGGTTGGGCGCCAAGTCGCTGTTATACTTGTAGTGAGCTACGAATGCCTCTGCTAGTTGCTTCCATGTCTTTATGTTAGTCGGTTCCAATCCCATATACCACTCTAGGGACGGGCCTGACAGGCTATCTTGAAAGAAATGCATTAGCATTCTCTCATCAGTTGAATACGCGGACATTCTTCGGTAATAAGCCCGCACGTGCACTTTCGGATAGGTGTCCCCTTTATACTTATCAAACGTGGGAGCTTTGAACTTGATTGGCACCCTCAAGCCAGGTACCAAACCCATTGTTGACATGTCTAAGCCCACAGCACTTTGGTTCAGGACCCCCTTCATCTGCTCTTCTAGCATTCTGATCTTCTGGGAGTCATCCATCGGCCCCTCGAAACCTCCATCGGAGAAAGCGTCCTCCTGCTGATCTTCTTGCCAGTTACCATTACCAGCTCCATACCCTCCATATCCATTATTACGGCCAGCTCTGATCTGATTCATCACCGGGCCTCGCCCTCCATGGCCGTATCCCGGAGCAATTCCAGCCGGTCCAAAAGCCATTAAGCCAGCGCCATTCCCATTTCCGAAACCTCCATAACCCTGATTAGTCATGCCATAACCGTCTTGCCCAAAGCCTTGAGCATTGAAACCATATTTCCCAGTATTATCGAATCCCTGGTCATTGAACCCGAATCCAGCATTGCCAAAGCCGTTGCCTCCCATGTTATCACCCAAGTTGATATCACCAAGCCCAACGTTATGGACAACAGTCTCGTTCCCACCTCCGACGTTACCATTCCCAGCAGCGGTAGCATTGTTGACATTAGCAGCAGGTATGTTGCCTACAGGCGGAGCCACTGGTGTGGGAGTGCCATCCCCATGAACCGTGTCGACTCGTACCGACTGATGATCCTCATTTCCATGCCCAGAATTCCTTGCCAACAGAGGCTGCACCATAGCCTGCAAATTCTCCTGACCCTTTGCAATAGTCTCCATGGTCTGCATGAAGAGTGCCAACTTCTCACGCATATCTTGCATCTCGTTCTGCATTTGATCCATGATTCTTCGACAGTTGGTGCGAGTGGAGTATCTGTGCGGGCGCTGATCTGCAATTCTGAAAAGACCTGGTACAGAGCAGGAGGTAAGATACCATCCAATGATTACCTGTAATGCAATATGAATATGAATGCAATGCAATGTGTCTGTGCATTAGGGAAATTCATTCCCCCAGTTCTATTGTGGAGGTGCCAGTGCAGTGACAGTGCTGACAATAGGAAAATCGGAGCTGAACCATAGAAAGCCTCATATATTGCAGAGAAAACCCAAATAGGCCAAGAATACAATATCACTGAGTACAACAAGAAGGCATGACCTCATCCAACAATCCTGGTGATGGTCAGCAATATGCAAATAAAGCATACAAGTGAATACATGGAATGATCAAGTGCTCTCAAAAGCCCGGTACTCTTCTATCAACTTCTTGGTCTCTGGATGACCTGGTCGGGTAAGCAGCCCTTCAACCAACTGGTTTCTTCTCTTGAGAACACGGCGCACGTCACCAGAGGTTTCTTCCCATGTCGCTTCTCCGAAGCAATCTTCTAGTTTCCGCTTTTGAGACACAACTTCATCTCTGCATTTGATGGCCTTGTTCAGTGCATTCTGGAGACTATACCGGGTCATCACTTCTTCTTCATACTTCTTGATGCTAGACTTCAACTGCTCTTCGAGGTCGGAGATTTGCTGCTTCAACTTATCTTCCCTCTTCTTATTGTTGGTGAGCGTAGCATTCCAAGTCTTATTGCAAGAAGAGATTTCTCGGTGCGCTGCGTCGAGCGCCTTCTTTTTGGATTCCAGCATGTCATGGGAGCTTCTGAACTCTTACCCCAGACGTTCGCGCTTTTTCTTCTCCTCAGTCAACTCATCCCCTAACCTGTTTAATAGCTCGATCTGCTGTTGGAAAGCATATACGGCCTTGTTTTTCTCACTGTGTATCTGAGCTAGCTCTTGCTCTAACCCTTCGTTGATCTTCATCAAGGCTTCCTTTTCCTTCACAACTTGCTCGTAGGCTTCCCTAGAAACAGTAGTTGGCTCTTCTACCGGAATAGGAACAAGGACCGGTGCAGCTGGAAATGGCATCAATAACTGACTGGCTCTTTCCTGGATCCAAACTTTGTATGGCGCATACGCCTGGCAATCGTTCTTGCCTAACAGTGGCTTCCCTCTGCGGTTAATACGTGTCCAGGCATACTGCAGCTCGGCTAGCAATTCTCCCTTCAAATCACCTGTGAAGTACAGAGATTCCTGTACTTCTTCCTCCTAAGGTGGGTTCTTCAGCGCATATCCAAACTGGCGAATGAATAGAGAAGGGTTGTAATTGATACACCCTTTTCTTCCTATCAGCGGAACATTAGGGTACCCAGAACAACTGAAGATGAGCTCAGATCCCAACAAATCTCGATCAAACCACTCAATATCTTTCGAAGATAGCCTCATCAGGCGCTCTGGCCAGCCAACTGGGACCGTAGTCTCTGCAACAGATCTTCTCTTAGGAAGGCGGCTCTCAAACCACATACTCAACAATGGTACACAAAATTGAACATTCTTCCCTCTTCCCTTCTCATTCTTGTAATGCAGTGAGTGGTAGAAATCTCCGAGCAAGGTAGGTACAGGATTACCAGCGGCAAACAAGTAGAAGGCGTCGAAGTCCACAAAATCAGGGATATTGGGGAACAATACTATGCCATAAATGCACAGAGCCAACACAGCATTGAAAGCAACCCAGCACCCACTCTTAGCGTACTCCTGGGCTTTACCAACCAAGAACTGGAGTGAGAAGCCTGGAACTCCACGGGAAACAGTAGTCAACAGTTCAGAAGCATCGATATGCAGGGCTTTTGCCAAGTCCTCTGGCTTGGGCTTGGCGCCAGAATGAATGAATGGAACCTGGTTCTGCACGGGCAGCTCAACAAACTCAGCGTATTCCTCCAGGGTTGGTCCCATAATAAAGTCAGCGAATGTAAAACACCTCAAAGCAGGGCCATAGAATTGCATCAAAGCATACAACCCATCCAACTCTACCTCTGTGGGTTTGCACACCAATCTCAATAATCTTCCATAGCTCATCCTGAAGCTCCTACGAACACCCTCATCAGCAAGAGAGATCAACCCAAGTAGGGGAACAACATCAGGAGTAGGCAATTTGTAAGCAACTGTCCTCCTTAAGCTAGTCATGATCAATACTCAGAAGTCCGGGCACTAGAACTAGGGAAATGCAAATGCACCTGCAGCACAGACACACGTTATTGAAATGCAAATGGTAATGGATATACAGTAATGCAATGCAAGCAACATGCAACAGGGACCAAATGCCGTGGCTGAATAGCCTGAACCATATCAAGAAAATCTCAGATAGACCCTCCAGAAGTCCTCAAACCCTGGTCTCAGATAGACCTCAAACAAGGCTCCAATACTGGTCTCTGATAGACCCTCAACATAACTCTAATCGGTCTCTGATAGACCTCAAATCACATCTCCAATTGGTCTCTGACAGACCTCAGAACACATCTCCAACTGGTCTCTGGCAGACCTCAGAACACATCTCCAACTGGTCTCTGACAGACCTTAGAACACATAAATTACCAGGATCTCTGATCAAGAAATAACCGGTATCTGAAGGTCTAGTTACCTGCATAACCCCGAACCCTCTCACGGGTGGATGGCCCTATAACTGGCACAAGGTACGGCATCCTATGCGGTCGTCGGCGTCACAGACTTTCAGGGTTGATGGTACGATTCCCAGAAGGAGTGGCATCATCAATTCCTGAAGAGGCCTCACTTAGCCAACTTCCAAATGATCGGTCCCCAGAGTCGACAATCCAACTAACCAGCAACCCACGCCAACCAAAGGAAGGGGCAGGAGGCCAACCAGAGGAACCTCGTCTGAGTGTAGATTTCATGGGACACCAAGGCAAGCAAAGCAAGCGGGCGCCCACTAATCTCTACTCTAATTCTAGGTGCACTCAAGCCCAGGTCCGGCTTATCTCTCAATATCAGAACACCCGTCACACCCCAATACAACAATAATAATCAATAAGATAAAGCTGAAAATAAAGGTCAGAAGTATAAATCCATACAAAATCCTCGACGGGAAAACAAGCGCTAGGATTGACTCGCTCAAGGGACGTTGGATCCCAAACGCATAAGAACCATCGCAGTCCTTAGCAGCCAGGGGACGTTGGGTCCCCAGCAGAGTCGCCAGCTGTCGCTACTGCGAAAATCGGCGCCGGCTGAACAGAAGAGTCGCCACCGTGCGTTATTTATCCCACAGGAGGGAAAGGAAACGCTCAGAGTAAACCTCGCACAACACGGGAAAGGTATGGTCGTCGCAACCAAAACCTGGATTCGGGAGTCGGTTACGCAAGGGGAAGGTATTAGCACCCCTCACGTCCATCGTACTCGATAGGATCCATGCTTGTTTTCGGGTATGGATTGTTATTCTATCTAAACTAAAGGTCTGGGGTTAAAAGAAAAGAAAATGACTCGGCAAAGTATCGCACTTTATGCCTACGTATTCCCGTCTGGAACGAGAAATCAGAGTCAACGTAGTTCGCCTACCTACGGGAAAGGAGGGGAAGGTTGCTCGCTAGGATATCACATCCTATGCCTACGTACTTCCACACAACATGGAAGATCAGAGCAAATGTAGTTCGGGCTACGTACGACACAAGTCTGTCTGGGTTGATTTTATACCTTCTGAAAAAGGGTTTTCTGATTACTGGTCCAAGCGGACAAAAATGACGTCTTGATGAGTTCACCTTCTTTTACGGAAGAAGTGTCTTTTATTGTGTTTTGAATCTTTATTGTTTTTTTCTATTTGTTTTTAGAGAGAAGAGACAGAACTCTAACCTACGGTTGCGAAGGGAATCAAACTAACCTAACGTTATCATGCATGGGTTAAGACCTAGTGTCTATCATGCTCCTCTCTTGCACAGAGAGAAACAGAGATCCTACGGGATAGGCAGAAACAGAAACAATAACAGATATAATAAAGCGGTAAAATGCATGGATGCAACAGTACAAGCGAGGCAAGGGAGTCCCACTCAACCTCGAACCTAGAAAACAATAGGCGAAAGTGAACAGGATTCACTTTCAACCCAACAGGTTAACAGCAAACAATACAATCAGGAAAACCAAACAATACATCAGAAATGAAATACAGCAGAAAAATAAATAGCATCAGCAGCTCTGAATTAACCTATGGCTTCAAGTAATCTTCAATTAGCTACAGGCTTCAACAAGCATCAATCTCCATCTTCATGGCCTTCAGGCAAGGGCTTTGATCATCAGTCTTCCATCTGCAATGGCTTTTCTTCAAGTTCCAAACCTCCAGGATGAGGGATCAATCACAAGAGTGAATTGGGTGTTAAGCAATCAGTTGACTACCAAGGGTGGTGAACAGACTGCTACTAACACATAAGATATTTTCTCTCAAGAGTTCTATCCCTTAGACATTAGCACCAAGCCTTCCAAAGGAAGGGGGTGAGTGTCTTAGAGAGACTCTGCATCACAGAGAAGAATGGAGGCAGTCAAGACCTTCCATGTTTTAGAATCAAGCTTGCTACTCTAGGGCTCTGCCTAACTCCTAGATCCTAGACTCCTCAACAGCTGCCAGCAAAGGATCTCCTCATCAACTCTGGAAGTTGGTCTTCAGCATCTGGATCTTCAATGGCTTCATCATCACAAGTCTTCAGCTCTCCCAATCCCCAAGCAATCCCAATACCCATACAGACAAACAATAATCCCCAGAGGGCACACCACACCAATCAATCAAATATAGACAGTATATTAATAGCAGTAGGGGAATCCTGATTTTTTCTAAGGGGATCTAATAACTATCCATAGTCCCTATAGTCCCATACCCCAAACTTTCAATTTCTAAATCCTAAGGGAAATGATTCAATTCTCCTAAGTCATCACTTAAACCCTAATTTTGTTCATGTTGTTCACACCTAAACTAATCACCTAAAACTAAGTCCTAAAAAATGGGAACTAAATTGTATACACAAGCTAATCTTATCTACTAATCAACCTAAAAAGAATGGGTGAAAAATATTAAAGCATCTATTAGAACAAAAATTATCAAATTCATGTACTAAACAAAATATTATTTACACCTAATTAAAAGAAAAATATGCCAAAAAATAAGAAAATGAAATGAATTATTAATTTTTTTGTATGAGAATTTTCTTGACAAAATTAAGAAAATAATGCAAAAAGAACCAATGGAAAATATGCATTTTATGATTTGTTAGGAATTTTAAAAGATTTAATGTTTTTTTGAAATAAAATGAAATGAATTAATGAGAAAGGGGTGCAGAAAGTGATGAATTGCAGTTAAAATATGGGAACGGGCCAGGCAGGGGGGTGCTAGTATCACATACGCGCGAGGCCCAAAAACATCAGAAAATAGCAAGAATTAAAAAAACGGAAACGGTGCGAATAGCAGATTTTTTAGTTCATTTCCAATTGGGCCATGCACTTGGGGGTGTGAAAAGCAATGCAATCTGAGCCCAGTTTGCCACCATAAGTGAAACGGTGCGTTTGATCATTTGAAATTCCCTCCGTTTTTTCTTCTCCAATCGTGGCCATTGATTGAGTCTCCCGGTCAAAGTCAAGGATCAGATCGTGTGGCTCCCAACCTTTCTTCAACCTCCAGCCAACCCTAATGCCTGAAAACCCTAGCCATGCATGCACATTCAAGAGCTCTGTTCTCTCTCATTTCACCATGAATTCCCTCGACTCCAAGAGCAAAGTTGCTCTAAATTCCTCCCTCTACACGGCCATGACAACAACTTCCTCTAAAACTCAAACAATAAGCAAACCCGATAAGCATAACAAAACTGATCCACCATTTTCACCTGTCATCAATTGCTCTAAACCTCACTAATTCTTGTCCTAAACTCATCTACACCTTATGCTGATCTCAACATGCTATTCCATCAAGATTTTCGTGCATTAAATCATGAGTTACCAGCCCTACCAGATCTTGCACTCCATGACCAAACTTCATGAAAGCTCTCCAAACTCACCAAACTAAGTCATCTATCCTATCTTACCAATTCTATGCTAACAAAACCTTGTGATCCTAACCTAAACAGCCAATTCGAATGAGAAACATACCTGGTGCAATTGATGAAAACAACTGCTAAAACCTCTTGATCCAATGCTTGAAATGATTGAAAACTGATCAATGAACTTGATGATGACTTCTGTATGCAACAAATATGACTCCAAAGCTTTGAATCTCTCAATTCCAAAATTTGTGCTTTTTGAATGGTGAACTTGCACAGCTCGAATCCACCTCAATTCTACCAAATGATTGTATGAATTCTGATCTAGGGATGATGATGATGAATACCAGATCAAGAATGGGGAAAATTGATGAGAATTTGGAAGAGTTTGAATTGATTTTGCAAGTGGGAGAAAATGTATGAAACTTGTGTTTATGAGTAAAATGAGATCACCAACCATGGCATGGAGTTACTCATATCAATATATAGGTGAGGTTAGAAACTCCTAGAAGCTTGGAGAAGCTTCCCATGTATGATTTCCCTTGGATTTGGCTTATGTATCTTCCATTACAAGTAACCATGAATAACTCCCAAAATGTGAACCAAGCTCAAAATTCTACTTTAGCCAATGTTCTCAAAATGATTTTTCCATTCAAAATGACCTATAACTTTGCCCCATTTGGCCAAAATATGAAAAATCTCATTTTTAAGTCCATTTTTATTCATTAAATCCAACAATTTTGAAACCTTGTGCTATGAATCTTTCCAATCTCTCATGGTCACTTTTATATACTCAAAATGTCATTTGGAGCAAGTTTGATGTTGTACGTTTTTCCATTTGAGGCCTCCTTGTATGAGTTTTGGGCATAAGTTGAAATGACCTGTAATTCTCAAATGACCAGAATACCCTTTGCTTGCCAAGACCATAAGTAGAGTTCCACAAATCAGATGAAGGCATACCATACCTCTTCAGAAAGCTAAGACAATGAGGAACAACTCTTATGTTGACCATAAATTCATTTAAAATCTCCTTGAGGGGTAAAAATTGCTTGGAAGTCAAGTCACTTCCACAGACAAAATTTCAGATACCTCAGATGACCTGTAACTTGCAAGGACCATAACTTGAGTTCTATAAATCTCCTTGAGGTCTTCCACCACTCAAATTAAAGGTCTTGAGATCCTCTACAAGTTACATGTTGGCCAAGGATCCATTTGAAGCTTGCATTTTGACTTATCTTGCTTGGAAATTTGACCTAAACTAGGGGATTTTACACAGAAACCCTAATTTAGAAACTCCTCTTCTCCTTGATTTCTCTTGATTTCTTCTTGGCATATCACCATATCCTTCTTTGTATGTCAAATGATGAACCCCACATCTCTCCAATAGACCTTAATGCCCTTCAATCAGTCAATTGACCTAGGGTTGACCCAGATGAAACCCTAGTTGACTGTCTTCAACTGCAGCTCTTGTGCTCACATCAATGACTTATCTCCTTCTCCCAATGACTTTCTAAGTCCTCCATAATGTTTAGGTACTCTCCATGCCTTCAATTCACAACTCACAACTCCCTTGTTGATCCTCAGATACCCTCAGATAGGAGATAGACTCAATGCTTGATCTACTGAACTCTCTGCTTTCAAATTCTTTTCTGATGACTTGAATGAGATTGCATTAGGATAATAACCTCTTGATAGGCCTCTAGAGATGAGAATAATTATTGGTCCCCTGTTGGATGACTTGTTATGCTATGCTATGCAGATGATTAGGCTATGTACATGACTCTATATGCAAATACTAATGATATTGAAACATAACCCAAGTGAAGAAGGTTGAGCAAATTTTAGGGTGCAACAACTGGCATCTTCCAGAGGTGCTTTTGCGTTCAACTCTATCTCCAACAAGATCAGCATCACAGAAGCCTACTAATTTATATTCATCAGATCTTCTGTAACACAGACCCACGTTAGTTGTACCTTTCACATACCTCAGAATTCTCTTAACAGTGGTTAAGTGAGATTCTCTAGGATCTGATTGGAATCTAGCACATAAACATACATTGTAGAGAATGTCAGACCTAGAAGCAGTCAAATACATAAGAGAGCCAATCATACCTCTGTACAGCTTCTGATCTACCTTTTTACTTACCTCTTCTTTTCCCAGAGTGGAAGTTAGATGCATGGGAGTCTTAGCTAGCTTACTCTATGTCAGATTAAACTTCTTCAGAAGCTCCTTCACATACTTCGTCTGATGTATGTAGGTGCCTTCTGGAGTTTGATTAATTTGAATGCCCAGAAAGAATCTTAGCTCTCCCATCATACTCATTTCAAACTCTGCCTGCATAGACTTAGCAAACTCCTTTTCAAGTGAAATATTTGTGGTTCCAAAAATAATATCATCAACATAAATCTGACAGATTAAGATATCTTTCTTAATTGATTTATGAAAAAGAGTGGTATCAACCTTTCCTCTGATAAAATTATTTTCCAGAAGAAAATTACTCAGCCTTTCATACCAAGCTCTGGGAGCTTGTTTTAGGCCATAGAGTGATTTCTTTAATTTAAAAACGTGTTCTGGAAATCTTTCATTTTCAAATCATGGGGGTTGATGAACATATACTTCTTCTTCTATTAAACCATTTAAGAAAGCACTTTTAACATCCATCTGATACAGAGTGATGTTATTCTGTGCAGCAAAAGAAATTAGCAAGCGTATGGATTCTAACCTTGCCACGGGAGCAAATGTCTCTATGTAATCAATACCTTCTTGCTGACTGTAGCCTTGAGCAACAAGTCTAGCTTTATTTCTGATGACTTCTCCTTGCTCATTTAACTTATTTCTGTAGACCCATTTTGTTCCAATAATGTTGAATCCTCTTGGTCTTGGAACCAGATCCCAAACATCATTTCTTGTGAATTGATTCAGCTCCTCTGGCATTGTAAGTATCCAATCGTTGTCTTGCAGAGCTTCATCGATAGAGGTAGGTTCAATAATTGACACCAGACCAAACAATAATGTCCCAGAGGGTTTGAGGAAGGATCTTGTTCTTATAGGATCATCCTTCTTTCCAATAATCATCTCCTCTGGATGAGAAGATTTGATTCTGGAGGATCCTTTCAGAGTTGGTTCTTCATAAATAGTTAAGTTGTCCAGATGAGCAGCTAATGGAGTGGCATCTGGAGTTGCTTTTGGTTCTTTAGCTGGAACTTTGTTTGTCTCTGATTCTTCAGAGTCTGTGAGAAGAACTTCTCGATATGCAGAAATTTCAGACTGCTTTGGCTTTTGATTGCCAAGCTTATCATCAAATATGACATGAATTAATTCTTCCACAATTTGTGTTTCAGTATTGTATACTCTGTAGCCTTTTGAGCGTTCAGAATATCCAAGCATAAAACACTTTTGTGCTTTATAGTCAAACTTATTCAGATTATCTTTAGTGTTCAGAATAAAACAAATACATCCAAAAGGATGGCAATATGAAATGTTGGGCTTTCTATTTCTCCATAATTCATAAGGAGTCTTCTCCAGAAGATGTCTTACAGAGACTCTGTTCTGAATATAACATGTTGTATTTCTTGCTTCTCCCCAAAAATATTTAGCCATATTTGTCTCATTGATCATGGTTCTGGCCATTTCTTGCAATGTTCTATTCTTTCGTTCTATAACTCCATTCTATTGAGGAGTTCTAGGACATGAGAAATCATGTGCAATGCCATTTTCTTTAAAATATTTTTCAAAAGATTTATTTTCAACTTCACCACCATGATTACTTCTGACTTTGACAATATTAAATTTCTTTTCATTTTGAACTTGATTGCAGAAATCAAAAAATACAGAGTGAGACTCATCCTTGTGTTTTAGGAATTTTACCCATGTCCATCTGCTGTAGTCATCAATGATGACAAGCCCATACTTCTTACCTCTGATGGATGCAGTTTTCACTGGTCCAAATAGATCAATGTGCAGAAGCTCTAATGGTCTAGAAGTAGAAACACCATTCTTTGGTTTGAAAGTGGATTTTGAAAATTTGCCTTTCTGACATGCTTCACAAAGAGCATCTGAGTTGAACTTCAACTTAGGAATTCCTCTGACCAGATTGAGCTTGTTAATCTGAGATATACGTCTCATGCTAACATGTCCCAATCTTCTATGCCAGACCCATTGCTCATCATTAACAGACATAAGACATTTAACATTTTGATTTTTCAATTCTGAAAGTTTTATTTTATAAATGTTGTTCTTTCTTTTACCATTAAAGAGGATTGATCCATCTTTCTGACTAACAGCTTTGCAACATTTTTGATTAAAGATAATATCATAACCATTGTCACTTAATTGACTTATGGACAACAAGTTACGAGTTAATCCTTCTACAAGCAGAACATTTGAGATAGAAGGGAGGTTACCATTACGAACTGTTCCAGAGCCAATGATCTTGCTCTTTTGGTTTCCTCCAAATTTCACGTCTCCACCAGATCTAAGTTCCAGACATTGGAACATAGACCTTCTTCCCGTCATGTGTCGTGAGCATCCAGAGTCCAGATACCAGGACTGGTGTCTCAACCTTGCTGCTAAGGACATCTGCAACATAAATTATTTTATCCTTAGGTACCCATATCTTTTTAGGTCCTCTGGGGTTAGTTGTTCTGAAGTTCTGCCTGAACTTCTATCCATTAAAAGCAGTTGTGCTCTGACGCAGCTTAGGTTTATTAAAAATTATGGTGTTCTGATCTGAACGTGTGTATTTTATGTCATGTGAGTGACCAAATTTAAAATGAGAATATAGAGGAGTATAATTGATAATTAACTTATCAACAGATTTTGGATTTGATTCCTTCCCAGAAGATGATTCATATCCAATCCCTTTTCTGTTGTTCCTGCTCACACCATAGATCATAGAAGCCATTTTGCTTCTGTCTATGCTTCTGGACAGGAATCTTTGAAAACTATGGTCATACTCTTCTAAAATATTTTTAGAGCTAGACGCAATATCTGTTTCAGATTTTTGTTGAGCCTTTTCCAATTCAATTTTAATTTGAAAATTATTTTCTTTCAGCTCAGCAATTTCTGATTTCAGCTGACCATTCTCAGATGCAAGACTACTTTGCAACTTCTTGTATTTGAGTCTGATCTTACTATAGTTTTCACACATATCAGATAAGCTTTCAATTAACTCATCTCTGGTGAGATCAGCAAATACCTCTTCTGAATCTGATTCTGATCCAGATTCAGATGATTCTTCATGCTCCTCTATGTCAGCCATTAGTGCAACGTTTGCATATTCGTCTTCAGACTCTGACGAGGCTTTAGAAGAATATGAGTCATCCCAAGTAGCCATCATATCATGACTTTCTTTTTCTTCACAAACTTCTTCTTGGGTTTATCCTTCTGAAGTTTGGGACAATCATTCTTGTAGTGTCCTGGCTCTTTGCATTCATAGCATACTACTTCCTTTTTGCTAGGTCTCCTGTGACCAGAGGATTCTCCACGATGTTCTGGTATTTTGAATTTTCTGAACTTCTTTTGCTTGTGCTTTCAGAGTTGATTTATTCTTCTGGATAGTAAAGATAGTTCGTCTTCATCTGATGAAGAATCTCCAGAGCTTTCTTCTAGCACCTGAAAAGCTTTAGTTTCAGATTTTTTGTTAGATTTTAAAGCTATGGACTTACCTTTCTTCTGAGGCTCATCTTCTTCAAGCTCTATCTCATGGCTTCTTAAAGAACTGATGAGTTCCTCCAGAGTAATTCTATTCAGATCTTTTGAGAGCTTTAACATTGTGACCATAGGTATCCACCTCTTTGGTAAACTTCTGACTATATTCTTTACATGATCATAAATGGAGTAACCTTTGTCAAAAACCTTCAATCCAGCAGTCAGAATCTGGAATCTAGAAAACATGGTTTCCACATATTCATCTTCCTCCATCTTGAAGGCTCCAAACTTTTGAATCAGCGCTAGAGCCTTTGTTTCTTTCATCTGCGTGTTTCCCTCGTGCGTCATCTTCAAGGACTCAAACATATCATGCGTTGTATCTCTATTGGTGATTTTCTCATATTCAGTATGAGATATAACATTCAACAGAATTGTCCTAGCCTTGTGGTGATTTTTGAAGTCTTTCTTTTGTTGATCAGTCATTGATTTTCTATCAATCTTTTTACCTTCACCATTAGTGGGGTGAGCATATCCATCAATGACTATATCCCAGAGATCAGCATCATAGCCAAGAAAGAAGCTTTCAATTATGTCCTTCCAGTAATCAATTTTTTCTCCATCAAACATAGGAGGCTTTGTGTTGATTCTGTCTTTCTCTTCATATTTGTTGTTCAACCCAGCGTTGTTTGAATATTCAGCCATAGTAAATCAAAGAGTTTTCCAAACGGATCTTTTATCTGTCACTGTTAGGTGATAGCACTCAGAACCGTGCTCTGATGCCAACTGAAGGTAAGGAAAACACTTAGAAGGGGGGGTTGAATAAGGATTTTGAAAACAAATAAGTTAATAAAAATAACAGGTATTTTTATACTGGTTCGTTTGAACTCAAACTACTCCAGTCCACCCGGCCAAGGTGATTTCGCCTCTCTCAAATGAGGAATTAATCCAATAATCAAAAATTGATTACAATCTTATCACTAAGACAAACTTGTCTTAATCTTCTCAAGAATACTGACCACAACTTGGTCTCTCAAGGATCTATTACAAAGTAATAATAAAATGTGTTTAAGTGCTTCTAGAATAAGCTATTTCACAACAGTGATTTTACACAAGTTAAAGAACAATGAAACTTTCTATTTTCTTTTCAGCGAAAGTTGTATGTATGTTGTAGAATGATGCTTTCACTTTTTGGAATAATGTATTGTATAATCTTGTGTTGCTGAATTACTGTTGAAGACTTCTTTAAATACTTCACATTTCTCAAATAGAGTGCACATCCTTTTTTGTCTTCTTTGACTGTTCCTTTTCCAGAAGAGGAATGTTCAGAGATATCCTTTTTGTTCTGACATCCTGTTTCATACACAAAAGAGGAATAGTTTCGTTGGATGTAGGAATAATGTCGTTGGAATAGGCAATGAGTCTTTCTTGAACATCATCTTTTTAATTGAGCGAATATGAAAATAATTCCTTGCATCAGATCATCTGATGATGTTCCATTTTCTTTTTATCAGAGTAACTCTCTTCCAGAGTTCTGCAGCTTAGTGCTAGCGTGATTGTTTGAACAAACTATTCATCCAGAGGAACACTTCAGATCAGAGCAGATCTTCTCTCTTATGTGTTATCCAAATATATCAAAGTCTTGTGACTAACGTTTCAGAGCCTTACTTGATTTGATTCTCAGAGCCTCTGCAGTTGCAATGTTGAGTTTAGTATGCTCAGAGTTTTCTGAATCTTCGCTTTATACTTTACGCTCAGAGCCTTCTGTAGCTTCACTTTTCACCAAACGCTCAGAGTCTTCTGTAGCTTCGTTTTTCACCAAACGATCAGAGTTTTCTGCAGTTGTAGCTTAACGTTCAGAGGAATCTGTAGCTTAATGTTTAGAGGAATATTTATTCTGAAACAAAAAATACTTGAACAAAATTAGAGTATATATTTTCTCCATACAAAATTTCATTATTGTTATCATCAAAACATTGAGATATATTAAGAACCAATATGTGTTCTAACAGCCAGTATTTGGACTTATCGGTGTTGGGTTTGGCCGGTATCTGCTTTGGGAACCAGACCCCTGCCTGGAAAAATTTTGAGTTGGCGCACTCAGTGAGGATCTTCTCCCTTGAGACTGTTAGGGGGTGTATTCGTGGAATCTGCCAGAGGGCCCCTTGTTGTCCCGGGTCTCGCGGGGACAGTCTTCTTGTTTTTTATCTCCTCGACGGGATGCCGATGGCTCGTCGGTCCTGTTTAGACGGGCATTCTCCCTGTGTTTGGACTCACAAGCAGAGCTGGAAACCTCTTTCTCCTCGTATAGAATGTACGACTGAACTTTGAGGAGAAAAGCACCCAGTGTTGTCGGGGGCCGGAGGCCTATAACTTTGGCAAAGTCTGTGCAGGGACGGAGCCCGCGCTCTAGAAGAAACCTCTTCATGTCATCAGTGGTAGAGACTTGGACAACCTCCTTATTGAATCTTTCAATGTAGGCTTGTATGGGTTTGTCCCTGCCCTGAATGATGGCCTCGAGGGAGGCTTCGGTCTTCGGATGTCGGCGAGAAGCCGTGAAATGTCTGGAGAAGAGTCTCCCCAGTTGTCTCCACGAGGTGATGGAGTCGTCAGAGAGTCCTTTGTACCAGGTCATTGCCCCCTTCCCGAGTGTGGTTGGGAATAACCTGCACTGGATGGCGCCCCGGACACCGCAATAGTTGAGCAGCGCATCAATGTTTTTGATGTGTTCGTCAGGGTCAGTTGTTTTGTCGTATGTGCCTAGAGAATGAGGTTTCTCTAGTCTCTTTGGGAGGCGGATGGCTACAATTTCCTGGGACAATGGACCGCGAGGCTCGCCGTCGCTGCTGCTGCTGGTCCAAGAGGGAGAGCGGGCGTCACGTCTATAAGTGGGACGGTGGCCTCGTCGCGGAGACGAGGTTTGTGCTCGGCCCTTGGATCTGGGTGGCGAACATAGAGATTCTACTTGGTGTCCTCTTCGGATCCTCTTAGGCTTCGAGGACTGCCGGTTCCAGGGAGAAATTTGGTCACGTTTGCAGACGGTCACAGTCTTGGGTTCTTAAGTCATTTAACGGTTCCTCTCGCGCCAGGGAGGGGGACCCTGTCGCCGCTTACGTTCTTTCCTCGATGGAGGGGATCTTGGACGACGAGATTCATCCAATGCTTCAATCCTCGCGCTCTGGTTGAGGATTAAGAGGTTGGTTTTGTTGAGAACCTCAAGGAGGGCTTCCATGGTCGGGTCAGCGTTGGGCGGAACTGGAACTGGTAGGTTCTGTGAGACAAGTGGGGCTTCATCGTGATCTGCATGAACAGGGGATGGATAAGTTGTGGCTCCGTCCCTTCGTCGGAGGACGTCGCCGCCATGAGAGGTGGAGGCCCCTTCAACATCAGTCTTGCTAACAGGGAGGAAAGTAGAGTTATGAGCATCAAGATTTTTGCCACAGGCAGCCATGATCAGAAAGATTGAAGAATTGTTTTGGTCTTGTGTTCTTGTGAAGAGAGAGAAAAGACGGGGATAACAACCTTCCCACAAACGGCACCACTGATATTATCGAACGATCAGAATCTGAGATGGGCCAATGACAAACGTATGTGATGCTGGGTATGAAAGAGAAGGAGGGAGTGTGCTTGCAAGACACTCCCATGCTAAAGTAAGAAAACGAGCAAGAGAGCGAGCAAGTACAAAATATGTGTGTTTCAAGGTGAGAAATTGGATACCTGACCCTCTCAAATGAGAGGGTTTTTATAATGCCACCAGCGCTTGGCCATTAGTCCCTATTTTCGGGGGGAAATAATCGTTTCCTGAAGAATAGGTAACTTCCAGAAATAGCCGTTGAGACTGGCAGACGTGCCTATAACTAGTCGTTGGCGTGGACACAAGCGTCTTGGCTATTTCTGGATGGTGGCACCGTGCGAGACGGGCAAAGACTACCGGAGAGAAGTGTTATGGCCAAGGGTAAATAGGTCAGCCTCCTCTGTTGGAGGGGTAGAAAGGTAAGCTTTCCACCAAAGAGGTTGGACCTGGGCAATTGGGCCGTTCTGAGCAGAAGTGGATTGGGCCATGTCCATCCATTGGGTCAGTCCAGAACAACTTTTTTGTAGTAGCTCATGATAAATAGACGTGCGTTTTTCATTGCTTAAGATTCTTAATCTCTTTCCTTCTCTAGGTTCTGCTTTAACATTTTCTGCAACATACACTGTAAATTAAAAAAAATGATTACTAGAAACAAGCAAAAATATTGAACTCTGGCATAAAACAAATGAAGCAAACTCCCCATTTAGTATTACAATGAGAAAGGTTGGTATCTAGTTAAACATCGAAGTAAATCTTGAGGGAGAGTTTTATATTGTGGAATTAGGGGCTATAAAATCAGTGTTCAGGCTAGAAAATCAGGGGCTATAAAAATTTCATTTAAAATACGCCACAATATGATTCCACCATTATCTTACATAAAAACATGAGATAAATTATATAAAGACACTTAAAAATATTGTTTCAAATAAATAAAAAATTAACAATCCTATGATTGACATTTTAATGTCTGAAATAGAGTCAAAATAATATATTATTGTCTTACCTATCTTTGATAGGCATTTATGCACACCAAATTGTAGGGGTTCCCTAGTCAAAAAATATCACAACATGCTTGTAGCCTTTAAAATGCAAAATGGTTATCGTGTAAGGCAAATTGATAAACTTGGATGTGATATTGTGATGTTACATTTACTTCAACATGCATGTATACTTTTAATATCCACTTCACATACATAAAATTAAAAGTAACCAAACACATATGAAATGAAAAATATACCATTGTGATTGTTTGTTTCAATCTCCTCTTGTAAGTTATCTTCACAAGACTCATCAATGTCATTGGTTGCTTCAAACTCCTCTTCTAAATTATCTTCATCAAATTCATCTAACTCAAATATATGTTGGTTTGTTAATGATGTTTTTGTACCACTATCTAAAGCCATACTTGATGAGTTGTAAATATTTTGAACTTGTAATATGAAACCATATTATATGTACTACTAGTTTTAATTTTTCGGTGGGAAACTTAAGTTTTTATTAAAATAATTGGAGAGAATATTTTTTCCTTTAGTCATTCATTGAAACAATAAGCAATACTAGTATTTCTATAGTAAAAATAATCATTTAATGAAACAGTGGGCAATACGTATTCTTATAGCAAACAATGTTAATTTCAAAAATTTAAGAGTAGTTGAAAAGTACAACGGAAGAGAGAGAGAGAGAGTTATGTGCACTAAAATATGGAATTAATTATTTGAAGTAAATAATTTAATGAGTATTTATATTGGTGATTCATATAGCAAACAATGTTAATTCCAAAAGTTTAAGAGTAGTTGAAAAGTACAACGGAAGAGAGAGAGTTATGTGCACAAAAATAAGGAATTAATTATTTGAAGTAAATAATTTAATGAGTATTTATATTGGTGAGTTTTATTTGGAAAAAGAAAGTATATGGTAGATTAAAATGAAGGTAGAATGGGAAAAAAATTATAACAATTCATTTATCTTGGTTGGAGAGTTTTATGCTAAAACGACATTTAAAAAAAAATGGAGGGAGTAATTTTTAACTTTTTATTTTTTAAAAACTATTTGAAGTAGCTTTTTAAATTTATTGTTTTTAGTTTATGACTTTTTTTTTCATTTGTACTTTCACTGTTTTATGAAAATCTCATTTTTACTCTTTATATTATTATGATTTAAATTAAAATAATTGTGTTTTAGTTGAGAGAATAAAAAATGTTAATCATTATATTCACTAACAAATTTACGATGCAATCTATCTTCCATTTTATTATTAATGAAATATTTTGATTTATTATATTGAATTATTTTTTATTACTTTTAAGTTATTATTTCAGTTATTTATTACTTGAGTTTTTATTATTAATATGTTACTTTTATAAATCTGATAATGAATGATTAAATATATATTTTTATTAGTAAGTATATTATGGACTTTGAGAGAGAGAAAAAAGAGAAGAGAGTATGCACTTTATTAAAATACAAGATGAAATTACAATATTATTATTTGAGATATTTAAATTTCATTACAAAATTTATACATAAGTGTTTAATATACTTATATATATATATATATATATATATATATATATATATATATATATATATATATATATATATATATATATATATATATATATATATATATATATATATATATATATATATATATATATATATATATATATATATATATATATATATATATATATATATATATATATATATATATATATATATATATATATATATATATATATATATATATATATATATATATATATATAGCATTAGATTGTTAATACGTTTACTTTTATTAAATAAAAATTAATTTAATAAATATGACCACTAATTTTTTAATTAACAATGTTCTTTTATATCATTTTATATTAATCAGTTTCTGTAATCATTAATTTATCAAACACTTAAATTAGTTTATCAATTTTATATCATCAATTATGAACTATTAATCATCAGCTATCAACTACTAACTAACTTATCAACTATCAACTAGTTTTATCAACAACAAAAAAAATCTTACTACACAATTATTTAAACATAGTAGTTACTATATCAAATCTCAACGTTGCAAATAAATTTGAATTTTTTACCCATATAACCAACTTTTCTTATATTATTTTCTAAATTATCCATCTTTCCAACCTATTTTTTAAACTTCTCATGTTTAAAATATTAAAAAAAATTGTATAAGGGAGGCGCCGTTGGGTTTTGAGTCACCCTTATAAGTAAAGAGGGGGCGTCATCCCATTTGGAGTCACCCTTATAAAATACGAGGGGCGCCATTTGGTTTGGAGTCACCCTTAAATAATTATTTTTAAATAATATTTAATAAATTATATATTAAATAATAATTATTAAATAATATATAAATAATATATTAAAAAATAATAATTAAATAATAATTAATAATTAAATAATATTTAATAAATAATATATTAAATAATAATTAACAATTTCATTTAATAACAAATGGTACATATGAGAAATATGGTACATTAATTTCTACTACTAGATTGAGGTAAATGTCTGTCTATACCGCACCTCTAGTACGTAGGTTTCTTGGTGGTTTTTGTGGTGGCATCGGGTTCAATGAATCGTTTTCAAAAAATTGAATCATTTGAGACCATGAAGATGATCAATTAATGGAGTTGTTCATGCCTTCAATGAATCGTTTTCAAAAAATTGAATCATTTGAGACCATGAAGATGATCAATTAATGGAGTTGCTCATGCCTTCGTAATTTTGTTGGATAAATATCGGTACACATTTATTAGTACAAATTTATATGGGTAGTTTAGAAAATAAGTTAGAAAGTTGGGTAATTTAAAAAATAATATAATGAAAGTTGGTTAAATGGATAAAAAATTCAATAAAATTCATTTACGCAAGGTGCACGTCATCATCAAGTTATAGTATTTATTTATTTCAACTTCTAGACCACAATAAACTATAGAAGTCCTTTTATTCCAACGACAAGTGTACTCGTCACAAGTTTGTTTTTCTCTAACCGCAAATAATGTCTTTTTGTTTTTCAAAAGATTGGGAATCACATTGAGTGACAATCATGTGGACTTGCTCATGCCTTGCATGTGAAGATAACTATTGATGTTTTATGTTGTCTATCCAAATAAATAATGGAACGAGGAATATGTTCTCCTATATTGCTAGTGATAGGCCTTCCAAATCAATTTGGAACACTTAAACTAAAATATTCTTTTGAATATGTTGACAGCACTATGCTTAAATATCTTTAGAAGTTTATTTTATAAATAAATTAAGATTTTATTATAAAATAAAACATCATTAAAGATATCTTTAGTATTTATATTTGGAATTTTGTTAAAGTTTATAGTATGCTTCTTCATATGAAATATATCTCATAATTCTCTATTCATATATAAAAATTCAATTAAAATTATGAGTTTAACCTTAGAAAATCAACTTACAAAATGATATTTTTTTAGTGAAAAAAATTATTTTTTAGATATTAAATTACTAATGTATTTAGATTATATATATATATATATATATATATATATATATATATATATATATATATATATATATATATATATATATATATATATATATATATATATATATATATATATATATATATATATATTAATTATTTAATAAATTAAAAAAATTATAAATAAAACAAAAAATAATAATAACAAAATCATATAAGAGAAGCAAAGTATGCATCAATTTTGTACGCTTCAAATAAGTTTATGACGGAAGAGTTACGAGACAAAGATATTAGAAGATAGTTACTAAAAGATATTGTTTTTAGGTATGACAATGAGGCGAAGGTATGTTTAATATTATCAACCCCTCTGCTTCCAAATCTAATCAGAGATAATACTTTATTCCGTGCCCGTTTTCAATATAACAGGTTTCTCTGTCCAATGTATAATTTGTAATTTTTAAAAAAAAAACATATTTATTTTTGTATAAAAATAATAATAATTAAAATAAATTTTTGATCATTTTAAAAATATTTCTAATACTTTATTATTTTTATTTAATTTATATTTTATAAAAATAAATAATAATTATAATAAATTGGATACTTTAAAATTAACAAAGAATAAATTAGTAATAAAATAGTTAATAATTAGAATAATAAATTAAATTTAATAGATGGCATATAGATGTGGAACGGATACTAACATCCTCTACCCCACATTCATAATTTAAAATCAAGTTTCCCACACTCATCCCTAATTAAATATTAAACGTAAGATCCAATAACGTACCTATTTATTTGCCTCGACTAATCGTCTATGAAGATGTAAAAATATTTATTTGCCTCGACTAATTGTCTTCGAAGACGTAAAAAAAACTACCGCATGGTCTTGACTCGTCTGCCTCAAAAAATATGTCAAGATTATTTTATGACAATATTTAATTTGTCACCCTTAAGTATAAGATGCCTCAAAAAGTATTTGTCAAGATAATATTTCATTTGTCACACTTAACGGGGTTACAAACGTCCGAAAACTTAAGACCACCGATAATAAACTATCGGATGATTTAATATAGGTTATGAAATATTAAATTTTTGGATCAAACTCAACCTTAAAAAATTTGTTTAAGATAAAATTGCTTGTAAAATAGACCTATTCATACCGTATCTCTAATCAAGGTAGAACTTGGGCTTCTTCTGATCATTTTTTTTCCAGACCCTCTTGAGACAAGGTCCTCTAGTAAATACATCAATCAGTAGACGACAGAATTCAAGATCAACAGATAAAGTTCCACTATAACAAATATAAGAATTTCCCCCCCTAATCTAAATTTCAAATAGACAAAATTTATGGTATTACAATGCTATTGCATAATAAACATGATATCTATCTATATGCAGAGTCTCAGAAGAGTATGCTAAGGTATAGAACAATCCATCCAGCCATTGATATTACAGCGAAGATATGGACCCAGAATAAAACAGCAGCTGCCTCTCTTCCACACCCTCTTAAATTAGCAACAGCACCTGTGAACAAGTAAAGCATTATATGTTAAAATCCACCTTAACAATATTTGTTATATAGATCAATTATGTAATAATAACAAGAAATTCCTTAGAGTAACTTGACACTAAGGCTCTGTTCAGAAGTGAATTCCCTACTGGTGAGAACTAGGACCATATACCTGAAAGGACGGATGTTGGCATTGAATGCTGAAGCAGTAGGACAAATCGAAACATCTTATCATTGGGTGGAAGAAAGCCGAGCTTGTCAGCCAACGTAACAATGCCGAGTCCAACAGGAGGAACTAAAACTAGCCGCGCAAAAACAATAGCAGCAGTTGTTCGAAAACCAAGTTTTGAACTTCCAGGTCCTGCAACCAAGATCAAAAACCAACGATGATTCATTTAAATGTTTCAGTCAAAAGATTTCGAAACATTGTTTAATAATGACAAAACTATGAAATTATCTTACCGTCGATAAGGTTGCCTCCTAATGCCAACAGAATGCAAGGAATCATGGCCTCCCTGATCACCAAAAAACATATTGATATTATCACCTATAATAAAATCATAAGTATTCCACGATGACTTCGGACGATAAAAAATAATTTGATATCACTATTATAAAACTAAGATACTATGGCTCAGTTCCATAATACATACTAGTGAAGTTTATCAGTTTATAATCAAAATTGAGTGTTTTACAGGAAGATTATTTTTGAAAGAGAGGAGGATACGATATTTTTTTTCTTAACCAATAGAAGAATGGAAAGAAATTTTTAATAGGCATACCCAAGAATCATGCAACTGTCAGTGAAGAAAAATAATGGAGCATCGGGCGTAAAGATCAGTTTCTTTAGAAATGGGACTGCACCAAGTGTCATGGCTAGAATCTGCAAAACATGTGCAAACACTTGATCAAAACTACCTCTGTTAATCCATAAATTATCATGAACGCGGTTTATTTAGTAAAATACCAGTAAACTAAACTAGATCATAAACATTACATCCACTTAAACACATTTATATATAGATTCAATGAGGAGAAACTCACTGATGCAATGATAGGGGGTTGAAGAATTTGCTTAAGCTTCAACTTATCATATATGAGTGCTAATATAACTTTAATCTGCATCAACAAATATGTAGGAAGCATGAGATACAAAGGAGATATCAAACCAGCCTCTCACTAGATTTTTGTAAGTTGAACTTGAAGCATGAGAAGGAAATTTAAATATATATCCAATGAAATTTGGGAACATAATTATGAAATTAACATGAAGTTGAATAAACTGCAAATCTCACCATCGACTTCCCTGAATTGCTTGAATCTGCTAAATGGTTTTCCTCATCCTCCTCTTGAGCAATCAATGGTGTTTGTTCCGGTGAACCGTCAGTCTTTGCAGTACTGCTCTTTAGGAGAAGCCTTTCATGATCAATGTCAAAAGTCCCCTCTGGAGGAGGTGCCAACATATTGAATACGTAAGTGTACAGGATGATAGCACCAACCTAAGACAAAGGAGAATTATAATCTCCCAATTAGTGCTGCATTTTTGTTTCAATGGGAGAACGATTTCTAAAACAATATATATATATACTAACTAGTCTAAACTAATAACAAATACCCTGAAATAAAGAAGTCATAAACTAAAAATTGCTTGACAAGTCAACAAATTATAAGTCAAGGCACATGATATCATTAACTAAAACCAGATGTTCTGATCTGCAAGATATCTAGAACTTACCCATTGGCCGAATGAAATATAAGCAGTTCCATCTGTGCTACATTTAAGTGAGTCTCCGAAGGGGTTATTTGGGTCACGGCATAAAGCACCAATCAGGACAAGAGGCACGTTCCCAATATTCCCTATAAACAAATTTGCAATGATATAATTCAAGACAAGGTAAAACATCACATGACGGAACACCAATTTCAATTGAGTTAAGTCAAATCTCATATCATGTTACATTCATTAATTCCTTCTCTTCATATAAAGGTAACAAAGCCCAAGTATCAAATAAAAGAAAATCAAGTTTGATTGCATTACCGATTCCAATATGGATAATTGTGAACTTGAAGAAAGGGTATGGAGGACGAACAATTGACGCAACAATAAAACCAATGATTGAGCCTGCAATTGAACTCAAAACAACATTCATGGGAATAAACCACCTGCAAAAATAATAAAATATCAATCAATTGCTGCCTACATATTATCTGGATACAATTTTCTAAAAAGTTCAGCAAACACGATTATGCTATTTCCTGCAGCATTAAGGTTTTTTTGATGTCTATCCAATAGCAATGCAGCCTCAATTGTGCCTCATTAGCTCTATTTAACCGCAATTCTCCGCAATATCAGGGATCACATCATTTGACCTTAATCATTACCCTACATGCCCATGTTGAGGCCATATATTGCCCGATGTAGGACTCTTAACACACCCCTCACGTTCAGAACTGCACATTTGGAGCGTGAATATAAATGGTGGGTGACCCGATAGCGGAAACCTGATAGTAGGTGGCCCACCAGATCTTAAACGAATCAAGCTCTGATACCATGTTAAATATGCTTGGATCTCATCCCTTAAAAGCTAGCTCAAAGGGTGAGATTGCCCTCACATATTTATAAAATAAACAACTCAAGAACCCAAACAACGTAAGACTTTAAACAAACTCCAACAACACAAATACCAACTTCAACAAATATCACATTCACAACTATAGTTTAAAAATTCATTGTATATATTATTACGAGTGTCAGATATGATCAATTAACGGTGTAAAATTTAAAATTTAACAACGACACTACATATGAATTAAATCATATTATTATAATTACGTTAAAAAAAAGGGGAAAACGAATGAGCCGAGTACTATGACATACCAGTCAAGCATCTTCCGCAAAGTAACCGCTTGTCCTAGCTGAGAGAATATCAAACAAGGAAGCAACAATGAAAAAACCAGCTGCAAAAATCAAAAAGTGAATTTCATTAAGTGATTTACAAACACATAGAGAAATAAATTTTCATTCAAAAACCCATGATATATGAACATGAACAGTACACACAGACAAATATATACACATATACATATACATACCCCATTCAAAAGCCTTCTTCCAGAAGCAGGCAAGATATTAACATACTTAGAAGCCATAAGAAGACCTAAAAAACACATAGTGAAAACTTTAACTATGGGCAAAACCGCAATTTTGATTGACCCCAACACTGATTCTCCTCCTACAACCGGATCTTCCAGAGCCATCAGTAATCTCTCCATAGTTGCCATCATACGTCGTCGTTCCGCAATTGCAATTCCAAAACACAACTCTCTCTCTCTCACTGTTCAGTTTCTTCTCAAACTGCACAGAATTTCATGCCTTCAAATAACGAAAAAGAAAAAAAAAAGATTTTAAATTAAAACTCATAAAAAATCATAATCCTTAAAAAACAATTAAATCAATAAAATTAAAACTGTAACTCATTTGCTTACAAAATCTGCAATGATCCTGGTCAGTCTTTGTTCAAGAGAAATTTGATTTAGAGAGAGTGAGAGAGAAACAATAAAAGTAATAATTTAATACTTAAGATTCATGTTATATGTATTAGGAAATTAGGATGAGGTGTAACTATAAAAATCACGTGACTTCAGCGGCAACATCACGTGATGGCATATGAATACGATTCATTTTCCTACCTTTTTATTCTTCTTATATTCAACGCCAAAGAGACATAATAATCGAATAGTTAGTCTTTTAATTAAAAAATTTAATTTTAAATCTAAATCTATAATTATTTAAGTAACCAACCTTCTTCCTTGAAATGAAAGAGATTCGTGGTTATAAACACGCCAAACTAACACTTTGTCCCACATGTATAATTACGGAGTATACTTTTATATATTACAAATTTCCGATTTTTAAGAGGTTTTCTTTTTCTTTTTTTTAGAAATTGCGTATAAAGTTAGAAGAGATCATTCATCGTATTATTCAAATGTTTTTAAATAAATTTAAATTTGATTATAAATTCAAATTTGAACTCGCTTATCTAAGATATTACGCAATTTCTAAATGGCTTATAGAATAGTGTTTTTTCTTTATAAAACAAAATGAAATTGGCTAATAAAATATAAAATATTGAATAATGAAATTATGAAACCGATTAATCATAATAATTTTATATTAATACTTTTAAAGAAATACTATTCATAATGTTGATGAATAGTGAAATATCTTTTCGGTTTCATATTATAAATAAATTTGACATTTTAGATACATTTAATAATTAATACTTTTGATTTATATATATATATATATATATATATATATATATATATATATATATATATATATATATATATATATATATATATATATATATATATATATATATATATATATATATATATATATATAAATCAAAAGTATTAATTATTAAATGTATCTAAAATGTCAAATTTATTTATAATATGAAACCGAAAAGATATTTCACTATTCATCAACATTATGAATAGTATTTCTTTAAAAGTATTAATATAAAATTATTATGATTAATCGGTTTCATAATTTCATTATTCAATATTTTATATTTTATTAGCCAATTTCATTTTGTTTTATAAAGAAAAAACACTATTCTATAAGCCATTTAGAAATTGCGTAATATCTATAATTAATACTTTTGATTTATATATATATATATATATATATATATATATATATATATATATATATATATATATATATATATATATATATATATATCAAATATATTAATTATTCAATTTATTTATAAATTAAATTTTATTTATAATATAAAATGGAAAAAATACGACTCAGTGAAATTTTGATATCAAAATAGTTTTTTTTTTTAATTTAAAACGTATATTATTTGATCACTATTATAAGCAAAATAATAAAAAATTAATTTATTGAATAATTGATGTATTTTATATATAGTAATGTCTGAATACATTATTTATTCAATAAATTTAAAAAAAAAATTATTACTTATAATAGTCACCTTGACTTGAAGATATGAGCATTAACTATAGTCACATTCCAAATAAACAAGGTAACTTAACTTTCATTTTGTTCCTTGCCTATTGAAACCTTAAAAAATTATTACTTATAATTGATGTATTTGTGCCATTTTATTTCCATAATCGCGTTCCCCCGGTTCGTTCATTGTACCTAGACTGGTCCATATATATGAGGCCGAATCCAAATGTTACTGTATTTTTTTCTTATAATTTTGATTTTGAAATATTAATATATTATTTATTTCTTTTATAGAAAATACAGACTACTATTTTCAAGATACTATAAAAGATTTAAAAAATACATTTTTATAAAAAATTAGATATTTAATAGATTGAAGTTGAAATATATAAGTTTTTCTTAAGTTGATTATTTTATTTGAAATTTATAATTTTTGAGAAAAAATAAATAAAACATTAATAAATAAATAAATATAATCACAACACAAAAATATAACATGAAAAATTAAAAAATTAGAGAAAAAATCACGGTCGTTATCAATAGACAATATAAAATAATAATATGTGAAAATTATTATTACACATAATATACATTCAACTAATCTGAATTCAAGTACATATGCACCATTCAAAACAAATGTTTAACTATATCTCACAACACTATAATACAAGAGTATAAGATAACAAAGAAAATCAAATACAAATTTAAAGTGTTTTTGACATGTGTATCTTAAAATGAAGAATTTGAATCATATATATAATTTTAAACTTCTTCTTTTTTCACAAAACTAAATAATTTGAGATTTCAAAAAACTTATATTCTATATGTATCTTTTTGACTCTTTTTTCATTTACAAAACTAATCGTTTTAAAACTTTTTTAACATGTATATTTTTAACTATTTCCAACGATCTTAATTTAAATTGAAAATAATACATTAATTTTTATTGTCTCTATCGACTATCGTTCTCTATCATAAAGAATATTAATATATTTATTTTCAATAAATCTCAAAAAATGAGTGTTTAGGACATTAGTTAGCAAAAACCTTTTTTATATTAAATTTTTTTATTTATTCGATTTTATTTCACTTGATTTTTCAGTTAATTATTCTTAATAAGATTATTTTAATCAATATTATTAGTTTTTCAAAAATACAATTTAATTAATTTTCTTTTTAAACTGTGTATAATCCTAATATTACATTTCATTTGAATTTGAAGTAGTCTTAGTTATCACTTAAAATTGAATATAATTTTAATTTAAATATATGTTTTTTTGTTCTCGTTTTACCTAAAATTATATTTTAATTCACTCATTTTACCTATTCTAAATTATATAAATTATTGTAGTTTGAGAATTATAATTTACATTTTTGACCATAAATTGATCTTCTTTTAGAGACATAAATGGTATTTTATGATTGTTTATATACAAATTCAAAAATGTGGCCAATGAGAAATTTGAATTTTTATATTACTGTCTTTCTGTTTATTGTTTTGTATTAGAATAAAAAATATATATATGGAGATCTAATAAATTTAAACTCTAATGGGTGGAGTAAGCTTTAGATGAGGCAGACTGAGAGCATATCTATAAGGTAACATTCCAACTTAAGTCATTGAGTGAATGAATGAGAAAATAATTTGAATGTGTGAATGAGAAAATACTTAAAATAATGTGTGATAAACTTTATATAATGAACGATTAGATTAGAATAGTCCCTAGGTGATCTGACATCTCACACAAGGGGCATCCGATTATATATGACGATGGTGAACACTCTGTGTCATTAATGCTTTGGTGTGCACATTCATGGATTGGGCCTCATCGTGATTAGGCTTGCTGCCTTTGAGCATGTGATCGGCCTATAACAGTTTCCTATAAAGCCTACTGTTGCATAAGCATTGAGAGACATTTCAAAGTATCGGGTCGTTGTCACATTTGGCTATGGTCCTCGTAATGGATTCCTATCTTGCAAAAGTGGAAAAGTTTAGAGATTGGGTGTAGGTAGCCTTGGGATTATGCACATCGAATGTGAGTCTTGTCACAAAAAGTTTCATCGAGATATTCAACCATGTGACCCTTGGCTCTTATGGTAGAGGTGACGTTGCGTTTTAGCGTACTTAAGTGCACTTGAGTATTGTTATGATCCAGAGGTGAATCTTGTTTATTGATTTTCATCTATATGTCTTCCTTAGTTTTAGGCCGTTGATTTTCCTCCATTGTTCCACTGTATAAATGTAGTTTCTCTTTCCAGGTTGCATTTTATGTATTGTGCAAAATGTCTTTTTCTTTTTTTGCCACCTTGAATCATCCTTCCCTGAACTATGATGATACATTTTTCTGCTTGTTTGGCTTTCCTTTTTGAATTTCACAACTCCTTTGGTTCCTCGTACTTTGAGCAATTTCCATTGTAACTTCAGCTTTGCATCCTCAATCTTCTTCATGTACCATTTATCTCCCTCTTGTTTACTATAGTCACTTCTTTCTATTTCTTTTAACAATGTCCAACTTAGGAGGTGGACTTGCAAATATTATAGACATGCCCAAGTGTGAGGATAAGTGACACATCATCTTGCATAAGGGTGGCAGACCCAAAAGTTTAGGGTATTATTCCTCTAAGGGTACTCACATTTTGGCCAATCTCATAGCTTTTAATGTCAATTCTAAATTTAGGGAGGATTATACTGAAAGTGGTAGTGAACCCATGATTCCTCATTTTGTGGAACCGTAAAAAATCTTATATGAGGAGTTTGAGGGGGTAAACTTGGATCTTCACATTAGAGAAGATGTTGATCCTGGTTCCCTATTCTTCTACGTTGCCCACCACAAATCTTAAGCTCTTGAAGCGTATTGGGAATGATCTGAGGGATCTTTCTTTCATTAGGGGTTTTCAGTCTTTGTATGGTTGGGAACCCAATGTTAAGGAAGTTAGGGAGCATCTTGATTTCTCAGGTCATTCTAGAGGGGACCAATGCTCGTGAAGAACTAACCCAAGTTGTCCAAGAGAACAGGTCGAACCAGGAGCGTCCATCTTCACTGGGCCAAAGCAAACGCTTTCGCAATTGGTTGAGGCATCCTGGTAGTGATCTTGCCAATAGAGAATGTGGCAAGGAAGTGTCCTAAGAGGGAAACCGTGCAAAAAATTCCAAACCAGCGCAACCTACCCCCGAGAAGGTTACCTTAAGTGGTAGTCAGTGTGCCTCTTCTTCTTACACTCTTCAATAGTTCACCCTTACTGTCAAGGAAGTATAATCTTTCTTCTGAGAAAGGGAATATGCTTACATCCAGAACATGACTGATACGACCAAGCATGAATTGATGGAACATATGGCATTCTAGATGCACCATGCAAATATCCAAGATAACCATCTTGTAGATTTTCTTCTTCTCACATATCGAGGTAAGTCCTACGGACTGTGATTCCATGAGTCATCTTCCTTTTATTTTTCAAGGGCGACGATGGTAGTTAAAGGATTCTTGAGTATGGTTTCATGTAACAGGTGAGCTCTACGTAGATCAGATGAAATGATAATTGGCTTGCCAAAATTGTTATGATAATTTACCTTCAGATGGAGTGTAGAAGCCATTGCATCTAGTGTCGCGAGGAATGGTCTCCTTAGGACGGTATGTGCATGTTATTGTAGGGGATTATGAAAAAACATGTGTTTGTGGTCCTTTTGTCCCCTCCTTTTTGATAGAAATTGGTTGTTCTACCACCTTGGATAGGTGAGTAGAATAGTCATTAAAGGCCAGAAGATCCCCAAATTTATATGGCGTAAAATCACGCTCGCGTAGTCCTCATTCTTAACATCCGGAAGATTTCAAGGTACATAATATTTCAAGAACTCCCGTTGTCAATAAGGATTCCTAACACTGAGTAGTTTCATGCGGGCTAGTTACGACTAGTGGTAACATCACGTTAGGAACTCCATCTACTTGATTGCGATCTCGAAACCTTAAGATATGTTTTTCTTCTTCTTGCTTCCTAGTTACCACTGGTAGTCTTGAAGGATTTCATGGTGGATTATTTTTATTCTCCTCTTCCTTGCTAAACGACCCACCATTAATTAGAGAGACAACAAGGTAAGAGGGTGATGTTGGAATTGATAGATCGGTGGTGACTTCAGCAGGTGGATCGAACATCATTACCTTCTTTAGATCTAGATTGTGGTACCAATTCGTGGCTTTGGGATCAGAGAATTGATCGTGGAAGTTCATGAGAATCAAAAGTTGATTCCCACAAACTGAGCCTTTGTTCATACTGGAACCAAAAATATGTGGAGATCCGATGGACTTGAGCTTAATGCGGTGGAGTGAGCTTCCCACATGACGAAGCGGAGGCAACCCAACAAGGTTAAAACTTCACCGTCCAAGTCAGTGAATGAGTAAAAAAAATAGTTTGAGTGTGTGATTGAGAAAATATATGAAATGGTGCATGCTAGACTTTATATAGTGTGGTCGGTTAGAGTCTCCCTTGTGATATGTGTCTCACACAAAGGTCGTAATTATATTTGATAGTGGTGAGCCCTTTGAATCTCTAATGTATTGGTGTGCATATTCTTAGACTAAACCTTATTGTGATTGGGCTTTACTGCCCTTGGGCTTGTGATTGGTTCAGAACATCTATGAAATGAAGTTATAAGTGTTAAAGAAAACGGTGACATTGCCGAGATGCAAATTTTTATAAATTTTTAGTTAATTTTATTTAAGAAAATGCTAGTAAGTATTTTTAAGGTAATATTTTTTAGTATATTAAAGTTTGCAATAATTATATTAAAAATTCTATTTATTTTTCAAAAAATTGAAAAAAAAAATTCCTAAAGAAGATACTTTTCATAAATTATTTAGTATATTCCAACACAAGTAAATTGACATTTTTATTTAATTTATAAATAAATTTAATTAAATTGATAGTTGTGTTCAACTTAAGTAGGGGTGTTCGTGATACGTGTTGGAGGCTAAATATTATCCGAACTGCAATAGAAAAAATGTGCAGTTCCCTTTGGTCCGCTTACCTTTTAGAAATTAAACCGAACCAAACCAAATCAAACAAATGTAGTTTGTGTTGGTTTCGTTGATTTGGTTTTTGTAAGATTTTTATTGAGCCATACATACACATATATAGAACAACATAACTTTGTGTTTAGTCATTCATACATTACCAAATAGAAACAAAACTCATCATACTTGGAAAACAAATTCTCATTTAATATACAAAAATTAGATTAGACAAAAAAGAATAAAAAACATAAAACAATAACATAAGACAATATCAAAAACATTATAATAAAACAGTAAAAATACAAGAGATGAGAGATTAGAGAAGATGAGAAAGAAATAACATAAGAGATGAAAGATTAGAAAAGAAGAGTTGCGATAAAATCAAAATTGAAAGTAAGAACAATAGCAACAAAAAAAAGATGAAAAAGAAATAGAAAATGAGATGAAAAATTAGATAAGAAGAGATGAGATGTACCTAATGAAGAAGATGAGAAGAAGACGTGATACTACTATGAGATATTTGAGAAAGTTAAAACTGAAACCTTAATTGTGAGGAAAAGAAAATTGTTTGTAATCATAAGGTTAAGATGTAGTAGGTTTGGGTTTGAGTTGGATTTGATTAAGTGAAATTTAAATTGTAACATAATGCGATTTAGTTCGATTCGATCGCTTTGCAAAATACAAACCGCAAACTAATTGAACTCTGTGATTCTATTAAAAGATGATCCAAAATCATCTAAATCAAATATAATTTTGAGAATTTCTTATGGCAGCCTAGATGTTGTTAATGCACCATGTGAATTTCTACAAATGCCTCTATTTTCGGATATGCATCTTCGGACGCACCCTAACACACATGCAACAAATACCATTCTGAGTTACGCCTTTTTTTTGTTTATTTATTATGGAGATGCATCTCCGGAATGATTCTGTAGTTACATCTCTGGATACACACCAGTGTCAGATTCAACAGAATAGTAATTTTCCAAAATGAAATTGACATTTATAACTTAAAATATGCATTACAATGACGATTTTAACATTAAATGCAATATTACATTTCAATATCCCAGTGAACGCTTGCACATCTTTAAAATATCTTCGATTGATCTTTGTAGCATCGCTTCCAACTTGAGCAGAACTTTTGTTTTGAAACGGAAATACGTATTCCACATAGCCCTAACATTCGCTTACGTCTTTAGCTCAAATTTGCTAAACTCAATCTTGCCTCCGTTGTCAATCGACGGTGAATGGTACTCAAGTTTCACAATCTTTCGATTGTCACTATAAGGTAGCAGATAGTGGATTTTGTCTTTGATATCTTCAAGGGAGGTGAAGTCAGTGAGCTTGAACGTTCGATCGGGTGTAGAGACGGAGAATGAGACATTTGCAACATACCAATAGATGTTTATTTGTGACATTTGAGACATTTTGAGTTTCTGTGAAATATAACATTAAAGCACCTAAATTTATAGAAGTCATAGATCAATTTGAACCACTCATTAATTGACATATTGATTCCGGAAATATATCTCCTGAACAACAACCTATTATCCTGTTTTGGAGATATATCTCCAGAACGAAGCTTTATTATCTTGTTACGGAGATGCATCTTCTGAACTTGTCCTGAATCAGTTTCAAAATAGATCACTAAAACAAAACCTATTTTTTCATTGACAAAACACAATTGTTGTTATGGGAAAGATAAAAAAAATTCATAAAGACAAAATATGAACAATAGGTGAATATATAACACTTCATTTATGTTGAGACACAATTACATACAATTATTTGTCTGGTTAAACAAGAAATTAAAAATAATCGAAACATATGTTGCTGGCTAAATCTATAGGTGGTACCCCATTGGACTTTTGTGCATTTAATTCGTTTTCAATGTTGTTCAATCTCTTTAATTCTTGCATCCTTTCCATAAAATGATCCGACCAAGTATCAGCTTTTTTGGCTGAATGAGTCGTCCACTCCGGTGATGTAAGTGGTATAGGGCATCCCGATTTTAAGTAAACTTGAACAAAATGACTTGCTTTTGAAATCCACCTAATACACATGATATGATTATTTGGATTTTGGGGTGAGGCGGTACGTGGTGGGAAAAAGGTTTCCGAAAAACCGCAGTGTGTCTGATGAACACACACTCTATCATATGCACATGCTATTAGGTGACCAATTTCAGGGAAGCGCATCCATTTTGCCTCTGGTTTCAGACTGCTAAGGAAAGGAAAAAAGAATCATAAACTTCATCGAATTTTTCTTTCTTTTCATACATCCGCGTGTGATTCTTTATGCGTCTTCAACTCTTGTATAAGTTGATGTCGAACAAGTGTATGACTATCTTCTCCTTTACTAAGTAAAGTCGAAATGGATCAATAACTGCAATTACCATTCCCCATAACATTGACGATCTGCTATATATATTTGTGCATAAAAATCAGCATCTCATTGATGAATGTAATCTTTGGTGGAAGCAACGTCAAAGGTGGTTTGCTAATGCGATGTCCTTTCACAACACTTTTTTGAGATTTTTGAGTTGGTGAGTCGGGAAAAACTTTGTCAGCATGTTCAAAATATGAAGGAGGTCGTGTAGTCGAGTTGTCATTTGGTGTAGGCTTCATTTTCTTCGAAGCACCTTTTGTTTTTACCGGTTGAGAGAGAGGTTTCATTTTGGTGGTTTCCAGATAGGCAATCTTCCTCAATTGTTCTTTGATGTGAAGTTTCATGCTGTCATCGGCCTTCAAAAATATCTCTTGTATCACTTCTCATTCGGTCAAAATGGAGATATTCAATTTACCGTCATCCATGCATCCATCATCATCAAACCTAAGCCTCTTCCAATGAGTGTAATCCTCGTCCATTCTTATAGGTTCACCAAGTTTCATTTTTTAGAAATAACACAAACACATGGGAAACCATATATTTTTATAAATGTGCATTTACACTTTATGCTATCGGAGCCTATATTATCATCTCGTTTAGCCTCGTGAAAAATATATTTAAAACCCGTCCGAGAAATGTTACCACCAACTGAGATTGTATAGTGTTGTCTTTAAATCTGTGTTCCAAAACTGTGATGCTCCGACCAAATGTTGTTAGTATCTCATCATGTCGGTTTTGAATCGTGTGGTTCACAGAGTCCCAGTATCTACACAGACCCCTCTTACTATTTCCCAACCAATCTTTCAAAGTAGCATGGGCAGACTTAACTCTGTTAGTTGTGGTATTTCCAAGGTGTCTAACATTATCAGTCCACGCACAAACTATCTTCTCCTTCACCTTGTCAAGAATTGTGCTTTCAACATATTTCAACAAATCTGGATACTTTTCACACACTTTTCTGAAATGAATAACATAATCAACATATAGTTCTTTTGTCGAATAATTTATTATACGATTTCATGCATCCATTATTTTTTCCACAACGACACCCGTCTTCACCATTTTCCATCTTCAGACTCTATTTGTTTCATCCCTACCACAGGCTTAACTCGACTTCTTACATTCTTTGTCATATGATACCTACAAAGTAATGCATAATAGGAATAAAATATCTTTGCAACTGAATTCACCAATGCGGTATCGCAGTCGGTAAAAATTGCTTTCGGCATCTCACCTTGGGCATTCAAAAGTGTCTGGCACACCTCTAATGCCTAAGTAAAATTGTCCTCTTTTTCACACTCAAGAAATGCAAAACCAACAGAATATGTCTTTTCAGTTGAGGTAACACCAACCATCTCCAATAATGGAAGTCTATTTTTGTTGGTCTTGTAGGTTGAATCAAGTATGAGCACCGCAGAAAATGTGTTGAACAACTTTATTGAATCAGGATGAGCCTAAAAAATATCTCTAACAGTAACTTCATCATCGCACATTCGATGCTTAGACACATAATTGTTATCATCTAACAGTTTCAAGAGTTGTTACATCTCAGTTCTATCCCCCCTTAAGCGCCTTGCTAGTGAGGTACCGAATATTATACACTTGCTTGATATTTGATATATTGTCGGGTCGTTTCTGTTTCAATATTGCAAGTATATTTTTCGGTTGAAAAAATTCAAGGTCATGCCAGCAACACATTCCTTCTCTTCCGACTTGAGCCGACAGACACTAGGATGACCGACTAATTTTAAACATAAATCATGGTTATGCAAACCACATATCACATTAAATATCCAATTTTTGTTTGCCAACATGTAATCACGAACCTTAAATAGACAATCACATTTTCTTGTACCAGTGTCGTCTCTTTTAAAATTCCGGAGAGGAGTTTGATATTTCCCGCTTCTTTTGCACTTCATTGTCACAAAGGCGCATCTTCTATCTGAACCATTATCGGACCTTTTGATAATCACACACAAATCCAAGTTTAGAGGCACCCATTGAAACATTTAATCACAAGATTCAAAATCTTGCTTGTTTTTAAAGTCATTGCCAACATATACCGCCTTCACAACAACACCTTGAACATTCAGAGAAACAACCACATCTTGGACATTCGAGAAACAAATTGTTTTGGGAAAACATCGGGGTGCACCATATCTGATGAAAACAATTAAAACAATAACATAACATATTAGCTACTACTGCTGCATAATGACTTCAAAAATGAATAGATACAACTTCTAGAAATGCATCTCCGGACAAGTTCATACACGTTCCGGAGATACATTTTCGAACAGGTCGTAACTTTTTTTAGGAAAAATGGAAGATTAATGTGAGCAATACAGAGGAAAAAGTAGAATCTTTAATTGAAATTTTATCTTCTTTTGCTCTCTATGATGTGATGAACCAAAAGGATGAAGATTTGGAGTGAAAAAATGGATTGAGAATGAATAGTTTGATTGAAAACTAACTATGTCAACAATGATTGTGTGATCATGCAACTAGTTCTTTTTCAGATATTTCCAGAGATGCATCTCTGAAAATATTTGACATGCAAAAGGTGACAGAAAATTTCAAAATGTCGTCCATAATTCCGGAAATGCATATCTGAAATATCTACTGAGCTGATAACTAATTAAGGTATTTCTTAATATGTTCAAGAGATTCATCTCCTAAATAAAAATAATCAACATATAAAACGTCTATTAGAATAATCTCACTTGAATGTGTAAGAGATGCATCTTCAAAAATAAAAGTATTTGTGAAAATTCATTTAATGTAATAGAAAAATCTAAAGTGCATTAAAAAAAGTCTTGTATAATTTTTTTATAATTTTCAATTTAATTTGATTAACAATTTTCTATTAAACCAATTGGATTTTAACAACCCTAACTTCAATGATATCATCGAATTTTAAATTGCCACAACACTCTTAATTATATTGTTAGATCTAATTTAAAAAAATTACAAAATCAAAAATCAAAAGATTACAACAAAGCCTAGTGATTTTTCACTGCAACGACATCTATCATATAGTAATTGAGACATTATGATTTTTTTTTTAAGAAAACCATGTATTGAATTTTATTTACCATAATAACACATGTTTCAGAAAAATTACCAAAGTAGCTATAAAACAAACATTGGGTCGCCAATCCAATTGGCGAATGTGAAGAAAACAAATTTGGAAAAGTTGCAATCGCCAATTCAAATGGCGAATCAGTTGGTTTTGGAAGTCATGCGCCAAGTCAAATGGCGAATGCATGATTGTAGGGTTTTCAAAAATTCAGTTTTATATTTTGATTATTTGTTTATATTCGTCAAATGTTTTAAAATTTTTAAAACGAATTTTATTTATATTTTGAATTATTAATTTTTTGAAACAAAAATATTATTAATAAATTAAAAAAATTAGATTTAAATATTAATAAATTTTTGAATTAATAAATTTTAAATTATGTGGTTTAAGCTTAAAATTTATTTTTTAATTAAAGAACTTACAATAATTAGGTTTAAAAAAAAAAATTTCTAATTAATTTAATAAATTTATGTTGAATAAAGAAAAAACTTAAACAGGTTTAAATACAAAATAAAAATTTAGTGTTGAGCAAATTTTGAGTGTATAAATGTTGTAAGGTTATTTAAGTCATATCATATAGGGTACGTACTTTTTTTTTTACTATAAATACGACCGCAAACACATGTATGTTTTCACAATATTATATCCCAAAAGACTAAAGTGTTAGTGCAGTTCGAGTTGAGTGGAGTCTAGAATGTCTGAATTTCTAAATCAACGTTCTTCGTCGTCGTCATCAGCATCGGAGGAACCTTTTCCAACGTTCGATCTAATGAAAAGAAATGCCCTAGTTGTGTTCTTAGCAACAAAGCCTCCGATGAAGGTGCTTCTCTGGAATACGCAGACGTTAGAGCACTTGCACAGGGAACTGAACCGCTGGCTAGAAGGAGACATTGGTCCAAGAGAAAAGATTAGGAAAATCGAGAGGCTGGTCGAGGAGACCGGGAGAAACAGAGTTACTCGTGAAGGAGAAAAGTAGAAAATGATGCCGGTGTCCTTGTGATGATGTTGACACCCAAGAAGATAAAGTTGATGGTCGTGATATCGTAGACGCTTTGGTGCAGTGTTATGTTTTAGGTCTTTACGTTGTTGTTATGTTTGTTTAATTTATGTTGCCTTCGCGCAGTGTTCTGTTTTAGGTCTTTACGTTGTTGTTATGTTTGTTTAATTTATGTTGCCTTCGCGCAGTGTTCTATTGTCATGTTGTTGTTCTGTCAGTTAACTATGGTTTTAATTGATTGAAACCTGGTATTATTCGAATGAAATTTGCTATTCATGTTATAAAAGTTGCTATTAATCGAATGGAATTTGATATTGATTTAACAGGACAAGATTAAATAAGAAACTATGATATGCTGCTTGATCCTACGTTAGGACATTTTGTTCGATTGTGTCCTGGTTGCCGACACGAACTACACAATCTCACCAGTTTGTTTGCGGTATCCATCTCAGTTCGAATGCGCGTGCTGCTAGGCCGACCCTTCTTCTGTCTGCGCATCAAGTCATTATGCCAAACAATTTCGCCTTCGTATTCAGGCCAATAGTCCTCCTTTGCCACGACTTGAAAGCTGCATGTGTAGACATTGTATAGACTCATAACTTGGTGAACTGCAGAAAGAAGGTTGGTTGGGTCTTGGCGCAACTTGGAACATGCTGCTATGACATGAGAGCACGGCATACGAAATGCTTGAAAATTTTCACAATCACACCAACTCTTATCCAATTCAACACGGTAACATCTCCTAGGCCTTCCTTCGTTGTGATCCATAGACTCGGCAACACTGAACCAACCAGTTGTACAATCAAAGATTGTGACCACGTGTGTGTTGGCTTTGGCAGCTTCCTCTTTCATGAATTTCATTGAAGTATCGCTATACAGCTGGCCAGATTGTAATACCGAACCCCACTTCGTACGTCTGCTATCAAAGAGTGATCCTAGCCTAAAATAGGTTGCCTTTACCAAGGCAGTTATTGGGAGGTTTCGGATTCCCTTGAAAACAAAATTCATTGACTCGACGAGATTAGTTGTCATGTGGCCCCATTGCACCCCATTGTCGTATGTCCGCGTCCATTTCTCCCTATCAATGCTATCAATCCATCTTAATGCGTCTGCATTGTTCAGTCTGATCTCGTCCCGGTAGTATCTGAAGGTGGGTTCAGTTAGTGCACATCCCGCGTTCACAACCTTCTTTCGCAGCGTCCTGTCCTTGATTTCGCGCATGAAATTTTGGGCAATATGCCTTATGCAATAGACGTGGGTCGAGGGAGGATCCTGCCAACCGTTGTCATGGTTGTTGTATGCACTCTCGATGGATGGGTGTCGATCGGAGATCAAACATAAGTTGGGTTGTGGAGACACGTAAGAGCAGAGGTTTTTTAAGAAAAAACTCCAACCCCCAGCAGTCTCACCTTCTACTATAGCGAAGGCTATTGGAAAAATGTTGTTGTTCCCGTCCTGTGCCACTGCCATGAGAAGTGTGCCCTTATATTTCTCGTATAACCATGTTCCGTCAATTTGAATTATAGGTTTACAAAATGCAAACCCTTTGATGCATGGTTCGAAGGCCCAAAAGACTCTGTGGAAAATTCCATTTCCACCAACACACGTCCCGTCTGGTGTACAAGCAAGCATCATCTCCAATATCGCAACAGTTCCTGGCGAGTAGTGTTTAAGGGCCACCAGGAATTTAGGAAGTCCCTTGTAGGATCCTCCCAATTGCCAAACATCCTTTCAACCGCTTTAGTCCTGGCAATCTAGGCTTTTCGGTACGAAGGAGTGTAGTTGTACCTTTGTACCATATATGCAATTATGGTACTCACCTTCAAAGACAGGTTGTCGCTAACAACTGACAGAATCTCATCGCAAATCAATTTAGAGCTAAGTTTGCGATGGTCTTGCATCGGATTCAAAATTATACAACTGTGGGACGGACCCATTGACCCTATCTTCCAGGAATCGCTTCTCTTCCTGAAAGATGCTGTTAATCGGAACGGGCACTCCTCGTTACGACAAAAGATCGTATACCGCGTCGGATTTGTCCGATCGACTATGTAGTCGGCTGACAACTCCATGTGAAACTGTTTGATAGCCCGGACACAATCTTCTTTCGTACCAAACTCGTCACCCTCTTTTAGTTGCCCCCTGTTGTGTAGTTGGGGTTGTAGAAAACATCCCTCGAGGGTTCATCATCACCTAAGGCGATAGTAGTCATGTGTTGAGGTGGACAATATACATTTCCAGGTTGAACTTCATCCTCTGGATTGTTCACCATCTCGTCAACAGTGGCTTCATTTGCTTCTTCTTCTTCATCAACGACATCGACTTCAGGGTGTTCATCTTCCTCATCGCAAAAAACTTGAGACGAATCAAGTTGCTGAGACAGTTGTTGTTGTTGTAACGTAACATATAACACGATATCTGCGAAACCAGAATACTCATGGCTGCGGAACATGTTACGCACGTCTTCATCGTCTCGCACTTTTAAAGGGAAAATTTTGCATGAATCAGGTCCACCAAAAAATACTGGGTTTTTGTATGTTATTTGCCCAACTGGACCACATTGCAGTTTCTTTTCAATTCTTGACTTCAGGTGTAAAAAATTAGACCTTCTGTCAATTAAAAATTTTGTAACATCTGTGTTTCTGAAATTATATCCCGACACTTCACATTCGAAAACTTCACCGTTCAAATGAGCGGAAATCACATATTGTGGTGTTTGAGACATTGCGAAAATTGTGGTGTTTGACTGTTTGAGTGTTTGAGTGTTTGAGTGGTTGAAGGTTTGAGTGGTTGAAGGTTTGAGTGTTTGAGTGTTTGAGTGTATGAGCGTCTGAGTGTTTGAGCGTCTGAGTGTTTGATTATTTAAAGAGTTTAAAGGCTTTATAAAATGGGCTGAGTGTTTGTTAAAGAACTTTGTCACGCGTGCTCCACAATTAATCTCATGACAATGAACAGAACACTTGATAAGACGTGACACTGCAAAGTTCTGCTTTCACATGTGATACTGCATCAGGAATCTCTGCCTTTCACTTGTCACGCATGTTTCACAATCAATGACACGCATCAGGAATCAATGCCACGCATCAGGAATCAATGACATGCATCAGGAATCAATGACACGCATCAGGGCACTGTTCATGCATGTGTTTGCAACCATCAGAACCTATCATACATAAAAAAAAATAACACTTTAATTAATAAAAAACCATAATATGCAAAAAAAAAACAAAATATGACCCATAATATGACGTGACAATGCAAAGTTCTGCTTTCACATGTGATGCCGCACCAGAAATCTTTGCCTTTCAATTGTCACGCATGCTTCACAATCAATGACATGCAGCCTGTTTGATTAGACAAGACAATGAAGGAATCTCCTTTTCACATGTGATCCTGCATCCACCATGCTTGATTAGACAAGACACTGCATCATGGCATTAGTCCAACACGCATTTACATCACATGCATCATGACATTAGTCCAACATGCATTTACACAACACATGCATGATGACACACGTCCACCAAGCTCTTACACAACACATTGTTCAAGCCACTTGTGAAGCATGCATTTACAACATATCAGATCGTTGAATATAAATATAGGGTCTTTACCCATCAAATTCTACTCACACTTAACTCTCAACCTCTCAACTCTCAACCTCTTAACTCTCAACCACTAAACTCTCAAACTCTCAACTCTCAACCTCTCAACTCTCAAACTCTCAAGTCTCCATCTCTAAATCTCAACATCCTAAACGACAATGTCTCTACTGACCATGGGTGACTCGCACAGAGGGACGGCTCAAAACATCGTTGAGTTTGTAAGTCTTTTGTTCTTGTCTATGTTTACAATTTTGTATAAAAAAACGTTAGTAATTTTACTTCTACTCTAACGTAACATTCATTTTTCTGCAGGATGTATCAAGGTTTCGATGTCGTGTGCATGATTACATACCACACGACCCGCTCATTTCGGACAACCTTACTCATTGTGGGTTTGGTGATTTGATCAGAATCAAATCTTATTCCCTCGACATGAAATTTATTCTAGCGTTGTTAGAACGCTAGAGACCGGAGACACATATATTTCACATACCTTTTGGTGAGTGTACTGTGACTCTTCAGGACGTTTACATGTTGCTCGGCCTCCACATCGATGGTAAGGCCGTCAACGGCAAAGTTGGTGTCCCTGACCAACTTTGCGTAGATTTATTGGGCGCCCCTCTTTGTACGGACAGACCTCAGGCGGAAAGCGAGGGCCGCCCGAGGGGTCAGGGAATAAATTTAAAATACCTTAGAGAACAATACAACCGTATTGTCTTAACTGATGATAGCACCGAGTTTGAGAAAATACAAAAAACTCGGCGTTATATTATGATTTTATTCGGGCACTTTTTATTTTCAGATGGCACTGGAAATACCGTCCATACTATGTATTTACCATTATTGCGGAATATTAACAAAGTGTGTGAATATAGCTGGGGATCAGCTGTCCTCGCCCATCTATATAGCGCACTTTGTAAAACTTCAAAAAAAAATTCCTGCACTTTTTATAGTTGTGCGTATCTTCTGCAAGCGTGGGGTTGGTCTAGGATGCCAATGCTTGCTCCAATAAACAGGAATTCTTTTACGTTCCCGTACGCCAACAAGTAAGTATCTTTTCAAGATTATTTAGGAACTACATATTCTTTTTCAGTTAATAATTTCTGAGATGTGTTTATTTCTTTAGGTGGTCTGTCCCAGGGATGAATTATCAGAGATGTCCAAGGCACTCAATAATTCAATACCGCAACCTAATCGACCACCTTGGGCCAGATGATGTAAGTTATTTCCCATTAATTTTTTTTAATGTATATGCATAAACCTCTCAAACTCTGTCTAACTTAATTGTCCAACTTTATTGTAGTTTGTCTGGATGCCGTACGAGGGTCTCGACCACGAGCCCAACCCCGACGATGTCGCTGTGTGGACATCAAAGACACCCATAATTAGGTTCACTACGGTGGAGATGCACCAGAGTGACCGAGTGAAACTACAATTTGGGATGCATCAGGATATTCCAGATGCTCCAGTAGACTTGGGCCAGTGGCATCAAAAGCGGGTAGACGCACAGTGGAGTGTCAGTGACTGGAAGGAGTTGCGTATACACTGGAAAAGAAGGAGGCAATACGTCTTAACCGACCGTATTGTGCACGGGGCTAGGCCAAGTCTTCAATATATGACTTGGTTTAGGTCTGTCACGACATCTCAGTCTTTCCTGTCCCAGCCAACCTATTTGGCCGACCCAAGGGAACGCGGTTCTTCGTCAAACCCACAACAACAGCTCAGTGCCCAAACCCAGCCTTACGAAAACCCTACATGCCATCAAATAACCCCTATCAACAACGACAACCTTACATGCCACCACCCAGCCAATCCCAGCCTCAACCACCTTACCATTACAGCCCTGATACCTCTTTTGAGCCTACCCCTTCCACCTATAGCCCATACAACTCATTTGACCCTCCCCCCTCCAACTACACCTCCAACTACCCCTCCAACGACCCCCCAAATTATCCATTATTCGACTACCACACCCCGCAACAACCAACACACATAGACCAACCCAACTCCATGTATACATTCAGACAACCATACCGTCCATACTCCACCCACCCTACCCGACAATCCTACGAAAACATGGGCATTGAGCTTGACTACGGAAGCGCCGCTCACAGTGGACCTCCCGGCTATTGGGGTCAAATGATGCAAACTCTATCTGATACGTCGGGGCCGTCCCAACCATACCCTCCTCCACAACTCAACACACAGAGATCGGACACACCACAACAACCTTTTTGTAGACCTCGTCGCAATGCACGTCCCCCACAATGTGGCACCGGTGGTCACTTAGATAGAGCCGGTCATTAGTTTTTTTCTTTTGTTAAATTGTAATTGTACTTTTCAATAGATTCTAAATTAATATAATTTATTATTTCTATATTTCATTTTTACATTCTATACCCTAATTTTTTTCTTAATTTAAATAAATTTCAATTAAAAAATAAGGTATTTAAAATAAACTATTTAAAAAATATAATAAAATAATATTAATCAATTATTAAAATTTATTAATAACTAATAAAAACATAAATAAATTTTAATTAAAAGTATGGTATTTAAAATAAACTATTTAAAAAATATAGTAAAACATTATTAATCATGCTACTAAAATTTATTAAAAACTAATAAAAACATAAACGTATAAAACTGAACTTTTGAAAACCCTACAATCATGCATTCGCCATTTGACTTGGCGCATGGCTTCCAAAACTAACCGATTCGCCATTTGAATTGGCGATTTTAACTTTTCCAAATTTGCTTTCTTCACATTCGCCATTTAGATTGGCAACCCAATATTTATTTTATAGCTACTTTGGTAATTTTTCTGAAACATGTGTTATTATGGTAAATAAAATTCAATACATGATTTTCTTTTAAAAAAAATTCAGACATTCTAGATATCTTGGATACAAAGCATAGAAGACACATATAATATAGCTAATCATCTTTTGGTACGGCAATTGCACAAGTGGCAAAAATCTCATCATCACTAGCATCTTGCTATTGCTATCTATACATTCATAGTCAAGTAGCAAAGAGCTTCAAGAATTAGCCACCAACATTTTTGTCCTTTTCGCTAACCATTGTCTGCACAAACTCCTCATATTCTTTCAAGAAAGTGACTTCATAGCTTAACATTATACCCTGGTTAATAGAGTACATGATTTAAAATTATTGATGAGATATAAAGAAAAAAAACCTATTAAAATAAAATAAAATTGTATATGCACCGTACACATATTCAGGTATTTAAAAATATAAATAATGTTTTTTTGTGTGTTTATTTTTTATTTTAATTTTAATTTTATATAAAAAATTAAATAAAATAGTTATGCAAATCACCATATAATAGTTAATAAAAGAGAAGGTAGTAAAAGAGAAGTCGAATTTTAAAATAGAAAATAAAAGGGTATAATTGAAATAAAATAGGTTACACCAAAATACCATATTTTGCTTTTATATATATTATAAGTAATGACTTTATAATATATTTAAAAGAATTTAATTAATATATACTGTAAAATTATTTTACATTGTCAACCAATCATCCTCATGCATTCTATTACATAATAATTTTATAATATATTTAAAAGAATTTAATTGATATGTAATACTGTAAAATCATTTTATATTGTCAATCAATCATCCTCATGCATTTCTATTAGATGATGATGTAAAATCATTTTACACTGTCAGTGCATACCAATTAAATTCTATTTAAAATTACTTTTTATTTAAATGTTAATAAATAATATATATAATAAGTCTACCTTAATTCAAATAATTTTAATAATTTTTTTTCCAAATAATATATAACAACATGATTGTATATATATATATATATATCTGCATGTGTGTGTGCGCGCGCGCGTGTGTGATCTTACCGGATCAGAAAAGGATCAGCAGTCTGTCACTCGTTGTGAGCTCTTGTGTTCACCGTGTTGGAGAGAAGCAGGGGGTGTACCTGCAAGGTACTCCGATGCTAAAGTGAGTAACATAGTTAGAGAAAGCAAGTACAGAGAAAAGATGTAGAGTTTAGAATACCTGACCCTCTAGTGAAAGAGGGTATTTATAATGTGCCCCCAGCGCAGGACCAACGGTTACTTTGCATTCGATCAGATTGCAAGGTCCAATACGAGTAACTGTCAGTGTTAGGGCTTACGTGGCATAGGGAAGACCACACTATGCCAAAAAAGGCCTTTAGCAGCGCTTAAAAGCGCTGTCAAAAGTGGCGCTGTTAAAGGTAAAGGCAGCGCTTTTTTTAAAGAAAAAGCGCTGCTAAAGGATCTCTTCAGCAACGCTTTTAGCAGCGCTTTTTTCACCCTATAGCAGCGCTTTAAAAGCGCTGCCTATTCCCCCTTCCCCTCCCTTTAGCAACGCTTTTTCAACCCTATAGCAGCATTTTTCCCTCCCCCTTTAGCAACGCTTTTTTAAAGCGTTTTCATAGACCCCCCATTTTCCAACCTATAGCAGCGCTTTTTTGGCCTCTCTTTGCACCCTTTAGCAGCGCTTTTTTTAAAAGCGCTGTCTATTCTTCACGATTTTTAATTTTTTTTTTAAATAATCACATTTTTATATATTTTTCGATAAACCTGCTTATAACAATTACATTCCCTGCTTATAATTCAGGCCTTTAATTCAACAGTTTGGCCTTATATATAACAATTACTTTGACCTTATTTATGTGTATTCATCACTTTGCCCATAACCATTTTAATACACATAAACCTGCTTAAATATATTACAACATCACAAAATACATTCAATTTACAACATCACAAATACATTCAGTTTACATATAATTACAAATCCGATAACTTTACAAATAGATACGTTATACAATTCTCAACTCAAGAATAAATTGACACCAGTCCTCCTTAATTTCTTCCAATCTTGCTTTCGAGTAAGTACCACACTTGTATTCATCAAAGTACTACATAATATAACAGAACATGCACGATTTAATTTTAAAACTAATTACTCAGATGAAATATCGGTTAATTATCAAAATGAATCATATAACTTATGAATTGATCCATACCATGATTGGAATCTCTATTTGACCTGAAAGAATAATTTGCTTCATAAAGCGCAATACAAAATATCCGCAGTTAATCCCATTGCGCTGACGAGGACACTGTAAATGGAAAAAACAAACGAACATTTATCAGTATATATAGTTTAAATAGTTTTATCAAGTAGAACCACCATAACAGTCAAACATGGGAAAATATACCTCCACTCTGATCCAGCTGATGTTGTTAGCCTTCCTTTTTGGCACTGTTGCATCTCTTTGTGCTCTGAATATTTGTATAACTCTAACATAATATAAACACATATTTAGAATAATGTCACATAATAAATAAAGATATATAACTATTCAGAACAATATATCTCATCACTTACGTATCAACCATGTTCTTCAGATCAGGATATTTTGTAGTATCGCCATCCAATGAATCTATATAATACACTATTTCTTTCATCGGATTAATCGCGAGCAACAACCAGTGTCCACTATAAAATAAGACAACAGTTTAGACGGAAATGCTATATAGATTAATGGCAAAAATAGAATAATTATAATAAATGAATTTAGAATAAAATCTAACCCGTGACCAGTATTATATCGCAACAAGAACAACTTCTCTGTAGTCGCGGCCATAAATCTTTGGACCATGTAATCTTTGATAGTATCTGGTGTGTGCTCTATTGCCCGTGTGTTGATACAGCTAGCAGATAAGAATGTGAATATGGAAGTCAAATCATGCGGGACCAACAACTTGTCATACAGGAGCCTAAAAGAAAAACATAATCAACATTAGAATATTCAGTTAAATGAGCAAATTTTAAAATGTTCAATTATTTAATTAAAATGGATCGGAGTACCTGATGTAGGAATGCATAACACCGACGCTCAATTCAGAATGTTGGAAAACCTGGTCAAAATCCTCCTTAGCAAGTGTTTCGGGATATTCAAAACCGAAAATACCTTCCTCCATAGGTATTTGACGGATGCCACCCTCAACCACATCTGTTGTTCCTATATATGTTTCAAGGCACATCCTAAATCGAGGAACAGATGCTTTTTTTGACTCGGTCTTTTTTTTGTTGGGCACCTTGGAAGTTTCAGGCATCTTACCCTTGCTGACTTGTTGCAACTGCTGATCATGAACCTAAAAGTCATATATAAGTTCTGTAATTAATGTATAATAAGATAACCATGTAACTGTATTAGTACCTGTTTCTTCGATGCAGCTGAATCGGTATCCCGCACAATAATTCTATCATCTTTTGATTTGGATTTTGTAGGAGTCTAAGATCATCATGTAAATAAGAAAATAAGAAAATGTAAATGTAAATAAGAAAATAAGAAAATCGAGGAACATTTGAATATGAGATTAGCTAGGTTCATAATGGTGTTCAACATACCTCATCATCTACGTAAATGAGATTTGTCGGCCATGCAACATACGCTCCTATTGCGTCTCCCACCACTGTTGCGTCTGAAACTTCATCTGGTATAGGCAACAACACACCCCCTCTAACGCAATATCAACTGATACTTTTAAATATCCAGGAGGGAGCGGTTTATGGTGAAGTAATTCTCCCACATTGTTATGCACCTTTCCCTTGCCAACCAAGCGATAAGTCGGTGACGATAAATATAGCCGACAAGGTGAAATGCCCTAAACAAATAATGATGCTGATTAATGTGTCAATTAAGAAAATTGTGCTAAATTAATTAATTTCAATGTAATATATAGAATTACCTCTGGAAGCTTCTGCGGACAACCGATACTATCTTTTTCACTAGCATCTTTACCCTCTGGACCGCGCCTTTCTGACATGTATCTTTCTTTGTCCTTCTGTAATTCCCGAATCTGCGCTTTTAATTCCTACAACGTATCCATCACTTCTTTATTGCTAGGATTTTTTCTTTGGCTTCTTATACAGCTGTGATGGAGTGACGCCAAATCCCTTACCCCTCACACGTCCAGAATACTCAGGGATATTTAACACCCGACTCAGTATGCTCCTGCAATCCTCGTCCTCAGCTAGAGTTATACTCTGGGATAGAGTCTCCTAAAATATAGATAAAAGCATATATAAATATATTATACACTTTTGATCAGTTACTAACAAAACTAATGTTGTACTTACACATCGTTCAAAAACTTGTTGAACTTCTTCCTGAACGACTCCATCTCTTCCCACACGGGCAGCCTTCCACACAACATGGTCTGGAAGAGATGTCGCATCACTTTTCTCCTCTTCTGTCTGCGCATTAAGACGGATAATAAACCATTCATATGCTATTATATATACTTACTAATTTTGGTAACTATATCATATTAAAGCATTTATATATACTTACTATTTTTTGTTCTAAGCGTGCATATCCCAAACGCCCTTTTTTGTATGGATACGCGGGTTTTGATGCCCGTTGCCGATTAACGCCACTCACAACCTGAAAAAACAAGTTTAAGTCATATCAGAACTCTTGTGGAAGAAGTATATATACTATACATTATTCATGATAAGTTGTACTTACTAAAAATTCTTTGGTTCTTCGCTTCGCAACAAATGTCTCTCATTCTTCTTCCGAAATCAGATCAGCGTACTTCTTTGGATACTCCGAGTCAACAAAGTTTCCATCAGAATCTTTGAGAAACTTGTTCATTAAAAATGCTCTGAATCCCCTCAGTCGCTTACCGGCCAATCGAAGACAATATTTTCTTCTGTAATCATCAATATTAAAAGATCTTTGCAAACAAATACACATACATATAACATGTTAGTATAATTAATTTAAAGATGTAACCGTCAACATAATTAAAAATAATCAAGTATCATACTTGTATCTCGCTCCAAATTTTGTCTTTAGCCGGTTGTAGCAACTGAATCCTCCAATTATCGCAAGTAATCGGAATTTGCGAACGTACAAGTACTCCAATGTAACTTGTCAGCATCACACCGTTAGGCTCAACTAATTGATCTCTTTCATTCCAATGCACATCATACTTAACACCCTTATCTCTCGCACGAATGATTTTTTTCATAATCGTTATTCCTCTTTTGATATTGCCTTCAATGTCTTTTGTTGTTTCATTTCCATCATGTGGTGTTTCCTCATTGTTGGCCATAATACCTGTAATTCAGAAAAACCAAAGTATCAAATGAATGACATGCAAATATGTAAATAAGAAATATATACATAAGAAATGTATAAATAAGAGAAACACATACATGATTTTATTGAATGACATAATATGTAATTGTATTGCATGATAGAAATATGTAATTTTATTCAATGAGACAATATGTAATTTAACAAGTACCTTTGTCACTAAGATCTCTTTCTTTTCTTAGTTGGAACGTGGTTTACTTGTCTCTTAACAACACGGACAGATGGATTGATCAAAATTCCCTCGTTATGATCATTTCTAATATATGATTCGTCCGCTCTAATATTCTCATCTGGATCATCTATAATATAAGATTCCTTCTCAACATCAACATCCCCCTTGTCTCCAATGTTATCATCGATTACTTTGTTGGAAAAAAGAACTATAGACCATTTCGTACTTGTCGGATCAGTGACATAGAACACTTGTTTAGCTTGCGTGGCTAGAATAAAAGGCTCATCTTTGTACCCCACCTTATTAAGATCCACTTGCAAAAATCCTGACTTATCCATTCGTATGCCACTATTATTTTCAACCCACTTGCATCCAAAGATAGGAATCTGAAACTTTTCATAATCAAACACCCAAATACGCTCGATAACACCAAAATACGACAGATTCGCATATTTGGGGTTTAAGTCCTTCACACTTGAAATGTGCATTGCTTCGGCAAGCACGGTGACACCACTAGTTTGCATTGTACTCTTATCATCTTGTTCTTTGGTATAAAATGTGTATCCATTAATTGCGTATGCGCTATAAGAAAACACATGCAAACTTGGACCATATGCTAAACATCTCAACCTTTCTGTTATTGAAGCGGGATCAGAATAAAACTTTGAAAAAATATGATCCTTGAACCATGTTATAAAACTTCGATTGTGCTCACGTACTATCTAATTTTCATTTCGATTCAGATTTAAACCTCGAAGAACTTCCTTGTGCATTTCAACATACGGCTCAACCTCAATGTCATTGTGCAGAACATACAAATGCACTTGCTCCCGTTCATCCCTTGAAACTGTCACAACTTTATTTCCAATTAACTGTTTACCTACTATTTTTTCAACAACATTAGATTTTGGGAGGCTAATGGATTGAACATTGGACAAATATTCAGTAAAAAACTCAATAGCTTCTTCAACAATGTATCGTTCAACAATACATCCCTCTGGTCGGCTTCGGTTTTTCACATACCCTCTCAATATTTTCATATAACGTTCAACAGGGTACATCCATCTCATATAAGCTGGTCCACACAATTGTGTCTCTTTCACAAGATGGACAACTAGATGTACCATTATGTCAAAAAATGATGGAGGAAAATACATTTCAAACTGACACAAAGTAATAACTATTTCTTTTTGCAATGATGGTAAGACCGCAGGATCGATCACCTTACTACAAATTGACCTGAAGAAAAAACACAATTTAGTTATTGCGCCTCTCACTTTTTTTGGCAAAATAGAACGTATACATATTGGTAGAAAGTGTTCCATTATAACATGGAAATCATGTGTCTTTAAACTCTTTAACTTGAGGTCTTTCATAAAAACAAGTCTTCTAATATCTGAAGAGTATCCTTCTGGAACTTTAACTTCACTCAG